>JAUCBN010000044.1:11495000-12120000 GCA_035048815.1 Abelmoschus esculentus
GTTGTAGAGGTTGATAGATGCAACATAACTAGAAAAGGGTGGAAACGTGGAATGTGTATTTGGTTATGCTGCACCTGCAAATGTAAATATTTTAAACTTCAAAATAAATGGAGCAGGATTGATTAAGGTGTGCAACTTTTATTGAAAAATCCTGGGGTAATTCTTCTAATTTGTCTCTAGAAGAACCAACGCTTATGTGTTTGCTAATAGGTAAGGGTTTGGATGCAGTTCGGGCAGGTGCTCGAACTAGGGGTGATAACGAGCCTGAGTTTGGTCAGGCTAGGCTAGGCTCGGAAACAGTGTTATTGGGTTCGGCTCGGGCTCAAGGCTCGGCGAGCTCGGAATTTTAGGCTCGGGCTCGGCTCAAAAATAATATTATTGGGCTTGGCTCGGGTTCGTCAGACTCGGTTCAGCTCGACTCAAAATGAAAAAAAATGCCTAATTTATTTTAGTTAATTTATTTTTAATAGATTTCTCATATTTTATTTTATTGCTTTTCTTTTGCTAAAGAAATTAGTTTTAGTGTATAAGTAACATATAATATAATATAATATAATTATTCCGAGCCTGTTCACAAACTTTTCGAGACGAGCTTGAATCGACTCGGCTCGGCTTGACTTATTAATGTATCGAGCCAAATCTGAGCTCGAGTCGAGCTTTGACCGAATTTTGATAAGTTGAGCCCGAATAGCTCGATCTTTATTTCTCCTTTTCTTTTCCCCCTTAACTGTTCAGAATCCTTTAGATCCTACCAAGCCATATCTGATTTCCATGGATTTTCATGCTTGAAATGTTAAATGTTTAAAATTTTATAAACATATATTATTTTGTAATTATATATAAACTATTTAGAAAAAGAATTTAATCGATTTTTGTATGAAATGTTAATAATTTAGGTGTTCTTGAATTAATTTTAATTTATATCGTAATTTAAAAATATTGTTTTAAAAAAATTAAAATCAAATATTTTAGTGATATGAATTGTGTTATTTAAGTGTATATCTTATAAGGAAGTAAATTTTAGCGAATAGAAAAGTAAAAATAGTTGAAAGGAGACTGGAAGTTAAAATATTTTAAATTAAATATTAAATTAAATGTTTTTAAACATTTGATTTTAAATATTTTAATATTTAAAATTTATTTTTTTAATTTGAATGTTCAAATATTTAAATAAAGTATTATTATTTAAATCAAATATTTAATTGAATATTTAATTATTTAATCAATTTAAATATTCAAATATTTGATTTAAATATTTAATTATTTGAATATTTGATTAAATGTTTAAATATTCGATTTAATCAAATATTCAAATATTTAAATTTAATATATATTTGAGTATTTGTATATACAATTAAATATTTGATTTATATATTAAATTAAATATTTAATTAAAATATTTAATTTAAATATTTCGTTAAATATTTGATTAAATATTTGAATATTCAAATAAAATATTTGATTTAAATATTTGATTTTTATTCAATTTAAATGTAACCACTCCAATACACTTGAAAAATGTTCCATTTATTGATCACAGTCTTCAATGGAGTTAGGTTTTATGTTCTTTTCTTGTTCATATTTGAATGTCCTGATATGGGCCGGTTGTTTTATCAACTACAACATGTCTCCGATCTATAATCATTTTTAACATAAAAACCAAAGGCATAAACATGGAGACACTCAATCCAACAACGACAAACTCGATGAGCGGAAAAAAAAAACTGTTATACCCCACTAGGGGTGTAACCGAGTAAAATTCGAATAATGTTACATTCAACTCGATTCCTTAAGATTTTGAGTCGAATTCGAGTTCAAATAATTTTTAACGAGTTTAAAAAATATGAACTCGACTCGTTAAGAATTAAAGTTGAGTTTGAACTTAATTTGAACTCAATCGAGTCAAATGTTGAAGTCGAGTTTGAGCTTATTTGAGTCCAATCAAATTAAGTATTTATCAATCTTTAATCACGTTGGATTCGAGTAGTTTGTCATCTGTCACATCTCATTTAAAGCTCTATTAAAAATATCGATACATAAGTTGTATAAACTCAAACTTTTAATTCTAAGATATAGGTATTAATTTAAGGTTATTAAATTAATAATTTAGGATTTAGATTTTAAGATTTAGACTTATGTTTAGAGTTTATATTTTATAGTTTTAAGTTTAGGAATTTAAAATTTAAATTATAAAAAATAAAAAATTTAGTTTACTATAGTTTTGGATAACTCACGAGTTTTTTGAGTTAAGAGTTTTTTGAGTTAAGTATAAATAATTTGGTTGGTTAAAAATTTGAAAAATTTGAGTTCAATTAAAATTCTAATTGAATCAATAGAATCAAATTTTAATCGAATCAAATTTAAATAATTCAATATTTATCTTGTCTTATTTACACAAAGAGAAATGGATCAGTTGTACGTGGCTTAACCTCCCACACAACCCAAATATGCTTTGCATGCATGCCGATTGGCCACGCCCTCCAGTCTCCACCATATAAATACAAAACATGCTTCGGTGATCCCCCCCACCCCACCCTCATCTAGAATTTACTTCACATTTCTAGCCTTTATTTTTCCAAATTTTAGACATTTGTATTATTACACTTCATTTTCATTTGACTTTTGGTTCTTCATGTCGGAACAACTAGTCGAGTGAGATGAATTAGTACTAAAAAAACACTCTTCTTTCTCTGCACTGCAACTAATTTCCAAAGGAAAAGTAATAATAATTACTACTGGAAGGTTAATTCTTCATTGTTTAAGGGAATTAAATTACAAACCAACACAATCAATAGTTATAAGCGTGATTACATATCAGCTGATAAAGATGATGGAAGGATCACAGCAACACTCATCAATGAGACAGCAACAACACAAAGCTGCAAGACTGAAAAAAGAAACACAATAAAACTTGAAAACTATTTAAAGTAATTGAAACATAGCAGACAGCAAGGGAAGAAGAATACAATAACTATGTCTATTTTACTACATACCAGCCCTCAAGGAAACCAGGTTCTCTCCTTGGTGGTGGAGCAGCATACTGTGGTGGAGCCATCACAGGGGGACCTTGATAATAACCTGGAAACAAAAAAAATTATGACATGAAACTAAAACAAAATCTACCCAGAACCTCCCTTTCATACAAAGGAAAGACAAAACTGAAATAAAAACTAATTCCGACAGAACAGAATCCATGCCCAAAAATATTAACACTGGAACATGCAAACAAGAATAAAGGTTACAGCTTTACAACTACAAGCTTCCAAATCTGAAAGGTTTTGAGAAATTTAACATATAATTAAAACAAGGGATTACCTTGAGCAGGGTAGGGATAAGCATACTTTGGGTCACTCATGGTTTTGAAAACTGCAAAATCTCTAGGAAATACAAGGAAAATAAAAGAGGGCAAAGGTTTTAGCTAGGCATGGTAGATTTATATAGAGCTCCATGTTTTTCTTTTAATTTATACAAGTATTATTCAAAGTTCAAACTTTCTCACTCTCTGGACTCTAGATCATTCGCTTTATTTTGAAATAGAAAATCTCCCTTTTTTTCGATATCTTTTTAGTTCTCACTAAAAAAAAATAATTTTAAATATTAAAATTTTAAAAATTAAAAAAAAGATAATTTTTTATAATTTATGATTTAGAATTTAATATTAAAATTTTAATTTAGTTTCCGAAAAGAAGAGAAAATTTGTCATTTTGTGCGGTTTGTTTGATAATTGATTCGGGCGCTCCCTTTTAATCTCAGGGGTAAATTATAATGGGGTAATTTAATTATAGGTAAGATTATAATTGTATTATTTAATTATTAAAAGTTATATTTTGGTCATTTAGTTATGGGTAAAGTTGTATTTAGATAATTAAATTATTAAGGGTGACCTAAATGTAACTTTATTCATAAATGAGTGGCCTAAATGTAATTTTAAATAATTGATTGATCTGAATATAATATTCAATAATTAGATGGCTCAAATATAATCTTATTCATAATTAAGTGATTTATACTGTAGTTTATCCTATCTCAAACTGATTACGTGTAAATTGTTAGAAAGGGTCCCACTACTTACGTGGAAAGCTGAATTTGTGATAAGTGGCAGTTGGATTTCTAGTGGAGTGGCGTAAGATAAAATTTTAGACAGCTTAGCCATTTGTGAAAACGACTTCTGACACAATAATGTAAATTTTAAATGAAAGTGGTATATAAATTTACGCGGCTTAATGAGATTAATATTTATTTATTTATTTGAAAATATTATACTTTAAATTTTATTTTAAAAAATATCTCTTTTATACGTTTAGACGTAATTCACATCTTACACAATGTGAATTCGTATTTCATATTTTATAGAATAAAAAATTAAAATAAACCTATTTTATTTTAAAAAATTAAAAAAAATACGAATTCACATCATATAAGATGCGAATTACGTCTATATATAAAAAAAATACTTCAAAATAAAGTTTAGAATGACGTTATTTTAAGATAAATGAATAAAGAAAGGATATTTATTTCATTAAGCCAATTTATGAATCATAATCACTATAATTTTTAGGATAATTTGCCTATTTTAGTCCTTAAATCATTGATATATTCTATTATCATTGAACAAAAATATTATTAATTAGATTATTAAAAATTTAATTTGATCCTAATTAAATTAATAGTCATTAAAATTTAACATAAATATTAGGGTAAGTTATTTCAGATATCACTGAATTATATGGACATATTTATTTTGGCGATTAAATTATTAAATTTATCAATCAGACCACTAAACTTATTAAGTTCATCTATTTGGTTATCGTCATTAAAATCTTAACGAAATATAATGTGATAATTAAAAACATTTATAAAATTATACATTTAGTTTCTATTATTTATCTATTATATTAATTTAATTCTAAATTTAATTTAATTAAATAAAATTAATAATCCAATCAGATGACAACATGTGTTATCACACAATTAAATAAATTTATTTTAATTTTTAATTTATATTATTTGATATTTTTTAAATCAAATCAAGAAGAAAAATGAAAAACAGATATTCATTTTAAGAGATAATAAATTCATAATAGATTCAAATCATTTTTTTTAATTTTATCAAAAATTAAAAATATCTATAAATATGTACTATTATAAATTTTGAAAGAATGAATTTTGTTAATGGAATTAGGGACGTTGTAAAGATGAAGGGAAGAGCAAAGGAAGAAGGAAAAAATGAGGAATTTAAAAAATTAAGATTTGATCTAAATATTTAAAAAGATATTTAATTTAATGGGTTATTTTTAAGTAAGGATTAATTGATAGAATATATAAATTTTGGAGATTAAAAATATTACTAAATCAAGTCATGTTACTGTTTCTATTAATTTTTTAACAGTTAGTGACCAAAGCATAAAAATTATGTAACAAAAAGGACAAATTTGATAAAAAAATACTTAGGAGACCAGAACAAAACAATTGTGATATTTGGATGACCATTAGTGTAGTTATTCCTTTAAATAACTAAATTTAAAAAAAAAATAACATAAAGATAATTTTATCCGTTTATAATTTTTATCGTTTGTCCCTATTTTTTGGGGGGATAAACTTTAAGTCTTAACCTATATATTTTTGACAAATAGCTTATTTTTTAACTACTATGATAACTGAACCGTTAAAAATTTAACAATGATAACATATCATATGCATATGATAATATATTTTAAATAACATGGCATCTAACCTATCAAATACATATATATATATATATATTTGAAATATACTTTTATTCTAATATAAAATATAAAATAATTAAAAATTAAATAAAATATTAAAAAATTAATTAATTCTAAAATAAAATACTACCAAACATTCTCAACCCACTACAATAGAATTAAAATCTTACCTTAAAAAATTAATTAATTTCGAATTGTGTTCATATTTTTTTAAGATAAGACTTTAATTCTATCGTAGTTAGGGGTTGAGAATGTTTAGTAACCTTTTATTTTAGAATTAATTAATTTTTAATATATTTTTTTAAAATTTTAATTATTTTATATTAAAATAAAACTATATTATATATATGTATTTAATAGGTTAGATGCTATGTTATTTAAAATATATTATCATATGCATATGACATGTTATTATTGTTAAATTTTTACGATCCAATTATTATAATAGTTAAAAATAAATTATTTGTCAAAAAGATATAACTTAAAGACTAAATTTATCTAAAATAATAATAATCAAAATGATAAAAATTATAAAATTATCTTTGTAACCCCAAAAAAATCACAGTAAACATTTTAAAAAATTGAGAGAAGCAAAGCCGATTCACGCATGAGCCAAGTTGAATGTTTCACTTCAACCTTGATATCAGGTCAATCGTACCAAACCCTAAGGCAATTCTTTCAGATTCTGTTGAGCTGATTAATCTATCTTCCAATTTGGATCGCAGTCGTGGTGGATTCATTTTTATTTCTCAGTTTCAATTATCAAATGATTAATGGAAAGGGGACTTGCGAGAACAACCTCGTCCAAATCACCTCTGCCGAACCTTTGGATTTATCCAATTTGAGATCGGACGACGCTTCCGAGGCATCGTCGCCGCACTACTCAACTTGCGGAGAATCCCAATTTGAACGTTATTGCAGCGCGAACTCGGTGCTCGGTACTCCGAGTTCAATAGCTACATTCAATGATTGTTTCGGAGAATCTGAGTTCGGGTCAGGGAGGAGTATTAGTGGTTTTGCATTAGGTGATGATTTTGAGAATTTCAGTTTGGATGGCAACCCAAAAGTTCCATCTGATCGGAGAATTGAGTTTCGTAAAGACAGAACCGAAGAAGGAAGCAGATATCTTAATGTTAAAAGTGTTGAAGAAGGTACCTCTTCATGTTTGGATGTGGATTTAATGGAGGGAGACGGGAATTCGTCAAGATATGAGCTTTCAGAAGGGGAAGATTCGACTTATAACTACGGGACAGATGATGACGAGTGTAGGATTGATTCTTACTACAGGAAGAAAGAAGACGGGAATAAAAATGTGAACGATAATCCTTTGGGGATTAATTCGTCTGTGGCGTTTGGTGTAAGTGACTGGGATGATTTTGAGCATGAAGTGGGCATGAGTGATCTGACTTCTTTCACGCTAGATGCGTCCATCGCCAGGAAACAAGTCCAAGGTAGGGATGAATTGCAAGAGGTTTTTTATACTTCTGGTGTATTTCCTACTGGTTTTTCGAGTTCAGGTGAAACCGAATTTGTAGAAGTAAAAGATATTTCTGTCGCTGGAGATACAGTAGAAGAGGCAAAATGTTGTTCGATCAATGCTGTCAGTTCTCCAATGGCAAAAGATATTGCTGTTACTAGAAGTCAACTCCAAGATGTTGATGATGACATTGGCTATCTAGAAACTTGCTCTGTTACTGATGTCTTTGCAATGGACCCTGATCCGCCAGTAGAAAAAACTCCCGTGGAGTTAGGATTGATTGTAATCGATTTTGATAGGGTAAGGCAGCATCAATCTTCGGATGCTAAGGAAGTGATAGCTGTTGATGAGAGTAAATTATATGAAATCCAGGAAATTGTCAAGTGTAAAGGAGAATTGAATGCCCTTGATGATTGTGTCCATCCAGTCTACTCTCCTCAAAAAGCAAATGCAGAGCTGTATGACAATTACAAACCAGATACACCAGCATCTACTAGTGAAAGTGCAGCGTGGACTACATTCAAGAATTGTCCTCTTCCAGCAGATGAATTTGGAGAACATTCTGGAATGGTTAAGGTCAGTCACTTGTAAAATTTCATATTTAGTTGCTAGTATCCTCATTAGTTTGAAGTACTTAGGATTTATAACATGCTTATGGTCCATGGATTTCAACTGTACAGTACACGCGCATATACATTGTTTATAAACTGAACAAATAATAACTTAACCAAAATCATTTTGTTCTGGCTGGAGAAGCCTTTTGCTTTTATATATCGTATCGATCTACTGGTTGGCTGAATAATTTGGTCAATAAACACGTTGATGCCTGGGGGAATAACTTTGTGACAAACTGTTGAAATGCTCTAAGATGGGCTGCAGAAGTAACTATACTATAGTTTTGCAATGTCTAATATTTTGTGTTATATTGACCTTTATTAAGTGTATCGACTTACTACAGAGTTGTCATTTGTTTGGTGTAGCTGTAAATAAATTGTTTTGCTTGGTGGGAATGATGGATTTTTTAACACAATGGTTAGAATTCACAACCACTTTCCTACTTTGTGACTCAACCATTAGATTAATAACATTTACATCTTTTCTTCCAACCAGATCCTAAGCATTGAATGAGTCCTTTAAGTGATGGATTATTCTTAAAATCAATATGCATCCTTTTGAGTTTTGTGATGATCAACTGTTTTCTTGTAGTTAGGTGGTTACCAACTTTCTGAGTTGACTCACAACATATATTTTAAGCTGCTGATATTTTTCTTTGTTCATCCACTCCACCTTGCAGATGAAGAATCTGGAGCTAAATGAATCGTATGACGAGGTTGTCCATGACATGGAAGATATTTTGCTTGATTCTATTGACTCTCCTGGAGCCATGTTTTCTCATGGTAATAGGATTTACCAATCACAGTTACCACTTCCTCAAAGAGATGGAGGTTATCCTTCTGCTTTGGGTGCAGACGGTGCTCACCTGCTCTCTGCACCTTTACCGAGAATAGATGATGTTGAAGTGGTGGGCGCAAAGCAGAAGAAAGGGAACGTTTCCCTCAGTGAAAGATTGGTTGGGGTAAAGGAATATACCGTGTATAGGATAAGAGTGTTGAGTGGCAATGACCAGTGGGAGGTTGAACGCAGATACCGTGATTTCTGTACTCTCCATCGTCGCTTAAAATCGATATTCTCTGAACAAGGTTGGATTCTTCCTCCTCCCTGGTCATCTGTAGAAAAAGAATCTAGAAAGTTATTTGGGAATGTGTCTCCTGATGTGGTTGCTGAAAGAAGTGTTCTTATTCAAGAATGTCTACGTTCCATTATCTGTTCCAGGTTTTCTTCTAACCCTCCAAGTGCATTGATCTGGTTTTTGTCTCCTCAAGATCCATTTCCTGGCATCCCTCCCTCAGATACCCATTCGTCACAAACTGCTTTATTTTTAAGAGGACAAGACACTAAAAAAGTTCCTCGTTTAGGGAAAACTATATCGTTTATTGTTGAGATTCGAACACCCAAATCATTGAAACAGATGTTAGAAGCTCAACATTACACTTGTGCTGGATGCCACAAACATTTTGATGAAGGATTGACTTTACTGCGAGATTTGATCCAATCAATTGGGTGGGGAAAGCCTAGACTTTGTGAATACACTGGGCAATTGTTTTGTTCTTCCTGTCATGCAAATGAGATGGCAGTCTTACCAGCAAGAGTATTGCATCATTGGGATTTTACTCAATATCCGGTTTCTCAATTGGCTAAATCATATCTGGATTCTATACGTGACCAGGTAAGGACTGCTCCCTGCGGTTCATGTCAGAACATAGGTTTAGGTGAATTGTATGTTAAAAGGCAACTAGGACTTAGCATTGATTTACACATCCCCATTTAGGATGAAAATTAGTGTATTCCGGTAGATATCTTTACTCTTATTTATGGAAACAATTGTCTTACTCCCTCTTCATACTTTTCTCTAGATTTAAAAATAAGGATCATCAAATAAACAACTTAGATTCTCATTATATTCCAACAGAGATCTGTTGTGCAGTATATATATATATATATAGTTAAGGTCAAGCCAAGCGTTTTAACCACGATAACCCCCTCTTTTGCAGCCCATGCTTTGTGTCAGTGCAGTTAATCCTTTCCTATTTCCAAAGGTTCCAGCTCTGAACCATGTTATGGGCATCAGGAAAAGAATAGGAAAGATGCTTCCCTATGTTCACTGTCCATTCCGTATGTCAATAAACAAAGGGCTTGGATCTCGAAGATATCTTCTTGAAAGCAATGATTTTTTTGCACTTAGAGATCTCATTGATCTTTCGAAAGGAGCTTTTGCAGGTTAACTTCCGATCACAGGGATTTGAACTTAATAGCAGATGTTTTATCATATTTTCAGCTTTAAAGTATTAATGGTCCTTTTCGAAGGGCTTTGTTGTTTATCTTATTATTTTGCATTATAAATCTTTGGGTAAAGAATGAAGAAAAGCAAACTGCTGCCAAAGCTATTTATGAGCATTCTATTTATTGTCTTTCAAGATTTGTGTGCTTTCTCTCACACATATGATTGTGATGGTGGTTGGGTTAGCCTGTTGTTGCTTAGTGGAAAGAGGTGATATATAAATTTTGAAACCTTATTAGGATGGACTTTATAACAAATCTAATTATGAAAAGATCATCTAAAAATTGAATCAAAGGTTATTGGTTTTTTAATATCTCCCTTTCAGTAAAAGCAGGCAGAATGACAGTTTTTTGAGAAACTGACCTGCAAATCCATCAAACATGCACAGACTGATCGAATTTGATGTTTGATCATTAATGTTTTAGAAGTAATACATATCCATCCCTCTATCTGAGAATGAGGGCGAAGTCGATAAGATAATATGTTATCTCAATCACCTTAGATATAAGACTGGACTTCCACTTTGGATTTGGTCATTTTTCTTTCCGTTTTATTTTTACATAGTGGTATGGGATTAAAATTTATTTTTTCATAGTACTGTCTTTCATTCTTTTGGCTTTCTTCTTCTTGTTGATTTGAATTAGAAGTAAATGTGTCAATTCTCATCTCAGCTCTTCCTGTTATGGTGGAAACTGTATCAAGGAAAATCGAGGAGCATATTGTGGAGCAATGCCTCATATGTTGTGACGTAGGAGTCCCCTGCAGTGCTCGGCAGTCTTGTAATGACCCATCTTCTCTCATATTTCCTTTTCAGGTCAGTATAGATGCCATTGGTTATTGTTGTTTACTATCTACCTAGTCAATCCATTGCTCAAAGATTACCTTCAAAACTTTCTTATGATATTTCTGTAGTGTCTTTCACCCCTACTACGTTATGCTCTTTGTACTTTCTTGTGGTTTTTAATAATCCCTTAGCATAGTTGACAAAGGCCGAATCCCTGGGTCCTTAAGCACCTAGGTTCGAGTCCCACCCTGCATTATCATGTGTGGGTTTTATGGTTAGTTCTAGTTTGAGTTGACTTAGTCAATTTAGTGCTTGTAATGACTGGTTCTCTCTCTCTCTCTCTCTCTCTCTCTCTCTTGCCGAAGAAAGCTTAAAATTGTGCATTGTTGACTATTGTGTGTCCATTTTCATTGCTACAATCTGACGGCATTGAACATTTAACAGGAAGGTGAGATTGAAAAGTGCATGGGTTGTGGATCAATGTTCCACAATACATGCTTTAAAAAGATTGCAAACTGTCCTTGTGGGGCACTACTTAGAGCTGATGAGGCTATGAGACATTCAAGTAGTCTTATTGGTGGTTTGAGTTTTGGGGCCAATGGAACATTGAACTTGTTAGGGAAGAAATCAAGCAATGAATTGTTGCCTGTGGGTTTCCTCTCTAGACTATTTCCAAAGACAAAGCAGGAAGGTATGGAGCACAAGGACAACAAAAATACCATTTTAATGGGTTCTCTGCCAAACAATGATTTGTGATCATGTCTTGTATGCTATGTACATATTTTGATTTCATGACTGGGAATTCATTTGTTTGACCTTGGTTCCTATCATCTAGACAATCAAAACTGCTAGATATTGATATAATCAAGTCTACGGTGAGGTTCACGACAACTTTTCTTTGACATTTTGTGCTTTAGTTATTGATAAATGTACCATCTTCCAATTTGTATCCTTAAGTACCGTTTACTTCATCTCCTTTCAGTGTATTAAATGGAAGCCTATGTTGTTGCAGCAGGTGCTGACTAACCAAGCCTCTGTAATGAAACATAAACGAAGCTGTCTGAATGGCCATCGTAGATATACCAAGCTGCTGGTGGTCCAAGTTTGCTGAAACTTTCAGAAGGTGATGTTTTAAAAGTTTTAAATATTATTTAGCATAGCGATTGAAATTGAGAGCCATTTGATTAAAATTCATTGTATCGACTATTGAATGTGCCTATAGGGAGCAGGGTAAAATCGACGAGAGAAGCGACAGCTGTAAAATGGTCGAGTTCCTGAATTGTTGGAAGGTATGGATATCCCTTGAGAAAACAGGATTGTAACCAACAAAGCACATCCAAATGCTTAGTGCTGGTTGTTCCTCCCATGATGTGTGCTTTGAAACCCAAGGGTGGCTCCACTTGTGCCCGTAGTTGCCTCAGGTTAGTGCCTTTGTGCCTCAGCTTCGCCTTTTCTATGTTTTGGTTCCATCTATTTGAGCCTCACTACAATTTATCTAACTAAAATCATCCTTGCTCTACCATTTAGGGTTGTCTTGAAACCTACTGAATCTCTGTTATATTCATCCACGACTTATGTAATAATATAGGGAGAATGTCTAGAGTGTATTTGTCTTGTTAATATTATTATGTTGCATTCTGTTTCCATAGATTTAAGGATAT
Organism: Abelmoschus esculentus; assembly: GCA_035048815.1. NCBI lineage: Eukaryota > Viridiplantae > Streptophyta > Magnoliopsida > Malvales > Malvaceae > Abelmoschus > Abelmoschus esculentus. The sequence goes on from JAUCBN010000044.1 coordinate 11,507,548, forward strand.
TTTTAATAAAATATGTAATAATATATTATTTTTACTAATAAAAAACGACACGATATAAAATAATTTCAAGTCAAATTAAAATTTTGAATTTCTCTCTTACAATTAAAGTCAATAAATTACACGCATCATATGCTTCAAGGAGCTTCGTGATTCTCGAAATATTTTACAAACTTTTGCTAAGATCAATTGCTTGGGGCAATATTTGTAATTTTTTACACGTGAATCTTTAACTAAAAGACATGAAATTTCATTAACATGGATAAAGTTAGGGGCAGGCAATATCGGGTACCTAGCCAATTTGAATAGAATTGGTCCCGGTAATTACAGGTTCTTAAAAATTAGAATCGGCGGTCACACCGGGTCTTAAATTTTAAGAACTGGTCTTGTTATTGGTGGGAATCGATTTCAATACCAGGTATCCAGTCAATTAGTTTATTTTTAAAAAAAATGAGTAATTAAAAAAAATTAACCACTAATAATAATATTAAATAATAAAATCAAAACATTTTAAACTTAAAAATTAAAGTTTTAAAATTAGTCATATTCATAATATTCATACATAAAAAGAAAGTTTAATAAAAAAAACAATACCGGATATTTAGTATTAGTCCCGGTTCTATTAGGTATCTACTGAGTATCGGGTCTAAAAAATCAAAATTTAGTCCTGGTCCCGATTACAACCGGAACCTTAATATATTATTAATGACGGAATCTTTATGGAAACATTTTCTATAAAGAAAAAAGTTTATATCATGTATGTAGTTAAAAAAATATTAAACCTAATAAAAAAAAGTATACGTAATAATAAATTAAAAAATTATTATAAAATGTTAAGTTAATTTTTATTATAAAGAATATAATAATAATAATAATAATAATAATAAGTATTAAAAATATATATTACAACATTGATAACTGAAAAACTATTAAATTTATATAATTCAACAATATTCTATGGTTATTATAAAGAATATAATAATTTAATTCAATATTCAATTTAATATTTTTAATATTTAAAATCAAACATTTAAATTAAATATTAAATCAAATATTTTAAATTAAATATTTAAATATTAAACTGAATATTTTGAATATTTAAATTAAATTAAATATTTTAAAAAATAATTAAAAATATTTAATTAAAAATACTTTAAATATTTGATTTAACTTAAATAAAAAATATTAAATATATTATTAAATTAAATATTTAATATTTTTAATGGTTTGTATGATTTTAAATATTTAAGTTTGAGTCCCCTATCAATTATTTATTATAGTGGGAAAGGTATGAGCTTTTTTTATCTTTTAGATTGTAGGTTCAGACTCTTCGTCAACCACTTTCTTCTTTCTTCTTGATTTTTCTTTCATAAGGTGATTATATATTAGAGGGAAAAATATATTAAATAAAATAAATTAAAAATTAAAATAAATTTATCCAATCGGGTGATTGATTGATTGATTTTAAAGAATTAAATTAAAAATAGGACTAAATAGATATAATATGTAAATAACATAAACTAAATGTATAATTTTATAAATTTTACTAACTATCACATCATTAGTCTATTACTCTTTCGTTAATTTTTAACGACAGTGATTAAAATAAATAGATTTAATAAATTTGATAATTTAATTATGAGTGGTTTGGTGATCCAAATAGATAAGTCCAATTAGTTGAATGACCACTTAAATAATTTACCATTATTTTTATAATATCTTTGGAGAAGTTAACAGGGTGGCCGATACGTTTGTGAATGTGTGTGAGCCGATCGTCATAGTTTCCCGTGAGCTTGTGAATTGTGGGATTTTGAATGCTGGTGGCGTGTGTATTTTTGTTCGTTTATTTTTTAATTTATTATATTATATTTTATTTAGAAATGATAAAAAAATTAATTAACTTAACGATTAAAAATATTTATTTTATCTATATAATTTTAATTTTTCATATAAAATATAATACTTCTTTAACTAATTAAAAAGATAAAAGTATATAAAATTAAGAAAATTCTACGACAAACATCAAACAGTACTAAGTACTATTAATATTAATACTATTAATATTAAACACAGTTGAATATTATTAAATTAATAAATAAAAATTAAAAATTTTAAGAACTTAACATATAATTAATAAAAGAGTGATAGACTCAACATATAATTATTAATTTTAGTTTGAGTCTTTAAAACTTTTTAAATTTTATTAATTAATTTAATAATATTCAGTGTTGTTTAGTGTTAAGAGTGTTCAACAACGATCGATACGAGAAATTATACCATGAGTAAGTCACACCACGTCATCTATGAGACCAACTATTAAAAACCATCCACATCATCATTTTTTTTCATGTCATATCTTCCTAAATGAATCTTTACTCATATTTACTATTAATTCATTTTATGAACAGTTTTTTCAAGTGAATATTCTCTTTAAAAAAATAATATGACATGAAAAAATGATTAAGTGAATAATTTTTAATGATTAATCTCATGGACACGTAATAAAACTTACTCATGATATAATTTTTCGATCGATACCATCATAAAATTAATACCATGATATAAAAAAAATCCATCCTTTTTCAGTTCATGTAATTTGTGACAAGCGGTTTCTGAGAATCGAGGGAACTGGTATTAAATATTGTGTGCTGCCACCGCCCGAGTCCTTACTGCCCTTGCCCATGGTTTTTCTTTGGTTTTGTAAATCTGTTGGATACAGCCTACAGGTGTTTTCTTTACAATACCAACAAAAATTCTACTAGTAATCGAATCTATCGTTTAAATATCCATTTCATAAACTAAAAAAATTGAAAATTCATTATATACATTTACCTTAATATAATATTCCTTTAAAAATAATAATATAAATAGGTGTGGAGGTGATGATTCGTGGTCTATGTAATCAGGTCTATTCATCTTTAAATAATTATCTGATAACTACCCACTCATCTATTATAAATAGGAAAGAAGTGATGAATAACTTTAAAAAAATATAAAACAAATGAATTTGATTTGTTAAAATTACGAATAACGTGATGAAAAAGGGTTTATGATATAATTTCTTGTTTGGGTGAGACATGCATTTTCTGGATGGAATTCATTTGCACCCTGGGGATATTGAATTGACTTGTGTTTTCTAAAACTAAATATTTTACTAAAAGACAATAAAAATAATTATAAATCAAAATTATCAAAATAATATTATAAATTTTAAAATTAAATTAATGTTCGATTTCAATACATTCATTAACTGAATAAATGTAAAAAAAATGCATTTTTTTGGCCTTTTCTTTCTACTTGGTTGATTTAAATAAAAAGGAATTGGAATAGTTTCTTTATTTATTGAAACTCAAGAATGGATATAAAATTTTGTCAATTTTGACCAGAGTCTCTTGCCTTTGACAGCCTACCATATTTTGGAGGACCGAAAAGAATTGCTTATTATGGGGGGGGGGGGGGGGGGGGGGGTTAACTGGTTATTAAATGATATAAATAAAATCATACATGATTAATAATATAAATATAATACATTCAAAATTTTATAATAGTATGTATCATTATAAAGTATAAATTTATTAGAAATCGTTTCATATATATAAACTTAAAAAAGTCTTATATACTCTTTCAATATTTTATAATTAAATATATTAATTTATGTTAATATTAAGTTTTATATAATATTATCAAATTTTATTTTTAGTTAAAAATAAGGTAATTTTTCAGTAAATTTAACGAGTAACAAGTTAAATTGAACAATATTTTTTTAACGAGTATGAGTCAAACATAATTTTAACAAACTTAATGAACATGAGTCAGTCAAACAATAATTTTTATGAACACGACTCGAGCATATTTACAAACTTAATGAACAATGAGTCGAGTCAAACAATAATATTTAACATCTAACAAAATAACGATAACTAACTTAACTAGAACATATTTTTATCGGTATAAATTCTATTTAAGTACAACTAACAAATTATATATAACTAATAACTAAAGCATATTTATACTTTTATAAATTATACTTTAACGAATATTACAAATTTATAACTTGATTAATTCATGCTCGATCAAAAATCATCATTTTTAAACTAAATTAACTAAGTTCAAAGTCTATAAATTTAAGAATTGACGTAATTTTTTTGAACTGAGAATTAACATAAATTTAAAAAAAATAATAGCTTAATACATAAAACACTATAATAAAAACATAATCAAAGTGTATAAATATATATGGTTTAAAATTCATATGATGGACAGATGCAGAGCGGACGGATACAATGCGGGTAAGATCTTAAACCTATCACCTACCGACTACCCATGATAGGTATGACTTTTTACATCCACACACGTTCACTACTCACCAAACTCATACCCATCCCCACTCCAACGGAAACAATTGCGGTGTGAAATCCACATAATTGTACCCGTCTGTCATCCTTAGATAATTTCATATGTAGATCGATAAACACATACGATTACATTTATAATTTAAAATTATAAAATATTTAAAATTTATATATATAATTTTTTTATATTTTCAAAATACATGTCTTCTATCCTTTATAACAAACCACGAATTTTCGTGGTCCACCTGTATGTTGACCAGGTTAATAAAAATATGTGAAATTTGAAAAAATAAAATAAATATGTCAACTTAACGTCGTCGATCAATATTTAGTGAATAATAATTAAAATAGGGTAAAAATGTTTGTGATAATTTTATTAAAAATATTATTTCAATGATCAAATTAAAAAAAAAAAATATTGTGTGATTAATAACGTACTTCACCCCGAATATTATCTTATTTTTAGCAAAGCTAGGTTAAAAAATTCATATAGGAAATTTTGTTATTATTTAATTAGGATATAAATGAATTGACGAATAAAATTATATTATGTTTATTTGTTTACTTCTAAAAATATTTATGTTTAGTTTGTCTTTGTTTAAATTTTTAATATTATACTCGTATTTATTTATTTGATATTCATAAATATATTCATAGTATTTTATTTAATGTTTATAAACGTGTTCGTTTAGTCAGTAACTTCATTAATGTTTAAAGTTTTAAAAATAAAACAAACTAAAAAATGAAATTATTCGTCAATATAAATAAATTAAATATACATTTATTTTGTTTATTTATCAAATGAATATTTAAATTTTATTTATATATATTTATTTAATTTAATAAATAAAAATTATACGAATAATCTATTAGGTCATTTATCCCTCTATTTAATCCTTCCTTAGTGAACCTATTCGCCACTTGTTTTCATCTTATAAGATTCACGTGGTGTTGGTCTCCTCTCTTTTGTCCCTTTCTATTCTCCTTGAGCTATGTGTTCCTTAGGAGTCTTTAAAAAGGGATGGATTACAAATAGTACTTTCTAAAAAAAAAGTATTAAATTAATGTAAAAGTAGGTACGAATTTCAATTTTGATATTCCAATTTCTAATAATTTAATATAGGATGAATTTACGACGCAGGAAGTATTATTATAATAATATTATACGTTATTAAGAGTATAGATTGGAATATATTATTATTTTTAATAATTTTTAAATTACTGTTGAAAACTTTAAAGACTGAATATCTAATTAAATTTATTTTTAAAATAAAAATTTAATTTAATAAATCATTTATATTTATTTTATATTATTTTTTTAATTAAAATTAAATCCTTTATCCACAAACATAAATCTTAACCTTAAATCCGAAAGAATAATTCCAATTAATGTTCTCTGTTTTTACCTTTCAATATCATTTTATAATAAAAATATTATCGATCTTCTTTTTTATTCTTATTATTACGAAAAGTAAGCTCTCATTCTTATAATAAAAATATTAATTTTTCCATTACGGATGCTTTAAAAAATAAAAAAAATGTAAAATATAAAATGTCTTCTATTATCATGAGCAGAAGTTCACTTTATATTATTTATATTATTTTATAAATCTAATGAGAGGTCTAAAAAAACGAATAACATTTATTTTAAAAGATTTAAATTTAAACAATTTTTATAATATATATTATTAATTATATATAAATAAAAATATTATTTTATAATTACTTCTAAGTTATTAAAAAAATATAATATTACCTCATTATTTTTTCATTTTCTCAATTTAAAAAAAATCTGAATGAAAAATTATTACATTATTATTACGTTTTTTATTAAGTTATTAAAATATATTTTATACTGAAATTTTTGTTTTTCGTATTTTATTCTATAAATACAAAAGTTAAAACCCATCATCTAAAAATCAAATTTGACGGTCAATAAAATTATATATATATTATTACTTTACCTATGATCATATTTAAATAATTATTTAAAATTACATCTAACATAAAATATTTCCATTCACATCATGAATGTGACGAAATTGATTATTAATAATAAAACTTCAACATAAAAATGCAAAATATCAGTACTTAATATCAATAACCCAACAATTGAATAGATTTAGTTCCCAAAACCCGACACATTTTCACATAGACATGCCAATTTTAATAACATAACTGAATATAAAACGTTTAGTACACATAAATAATACAATAATTATGATCTTTTCAAATAGAAAATTTATACCAATATTGAAGGTGAAATTTTTTTTAAATCTATTAAAGGTGGAGAATTATTTTTCATTCCATTAAAGATTGAATAGTGTATAAGAAGTCGGTTTTAACACCTATCGACTTTTAACAGTGACGAATTAAAAAAAGAGGAAGAAGATATTGACTTTAGCCGAGTAAAACACCCCACTGCCCCTACATTTTTGCAGTCTGTCCACACCCTGTTAAATTGGCCAAACTCAGACTCAAAAGAATCTGTTTTTCAACAGTGTTTTATACACTGCCCATGTCATGTGGAGATACCGAAGTCAGTATCTCCTTCCCCGTCTTTAAATTCGTTATTGTTCAAAGTCGGCAGGTGTTGAAACCGATTTCTTGTGCACTGTTCAATCTTTAATAGATTGAAAAATAATTCTCCACCTTCAATAGATTAAGAATTTTTTTTCTGACCTTCAATATTGGTGTAAATTTTCTTTTTAAATAAAAAATTTGCACCTATATTGAAGGTGGTAAAAAGAATTTAAAAATATTCTTTTAAACATATTTATAAATTTGAAAAATAATCTTTTAAATATATTTATAAATTTAAAACTATTCACCATCATTACCCTTAAGATCACCCAAAATTTCAATCTAAAATATCCCCTAAAATCAAATAAATTTATTGAGTGATAGATTTCAGGATCCCATCTTTGAAAACTGCAAGCAAAATCCTTTTACAAGCAAGTATCAACTGGCATGTATTTTCTTAATTTATATTTGGTCAACAGTTGATTGAAATACCCTCATCCATTCTTTATTTTATTTCCTTTGTTTTCATTCATTCTTATATGTGTGTTGGATAGTGTCAAGTGACCCAATAGAAACAAATGCAAAACATTAATTAAGTGGTAATGGGAAGATACAGACAAAAATTCCAACACCCAACAAAAAACCAATGGCGCAAATTAGGGGGAGGGGAATTCATAAGATACAGACACAAACGTTGAAGGACAAGTATTTATTGATTAAGTAAGAGACTAATATTTTTTTTTATTTGAGTTAATCCACTTTAAACAAACAATTAGTTACATTAAAATGTAACAAACTATTTCGTAGACAGACATGTTATGTTTTATATTAAAGCTAATTTTCAATGTTTAGAATGAAATAATTGAATACATACTAATATTTTTTTAAACATAGTATTTTAAAAATTTTATTAAAAGGTTTGTTTTTATTGAAATTCATTAATTTTATTGAATGATTGATATATCTAAGATCGCAATAAAAGTTTATATCGTAGTAAATAAATATGTTTAATTCAGACATATTTTTATAACTATTGAAATAAGAAACTAGTGTCTCGAGATCATAAAGGACCATAGTAAATAAATGTTTAGAATGACATATATAGTTTGGTGGAGCACCATGAATAATGATTCTAGCGTTTTGTCTTTCCAGAATACATCTTTTAGATCTTTGGGTTATGTATTCATAGAACTCTATCATATGTTTTGTAACTTGTATTTATATCTAAAATGATTGAATCAGATATTTTTATAATATAATTTAAAAGAAGCTTTTTTTATAAACGCTTTCAAATATTTATCTATATTTTATTGGATTGAAATTAAATGAATTTAAGAATTGATTGTGGATTGGGTTAAATTAGTTCAAAATTTTATTGTTACGGGTTGAGATTAAGGAACAAATGTGACATCTAAATTGAGGGTGTTATAAATTGTTTGATAACTTTTATAAAAACATTTTTAATTTAATAATCGAAAGTTAAGCTAGTTAAAAAGAAAATATATTATAAGTACAAATTGATAAATTTTGCTTTTAAGTAATTTTATATTCTTACAACTATAATATTATATTCGAAGTGATACTCTAATGGTCACTGGGGATGACAATGATATTTTATAGGCAGCTCTAATGGTCACTGGGGATGACAATGATATTTTTCCTGTATCATAGAGTAATAATTAAGCAAAACAGTGGAAAATGCATTATTTCAAGTGATACTCTGTACTAATAATACTATTTGGTAACGAAATGGGAAAAAGGGGAGATGATTACGCTTGCTAAGTCGTCAGTTTTTGGGTTAAGACAGACAGATTTGTGGGTCAAAGCACTTGAGGAGACTGAGGAATAATTAAATGTAAAAGCTTTGTCTGAATGAAAATTTCGGTGAAAAAAGACATGAATTCACCTTGAGAGAGAAAGTAGCAGATTCCCATTATTAATCTCGAGCTTTTCCTTTTCCCCATCTTTTATTTGTATATAATAACTTGTTCTAGGTTGGTGCAGCTTCATGTTTTCAAGGTTGTCTGCTTGGATCACTTCTCCTTCAGACATTATTTTAAGAAACAGATCGAGTGTCTGTGTGTGTGTGTTCAGGAGAGAGGGGGAATGGAGCTCTCACAGCATGGTTTCCTGGAGGAGTTGTTGAGTCAAAGAAGAGACAATTGGACCACTTTTTCAAATGGGGTGACCGACCTCTTCCCTAATGGGTGGAGCTTCGATTCTTTTGATGAGAATCCGACTTTGGCCACAACACCAAATCTCCCCTTTCCAGGGTTGTTTACAAAAACTGATGAAAACCCGAGCTTTGAATGTCCTTTCAACGACCAACCCTACCCTTTTGCCGCTGATAGATTCACGGTGCCGGAGATGGATTCTTCAACCTCCATTTTTCCTGTCGTTCAGGAAGACTACCCGTCAATGGTTGATGATGAAGACCAGTTTGGCCTCCTCAGGACTGACCAACACCAACACAGCTTGGAGGAAATCAAGAGTGGTTGCAAAGTTGAAATGGAGCAGACCAGCAACATTCAGGGTTTCAGCATGGGTTTGTTTGTGGAGAAGAAGAGCAAGAGTAAGAGGTTAGAAGGTCAGCCTTCAAAGAATCTAATGGCAGAGAGGAGAAGGAGGAAGAGACTGAATGACAGGCTCTCAATGCTCAGATCAATAGTCCCCAAGATCAGCAAGGTAACCCACCCTGCTTTTGTCTAACTTGTTGAAGTTTCATTTTTTAGCATTATTTTTAGTTAAGTTTGTAAGAGTGATAATGTTCAGATGGATAGAACATCTATACTTGGAGATACCATAGATTACATGAAGGAGCTTCTAGAAAGGGTCAAAAAGTTGCAGGAAGAAGAAACAGAAGTGAGTTTAAATCATTTGAGTCTAAAACCAAATCAAATGTTGGTGAGGAACTCCCCTAAGGTAAATGTGATTTCTGCTTTCAGTTTCTACATTATTAGTCCCATTAAATGAACAAAAGTAAATTGAAGACTTCTATTCCTGAACACAGTTTGAAGTAGAGAGGAATGAAACTGATACTCGAATCGATATCCAGTGTGCGACCAAACCAGGGTTGATGCTATCTACGGTGAACACATTGGAAGCACTAGGCCTTGAGATTCAACAGTGTGTGATAAGTTGCTTCAATGATTTTTCATTCCAAGCTTCTTGCTCAGATGTATGTTTTCGGAAATTTAAGTCGATGTACAAGTCTTGAACTCGCCATTAACGACATTCTCTTCGATAACGAGCATTTCTTCTAATGTATCAGGTTGCAGAGCAAAGGAAATTGATGAGCTCCGAAGACATAAAGCAAGCGTTGTTCAGAAATGCAGGCTATGGTGGAACATGCCTATAGAGTGAAGATGAGGATCATAAGATTGTCATCTAACAGAGCGTTTGAGGGATGATATTTCTCTGAATCTGTAACAACGATCTCCTCTTCATAAGCTCTGTAACAACGCACCATGAATTAATGTACCCTTGTTGGAGTATGTTATAATATAACTATCATTTCTGTTTGACACTGTTAAATGGTTGAAAAGAAGACATTTTGTTCATATTTTTAATGGAACAAAGAGAAAAGGTGCGGCAGAGATTAGTGGTCTATTAATGTTTCTTTTCTTTCATTTCCTTTTGCTGTGGTAGACATAACTAACCAATAATTGAAATTCAAATTGGTAAGAGATGGTGACCTTTTGTCTCTAAATCATGAAAAGTGTATGATATTGCAAACTATTACCTTTTTATATCTCATAATGGTTATTTACCTATCGGATATTTAAAAAGTTATTCTGATACTACATGTTATAAGATGATTACTCTTGTTTTTAAAGGACATGTTAGGATGTACGCCCCTCAGAAACTGTGACTTCATCGTGGCACTACCCTTTTGCCTATTATATTTAACCAAACAATGGTTCGGCTGCGGACCCATTGGATAGGCCTGTAATGAATTGGGTATTACATTTACACCCAACCTAACAAAATTCAGCTTTACTTAAAGACCCTGCTCTCATGGAAGCATTGGTCGGGGGAAACCCGTTTGGTGAGGAACTATATGACGTAACAACCCCACTATCCTTGGTCTGTGACGTAACCACCCCACCCCACTTCGTCTCTTATTTCCCAGACCCTCATTTGCAACACCTCTATCACTGAGGCTTAGGTAATAAAACGACCAATCCCCGTATCAGGTGCTGCCCACCCTGCGAAACCAGTATGCATGGCACTCTTCGCACCTGCAATACGTCGTTGTTTTCGACTCTAAACCTGCATCCGAGGACCATACTTTTCTTCCAGTTTAACTGTTGTCATATCAACGATATCAGTCGCACTGATTACCACTCTAGTCTCCGACACCGACTTACAATTTGCCTCAATGTGACCATGTTTCCCACAAGAATAACATATAGCCTCACTCTAGTAATATATATTTTTTTAATATCAAAGACAAGAATGAGGTGAGGGTGACGAAGGTTGTGTGGGACACGATTCATGAAGCCTTCCCCTGCAATTGGGTGACTGATCTGACGATCCCAACCCAAAAGGTGTGCCCACTGCCCAAGCAGTAGTCGTTTGGCCCGTTTCTAATAATGCCAGCGATTTTAGGGCAAATCTCTAAATAAGACCCGTTTAGTTCTAAATTTACTAAAATAACACCAAAAAAATCTATATTTATTATTTATATTTAAGATACAAGATTATTTTTTTATTTTTAGAAAATAATTTTCTATAATAGTTAGAAGAATAAATTTCCATTTTTTTAAAAAGTAATCGACGGTGCAAAACCTCCCTTGTGAAACCAATCTTAACCGTTGATCATATTCCCCAGGCCAACTTCTAGATCGGCGCTTTTGTTATGTTTATTTTCGCTTTTGCCCCTCTATCTTTGTTACTTCTCAAGCTCCCTCGGCTTTTGTTGCTTTCTGCTTAAGGGAAGGGCCTTAAGCTTTATTTTATATATTTATTTCTCTGCAGTTCGTACATTTTGGCCTGCAATTTTGAAAGCAGTAATCGATCTTCTTCTCTCTGTTCCTCTACCAACCTTTCTTCGGTGAGCTTTTATGGTTGTTGAAATTTTTTGTATATATTTTCATTCTTTTATTATTTGTTCTTTCTGCAGTTCTGCTTCATTTCAATTGTAGGATCTCCATTTTTTTTCTGCTTCTTCTGTTTGGTTGCTCGGAAATCGAAAAGAAAATGGATGAATAGTAGTTCTTTCCTTTTTTTGCATTTTTTTTTGTTTGGCTCGTCTTTCTATTATTATTCTGCTTATTATTAAGGTAAAAAGGAAAACTCGACTAACTTAAAAGGATTTAATGCATAAGACTGTGAGACTTTGGTCAACTTCTTTCTTTTTCATGAGCTAAAAAAAATTTGTGCTCTTTTTTTTTTAAAATTTTATTGTTTCTCAGGACTGGAAAATAATAGCAATAGTAGTTGATTTTTTGAAATTAGACTCAGATTTTGGTATGTTCCTTTTCATGTTAAATTGGGGAGTAGAAATTATTCTCCACTTGACAAAATATTTGTTAAAGCTGACACTCTACTTGGTCTTTTCGTTTACATGTAATTTAGTTTTTTTTGTGAAGCAAGATTGGTTAAATGCCAGATTAGCGTGTGTGTGTGTGTGTGGGGGGGGGGGGGGTGAAGCAAGAATGGCAACCGTATAGATGACCCTGAGAAAGAGTTGAGGTTAAAGTAGGTTTAATTGACGATGATATTGAATTCTGAAACAGATGATGCATGGTGTCTTTTCACCAGGAACTGTCAAATGTCAATAATTAGGGACTAATCTACTTGGTGGTTAAGTTTAGATATCTTAGTAAGCAGATTGACATTAGTTGTATTTTGTAGTGGTATCGAATCGTGTTTTCCCTTTTCCAAAATGATTTGCCTTAAAAAGTGTTAATTCCTGTGGTGAGCAGCATTTTGATCTCTCTTTTTTTTTTTTTTTTTTGGTTTTCTATGCAGTAAAAGAAGAAATCTTGAGTAGTTTTGGGTTCTGATGTCTCCACCGCTGCTGTGCGTGGAGGAGGAAGTGCAGAGTAATGTTTCTTCTCCCTCTGTTGACTGTGGCTCGGGGTTAAAGGAGCGTAACTATCTTGGATTATCAGATTGTTCTTCGGTTGACAGCTCTGGTGTCTCAAGTTTCCCAGATAATAATAAGAATGATCTGAATTTGAAGGCTACAGAACTTAGACTTGGTCTTCCTGGATCCCAATCCCCTGAGAGAGAAACAAAGCTTTGGTTGCTGAATTCGGGAAAATTTGATGAGAAGCCACTCTTTCCTCTACTTCCTTCCGAAGACGGAACCTGTTCTTCATCACAGAAAAATGTTGTTACCGGAAACAAAAGGGGTTTCTCTGACACCATGGATGTGTTCTCTGAGGTGAAAGGCTATGTGTACACAGAAAAAAGTTGGATGTTTCATGAAGCTGGTTCTGAATCTCCACAATCTGTGGGACATGTAAAATATCCTGGTAATTCAGGGGTTAATGTGACTTTGTCAGTAAGGTCTCCTGGAGCTCAAGCATCTGGAAAGAAAGAACCTGCAAATGTGTTACAAAAACCTCATGACACTAATGGAACCAATCTCAAGCAAACTGATATTGCTAACAACAAAAGTGGTGCACCTGCTGCCAAGTAAATATAATTTACTTGAGAAAGAACTCTTAAGCTGTGGATCATATAATAGGCATTATTTAACTTTTTTATTTGATTGTTGTTTTGATATTCCATCCTTGACAGGGCACAGGTTGTTGGGTGGCCTCCAGTAAGATCATTTAGGGCTAAAACCCTAGCCACTTCTTCAAAGAACAATGATGAAGTTGATGGGAAGCCTGGTCATGCTGCTCTTTTTGTCAAGGTCAGTATGGACGGTGCTCCTTATCTGAGGAAGGTAGATTTGAGCACTTATTCAGCTTACCGGGAACTGTCTTCTGCTCTTGAGAAGATGTTCAGCTGTTTTACCCTTGGTAAGCTATGTCTTCTTTCCTATCCATGTGGCAATATAAAACCTAACCCTTCTTGACAAGAAATATCCGGTAAAGGTCTGATTTACCACATGTGCATTATGATTTCAGGTCAATGTGGGTCTCATGGTGCTGCTGGGAAGGAAATATTGAGTCAGAGCAAGTTGAAGGATCTTTTGCATGGATCTGAATACGTGCTAACATACGAAGATAAAGATGGTGATTGGATGCTTGTTGGTGATGTTCCTTGGGAGTAAGCTTCAGTCACTCAGATTTAGTGGTTGCCTTAATATTTTATTTTCCCTATTTACTTTCTTCCTAAATCCCTGGGCAGAAAATTTTCAAGTGTCCTTTATGGACTGAATCTTTTTTATTATAATTCATGTTTGAGGCCTGTGAAATTGATCATTGTTCGATAATCCCCCCTCCCCTTTCCTCTTTTGAGTCTTGTTACTGCTGATAGGTTGAGATTTCCTCCCTCTTGTTACCTTCATCCGCTGAACTGTGCTTTAATTTTGTCTCAGGATGTTTATTGAAACTTGTAAGAGGTTGAAAATCATGAAGAGTTGTGATGCAACTGGATTAGGTAAGTAATATCTTGTTTCCTGATCTTCCTGGAATGGATCAAATCGATTTCATCCAGGGAACCGAGATGCATGCACATGTTATCAGTTTTTGTTCATCTCTATCTTTATGTTCATTTATTTGACTGTAGAACTTAATTATTGTATGTCTTAAAAAAATGATGTACGCTTCTAGTTTTATGTTTTATGCACAATTTAACAATTCCTGGGGGTCTTTCGAATGGGAAATGTACCAATTATCATGTTCATGCATGCATTCTCACGTGTCTTACAAGTTGAAATGAAGTGCAAAGATCATCTATTAATCTTGAATTTCGATGGCTGAATGTCAACAGTATTTTCCGTGTGTACAGCTCCTAGAGCAACAGAGAAATCCAAGGCCACCAACTAGAAAGAGTCTGGATATGCTGAAAGCAAAACTTGCAGAACCTAGATCGAGAGCGGATGCTTGCAGGGTGTCGTTGTGCCGAATGAAGATTACCGTACTCCATTGTCATCTGTCTTTTAATTGCGAGAATAGTTGTCGTTTACCACTCGTTTTGATTCGTGCTCTGTGTTGTGAAAATTAGTGATCGTTGTTAACCTATGTAGAAACCCTTAATGGTACTGTATTTTGTCTACTCCATGTTCTGCCGGTGTTCATTTTGCATTTTTCGGGAAAACTATGAAACGGCGGAAGAAATGGGGCATGTTTGGGGTAAAACTTTTTTATAAAATCTTAATGTTTATTTCTAGTGTAAGATAATTACAATTGCAGTTATCGTATAACACAGTCAGTATTCAACCATAAAATTAATTCTTACAAATAAAAAAATTAAAGGATTCATAAAGAGCGAAAGATATCAAAAGATTTAATTATAAGAGAATCTTTTGATTAGGGATGGAACGATAATTTAGGGTTAGAAAGATAAGACATAAATATTTAAAATTGATGATAACTTCATAAATAAATAAATTTTATAAGAAATTAAATAAAAGAATAAAAATAAAAACATCTTTAGAATGGGTACACAATTTTATCAATTCTTCACTCCGTAAGATTCCGTCAGTGCTTTCAATAGACTATAATTTGTTGAACATATTAATGAGCAGGAATCGGGTGGGACGATGTGTAATCTTCCCTCACTCTCGAAAAATATTTTTTTTTATTCTTCTATTTAATTTTTTTAAATTTATTTTTTTACTTCTAAATATTTATATTTTTCTCCTTTAACCTTAAATCCTGATTTTGTCCCTGTTAATGAGTAGAGCAAATCATGTTTTCCATGACATGTTAAAGCTATGGGTCTTAAAGAATTAATCGAAGAATCAATTAGATTCTTTCAATTAATTAACATAATTAATATTCTACAAGGTTGATATTATATGCATTGTACAATGTATAGAGGCCCTACTAGATTTTAAACAGAAAAAAAAAAAAAAAAAAAACCCAAAGATTCAATGATTTTATAATTTCTCCGACAACAACAAAAACAGAACAAAGGTTGAAAAAATGTTCAGATTTGGAACAAAACAATTCTCATCTAAATTTTGTATGATAAGTTGTCGGCAACCGAATACTACTTTAAGTCTATTGTTCGTATTTTGAAACAGCTTTTTATTTTTTTAATTTTGAAATAAAATAATTAGAGCATTTCACTACAGATGTATTCACCTAGTACTGATATAGGTATTTATTTATTTTTATAATTAAAATCAAATACTTTTATGAAGATTCTATATTAAACGTCGAATACCGTTGAATATCATTAATGTTGAAAATTATTGAATATCATTAAATTAATTAACAAAAAATTAAAAATTTCAAACACTCAAACTATAATTAATAAAAGAGTGATAGACTCAACATATAATTATTAATTATAGTTGACTCATTGAAATTTTTATTTTTTTTAATTAATTTAATGATGTTCAATAATATTCAACGTTAGTGATAATTAAAGTATGATCGCTGTGGGTCTTATAGTTTTAACTTGTAATAAAGTTAAATAATTAAAGCATTTTACAAAGAGACACACTAATTAAGACTAATTATAAAATAAAATCTAGGAGTTATTGGGTCTAGAGCTGTTGGGCATGTGCCCCAATAATGGTAGCCACTCAACTACCAACCATGACCCAAATATCTGTACCAATCTTCATTCCACCTTTAAATTGGAAATTTATACGATCAGGTGTATTGGGAAATGATTAGGGAAACTTTTTATATAAATATTAAAGTTGCTTGATACAGTCAGTATTAAATTTAACCACAGATCCTTATTAAAAGGATGGATAAAATTAGAATTGATTAAAAAAATAAAATTAGTTAATTTAATATAAAAAATTTGGTTATTTTGGTTTGATTTGTAATTTTATAAATTTTATTTTTTAAATAAAATTTGAGTTATAAAATAAAATTTTGAATAATTTTTAATGATTAGTTAATCAGTGTTCAAGTTCAGTCTGAGTCTCTCAATTCTGTATGGTTTATTATGTATATCATATGTAAAAATATTTAAATATATCTATATTATATATAGATATAAAAAGACATTTAAATTAAAAGCAATATATATTATAATATTTTAAATAATTATAAGTAAATTTATATAAAAACTTGAATACTCAAATTAAATTTCATAAATTTGATTAAAAAAGTTTAACTTGTCACATCAGTTATTCTTAACGGAAGCTAACGACAATAAACGTAACATAAGTGAATCAAATATCCATCGATTGAATCACATGTTTTAAAAGTATAATGACCAAAATATAAATACTCTAAAATTCAATGACTAATTCTATAATTTATCCTAAATATAGTACAATTTCCTTTGGCTAAAAAGAATCTAAAAGTTGTGTTGTTTTTATCGTTTGGCATCGTATGCATAGTATCACGGGGTCAGAGTCTTGACGCAAGGACAACCACCCCTTGCAGCACCTCGGGCCTCTCACATACCCGAGGATCAACCTTAACCATCTCGATGCTTACTGGTTTCGCCCTCCCATGGGCTCATCAGGGAAGCGGGGACAGCTCCCGACCAGTGTGGTGCGCGATCAGCACGCCCATCCGAAGATAGGACGGTTGCTCGGCACGTACTGCACCCTTAATGTTATCCCGCTCCCAAGAGTTAAGCATAACCAGAAAGCATCTCGCCCGGTCCCGCGTTGCTACGATACACGGGCCGTGACAATCTCCCCCACCTGATTCATGCACGCCCTCGTGCATAGGGAGGAAACTCTTTCCCTTCTGGAAAGTAGCCAGGAACTAGTGTGCAATTCTCCCAAACTCGCCCTCTAACTGGGGCCGCCCTCCACTGTTGGGCAAAGGTCTGCTCGCAACCACCTCATGGCCACTCGCCACTTCAACAAGGTGTCCCATTGCAGCACGACCATCTGGAGAACTTTCGCTGCGGCTTCTTGCCTACCCGTCCTCGTCTCAATCTCTTTCTAGAGGACCCACTTGCGAACACCCCCTTCTCATTAGGGTGCGAGCTATACTGGCTCGTCCACATGACTCGCTTCGCAGCACATGGGGCGCTTGGCAAACTCAACAGCTAGCACACGACCACGCTCTGATACCATCTGTCACGGGGTCAGAGTCTTGACGCAGGGACAACCACCCCGTGCGGCACCTCGGGCCTCTCACATACCCGAGGTTCAGCCTTAACCATCTCGATGCTTACTGGTTTCGCCCTCCCATGGGCTCATCAGGGAAGCGGGGACAGCTCCAGACCAGTGTGGTGCGCGATCAGCACGCCCATCCGAAGATAGGACGGTTGCTCGGCACGTACTACACCCTTAATGCTATCCCGCTCCCAAGAGTTAAGCACAACCATAAAGCATCTCGCCCGGTCCCGCGTTGCTACGATACACGGACCGTGACAATAGAGTCATGCCTTTAATGGAGTTAAGTAGAATTAAAATTTTAAATTATTTTAATTAAAAGTTATAATATTAAATTAAAACAAATATTTTTTCACTTTAAATTGAATCAAATAATTTTTTTTGAGTAGTCTAATTTTAGTTACCCTAAACATCACATAGGTAAATAGAAACCTCGTATTTGAGCCTAATTCTTAACACTGGATTTTATGTTGATTATTCAGTATGAAGGAAGCAGTAAGTAATGATCAAATCAAACAGAATCTGAAATTTTCAATCAATATTACGAGAGATTATATTATAGGTTCAGTTCACTATGTCAGTCAGTCGTAATTTTTAACTAATAAAAATCACTCATTTCACTACTAATCAGTTATGTTATTAATATAATTTTCAGAAATTATATTTTTAAAATGACATAAAAAATGTGTAAAGATTTATTGGTTGAAAAAAAATAAATTAAAAAGATAATAGTAGAGTGAGTGGTTAAAATTAGATGAGATCATAATTGACTTGGTGAACGGACTTATAATATAATTTCTCTAATATTACAAAGAGAAACTTTCCCCCTAAAAAAATACAATTTTGTATCACAATAATATTATGGATAGTACTGTTTAATCTTTCCCTTGTAGTCCGAGTCCGAGCAATCAGTGAAGGCTTTTGATAGCCATTAGCGGCGGTGATATTTTCGTGGGGGAAGATTTCCCAACATTATAATCTCTGGAAACACTGAGAAACAAATAAAAAGGAAGCAAAGCACTCATCTTTGAGGCCATTCCTTCTCTCTCCAATAATCTAATCCATTGCTTTTGTTTCCATATTTCATCTGAATTCCGTTTCTTCTTCCTCACAATCAAACTAAATTCTTCCAAATAAACTGAAGAGAAAATATTCAACTTGACTGAAAACAGAGCAAAAAAGTTTTGAAACAATGGGGACCGGCTGGAGAATAGCTTTTTGTACTTCCATTCCCAAGAAGCAAGACATCACAGTTTTAACAGACGAGAAACAACAACAGCAAAACAATAGCACCAAAAGTCCAAGATTTTCATCAAAGTTTGGGTTTTTCTACAACCCATCAACGCCAAGGTTACAATCTCAATCGGTTTCAAGCCCAAGTCTTCGTTGCCGAACCGCTCCCACACACACACCAATTTCTTCTCTTCCGAATAGCCCCAAACTCCATTGCAGAACATCCCATTTCTCCAACCCTTCCTCCCCTAAATCCCCTTCCGCACTCTCCAACGTAAGCTTTTTTCTCAGCTTTGTCTCAACTCTCGTTTTTCATTAAAATTGTGTCCTTTTCAATAAAAGGAGTAATCTTTTGTTGTATTGTTTTTTTTTCTTTTCTTGCAGGTTTGCCGGTGTGGAATCTGTTTAGAAAGTGTGAAAACGGGTCAAGGCACGGCGATTTTCACGGCGGAGTGTTCTCATTCCTTCCATTTCCATTGCGTCACTGCCCTTATCAGGAAGCAACAAGTACTAATTTGCCCCGTCTGTTCCACCACCTGGAAAGAGCTGCCTTTACTCTCCCTTCAACACCCCGAACAACCCCTTAAAACATCTCTCGGCCACATTAAAACGAAGTCGTTTCGGGTCTATAACGACGATGAGCCGCTGACTTCACCTGTTTCTCTTTCCCAGTTTAATCCCATTCCTGAATCTGAGGAAACCGAAAACGAAGAGGAATTCCAAGGGTTTTTTGTTGCACCGAGGAGTAATGCAAGAAACGTGGAGGTTAGATTGTCGCAGGAGGTGTCGATGCTGGCGGTTGGGAGGAGTTACGAAAGTTACGTGGTGGCTATGAAAGTGAGTGCGCCAACCGTAACGCATGGGTTGAAGAGGGCTGCCATTGATTTGGTTACGGTGTTGGATGCTGGCGGGGGTACGATGCGGTTGCAGGTGATGAAACGCGCGATGCGGTTGATTATCTCTTTGCTCAACGAAAAGGATCGTTTGTCGATCGTGATTTTCTCGTCCACTTCTAAACGGTTGTTGCCGTTGAAAAGGATGAGTTCCGACGGACGGAGATCTGCGAGACGGATCGTCGACGCGCTGAGAAGCAACGGACAAAAGATGAGTGTCCACGACGCGCTGAAAAAAGCGGCTAAAGTATTAGAAGACCGTAGAGAAAAAAACGCAGTCGCCAGTATTATGATCTTATCCGACTATCATGATAAACAGTCACAGTCGAATCCGACCAATGTGAACTTCCCAGTTGTTTCCACCACTCGCTTGAGCCACTCAGAAATCCCCGTGCACTCATTCGGCTTCGGATCGTGCACTCACGCTCCAAACGAGGATGCTTTTTGTGAAATCGTGAACGGTCTCTTAAGCGTGGTGGTTCACGATGTGAGGCTTCAACTGGGGTTCGAATCCGGGTCAGCCCCAGCCGAGATATTGTCGGTCTATTCATTGACGGCCCTACCGAATTCATTCGGGTCCAGTTCGGTACGGGTTGGGGATTTGCATTCGGGCGAGGAGAGAGAACTATTTGTTGAACTGAAACTACCCGTATCCTCTCGCGGGTCTGACAGGCTGATGTCCGTACGATCATCTTACAGAGATCCATTTACCCAGGAGATGGTCTACCCGAGGGATCAAAGCTTGGTTTTACCACGGTTGCCGCAGTCCGTTCGATCTTCGTCTCGCAGCGTCGCACGGTTGAAGAACCTCCACGTGAGCACGCGCGCTGTGGTGGAGTCCCGTGAGTTGATTGAGCACGAAGATTTATCGGGAGCTCATCACTTGCTTACCTCGGCTCGAGCTTTGTTATTGCAATCGGGTTCGAATTCGGCTGAGGAATTTATTCGGCGGCTGGAGTCCGAGTTAGCGGAGTTGAACCGGCGGCGGCAGAAACAGAGGGTAAATAATAGTAGTAATCATATAATGGGAGAGTGGAGGAAAAGGTTGAGTCGCTAACGCCGACGTCTGCTTGGAGAGCGGCGGAGAGATTGGCTAAAGTTGCGATTATGAGGAAGCATATGAATAGGGTTAGCGATTTGCATGGATTTGAAAATGCCAGATTTTAGTAAGCATATATTTTTGTTTTTTATTTTGCAACACAAAACAATCTGTTGTATGAACGAAATTACATAAAAAAAAAATATTAATCGTTAATCGGATAAGTACAAACCCAAAAAAAGATAATTAGGCCTCCCAATCTATATATAATTGCTATGCCAAATCTCAAGATTTTATCTCGAGTTGGAAGCCTTCCTGAAATAGCCATCCAAGATATTATAGCATGTTTAAGAACATGCATAATAAAACGCAGAAGCTTATGTCATGAAACAATTTCACCTCTACTTATTTCAGTCCAGAATTACCTGAAATTCAACATTCTCAAATCTGGTATGGATTGGAACAAGGCATGAACAGGTTCTCTCATGTGGAGCAATTATCTAACACACCAACTAACACTTAAAAGACAACCAGCAAGTAAAAAATTTGACTATTTAAGGATATAATTCTGGATTCAGACAACCCAGAGACCCCTCACCTGCTAGTATATTCATGATGAGCTGCAAAATACTGCACAGGACTGCCTTAATGAGTTGTAGTCTCTGCCAGCATAACTTAGATTTCTATGCGACCAGGCTCAGCGACTTCAGCTGCTGCATTACCAGCACGAATGCTGGAAAGAATTTCTATTTACAATCAAGTCCAGCAAATACTACACCAATGTTGACCTGCATTGCCAACATCTCACCACAAACAAATTTCTAATTCTACACATTTTTGATTCAGTCCAAAGGAAACAGTTTTTTTAAATACAACCCCATTTGCATTTTAGGGTAAACATATCAGAAATTCAGCTGTCTGCACCGTGCTGCATCGACATCGGATGGGCAGTACGGGCACTTGAAAGTTTTTGATCCATTCTTTGACATCTTGTTGATAGATTGTTTGCAGAGCACATGACCACATGACATCAGCATCGGTGGGTTATCATCAGTCGATTGCTCCTTAGACACAGGACACACAAATATAGAATGAAACTGGAACTCTTTATCTAACTCCACTGGTACTGGCAACTGCTTCATTGATAGCCATTCTTGCTTCTTCCCAGCCATAACTGTCATAAACTTTAGAAGTGGTGGCAGCCCTTGCACCCCTGCTGCTATTGTCACACTCAGTGGACTCTCATATGATTGCCCCACTAGATTGCAGAACTGTCTGGTGAACTCCTCAGCCACTATATCCCAATTGGTTGGTGACAATAAATGAGCATAAGGGGACTCGCTAAGTCTATCGGAATACAAGAGACATCCCATAAGTTTCTGGATTTCAGCCATATGGTTTCCAGCAAAAGGAACAAAGTTGGTTCTTGCATACTTGAGCGCTTCATCTTTGGTTCCCATTTGTAGTATTTTCACAAACTGCAACTGATGGAGTCCCAGCAGAAGGTCTGAACCATTTTCTTTCAGTTTATCAGAGTTTGAGGCCGCCCATTTCAGGGCAGGATCTAGATTCCTATTCTTCATGCCATCAAGTATTTGATACATTTCTTGAAAAAGTGATCTCATAGGAGAAGCAGCTTCTGCTTCCTCAGACTCAGTTATAAAACAATCACCAACATCAAACAGGCCCTGCCGATAGAAATGGATGGCAATTATTTGGTTAACCATATGAGAATCAAACTCAATATTTCGATAAGCTTTGGATATATCAGGATTAAGGGCTTTCTCAAGAGCTTTTGGATACTTGCTCAATGCTATGTTGAGTTCCTTCTGTGTGCCTTCTAGCTGACTGAGTGGAGCAATTTCATGCAGTTTTTTCTTCAGTTCAGCAAGTATGGATTTATGATCAAGGGTCATTGATTGCATCATTTCTATTGCCTTTTCGATTTCTTGAACAATCTGATCCATAACTTCGTGAGCTTTAGAGCAGGACAGCTTTTGCTTCTTTGCAACACGATCAAATGCATCTCTCAGGCTATTCAACTCCATTTTCAATCCCGGTTATATTATAATATTTAATCACAGGAGCACCTGCAAAGAAAACAATAGAGAATTTCTATCAGTTAATATTCAATTTCAAAGAATTTACATGCGACAACATACAAAAAAAAGGACCAAGACCCCAGATCTGTGGATGATATAGTTAATAGTTAGTAACTGGTGAAATATAGCAGTAGTCCATTCAATTTAAACACATGTTTGAAAGATTATGTTTGCATCAGATCACATGACTAATAGAGAATGAATTATGACAACAAATTGGCAAACAAGACCTCATATGCTAACTTTTTAGCTTCAAGGCTGATATAGACCACATACTTGATTTCCATCTAGTTTTAAATAAGAGGGAAGCTTGATAGCAATAAGAAAGGAGACATTGAGTACAAACAAAAGGAGAAAATATTTAAGGTGGATTGGAAACCTAAAGATTTAGAAATACCCCAGAGAGAAGATGTGCTCTAACAGAAGATGCTAATGTCAAGAGAGGGGAAGAAACAAGGATACAGATAGCAACTACAATGAACTAAACTGCTAGTGGCCTTACTGAGTCTGAGACCATAGTTATGGATAAGTATGGCATAGCCAGTACTATATACACGAAACCAGACAAAAAGATTAAATTTTAATGCTAGTGTTCTTGTTGTTAGAGGTAAATGCACAACCATGAAATATATTCAATATGAGCGCTTCTGATATTTAAAGGAAGTCATAAGCAAGGAACGGGACATGACTAATCTGAGTCTCGGATAAACAAATTAAGATCCACCCGAACAAAAATAAGATAAAAGTTTTGCATAGGATAAATGATTTTAAAAAAACACAAATCTTATAAAAAATTAAATTACAAATCAATATCAACAACCAGATTCAACTTTCAAGTTGACATTTGGATATAATCATGAGAAAGAATAAAAACTTTTCAAGGTAAAAAGGTATGTCAATCCCAATATAAACAGATTAATATCGAATTACCATTCTTAAGCTTCGGCGAGTGTAGTGAAAGTTGAAATGATCCCTGCAACAAAAAGAATAATTAAAATCCAGTGTTCAGATCCATATGAAAATTACAAAACGGATCTCATTCAATGAGAGATTTGCAGTAACAAAATTAGCCTTAGAATATAAGATATTTAAGATAGAAAGATCCATCACTATCGTGATCGCATTAATATCGAAAAGCATAACATAAACGAGATTACACCTTAATTAAATTAACAATATAATAAAACAATGAACAATTAAAACGTCATTAAGAGTAGCAAATTTTAATTACTGGAACTAAAGCGCCATAAATCAAAATCACAAAAAACGAGAAATCCAGAATAATTTCATCTGCGTAAACGAGATTCATAAGAGATTGAGATTAAAAAGAAACCAAATAAGTTATTTGAATAATTAAAATGAGCATATAGATTTAATTTTTAACTAATGAAATGCAAGGGAAGAGCGTACGGATTTGCGGTGTAGCCAATCAGCGAGGACGGAATCTCGGTGGGAGCAGGAAGGAGGAAGAGGGGATGGATTGGAGGATGAAATGACCAAAAAGGGATCAGCGGTTTTAGGGTTATTCATGTCTTATACCCGTTTAAGGATACGGGGTGGGGAATTGGAAATTTACGAAATGGATCCAGGAATCCTGGCCGTTGATTTTGTATCATTGTAGGCCCATGTATAGACATTAATCATAGTTATTTGATTTATTTGGCGTAATTGTATTTATCCCTGTACCATAACATAACTCTAATTTCGGACTTTTTGTTATATTTTCGGTCAGTTTAATCCTTATATTTTCATTATGTCAATGGTTATAGGTCGGGTATTTAGCTGACCTATACCAGACCAAAAATTTAATATTTTAATTTAATATTCAACTCAAATTTTAAAATAAAAATTTTAAATCTAACATAATTTGATTTGTTATAAATAAAAAAAATATTATAAAAATTTATTACGATAGTTATAAAAAATTATTTTTATTAATTTATAAAAATTAAAAAAATAGAATTTTAAGAACTAAAATTAACGATAATATCATCAAATAAAATAAAATATTAAAAGTTTGACGATTTTCTGTGTTTTGAAAATTTTGGTGTGAAAATTCAGATTTAATTAGAAACTTGGTTTTGTTCCTTTTGGATTTGAAAATAAGGGTGTAAAAAAATACTCGATTCAGGTATCCAAAAACAAACACCCGTAATCATCATCGATCACGAACTACTCGATTCAGGCCCATTTAAGCCTATAATCCCGAGGACATATTTAAACACACATAAAAAAAATCAATATGGAATTTTGAGCTTAAGCTATTTTTCGAGTTGATTGAGTATTGAATTTTGTAAGTGTTTTACGTATAATCTTTACGCTTCTTTCGAATATATATAATTATCGTATTCTTTTTGTTATTTTACGATTTAGATTAAGACCTACACACACCATTATCACTCATATGTTTCGTCCGTTTATATTTATGTTCATGTGTCATATAATAGGATTATTAATTTTTAAAATTATGATTTTTTTAGTGTGACATTAATATATTCATTTGATTTTTTGATAAAAATTATAGGCTTTTAGACAAAAATCGCTAATGCTTAATTGTTCCATGGTTATTATCCCCCCTTCTTAGAGAAATTTTGGTATTAAGAGAACTTGTATTGGATTATTATTTTAAAAGTAAAATAAAATTTCAGCATAGGTATAAACAAATACAACTTTATGCTCTTCAATACGTTTATGACAAAGAAAGCTTTTCAATACGTCAATATTTTTTTTTATTTTGATAAAATCTATTTCTACTTAAAGAAAGAAGAAAAAAATTCTAAAAGAATACATGTTTTTGTTGGGTTTTAAACCCAAAATCTAAAAAAAAAAGATAAAAATAGAAAAAGCATCTTTCACTAACCATTTATCAATATTTACTCAATACGTCAATAAATTTAAATAAAATAATATATGATAAAATTATTTGATCATAAAAAACAATTTATTTTATTTTAGTTATTTTTTCAATTGACACTAATCACAAAAGTCAAGTTTCTAATGAATTGAGAGGTTATCGATTAATTTCAATGATGAAAAACTATTTGATACTAATTTTAAAGTTTCGTGTTATTTGTCCATAAATTTAAAATTTTCAAAAACATTTTTTTTCATTTCACAAAATGAGAATTATACATTAAAATAACACCACTCTAAACATCATTGACCCATTTATTTATGTTCCTTTTTTATGAAAATCTTGAAAGAGACCCCTATTTAGTTTGAAGGATTCAATCTATTATTGTTATTAAATACAATTAGCCTTTTAAGTACTAGTACGAGCAAATGGCCGTACACTTTGTTGAATTTAAGGGACAATTTTGCATAATAATAACTCCAAAAGCCAGATTTGGGTGTTTTGACTTTGATGTTTAACCCTTAAAAATTAAATATAAGAAGGGAAAGGGACTAATTAAGTAATGACCTCACGTTCCGGGGTATTGGAATCAGACTTCTTGGGATTATCCTCACAGATTAGATACTAATTTGTTAATTTTTTAAATACTAAATTAAAGATCTAACAATTAAACTTAAACTATATTTATTATTATTATTATTATTATTATTATTATTATTTCCTTATTTTTCATCCTATCTTATCCTTCCTTGATTTCCCACGTTATTTTTTTAATCGATATCGATATATGAAACTTATTTACTTTTCTCACGTTACTTCTTAATTAAGTTTGTTGTCAACATTAGTATTTAAAATTGTTATTTTTCTTAATTTATACTATTTTATAAAATAAGTGACACAATACTAATATATAAATTATAAAATCTAACACGAACTATCTAGTCTCATCGGTTAAAGGAACGGTTGTTGTTCTTAAAGATCACGAGTTCGAGCACCAATAATGTCAGCACAGTGATTGAGCGATCAATGTCTAATGATTGAAAGTATACTCTAGAATAGATATTACTGTAACTACTATAGCTGAATAAAAAAAATTATAAAATCTAAAACCATCCCTTGGCATCCAAAATAAAAACCCTTTTTTTTAAATAATAATGAAAACTTAACCCCTGCCCCCCTAAACTTACCATGAATATGGAACCATCCTTTCGATGGTGGAGTCAAAACTTTTATATAATAAAATTAATAAATTTCAGGATACAAGAATTCATATATTATTATAATATAAATGTTATTAAACTCATCTAGAAAGAATTCTAGGAAAACATAATAAGAATGATTCTATAAAGGCCCAAAGAGAGAGACTTTAAATAAAAAAAATAAATTAAATATTTATAAAAAAAAATATAAATATATATAATTATATATATAATAATTATTTAAAACTTAAAATAAAAATATCACTTTCACGTGAAAAATTAAAAATTTAATTTTTTAAATATTTTTTATTTTTTTATTATTCGAGAAAGTAATCTAATTTAAATCATAAATTTTACATATATAATATAAATTTTAAATCTTAAATCATAACTTATATTTTTAAATCTTAAAATTTATATAAATCTATATATTAAAATATTTTAAAAATTAATAATATAGATATTTTTATGCATTAAAATTGTGAATAAACTCGTGATGTAATTTCTGTGAATCGTGGCCTACAAGTGAAGCAATCTGTCCATTATCTCCTCCGAGTTGGGAACTCCCGGGCTTCGGCATTTATTTTCCCAAGATGGAGATCCCACCTCCCCCTGTACCAGACAAATCGTCAGCAATTTTAAAATATATTCCTTTACTTCCAGTATTATATTTATATTTTATTTTAAAAAAGCAGGTACATCAGGCATTGGATAAATTTTTAAATGGGTAAATTTATTACATGTATTTAAACATTATTAATATTATATATTATTAAATATTATATTTTTAAATAAATATTAAATATTTAGGGTTTATGATATTTAAAGGATTTGAAAATATCTGACTCTAATATATTAATTAAAAATATTATAAAAATATAAAAAGTTATTAAATCTAATTTATTTTTTAAAATAACTTTAATTATATTTTGAATCTCTAATATTTTTAATCTTCATTAAAAAATAATAATGTTCAACAGTGTAATATGTTAGTAGTATTCAACAATAAACGTGTTAATTAAAAAATTCTCTAAAAATTAGATATATAATATCCCTAGTCAATATGATACTATTATAATTTTGTTATTATATCTAATACTCAATTTGTTTAAGATGTAAAAAAAAAAACAAGCAAACTTATTCAATTTATATAAAAATAATTTATTTATGTAGTTATTTAAAATAATATTAATGATATTTTTTGCATTCAAACTTCTAAAACTTTTGCATATTTTTTTTAGAAAAAAAATCTTATATTTAACCCTTAAATTTTATATCATAAATCATATAACTTTAAATAATAACATCAATCCACAAATCTTAACACTTAATCACAAACACTAAAAAAAACTAACAAAAAAAAGCGTTTGCGAAATAATTTTTATTACCACTGATGCATCGAAGATTTTCCCGATTTATTTTTGTAATAATTAGGTTATTCCCCATGTCAATTTTTCTAATATGACCTAAGAAAGGTTATGTTTCTTTTCCCATTCCCCAATTGTTCGTTTTTTATCGTGTACCACATATCCCTCCCCTGGTTCAAACCTTTGGTTGTCATGTGAGTGGATGATGTTCATGTGTGAGTTACAAGATTTCCGGTCGGGGATTTTTTTTCCAGTTTTAATAGACCACTTTTCACTGTGACCGACAACGAAGGGGGTGGGGGACAGTAAAGCTATTGATTCTTGTTTAATATTACTACGTTTCTTCGTTATAAATATTTTTATTAATAATAGATAAATAATTATAAATATATTTTATTTTATGAATTGAGATTAAATTACTGACCTTATAATTATAAAATAAGACAAATAACTACCGTGTCATATTTTATGTTTTATTAAACTTTAATTTGTATTAAAAATAAATAAATAAATATGAAAGCCATGTGTTTTCCTATGCAATTCGGGGGTTGGTTGGTTTGACTCTAGACATGGTTGACTTTTTTAAAAGGAAGATCCATTGAAGCCGATATACTTGAAAACGTGACGTGGAGCCTCGTGGCCACATTTTTTCCCCCTGCAAATGGAAATGTAAAGAACCTCTATTTAAGTCGATCAGTTTTCAACGTTGTATGGTGAGTAAAATTTGATTTGATTCGAAAAAAAATATATTTTTTAATTTTAAGTTATTCAAGTTGATTTATTTGATTTAAATCTAATAACTCGAAAAAATTGATTTTGAATCAAGTTCAAATTTCCAAAGTTAGAATTACTAAAAAAACAAATAACTTAAAAATTTATAGGGTCTAATTCTATATTTAGTCCATGTAGTTTTATTTTTAATTTTATTTCAGTCATATTTTTCTTTTTTTATTATTTTTACCTTTTAATTTTATTTTCTTTACGATATAGTCACTTTTCATATTTATTTTTTATTTTATTTTATTTAATATAATTTTTATTTTTATTTTTATATTATTTAAATTATGTTAATTATTTTATATTTTATAATTTATATATTTATATTATTGTGTTTAATTTATCATTATTTTTATCTTATTTTGGCCTTTTCTAGATAAAAAATTTAACGAGGCTCGTAATTTAATGAAATGACATATTCATACCTATAATTGAGTGACCCAAATGTAACCTTTAATAATTGGGTGACCCAAATGTAACTTTATCTATAATTGAGTGACCCAAATACAACTTTCAATAATTAAATGACTCAAATATAACTATACACATAATTGAGTGACCTTTATTACAGTTTACCCAAATTTAAATAACATATGTCATTTTCGTAATATACATTTAGAAATAGAAGACCCACGCATTACACACATTAATGTAATTACTTAGTTTCAACGATGTAAAGAAGTCAAAGTAAAACATTACCTTCTCCATGAAAAAGAAAAAAAATATAAACAATTAAAGAAGTGGTTAGCAAGAGATTAAACCTCGAATGATTTTCCGATAATGGAAAATGACGTGGCGTTATCTTTAGTGGCCGCACGTTGATAACTATTCGAAAGATAACAGTTGACGTGATTGTGGTGACGTGGTATCTTTTGTATAGAATTGGTAACGCTCCAATCACAAAATGATAATTATAAATTCTCTATAATATATTAATAATTCGATAATATAAAATAACAATTTATTGATAATTAGTAATAAATTAATTTAATATTATTAAAATTTAATGTTTGATCGTACGATAAATAATAAAAAATAGTATTATAATATATAATTTTATATATTTACGTATTGAATTAATTTATTATTAATTTAAAAAATAATAAACTTTGTCCATTCTATTTTCCTATCATATCATTTTATCTTTTTTTTATTTAATCATTTGTTATATGAAAAAATTTATAACAAAAGTCTAATACTGTTGAACACTAATAATACTAAACATTGCTGAATATTATTAAATTAATTAATAAAAATTATAAATTTTATGGACTTAAACTACAATTAATAAAATAATAATAAATTCAACATATAATTATTAATTATAATTTGAGTTTTTGATATTTTTAATTTTTATTAATTAATTTAATAATATTTAACATTAAATATGTTTAACGATGTTTGATCCCGTAATATACTCATCCTTCAAGTAATGACCTTTTCCGTCCAATTCACATTGCTCGTTCAACGAATCCATGTCCTTCAACACTCCTCCCTGTGTCTTACTCGGTAGGGATGTAAAAAGCTGACCCGACCTGAAAATCCGACTGAAACCTGTTCGAGTCAAAACTTGGTTTGACCCGGGGATGTAATGACCCGAACCCGATCTGTATCTGACTGTTGTTGACCCGAACCCGAGTTTGACCTATTACTGTAGTAACCGAACCCGAACTGTATCCGACCGAGAATGACTCGAATCCGATTTCAACTTGTTACTATGGACCCGAAACCCGACCTGCATCCGACTGAAACAAACCCGAACCTAAGTCTGACCTGGCAGATAACCGATATTTCCCGACTGAATCGACCCGAGACTTGATTTTACCCGACCTGATAAATGACCCGACTTATTTTGAACCCGACCTATTATTGACCTGAACTAATATTAACAAGACTTAATATTTACATGACATATAATTAAGTATATCTATAATTTGATGAATTTAAAATATTGGTAAATATAATTAGTCTTAAAATATAAAATTAAACATTATAATTAATTTAGGGAATAATATTTAAATTTAGTATTACATATTTAATTAAATTTATTTATATATTATTTTATTTAGTTTTAATATATTTATTTTTAATTATAATTTTAAAATAATATTTTATTAAAAATTATAATTTTAAATTAAATACATACATTAACTTATAAACAAATTAAATACATATATTAGTATACATTTAAGTATATAATATATATATTAAAGTATATTATATATTATATATAATACATTAATACATAAAATATATATTAAATTATATTATATACATAGTATATATTAATGTATATTATATACATATATTAATATATAAATTTAGTATATATACATATATATATATAAATAATAAGTATACATATATTAATATATATAATATATATATAAATATCATAATAAATATACATATATTTTTATTAAGTACTCCAAGTCAAAAAAAATAGTACTTAATTTGACTTTTAAAGTAAATCTAAAATTAGAAATTTGAAATAAATTTCTTGGATGAGGGGAGGGAAATTTTTGATTTTAGGGGGAAGGAAAATTTTTTATTTTAACCATGTGTGGGGGAATGAAATCTAAATTTAAGGAAAACTTTTTTTTAATTTAAGGATCAAAATTGACGAAAAAAATGAATTTTTGTTATTATATATATTATATAGTATGTATATATTATATAGTATGTATATATTTTATAGTACGTATATATAATATAGTATTTATATAGAATTAATGTAATATGTTATAAATATAATATATACGTATGTATATATATATAATATGTTATATATGTATATTAATATATATTACACACATATATATATATATTAAAAATTAATATATATAATACATGTATATATATAATATATGTATATATGTATATATAATATATGTATAAATATAACACATATTATATATATATGTATAATAATATGATATATATATTATATACATTAAAAATTAATATACATGTATGATATATGTAATGTATATATGTATTATGTATAATACATATACATATAACATACATATATATTAATATACATATATAATGTACTAATACATACTAACACATGTGACATATTAACATACATATATATAATACATGTACTAAACTATATACATATAGCATACATATATATATAATACATATACATACAGATTATAGCATACATGATACATAATTACATATTGATATAACATACATATATGATATATATATATATATATACATGTACTATATATTAATTACTATATACAATTATACCTATACATATGTTATATATACATAGTATATAATATACATAATACATTACTAATTCTTATATATACATATGCATATAACATTAACATACATATATATGATATATATATATATAATATTAATATATTAACGTAGTATGTATAATATTATTACTATCACTAATTCAATATGTATACATATAACATACATTGATATATATATATATATGAATGTTAGAATATATTTATGTTATGTAGTCATGTATTATGTATAATTAATAATTGTATACATTATAAATATATTATACATAATTATACATATATAATTATTAGACATCTAATTATCAATATATATTATATAAATACTTATATTAATTATTAAATTATTAATGTATTATATATAGACTATAGTATTATGTATATCATATTTTAATATATATTATAATTTTATTTTTCATATATAATATTAATTCATTTATGATATTATTTAATTTGCAAAAGTAGTATTATTTCATAAATGGTATTATGCCATAAATAGTATTATGTCATAAATAGTATTATTTCATAAATAATATTTCCAAAAATAGTATTAATCCATTTATAATATTACTCCATATATAATATCTTTTTTACATATAGTATAAATTTTATATAATATTAATTTTATATACTATTAATTTTATATAATTAGTATTCCATTTATAGTATAAATTCTATATATTTTCTAGAAATTGTTTTTTTTTTTTATTTTTAAAATACATTAAATTATAGTATAATTAATGTATTAAAGTTAGATTTT
Organism: Abelmoschus esculentus; assembly: GCA_035048815.1. Lineage (NCBI taxonomy): Eukaryota > Viridiplantae > Streptophyta > Magnoliopsida > Malvales > Malvaceae > Abelmoschus > Abelmoschus esculentus. Next base: position 11,541,095 of record JAUCBN010000044.1, read on the forward strand.
TAATATTTTTAATTATTATAAATTTATAAATTTTGTAATTTAGTTCTTATAACTTACAAGTTAATTATTTGAATTGATTATTACTGATTTTTCTAATTTACTTTAATGTTTCTAATTTTTAATTTTTGTAATTGAGTCCTTACAAGTTAATGTTGATTTTTTAAAATCTTAAAATTTAATCTTTAACTTTATAGTTTAATATTTATTTGTTTTTTTACGTATTTATACAAAATTAAAATTAATAATCTAAATTATTATGAATATAAAATCAAAATTAATTCGACCTGAAGTAAAACTGACTTGAAATGAACCCGACCTGAAATGAACCCGACCTGAAATGGACCCGACCTGAAATCTACCCGACCTGAAATGAAACTGTCAATTATCCGATTTGGACCCGAACTGTTTGAACCCGACCTGAAATGAATTCGACCTGAACTGGAACTGACCTGAAATGGATCCGCACCTGACCCGAATCGAGTTAAAACATCAAATCAACCTAAAATGACTTGCATCCGATTTTACCTGACCTGACATTACTCGACCTGAAACCCATCCGAGTAACTGTTTTTACACCCTATTACTCGGACGCTCCAAGAGTCTTGATCCTATGCAATATCACTCTAGTTTTGATTTGATTGCATGGAATAAAAATGTTAAATTGATAGAAAAGGTAAATAGAAAGGATTAATTTATTGTTTTTTGGATTAAGTTTAAATTGATTGAATGTATAAATAAAAATTAAATATATTTTATGTCAAATTTAATTAATTGTCATATTGAAATTTATAACAACTTTATGTTAATTTGTAATTTTTTAAATATTAAATGATTATTTTATAATTTTTTACACACAAAAAATAATTTTAGAATTTATGTCTTTTAAGAAAATAATATCTTTAAATTAAAAAGAAAGGATATTCGATATTATTTAAAAGAATATGATTTTTTTACAATTAAAAATAATAAAAAACTAAAATTATAGCAATTTTCAATTGTTATTCGTAATCGTTAGAATATATCAGTTTTATCAAATAATATCATCAATAAAAGACGATATTTTATAAAATTTATATTAAAATAAATAAGTTGTTACCTGCATATAACTAAAATACAAAGAAATAATTAAAAGAAATGAAGGTCTCCATCCACATACAACCACACTCATGGTTACGATAAAAAATTTCTTAATAAATGTTAGACATATCTCAATATTCCTATTTTTTATTCTAAGTATATTATTTTTCTAAAAATATGAATATTTTTTTTTCAGTATTTTTTAAAATTAATATAAAAAAATATAAAATTTTAATTTTAATTTTTAATCTTAAATTTTATACATTTCCCTTAAAAGATATACTCTAAACCCTACCTAAAATTATTAAACCTTAATAATAAATCTAATTTTTAATATAGATTATAAATCATAACTCCACCAAAAACTAAGGATTTATATTCTAAAAAATTAATGAATGAAAATCATGATAATTACAGATCGTGTTTTACACCTATTTCCTAGAGCAAAACAACTAATGAACGGCTGGAAATCAATCTTGACAATAGAGAAAAAGATACGTAATTATGTATTATACTAAAAAAATACAGTGGGTCCCCCACACGTCCCAAAACCCTGCTTGTTGCGGCAACCGGACGCCGAATAATAACAAAAGCCTCAGTAAATGAAATCTGGACCCCACCTTTTTTTTTAAAGTAAAAAACAAATTAACCGAACCGTATTTACTTTACCGAGTATTTTTTACTTCCAAAACTTTACCGTGATGTAACTTTGGGGATCCGGACCTGAAAAATAAATTTAATTGGATTGAAACAAAATTGACGGTTAGGATAAGCCTGCCTTTTGATACCGTCATAAATGTATACGTGTGGGGTCTACGTTATTGCCACTCCCCATGTCCATTGCAATTTGTTCCGGAATTGTAATAGAGAGAGATATTCAGGTGTTTACAGGACCACTCAATTTACGTGCTCTCGACTTTACAATACCGTGTTTGTTTTAGTATACCATATAAAGCATGAAATTACGATACAGAACATACCATATATTTTATATTTAATATACCATATAAAGTAGGAAATAATTTTGATCATTTCAAATTTTATGTAATATAAAAAATATTAAAAATAAAAGTTAAGAATTAAATATAAAATTAACAATTTTATATAAATTATTTACCGTTACATTTAATAATTTATTAAAATATTTTTTATAAATATATTTCTATAATTTTTATTCACTTTATAAATTTAATACATTTTAATATCATAAGAACAAATAAATTACTTAATTATGACGTGGCGACCAGCTGAATTTCCCTATCCTATCCAACCCCTTTATTGTCTAAATATAAAATTGGAATTGTTTTCTTCTTACAGCCCTGACTTTTATTCAAGGAAAGACAGGGCGAGACAGATAGGATTTAACCATGGTTAACTATTTTAACTCAATCCTCTAGTTAACCCCTTCCCCCAACCCTTTAAATTGGACTCCTCCCTCCGCCATTTCTCATCAAACCTTCTCGTTTTCTCTTCTACAGATTCTGACTTTGCATGATCCATTTCACTTCTCTTTAGTCTTTATCTTTTTCATTTCTTGTTTGCCAGCTCTCTGAATCTCTGGTATTAACTTTATCTTTTTGTTTATTTATTAAAGCTCTGTTCTAAAATTACTGTTGGGAAACAGTTTGGGTTTTTTCCGTAAGAAAAGAAGAAGACATGAAACTTGATATAATGTCAAGCCTCGGGTTTAGGTTTCTTTGGGAAACAGCGAACATTGGTTAAAGAAACGTTGGGGTTTGGAGATAATACTAAAAAACTATTGTTTATTTTTTGGTTTTCCCAGGGTGAAGATATGGCGACAAACGGAAACGGAGTTTCGACGGTGCCAAAGAGTCCTTTGGCGAGGATTCAGACGCATAAGAATGGAATCTGTCACGATGATAGTGGGAAACCCGTTAAGGCTCAGACGATTGACGAACTTCACTCTTTGCAGAAGAAGAGATCTGCGCCGACGACGCCTCTAGATGGCGTTCAGGGTGCCTTTGCCACTATTTCCGAAGATGAGCGCCAGCGCCAGCAGCTCCAGTCCATCAGGTAATCGCGCTTCACTGCAGAGAAAAAAAAGGAAACAATGAATTTATTTAAATGCATGAAAATTTCCTGCAATTAAGTTTTGGCATTTTGAGCCGACTCAAAGAAATTTTGAATAAAATGGGTGAAAACTCTTATTTATTTTTTATTTAAAAATATTTTAAAGTATTGTTAATTTAATATTTTCCAGTTATTTAAGTATAAAATAAATTTTTTAGTCTGTATAATTTTTTTATAATTTAATTTTATTTATAAAAATATTTTCTCTTAAAATTATATTTAAAAAATAGGTTATTTTAGAAATTATGATAAATTGAACACTAAAACAGTAACGGTTTTAATATTAAGTAACGTTTTGTATTTATAAGTAACGTTTATTTTAAAGTTTTTAATACTTTTTAACGTAAAAATGTTATCTGTAAGTAATTATTTTATACTCTTTTCGTTTCAATTTTTTTTAGTTTTGACTTATAATTTTTTAAAATTTATTATCCATAATAATATAAAAGAATACATTTTAAAAAAAGTATCAAAATTCTTTTAAATATGTATCTTATAAAAAATAATTATTTAAAATATTTAATATAAATAAAATCAGACTTAAAAAATATTAATATTTAAAAATCAATAATGAATATTAAAGTATCAATAATGAATATTGATATTTAAAGATTAATCTTCAATACATAACGTTTAAGTAACGCTTTGTGTTTATATGTAACGTTTTTTTAAAAGTATTTAATATTTTCAAGCTAAAATGTCATCTATAAGTAATGTTTTGTGTTTATTTAAGTAACGTTTTTTTAATATCTTTTTTAAGTAAAATCTTCAATACTTATCGGCTTTAAAGAAAAAAATAATTTTAAAAAATTAAAACATTAGTATAGATAATGTTTTGTCTTTCTTTAATATTAAGACACTATTTATCTAATCAAAAATAGTTTATAACCTAAACAGGCTTATGTATGTTATTTTTCATTTTGCCTTCTTTAATTCTTTTTTAATGATTTTCGTAATATTTTTTGAGCAGTGCATCTTTGGCCTCACTGACCCGAGGGACAGGGCCGAAAGTGGTCCGAGGAGATCCTGCGGGGAAGGTTCAGCCAGTGGCGCATGTTGCGCACCACCACCATGTTGAGGCACCAACGATCAGCGTCAGTGACAGTTCCTTGAAATTCACTCATGTCCTCTACAATCTCTCTCCTGCTGGTATGTAATGAAGATAAACCATTCACCTTAAAAAACTTTCTGATCAGCTAATTTTCATGGTATTTTTTTTTGGAATTGGCAGAGTTGTACGAGCAGGCGATAAAGTATGAGAAAGGTTCATTCATCACAGCAACCGGCGCACTGGCCACCCTATCAGGAGCCAAAACCGGGCGTTCCCCTAGAGATAAGAGGGTTGTTATCGATGACACCACCCGAGAGGAGCTTTGGTGGGGAAAGTAGGTGTATAAATACAATAGTTTTGACCAATGAAAAGACTTTCAGTGTTTGCTGATTCAGTGCACTAAAAAAACTAATGATTTGGGGCTGACAGGGGATCACCCAACATCGAAATGGACGAACATACTTTCATGGTGAACAGAGAAAGAGCTGTCGATTACTTGAACTCTCTGGACAAGGTGAAATATCTTTGCGTAAATCTATAATCTAACTCATTTAGAATTGTGTATAGTACAGTGTGTAATGTAAACTGGTTACAGGTTTTTGTGAATGATCAATTCTTGAACTGGGATCCTAAGAACAGAATCAAAGTCCGCATTGTCTCTGCTAGAGCTTACCATTCGTTGTTCATGCACAACATGTAAGTAAAACAAGCAGTTCTATAATTTCATAAGCCCCTTTGTTTGTTTTGTTCCACAGGTCTAAGCATATCCCAGATAAGTCTCTTTATCGATGTCATAATGTTAATTATATGTATAATTTGTTGAGCTTTGTTATCCCTCTAGACTTCCCTGAGGCAATAAGATGAATAAAAAGGGTAAAATCTTAGTGTAAAAATAATTGGGCGGATGCAGGTGTATCCGACCCACTCCTGAAGAACTGGAGAATTTCGGTACTCCGGACTTCACTATATACAATGCTGGACAGTTCCCATGTAATCGTTATACACACTACATGACATCCTCCACTAGCATAGACCTTAATCTTGCTAGGAGGGAAATGGTCATCCTCGGCACCCAGTACGCCGGGGAAATGAAGAAGGGTCTTTTCAGTGTAATGCATTATCTCATGCCTAAGCGTCAAATCCTCTCCTTACATTCTGGATGCAATATGGGAAAAGATGGAGATGTTGCCCTCTTCTTTGGACTGTCAGGTATAGTATCATCGGATCGAGGTCACCTTATGGTGCTAGTCCCCAAAACCGATATGTGTTCTCTTAACTTTGTACTTGAAGCCTCAACGCATGTATTCTATGAGAAAAAAAGGATGTATATCCTTTTTATTTCCTTCACTTGGCATTGTTACTAATGAGTTCTCGTCAATGATTTTTAAAACAGGTACCGGTAAGACCACTCTGTCTACCGATCACAACAGGTATCTGATCGGAGACGATGAGCATTGTTGGAGTGAGAATGGTGTGTCAAACATTGAAGGTGGTTGTTATGCTAAGTGCATTGATCTTTCAAGGGAAAAGGAGCCAGATATCTGGAATGCCATTAAATTTGGCACCGGTAAAATTCTATGTCCCTCTGGCCTTAGATCAAACTACAGGGAAAATAATAGTAAAGCTCGGTTTGATCTTTTGAATTCTTTTGTTTCTACAGTGTTGGAAAACATAGTTTTTGATGAACATACAAGAGAGGTAGATTACAATGACAAATCAGTTACAGGTACATATATTATCAATTTTTAAGGAATAATATATCTATGCTTTACACAACACATGTAAATCTTTAATGTTGTTCCTTCTTTGCTTGCAGAGAACACTCGTGCAGCCTATCCGATTGAATACATTCCAAATGCTAAGATACCATGCGTTGGTCCACACCCCAAGAATGTGATACTCTTGGCATGCGATGCCTTTGGTGTCCTTCCACCTGTGAGCAAGCTTAATCTGGCTCAAACTATGTACCATTTCATTAGTGGCTACACGGCTTTGGTATGTTTCTCTGTCTTTGTGCTATGCTTTGTCAAAGCATCTGGTTCTTGCATCTTGAGACTTAACTTGTTTGATGATACATACAGGTTGCTGGCACAGAAGATGGTATTAAGGAACCAACAGCTACATTCTCAGCTTGCTTTGGTGCAGCGTTCATTATGTTGCATCCTACCAAGTATGCAGCCATGCTTGCTGAGAAAATGCAGAAGCATGGGGCAACAGGGTGGCTTGTCAACACTGGCTGGTCTGGTGGAAGGTAACAACCGGTCATTTCAAGCCATTGTAAAATTCAACATAATTCTTAGAAAGGCTTAATTAATCTCCACTCTTTTTTCTTCAGCTATGGGTCTGGAAACCGCATCAAGTTACCATACACTCGAAAAATCATAGATGCCATTCACAGTGGTAGCCTCTTGAATGCAACTTACCAGAAAACCGAGGTATTCGGCCTAGAGATCCCGACCGAGATCGAGGGAGTGCCTTCTGAAATCTTGCGTCCTGAGAACACTGTAAGTAGTACCCCCTTCAAATATCTCTTCCACTGTGTTACTTGAATTTTCCCCTCGGTTTTTATATATTCGACTATTGTTTTACAGTGGTCCGACAAGAACGCGTACAAGGAGACACTGTTGAAACTGGCTGGACTGTTCAAGAAGAACTTTGAGACATTCACTAATTACAAGATTGGCAAAGACAACAAGCTGACTGAGGAGATCCTGGCAGCTGGTCCCAACTTCTAATTCAAAGGGAAGAAACTATGGTTAGCCGATTTGCATGAAGAGAGTGAATGTGATGGAAATAAAGAGCTTTGTCTATATAAAAATGGTGTCTTATGTTACTACAGACAGCCTTTGTCATTTTCTGTTTCCCATATTAATTCAAGGCTTTAAATAGAAAGCACCTTAAATAGCAAGAAGTATTCAAATCATTATACTGTCTGCAATCCAAGATAAATTTTAGGTATTACCGTGAAAATTCAAAATTTGGAGACTTTTCGTGTAAACTTTTCCCAATTAAAGATGCAGATAAAGAAAAGGATGTAGAGGAATATGATTAATAAATAACTACTATTTTATAATCATATTAAAATATTAAAAAAATATTTTTTTATTAAAATAATTTAGAAAATATTTGATGTATGGACAACGTAAAATTTGGTTTATACAATCATGATATTTTTATGTTAAAGATTTAGTTAATTTAAAATTTATTGTTTTAAAAATAGAGTTTAAAATTTAAAATAAATAAAATTAAAAAAATGTAATATTTAGTGTGAATTTTAATACAATATTTTAGTGGGTAGTTTTACGGTAAAACCTTTAATTTAAAACTAAAATGAAATTAACCGTTTTATAACTAGTAGATTTGGACATGAATTCTTATGCGGTATAAATATTTATCGTAATTATAAGAAAATAATGTATATATATGAAAAATTCTGTTGAATATTGTTGAAAATCATTAATGATGAACATTATTGAATATTATTAAATTAATTAATAAAAATTTAAAATCTCAAAGACTCATAATTAATAAAAGAGTGATAAACTCAACATATAATTAATGTTGTACAACATATAATTATAAAAATTATAATTAATTCAACGATGTTCAACACCCGTTGTACACTCATCCTCTCTTTATATATATAATGTAAGGATTTTTGTAATAACATAAATACTAAAGGTAATGTTTTTTATTATAAAAATTATAAGATTTTATGTAATTATATAAATTATTATAAAGTATACATATTTGATTATATAAAACATAATAAAAAGTGTACGCACATAAATTCTTATCGAATATCACTTAAATTGAAAAAAAATTATAATAAACATTCATATACACACAGAAAGAACTATAAAATATTTTTTTTCATATAAAAAGAATGAGAGTTTGAATAGCTATATATATAAATCATTATAGATTATACATAAATTTGTATAAAAAAATTAAACAAAATGCATGTATACAAATCTTTACCTGATATCACACAATTCAAAAGAAACTCATCCTATAATAAACATTTTTACCTGAGAATATAAATCCCTATAGAATATAAAATTTATTATAAAAAAAATAATTAAAATGCATTGTTCGTTTCTCTTCTTCATTCATTGTTCTGTAAGTATCTTTGTTATTTTTTTTTTCTTTTTGGGTTTACGTAAATTCATAAGGGCGATCCTTTATACCCAACAAAAGTCTGATGGATCTTGATAGATCCCACTGTCTGTTGACCAACAGGATCACGCAGTTCAATACTAGTTCAAGATTCAATGTACGTTTTCAGTTCACCTTTTGTTTTGGAATTCTGAAATTTTATAACAAATCTTGATTAAAGATGGTGGAATTCTTGAGAGAGAATTGATTTCTTTTTTTTTTTTCTTTTCTTTTTTAAATCTTGATTTCTTGGCAGGAAGCATATCGTCAGAAACTGATTGAGAATCTGTCTTTTGATTCACAAGGGAGATCGTTTAAGACTGATTTTCAGGGGAAGCCCAAAATCAAGTCGAAAATCTATCCGTTTGGTTGATGAGTTGAGACAAGAAGATGTAGCTATATTTGATTGCAAACAAATTCCATACAGATGCATCCACAAGGTATTCGATTTAATGCCGCACAGTTTCGTTCTCCCCTGTTGTGTTTTCAACTCTGGTTGGTACACATGAATACATGATTTGGGTTCATTACAACACAATCTTTGTAATTCTACCACATTGAAAGTCTGAAGTATCTATGGGGTTCTGAGATGCCTTACATTCAAGGTATTGTTTTTTTTACTGACATCCATCAGCCACTCAAGGACTCGTCACTTGAGTGTGTGCATCCTTGAGGAATTGATGGATGTCCCAAAAAAAATAGGTTTGGTTTTGATGTAATTGCATGCACCGGGTAACAGGTAATCACTGTACTTTGAGTGTCGCAGCCCGCAGGGAGGTATCTTGAAATTACATCCTAATTTTATCAGATACATATTATTGACATGTGGTTGTTCAAAACAATTAGCTTAATATTTTCTTAAATGAAATCTATGGGATCCTAGATGTGAACTGTAGGATGTGGGTGCAGGGAGAAAAAAAAGGGGCTTATGGACAAATATTTACTTGAGATCACTCAATTAAAAAAAACAGATTTTATGGACAAATTATGGATAAGTCTCATCACGTCATTTATGGGATCAATCATTAAAAATCATTTATCTCATCAATTTTTTCATGTCATATTTTTTCTCAAGTGAATCTTCACTTGAAAAAGTGAAGGTTCACTTAGGAAAATATGTTATGGAAAAAATGATGAGATGAATGGTTTTTAGTGGTTGATCCAATGGATGACGTAGTAAAACTTAACCATGATATAATTTCTCAAATTTATGGTAGGTATTTGTGTACACATAAAAAATAGTACAAAATATACGTAATTCATTAAAAAAACATGTAAAATTATACATATATAAATTTTTACTCGAAATCATTTTGAAAAATACTCAATAAATAATAAATATTTGTGTACACAAAAATAACAATAATATAACTTTTTTCTTATAAAAATTATGAATATTTAAGTATCTAAAAAAATCATTATAAAATATACATAATTTATATAAAAAAATATACATGCACAATTTCTTATCCTATTTTTAAGCTACCGATTAATCAATTTAATTTTTACCCTTTTTTATGCACATATATTTTAATTTAACTATTCCAGCAGTTACACTTGAGTTTCATTCTCCAGGTTTTCGGTTCTCATTGTATTCCGCGAGTATAAGAAAGTTAAAACGGCTGTGTTACGCTCCGTATCAATGTCTTCTTTTTTCGATGAAAGAAAACGGTTACAAAAATAAAACACAGTTTAGTTATTTCCTATTCCAATCAGGACTTGGGACGAGTTAACTCGGAGAAGTTGAAGTGTGCCCTTCTTATCCAAAAGCGCACGATAGAATCAACCCCTACGTCTTTCGTTTCTGGGAGCTTCCTTTCCTCTCCCTCAATATTTAAGCACAGCATTCTCTAATTCCTCCTTCAAAACTTCCGAAGATCGAAGATTTGCGTGTACTTTTTCCCCGTTTCCTTGAGGCAGATCCAAAACACTCTTTGAGGCGTTGGTCTGGGATTTTCGCTTGAAAAATCCTGGATTTCATTGATATCTGATCCTATTAAAGGTATTATGTGCGCTTCTTTCAGATCTGTCAATTTCGGTTTATGTATGCTTTGGGTGTTTTTCTGTTTAACCTCTTTTCGGTGCCGATTTGGTGGGATTGACCAAATCGGTGCTATCGAGTTCGGTTGATAATTTGATATTAAGTCGGATATTGGCAGATTCGTTTCCAGATTGCTCAATTTTGGGGGTAATCGAATCTTTTTCTGCGAAAAATAGTTTTTTTTTCTTCGCTATTTTTCCGAAGATATTTTTGTGTTGACTTATTTTATATTTGTTGATATGGAATTTGTCGTTCTTCAATAACCTGCGAAATCTAGGGTTTTTAGTTGCAAAATTTTCTTCAAAAAACTTCATATATGTAATTTTTAAGAGAACAATATATATCTCAGTGATGCAAATTAAACTTGTTTGAATATAGCTAAATATTAGAATCATGAACTAGATTACAAGTAGAACGAGTGTTTTTGTAGTTAATTTTCTTCGAAATTCCATTAGTTTCTCTTCAATAATTAACATTGTTAATTGTTTGATGTTCAGGTACCGTGCATTTTTTCTGATAAGTTGATTCAAGACGAGAAAGAACCAATATTGTTAATTGGTGCTTGCTTGAGCAATGAGGGGATACGATAGAGAAGTAAGTGTACTCTAAGGAATAATTAAGTATATTTCTATCCTTATAGAAAATGATTAACTTAAGTATTATTGTTTGCATAATTTAAATCATTCTTCAAGATGGGAATTCTTGTACCTCCTTATTTAAGTTTAAGTAGCTTATTATCTGTCATTTTCTGTTGAATATGGACGATTCTTCCTCGTTAATGAAAATTTCTGATTTCCTGTCTAGGAAGTTGAAGATTATGATGATTATGACATGGAAGGGGAATATGAAGATGATGATGTTGCGGAAGAGTATGGGGAGGAATATGAGGAAGAGGAAGAGGAAGAAGTAACCCGGCAGCCTACACAAGAAGAATTGGAATACCTAGAGTTAAGGCAGCGGCTAAAAGACTCTATCAGACGAAAGAGGAAGCAAAGTGCTTTAACATCTTCTCAAGAGAAGAAGCTTCCATACAACAAGTGAGTGATGTACTATCTTTGCAGAATAATTTCCTTTTGTTGAAGTTCTATGATACTTTAGCACTTTTCTGGATTCAGGTTTATAGAATATAATGGTGCCTTTTTTGTCATTCCTTAGGAGACTGTTAAGTGTGTCTATTCCAGGTTTACATAACTGTAAATATTCTAAATAAGTTTTAAATGTTTTTTTTTTCCCGTGCAGCTTTGGATCCTTTTTTGGCCCTTCTCAGCCTGTTATTTCTCAGAGAGTTATCCAAGAAAGCAAGTCATTATTGGAAAACCAGAATTTGATATCAAAGATGTTGAGTTCCAATCAGTCTGTAAGTATCACTTCTGTGTCATTTCTTTTCTATGTTTTCTGTGTTTATATTGATATGCATGGTTTTGCAAACTACAATATGATGAAATCAATCAGCCTACTTCGATTATTATTTATTCTATTGGGTAATTATACTATGTCTTTGACAGTTTTAGAAATATGCCTAAGTTTTGCAACAAATAATTCACTTTTCCTACAGTGTAGCGCATATAGGGGTTCAATCAAGCCTAGCGGACTCAAATCAGAGTTGAAAATTTTCAATATTAATTAAAAAGAATAAAAACATATTAAAATATAAAAGTTCCATTTGGCTTGCAAGTGACTTGATTTAAGTATTAAGATTCTTGAACCTGGTATGCACAATTACTTATGTTCAGCAGGTTCTGTCTAAAACAAATTTCAATTTTTTTATTGAGCCCTACACAATATAGCTTTCAATGCGTAAGTGTTTCTCTTACATTCCCAAGTATGCATGCCTGGTGCTTGGAGGTGGAGTCGGGTTTTAATATTCACAATCTTTCACTTATTCTTCTCCTGTTTTATATGTCTATGATGTTGCTTGTTAATAGCTTCTTTAAAGGTCTGTATTTTTTTCCACTGGTTGAAGGAATCCGATTTGTATTGACAACCTTGTTATTTTCTGTAGAGTAAAAAGAATCCTGCTTCAAACAGTGCCAGAACGAAACAAGCCCAGCATCACCAGCCACTCAAACCTCCAAGTGAGGTATTTACTTGGAGCACCTCTTGTTTGGTTTTATCTTTTGAAAGAGCTCTGGTCTGGGTTAATTTATGTTTTGATTTGCTGGACTTGTGCAGCTCAGAAGAAAAGTGGAAAAACTTAAGGTTGCAAGAGATTATTCATTTCTCTCAGATGATACAGGGGTTCCAGCTACTGCAAAAGATCCTTCACCTCGAAATGTTTCTACTCCAACATCTGGTAGGTTACTACTAAACTGCATTAAATATGTTTTCTACCTCTGAAGCTTAAACCATAGATAACGTATACAGTTTTTTATTGATTTTTGAAGAGGCACGATCAGCTCAAATGTTGCTAAAAAGCAGAGAACCATTGAGCAGCAACAACAATAGTGGCAGAAGTTTGCAAGGTACTTATGGCGAAAGGAAATCAGTGCCATTGAAGGGTCAATTGCAATCTAAAGCTGGTACCAACAAGTCTTCTTCTACCGGTAAACCAAATGGGATGCCAATTGATTCTAAAAAGCAGCTTGGTGTTAGCAGTGGTATGGGGCCTGGCCGGCCTGGTGGTGTTGGCAATGGTATGGAATCTGGGCGGCCTGTTAGCAATGGTACTGGGCCTGGGCGGTCAGTTGGTGCTAGCAATGGTACTGTACCTGGCAGGCTTGTTGGTGCTAGTAATGGTACTGGGTCTGGCCGGCCTGCTGGCCCTAAAGCTGTACCTTCCAAGATGCCTATTGCAAAGATGGAGAAGAAGATTTCTGCTCCAACTTCTAGGAATGTCCCACCCAGTGCGCACAGAGAACCTCTGTCAAAAGTGCACACATCTGATCCAAGACGGCACTTAGAACAGAAACAAGGATCACAAGAACGTAGCAAGGATAAAATGATGTCCCATAGGCCTCCAGTATCATCAAAGCCACTGGCCAACAAGCCAGTGAAGCAAGTCTTATCACATTCTCAAATGAAGTCAAATGTACGGTTACCCAAGAAAAAGCATACAAGTGATGATGTAAAGGCCCTAATGATGGTCAGAAATATGTTCCGGTAATTCTCTATCCTATCCTGTTTCTCCCTCCTTGCCCTTTTACTGAAATGATAGATTTTATTAACCGGAAGAATATAACACTTTTTACTTTCAGTATTTTGATTTCAAGTTTTCAAAAATTCGTTTTCTAAATATTTGATTACTCCATTGCAGCACTGATAGATTCGCAGCTTGTGATGACGATGATGTTAGTGACATGGAGGCCAACTGGGATGAGATCAGGGCAGAGGAAAGAAGAAGGTTAGTAATTTTTTTCCCAAACCTGTTTTTCTTTGTTAAAAATTATCTTGGAAGCATTAGCATGTTTCGAACTGCCTCTGTGAACTCTTAAGGATATGCATGTTTGACAGTGCGTCCTTCAATGCCTTGTTTCTTCATGCTTAGATTTGTTCATTAATCGGCTTTAAAGATAATTCTGAATATTGTTTTTTCCGGCAGTGCTAAAATTGCAAAACAAGAGGATGAAGAACAATTGAGGCTGATAGAGGAAGAAGAACGTCGTGAGCGGATGGCCAAAAAGCGTAAGCTTAGCCGACACTGATGGATGTGGAGGCCAAAGTTTAATAATCCTTGTTCATCATCGTGTGTTATTTATCCCATGTAATTCCTACAAATTGACTAACATTTTGTTGTTCCAAATGTATTCAAGTAGTGTTTTGGTTTGAGGTTTTAGAAGAATTATACTAACACATTAGATTTTTATTGTTAACCACTGTATTGTTTTTTGGTTGGTATATGTTAACAAGAGATTTAATGCATAACGTCTTTTTTTTTCTTCTCATTTCCTTGTCGATCAAACTCGATTAGTCATATACTTCAAAATAATTGGTCCGCAAGTGTCACGCTCCTGTCAATTCTAGGTACTGTGCGTATGAATGTGTTTTAAATATTAGTACTAATAAAATATTTGTGGTGGTTATGAATGTCATAATCTGTATGTTTATAATTACAAACAACTTTCATACCAACGTCATTCCTTTTTAGTACAGAATTTGAGTTCAATATTATTTGGTGAGAAATAAGAGTTGTACACCATTAAATTTGAAAATATGGTCACATACCAACGTCATTCCTTTTTAGATCTAAACCAGTTAATGATTAAAATTAGAAGAGTTGAAAATATGGTTAAAGACAAACATGTGATCATTAGAAATTTTGTACTAATGTATAAAGAATGGGCATGTAGAATCAGGTGATGGAAATTATTTTAGTATTAATAAGAATTTAAAACCCTTGAAGGAGGAGGGTTTCTTTCTAATTACCAATGATGAAAGTGTGTCATTTAGAGAAAATATGACCTTAGTAATTAATTAGCATGAGAAACGGGAAAAAAAATGGGAAAAAAGAGAAAGGAAAAAACAGATTTCAACCGACCCTTCATTTAACCGTCCACTATTAATTTTATGGCCATTTAAACGAAACAAAAAGGAAGAAATCTTAGCAAGACTCTCTCTCACTCACAGTCATAGACCGTGGGTTCTGCGAGAGAGAGAATTCCTTGGAAGATGGCAATGGCAACTTTCATAAACCCGGCGATCCTTCCTTTACCCTCTCGGCCCTTCTCCATTCCCAAAACTGCTCCGAATGCTAAATTATTCAAGGCTCCTTCGCTTCACTGTGTTAGGTAAACTTCAGAAACCTCAATGAATCTGCAACAGAATGAGCTCTTTAGTGGTCTTTTAATCAGTTTTTGTTTTATTTCAGGAAGAATTGTGGAATCAATGGCTTATCTAGAACTCCTTCACCTATGGAGTGAGCTTCCCTTCCTTTTCTGTTGAATTTATTATATTTTGTTTGATAGATTTAATATTGTTAATTTTTTTTTATCTGCATTTTAGCAACGGAGGTCCAGATGACGAGGAATCGTCACCGGTAAAATTCTATGACTTGCTGCTTTTTTCCCTTTATCATTCGTATTTTATGAAAAAATGTTGTGGCTATTCGAATAGTATGTTGGAAGTAGAAGTAAGTAACATTATTGATTTTGTTATTTCAAAATTGTGAACATTTTTAGTTAGTAATTTTATTTTTCAATTCCATTTCAAGGAAAGTTTTGCTCTTATTGTTGCTGCTTTTTTTTTTTCTTAGGAAGAGTTGTCTGATGATGAAGTGGAACCAAAGAATAATGAGATATGGAGACTATTCACGGAAGCTCAGAAGAGTAAGTCTTTATTTGACGGGGAAAATTTTAGACATCCTTTGTTTAATTTGTTGAGTTTTTTTCTTTTGTGTGTTTCTCAATCTTTTTCAGATATTCTGTATTTGGATAGACAACGAGTGAAGGCTGTTGAAGAGTTGAACAAAACATATAGGGAAAAGCAGCTATTGATTGACAAGATACAGCAATTGGAGAAAAAATACAGAAGGAAAGGTGAATCTTGAACTCTGCTTACTGTACTTGCAACAGTTAATTATGTTTATTATATTTTCATGGAAAGTCCCCAAATTTCTAGCTTGTATTGTTTGCAAAATTTTAATGTTTCAACAAGAAATATATACTTTTAAGCTGTGTTTGGAAATTGCCAAAGTCATAATTCTGTTGCTTCTATGTCCTATGATAGTCTTGTGGGTACATTTCAAATCTGTATGAGTTGTCAAAACTTGGTTGTTTCAAAAGGAAGTGATTATACTTGAGAATGCCTTTTAACATGGGCTGCCTTCAGTTAGTTATAAGATTTTAGGTCGTGCCAGAGGCTTAAATTTCAGTTACTTTCGGGCCTTATTATCCAGTCGTCGCCATTAGTGAGGTTGCAAGAGCATTAGGCTTGCATATTTCACCTGAGAGGGATAAATGTTGATATGTTTTCTGTTGATCAAGAATTTAATGGACCTCTATATATTAGGTAATGTCTTTTAATACAGGAACTCTGGAGTATAAGCTAAATATTAGCTCAAGTTCAACAATGTGATATTGAGATATCCTGTTTTGACCAGATAACCTGGTTCTTAGTTAGCACTGAAGAGGCGTCCAATTTGAGAAGGATGGTCATAGATAGCAAAGTTAGTCTTGTAGATGTATCCACAGGCTTGCTGGAGCAAAGAGATGCTGAGCTTCTTGCAGAACTCCGCCACTTCTCTGGAGGAAGGAAAAGGTAGAGCTGGCCTGTAGAAGTTGCAATATATTCACTTTGACATGATGGACACAAATACTTGGCAGTTTTATAACCATCCTGTGGTACAGTGAATAAGTCCAGGACCTTTTTTCTCTTTCTGTTTTATGGAACTTAATTTTACTAACTGATTCTTTTAATTTCTCTGGTTTAATAAATCTTTAACTGCATCAAACATAATTTTTTTGATAGAAAATCCAAGGTACTGCACGGTATGTAAATACTGGAGGCATAATGTGAACTAATGCCACTAACCTTTTCTTACTGACAAAATCTTAATTCTTAACCTGAGGTTCGCATTCTCTTGAAGAAGCTCATTTGTGTTTTTCCACTCATAAGGCTTTCTTTTTTGTTATCTATGCATTTAATTTGTTTATCCTACATTTTCTTTTTTGAAATTGTTTTTCAAGGTATATATTTTTCTTTTCCTTTTCTAAAATAAATCTTATGATACAGGAAAGGTTTTCACATCATTCACATATGTACTGAAATGGAACCATTGGTCTCAGTGGGGTCCTTGGCACCATACATAACTGGCTTATCTCGTGCGCTGCAAAGAAAGGGCCATTTGGTGGAAGTTATTTTGCCAAAGTAATTAGTGGAACTCATCTCTTTTATTCACTGAAGTTGCTTTGTAATTTATGTAGCTGTATAGACATAATTTTGTCATGTTAATTTAGGAATTTTCTGAATGCCATTTGTTTGGGTTACATTCCAGGGGTAGTGAAAGAAAGATTTCAATGGTAATAATTTCGAAGACATGCTTCCAAGTTCTAACTTTGAAGAATTTTTCCTCCTTTCTTTGGAATCAGATTGACATTTATGTTTACTTTTATGAACTTTGATGCATGTTCATCTTAGACTATTTATAGATTAATAAACCTTATGATCCATGTGTGGATTATGTGACTCATAAATAAGACAGGACATCTTCTATTCCTCCCCTTAGCTATGCCTGCATGCGTGAACACAGACACTATTTTACCTGTTAATATTATAAGTAGAGCATACACGTGTCTGATGTATTCCTTCCCCCAATAATTTGAATGTGTATAGATATGTCAAACTGTTTTTCTGCTAACAATTTTCCAACCATTAATTGGGTTATAAAGTTGTTTTCTAATATATTGACACAAAGGCTGTTGCTGTTTGGTTAGGTATGCTAGTCTACACCTAGATGAGGTTCAGGGGTTGCGAGAAGTTGAGGCAGAGTCTTACTCTTACTTTAATGGACAACTGCATGGAAACAAAATCTGGACTGGGTGAGTTTACATTCTTTATGCTAAAAATAGGATCCAGTGATAAAATGGAAAACCACGGTATCTATTTCTGGTTGTTTTCCTTTTTGGCTATTTTCAACTGCAAAGGAGTTAGAAATTTCTTTCAGTCTCACTTATTAATAAATTTAAATTGATCTCACCTTTTCTGCCTATTATCCAGGGTTGTCTATGGAATTGGAGTTACTTTTATTCAACCTTTGTATTTCTCATCTTTTTTCAACCGAGACAGGATATATGACTATCCAGATGACTTTGAACGGTGTGTCTATTTGTCTTGCAACGTCTCTTTTTTCCTATCATCCATTTTGTTTAACATTTTGCTTTCATTTATGTATGTGGAGATTAAGTAAAACTGTTCTGTGTCTTTCAAGTTACTTATCTTTTTCAGAGACAAATAAATTAAACTTAGATAATAACCTATACAAACAGTGTTCTGATAGTTATAGGCACATTAATGACTCAACATTAAAAAAATAAGTCTAGGGATAATACTGGAGTGATGATGATATTGATCGGAGAAATGTTGCATCCTCTTAAAGTTTAGGTGCAATCCTTACTGAATCTTTTAAAGGATACACCGTGAGAACAGCCTTGTTGTAGGTCCGGTATCTGTTGCACCTGCTCTAAGAGGCTAACGTAGCATGAGTTGGTTCCTGTTGCATTGTACTGGAAGCAATGATATGAGATGCAGTTTTGGGATGTGCGTAAATTTTTCACAAATAACCTTTAAAAATTACATGGATTAACGCTATTGGTGAAATCATGTTTTTACTTTACAGTATTCAGATCACCCTAATCTGCCTCTCACAAAAGTGAACAATATTACTCCATCTAATAGTTGAGTTGTTTCTTACAGACAGATGAAGAAAGGCAAGTCTAGTTGATATTCTATGGTGAATTAGATACTAATTTACTGTTATTTTTTGTTGATGTGGCATAAAATACAGGTTTTTGAACTTCCAAATCCAGTCTAAAAAATTAATGCATGTTTTCTTGAAGAAATTGTTCAAATGTAAGATGGTAGATCAATAAAATGTTACGATTCCCCCAAAAATGTTTGGATTTTATCACTTCCATTGCCAAGTAAAAAAGATAGTATTTCCCAGTTTGAATAGCTGAGTTTCTGTATAATTTAATCAGTATTCTAAATGGTATTCAGAGGACTTCTTTTTACACTTCAAGTATGAATTTGTTTCGAGTAATTTCATCAAAATTTTACTACTTATTGTATCATACATTCATCTCAGTTTATTGGGTTGTTTCATGACATTTATCCATTTTTTGCACTCAGATTTACCTATTTCTCTCGTGCTTCATTGGACTATATAGCTAAATCTGGAAAGCAACCTGATGTGTTACACTTGCATAACTGGGAGACTGCTATCATTGGACCTATTTTCTGGGATATTTTTGTTAAACAGGTGCATCTTCTCGTTTTCTTTTACTCATATTGATGTATAATAATAACTTGCTGGAAAACATATGGAAGTGAAAAGATCTCAAAAGAAAGCAGTAGATGAGTTTTAATGAAGAAGTGGATGGATGATTTTGTCCTATGACTTCTCCTAATTGAAGACTTTTCCTTTTAAGTATTTTGAACCTGATGTGCAGATAAATCAAGAGGGCTGGTGAGAAAGGCAAGTGGAAATTATCTATGGTGTTAAAAAGAAAAAAGAAAAAACAATTAAGACAAATGTGTTGTTTAATTTGTACCGAACTTAATAACCTGAACTCCTTCCTGTAAGATAACATTTGCTGGAAGCCATGATTGTGAGAGTAGTGGTGAGACTACACTCAAGGCATAAGAGGAAGCTGAAACTGATTGAAACTTTTGGAACACATCATAACCATGTTCAATTCATTTCATGAAACTTATAGTTGCTGAAACCTATGTCCCTCTGTTATTTCCTTTTGGTTTGGAAGGAAAAAGAATCTACAAAATGATTTTTGCATGATGTGAGACAGTTTACTTGTTGCTGTCTTAATTGCATACTTCTCTTGATAGTTTCTTACTTGCATCAAAAGAAGTTATGAATTGTTGGAAACAGGAAATCGTCCTCACTTCTTTTTCTTGATATTATATAACAGGGGCTAGGAAATACAAGAATATTATTGACTTGCCAAGGTTTTGACTCACAGGCAATTTACAATCTTTATTTCCTCTCTGGTTTTACATTTTCTATTGGGTCATGTTGACCTTGCAAAATTTATTTTTATCTACTTTTAAATGTTAAAAATTTTCAGGGTCTGGATGAACCTGATAAGCTAGCACTATGTGGACTTGATCCTGGTAGACTTAATCGTCCTGACCGTTTGCAAGATACGGCTAAGACACATCTTGTTAACATTTTGAAGGTATTTATATACTTCTGTTTTTAATTTTGGCATTAAGGGTTCTACCCATTAAATATTCTCTTTTTGTTGTCCCTTGTCTTTTTTTTTTTTTTTTGCAAGAAACGGTTGAGGGTGTCTTTGGTGCCTCTTTTCAAAATGTCACATGCAGATAGACTTAGTTCTCTACCTATGAGTTTCATATCCAAAATTCATATCTTATAAACATTTTATGATGACTAATATGCTCTGTTTATTAGGAATTTATTTTATTTTTTACAGACTCATTTTTAGCATCCATGTGCTTATTTAATATAGTGCTGCATCCGCATCGTGAAACCCATTACGAGCTTGAACAATTTGACTACTTTTTTATATTTACTTTTGTTTATTTCTATCCACCTTTGAGTACACTTTCTAAAACATATGCAGGGTGGGATAGTGTATTCTAACAAAGTTATAGTTATGTCATCCATGCACTCTAAAGGAAGGATCATTCACAGTATGAGTCATGGATTGGAACGTACCCTAGACTTGCACAAGTAAGAACAACTCATTCCATTCCTGCAATGGAATGAGGTAGAAATTTCTCTCTTTCATCTTGAGATGTGTTTAAATATCAATACATTTATTTCTATTCCTCTGTGTTTTACCAAAGGGAAAAATTGCTTGTTGCTCCTTATGGCTTCGATAACTCTACCTGGGATCCATCCACAGATAAATTTCTTCCAGTAAATTTTAGTGAAGAGAACATGAGGGGAAAAGATGCATGCAAAGTTGCATTACACCAATGGGCAGGCATATCGCCACATGCTTCCTCTATTCTGGTAAAAAAAAAATTATACTTTTGTTGTCTCTACACCCATTTCTTTTTCATGCTTTCACATTTCTCATTTCTATAACTTTTAACCAGACTTGGTATAGTTCTAAGGTGCTAAAATTTTTATCTTTTTGAGGTTGGATGCATCATCTCAGAAGTATCAGATTTTGATTTAGAGAAACTGCGGGCAGCTGTGCAGAATGCTACAAGAGGGGGTGCACAGGTGCATATTTCTCTCCGAAATTGAGTTCATTAAAAAAAGGAATGCATGGTTTTAGTGTTAAAAAGTATGATTAGCTGTTTTCTTTTTCGGGTAAGTTAACAAATTTCTTTTTAATCAACAATTGTAATCGCATCCCTTCATTCTTTTTTTCCCCTTTAAAGAAATCTTGAGTATGCATTTAGAGTTAGTGCAAACAATGGTGTTTATTTACTTCATAGCTATCTCAGGCTGTAGGTAGTAGGGTCATAGAGGTTCTTTCTTTCCTTGATGATTTCTCTCGAACTTATCGTTTATCAACCCTTTGTAGTTTGTCTTCTTGGGGAATGGTGTAGTGCCGACTGTAAATACAGCACTCAGATATCTTCAGGAATCACTAGAGGTACATTCTTTTCTTCCTAGTACTTTTTATATAGCTCAACATTTGTCAACTCTAAATTTTTAAATAATGCACACAGAAACTATGTTAACTGGATTCGGGTGGGAGTGTTTGATACAGGTTTATGTCAAACATGTATATTCACTTTTTTCTTGTATTTGGAGGGTTTTTGGAAGGTCATATGTTCATATCTATGTGCGGATTTGTTGCACATTGGTGTAAAAAACTAAAAGAAAAATGAAGAGTCGAAGTGATACTAGTTCAAAAGTACACCAACTGCAAAGTAAAACCAGCTCTAATGGAGCTCTTGGTGCCTTGAGAAATTTCCCCCTCATATCACAATGTCGCCACAGTTTTTTTCTCAAATTCATGAACTACTTAATGTTTTTGAAACTTAAGCTTTTATGTTAACGAAACTAATTTACTTCATGGAGTTTGTCCCTTGTCACTTCCGATGAGTTGTTTTCTATTCATTTCCTTTACTCTCCCGTTCCTTACATTCCTTTTCTTTATTTTGCTGCTCATCTGTTTTGTTGCTTCCTCCCTCCCAGGATTCCAATGTGAAATTCTTTACCCGCTATGACGAAGCGCTATCACATCTGGTTTTTGCAGGATCTGACATTATATTATGTCATTCCTTTCACGACCCTCTACTTCAGGTTCCTGTAAGTTAAATTAAATATCTGGAAATGAAAATATAAAATGCTCATTGTCAACTGATTATTTTTGGAGCAATATTTTTTATGCGATCATATTCCAAGCTACTTCATACTAACTTCGGATCATTCTAACATTAACTTTTGGAGGCATTTTGGACAATCATGGTTATACTATCTAGATAGACAATTAGACATGCTAACTATTCAATCAAGAACTATTACTGCCTGAAAACTGTACTCTCCAAGTAGGATACATGTTAGATAAATTGAATGTGATAAAAGGGCTTTGAGGATCATTGGAACCTTGTCTGCTTTGCAACAATCCTAAGCTTCCATCACCTTGCCTTTTATTGAAATTCTGTGATGGACCTTTATGTGTGTGTGTATACGCTTGACCTCTAGATTTGGCTTCTTTATTCTTAATTCACACCCTTATCTATATCCTTGTACGCATACTTTACTCCCCTTTGGCCTTAAAATGCAGCTCAAAGCTTTAAGATATGGAGCTGCTCCGGTTTTAGAGGCCTCTGCTGATAACAACTTCAGGTAAATTGTACCTTGACGAAGACTTGAATGATTCAAACCAAACTATGTCTTATTAATAACGATGTGGAGACTGATTCAACATTTGTTTTACATGATGCCTTAACAGATACTCAGCAGATCATGACCATGAGATCACTAGATTCTCGCAGTTCATGAGATCTACCTTTGGAATTATGTCCCTTAGCCAAGTCCTTGACGAAATAGTGAGTGTTTGACGGTTGAAAATTTCCCTACTTTTGCAGTTTCAGTCCCTTAATCAGATGGAATTATTTATGAAGGATTTGCATCTTCTTTAATCAAACTCTGTTGTACCAATCCTTTCTGCAGAGGAACAACCCATCGACATGGAAAACAAAGATATCAAACGCCATGAAGGAGGATTTCTCTTGGGATTTAGAATGCTGTGAAACGCATGTCTCGGCATACGCTGCCATTAAAAGTCTTTGAAAGCAGCAATGAATGTAAAAAGGTACACATACTTGTTTAAGTATATCAATGCCGCCATTGCCATTATACGAAAGCTGAATTTGTTGCTTTAAAATTGCCATCACTGAAGATCGGTGCGTATCATCTTACAGCATATACGTTTCTGGGATGGAAAACTTGTTTTTCAGTTCAGTCTTTAGATCCCAAGTGCCACTCCCAGTTAAGAGGTAGGTTGTTCTTATTTTAGATTGCCTGCCTTCGTCAGTTTGTAAGTAATGGCCTGATAATTGACCAATTATATAGCCATATAATCCTCTGTACTTATGAGTAATGTGAAAAGAAAAAAAAAACTATCACAATATTTGTAGAATTTATTCAACTTTATGTATAATTATTATTTAAAATATTTATAAAAATGTGATTAATCAGTAGTGTTTAATTTTATTAAAATGATATCTAAAATTGTAATAAATTTTATTTCAATTATCATTTAAATATATTATTTATTTGATATTCAAATAGTTAATATTTATTGTATGTACAATAAATTGTGTTTTTTTAGATTTCAGTGATAATCATCCTAAATATTTTTCACCAAAAACAATTATTAAAATGATTGATAATCATACTTTAATTCTACTTTATATATTTTTAATATTTTAAATTACATACTAATCTAATTATTAAAATGATATTTATTTAAAATATATTTTTATCAAATTCTTATGAATATAATTTAATCATACTTTTTGTTTCTTTTTTATAAGCCGATATACTTTTTATACATTGTATGAATATAATCAATTTATATTTTAACGACTTATTAGCGTTAAATTTGTTGTATAATTTTTGTTGTATTAAGTTGTCTGTTTGAATTATATTAAATTTTATTTATCATTTAAAAATTGATAATAAGGTATTTTCGGGTACAATATAAGATAAAATAAAATATTTTAAATAAAATTTGTTTGTTGTTAATTTCCTTTTTGAACCCAATAAGTGGTGTTAGTTAAAAAACTGAAGATGTTTATTTTAAAAAATCTGAGTTTAATTATTTTATCAACAAGATATTATATTGTAATTGTCTTTAAACTATTTAAAAATATTATTTTAAATTGTTTTTAGGATAAGATAATTTTTTTCAAATTTAATACATCACAATTTTAATTATACGAGATAAAAATATTGATACTTATCATATTAATTAACTTGTGTGTGAAAATATATTGAAACAATAATTTAAAATTACTTAGGGATAAAAGTTGATAATTGTTATGTTAGTGTTTTTAAAAACTTGATGATAATTATATGGAATAAAAATACTATAAAATTTATAACTACAGTACAAATACAGAAAACGTATGAGATAAAATTTCTGGTACTTATAATTTTAATAAGATACTAATATTTTAAATCCAATATATGATTATTTTTAAATTTAAAAAAAGTAATATATAAAAATTTATTAAATATTTAAATTTAAAATTAAGAGATAATATTTAATTGATCTAATATTTTAAATTGATCTAAATACTAAAGATAATTTTAAATTTGATATGGGATTGGGATTGCAATTTCTGTATACTTTTGAATTAAATAGTTAATGATGAATATTTCTAGCTTTATACTAATTAATGTTCAATATAGTTTTATACTTAAGACTATAATAATTAAATCATTCTAGCATTTTTATTATAACATAAGATTAATAATTACCTTGTTACAATTTCTATTCTTGAATGAATTTATTTTTAATAAAATTAGTAATTATTACTATATTTTTACATTTTCTGAATTTTTCTCATATCGAACCATATAATGATTTTCTGTCACAAAAGAGTACACCTCTGTTAAATGTTAATGGATTAATGGTGAGAAAAGTAGATATTTGGGGGGCCATTTCAAGAATAACCCAAAAAGTTTAATAGAAAACGACAGATCTGATGTCAGAGACACAGTCGCAAGCCTCAGTTCGACTATAAATAACTAAAAGAAAAACCTCCGGAGAACAGGAAAAACGAAAAGAAAAAAGGAAACTAAAAATCTTATTTTTATGGCGTCACCGTCGACAATTCCTCCAACGGAAGAGGAAAATTGCGGTTCAGTTCAACAATCAAACCCTCAACCACAAGACCTGCCTGCTTCTTCCTCCACCATGACTCCTCCTTCCTGGTTCACTCCCAGACGGTGAATTTTCCTTTACTTAACTTCTCCAACAGTTAATTGTTCAGCGGTTTTGTCCGCCAATTATCCTTTAATTTCGTTTCCATTTCTTCCTGAATTGCATTTGGGTATATAGGAATAAAGTTAGGTGAAAAGATAGAAAATTTTCTAAAGTTGATTTCTTTTTAGATAAAGATGGTAATTCTTTACTACCTTTTTCTCTGTGTTTTTTTAGGTTGTTGATTATATTCTGTGTGGTTAATATGATAAATTATTTGGATCGAGGAACCATAGCTAGCAATGGTGTTAATGGGGAGAGGAGGACTTGTGATGACAAAGGAATTTGTAAATCTGCTACTGGAATTCAGTAAGATTTTACTCTGAAATGTTTCGGTTTTGCTGTGGAAATTCAGATGTCGTGAAATGTTTTTTTTAGTTGTCTTACTTAAAAGATGGTGCTTGCAGGGGAGATTTTGACTTAACTAATTTTCAAGATGGCCTCTTATCTTCTGCATTCATGGTTGGACTCCTTGTGTCGTCCCCAGTATTTGCTTCCTTAGCAAAGAGGCAAATTTCCTCTTATGTCCCCCCCTTTTAGCTTTTCAAAATCTGAGCTTCTTCAGTGTGGCATTCTGACATTAGTTGTTTTGCACTGTCATGTTAAATGCTAAATAGATTCAGTATTAATTTCAGGGCTCATTGCTGTAGCAGGATATTTGGCAGTTATTTACATGTCAATTTGGTTGATAATGTTGGTTGATTTCTATGACTGCAGTCACAACCCTTTTAGGCTTATCGGAGTTGGATTATCTGTTTTTACCTTGGCTACTGCTGGATGTGGTGCTGCACCTACCTTTTGGTTTATTGCAATATCCCGTATGTAAGTATAACAATTTCAATAGGCTCTGAGAATTGGTTGTAGTGGTAGTTCCTTGTGCTTTAGTTTGTACTTGAAAAATGTGGCTGGATTTTGATGTTTAAGGCTGGTTGGTGTTGGAGAAGCTTCTTTCATAAGTCTTGCAGGTCCGTTTATTGACGACAATGCTCCCATTTCTCAGGTTCTTTTGTTTTATATTGTTCCTAACTTTGAAACATCTATCTTCTCGTATCAATCATGCTAATTCTCTATCATACTCCAGAGAACTGCCTGGCTTGCGATGTTTTATATGTGCATACCCACTGGAATTGCTATTGGATATGTTTATGGTGGATTGGTGAGTTCGTATATCCCTTTTGTTCTTTCAGTTTATTACCGGTCATAAGTTATACATGTAGTTTGTACTTTGTACTTCCAGTGGAGTTCACTTTGCCATGTCCTTACTGTCTAGATGTGTCTGCTGGATGTTTGATGATTAATCACAAAATGTTTTTTACTTATAGGTCGGGGAACATCTTAACTGGCGCTATGCATTCTGGGGAGAGGCATTATTAATGTTTCCATTTGCGGTTTTTGGTTTTGTAGTGAAACCATTGCAGTTGAAAGGTAACTGTTCTTTCCTGTCATCTGCTCTCCAGAGTTTTTATTTCATGATCTCTCGACAATTTAAGTATTAAACACAACTTTGAATCATAGGTTTTTCTCATGTTGAAACAAAGAAAGCATCCACACCTGTGGAAACAGTTTCTGCTGTAACTGATGGTACATGCTCTTTATCATTCTTCTTCTATGATTTGTTATTGGTCCCTTATTTACCGATCAGTTATCGGGAGTGATGCACCTGTTATGTATACATGCATGTCGTAAGTAAAAGGTTTAAATAAGGCCAGACAGAATATAAAGGAAATGTTAGGTCCTCCCCATAGCACCTAATACAGCTAATTTTAGCATAATCAGACAAAAAATTCTAAAGATAGAGAGAAGCTTCTGACCTAAGTTTGATGATTTCTTAAGCATGCCCCTGTTTTTGTTACCCAAATATTTTACCTAAAAAGTGATTCAACGTGTCATTAGGCCTGTAGCCAAAAAGTGAAAGTAATGCAAGGTATTTTTATGGTGTCAATTACTATTAGCGAAACAAAGATCACAGTTCAAAGTCATCTTTATTCTATATTATTCTCTGAATGTTTTGTAATAGTTTTATGAAGTTTCAAGCCCTTGTTTTCTTTTGTTCTGCATACAAAAGGTACTAATATTGAACTGTAAATCTTGTTATTCCTTATTATCCATTGACATCTAGTTTGTCCATACTCCTATTCCAGCACCATCTGGTTTGTTGTTCCAGTGGAATGACTTTCGTGTCCAAATATTTTGACCAGCTTAGAGAATGTCTAATCAGTGTTTCCGATGTGATGATTACTAGGGATCTTCATGCAATAGTTTGGTTAAGCTTATTGTTAACTGAAATCTAGCGGGATCAATTTGATTTTGGTTGAAACTGAGACAAAATTGTTGTTTCAAAAACACAAGCAAAACATGACTATATATATATATATTCTTTTTTCTATTTTTGGAGATAAAAAGAAAACTCAAATAAAAGCAAGGGAAAATGATCATAAGTTTATTTGTCTTGTTATAAATTGTCATGCTTTCAAGTAAAGTGCCTTGTTTTTAGCACTCTTGTTTTTTCATAGTCTAACATATCCTAGTTGCAGGTTCAAATGTATCAATTGTGGAGGGCACTGTTTTGGTTGGAGGTGATGGTATCCGTGTTGATGAATTGAATAAAACATCAAAGTGAGTCTCTTCAATCCATGGCTTTCATTATCTCTTGTGACTTTATTTGTGTCACTGATCCTTGTGATGGCACAAACTGCTTCAGTACAATATAACTTATTCTTTGGAAATAGAAATTATATTAAGGGAAATGGAGAGGAGACGCCAAGAAAGAAAGATTTAAAAGGGCACATGGGTCATTGGGTTCTAGTTGCATTAAGAATGTTGGTCACACGGGAGTCATCACCCTTTTCCAAACTGTACTCGTCAACCTTTTAGTAATCAGGCCTCTAGTATGAAAGCGAGAATGACTGCTGACTAGGGAGCTAATGCAAAGTTGGATGCATGGAGAAATTAAAATATGAACATGTGATAGGCAATTGCATTATGGTGGAGTCCTTAATCCATTATTGCCTATCACTTGGCTGCTGGGAGTGGATTGATGTCCAATGTAATTTCGGAAGAGGGTCATGTATCTTTGTTTTGAAACTAGAAACAATTTTATCTTACCAAAGGTCCAAAGCCTAAACTAAGATTTTAATTTTAAGACACATCAAAACTTTTGTCATGTACTTTAATATTTGTGATTCATTCTGCTTCATATCTCGACTGTTCTTTTCTTGGACAGATCAGTAGTTGTACACAATATTTTGAATCGGTTATCTCAATTTTGGAAAGACATGAAAGTGCTTTTGGTGGACAAAGTTTATGTTGTAAATGTTTTAGGTATATTCTTGACCCTTTTCACATCTAGACTAGTAATGCTTTGAGGAAAAAAATTATAACAAATACAATGATATATGAGTTTTTCATTTTCTTCAACAATATTGCTTATTAACTTATGCTCCTGGTTATTTCTAGGACAATCTATTCTTTTTCTCATCAAACTCCTTATTATATGCTTGTACTTATGGCATATGGTATTACTTTGGCTTGTGAACTTCCAGGTTATGTAGCATACACTTTTGTCCTTGGAGCATATTCATACTGGGGGCCAAAGGCTGGTTATAATATTTATCATATGGTATTCGTTTCAAGTAACATTCATTCTGTGATTATTGAAATTCTTTCCTTTAGGGATTATTTTTGATGCTGTGCTCGTATAAATCATGATTTTTGCAGAAGAATGCAGATATGCTGTTTGGAGGTATTACAGTTGTTTGTGGGATTTTTGGAACAATAGCTGGTGGCTTCATCCTAGATCGCTTGGGTTCTACAATAAATCATGCTTTTATCGTGAGTGTTGTTTCTTTGGTAATGTTTAATGTGAATGGTTTCCTTTTTTTATGCTAACTGGAGCTGGAAACATTATTCACTACGTTTTAAAGGAAAAATATGCTGAGATAAAGTAGATACGATTACGGAGAAACTAAAGTTCCATTCCATTTTTCTTGTTTGTCTCTTCTATTTGCTTTTTTTTCAATATATATGGCTTAGTGTTCTTCTGTAATAGCTTCTTTCAGGTGCAACATTTGTGGGTGGAACATCTTGCTTCTCTGCTTTCTGTCTCAGGGATTTGTATGGTTTCCTGGTACTCTTTGTAGTCGGTGAATTACTTCTTTTTGCAGCACAGGTAAAACAAAAATGGAGTGTGTTAAGATTTATGATCTTGTTTTTCTCCAATGCGTTACGTATTGTGTTAGTAGAAACTCTCTTCCTTTTTTGGTTATATGTATTCGACAGAAGGCTTAGAGGAAGTTTTAGTTAGAAGTTGTGCCATGTGTTTCACCCATTTTTTCGGAGTCTTGGTGGTTAAAAGTAATCAGACCATATTCTTATATTTTCAGTTTGATAATAGATAGAACATTTCTGCTCATCATTTGTCCCTGTAGTGGGTACATTGGTACTGAAACAATAATTGCTATTTTGGACTAGTATTATGGTGCGTAATTAACCAGTACTCATGTTTTACTAGTCACTTTCTCACCAAAAATTTTTGCAGGCTCCAGTCAATTTCATTTGTCTTCATTGCGTCAAACCGAGTTTGAGACCATTGGCTATGGCAATGTCTACTGTTGCAATTCATGTATTTGGCGATGTGCCTTCCTCGCCTCTTTTTGGGGTTGTCCAGGTCCATTTTCTTACATTTGAGTGTGGTGATGCCAACCTTATCTATTTTCATCGCGAAGTCAATTTTTATGGCATCATTATGACCGGTGATGTTTTGAGCAGGATCATATTAACAATTGGAGGAAAACCACACTTATGCTGACTTCTATCTTCTTTCTTTCTGCTGGATTCTGGTTTATAGGTTAGTAGTAACAAGTCTTTTCTGATACTTTTTAATATAGTGAAGCCGGCAAATAGTGAATCGCCATTCTAGAGAACTATCCATAAGACGTTCCCTTTGTTCCTGGATTAAGAGTAGATAACCTATGCTTTAAAGAGCTTAGGGTCACACTTGATTCCTAGGCATTGCCAATGTAGGGTCAAACATTCTTTGATTCTTATGCTGTAACAAATCCAGGTGCGGATTTTAATAAGGATTTGTCTATTTCTCTTCTTTGAAAGGTGTTATCCTACCTAGTTTCGACAAGTGTAACGATGAAAGTGAAAGTCAAGTCTCTCCAAACCCATTAGCCGATAAGCCATTGCCTGACGGAAATGGAGAGAAGTGTTCTGGTGAAGTCTAAGGCTCTAAGTTCCGACCTCCATGCTAAAGAAACTCACACTTCTTAGTTTCTTTGCAACTTTCATCCTCCCTCTGAAAGTCAGAAGTGGGAAGAAAAGACAAATTTGGTGGCATTCTTCAAACTATTGTCCTAGTGTACATTGGTAAAGGTTGAGCTTGCCAGTAAAGAGGTACATGAAGATGCATTTTCGATGTAAGCTGGACTCAAAGGAAAGAGGGGAAGAAGCTGGCATGATATTTGAGATATTTTGCTGTTAGTTTTACATTTTTTTTCTTCAGCTTTGGACTTGATCATATGTAGATATGTCAACTTACATACAGTAGATAACTGCTATAGGTTCATCAGTAGTATTTTTTTCCTCTAAAATATTTTCATTTTTTTCCTCTAAAATATTTTCATTCTTTAATCATCTTCTGATTGTTTGCATGTAGATATATTGTGAATCCATTTTTGTCTTAACTGAGATCACTTGTTGAATTTTTTTACTATTTTAAAATAAATTTTACCTAGAAAGAGATGAAGTTATCAACCGATAGCTTTAATCGCTTGCTTTAAAAATTGTTGGCTGAATTCTTCTATTCTAAACCTAAAACTCTCAAAACTAAATAATGTGCATGTTATACATTGTCATGGAGTGGTTAATATAAATATATTATATTTAAAATTTTTAATTTTTTTAAACCCATTGAAGATATGGCTTTAAATTTATTTTTATTTTTTTAAAATTTTATGTTTATCAAATATAAACATAAATATTTTATGAAGTTAATTTTTTAAAATCTAAATAATTATAATAATATTAAAGTTATTTACATTCTATTTACTTTTAATGGAACTCAACATTTAGTTTAAAAAAAAGAGTTTGATCTTTTCTTTAAAATATTTAAATTTGAAAAGATAAAAATTTTATTTTAATAATATTTAAACTTAAAAAAACCCTCAAATACAATTAAATTAATGTATTTTAAGAGGGACAAGAACCCATCTCAACATATCCCCAGCATGAACTAGGGATGATGATGACATAATTTTGTGAATTTTGTATTGTATTTATTCTAACTAGACGTGTAGGTATGAGTTTAATGGGTAAAGAACAAGTGTAGATCAAAAATCAAACCCGTTGTAGATAATTGATAGATAAAGAATTTGAAATTTTATTTATCTCATATTTACATATTCATACTCATTATATAAATTTTAGACCATTATAAATTTAAGAATAAATTTACGAACTATTCTGAAAATCCTAATAAGATGCGGCTTGTAATTTACTCAATTTTGAAGGGACATATAATTTGTCCAAAGATAAAAGGAACTTATTTTGTCATTGCTATGGTGTTTTACGTATTAAAATTTTAGTTTATTTTAAAACTTATATTATAGGTTAAGTTTATATATTTTAAATTTAGTTAATTTTATTCGATTTTTTTATTTGATGTTTGAATGACAAGTGTCCAATGTCACAAAAGTGCCCAATGACAAGTTTATAGTTTGATGTTTGAGGCTAAGATTTTTGAATGCATATTACCCACAAAAGAGCGCGTACTTATGATATAGGAATCCATTCCCAAGACAAGTGCCCAATGTCACAGACTTAGTCTTTCCCGAACTATCCGTGTGGCGTTAACATTTCCGATTTATGCTAATAAGCCTTGATTCACACAAACACTAAGGCTAGAAAGCTCGAAAGATTGAAAAGGCAAAAAGGATTTAAGAAATTGACACTTTATTAAGTTTTGAAAGAGATTTAAAATGCTTGAGAACTTGTATGAGTTGTGAGATGGTTACAAATGAGTGAGGGTGGTCCTATTTATAGGCTCTTACCTCCCGAATAGACAGATGATATTAATTTGATCGAACGGTTATTATTTTGTCTCTATAAATATCTACAATAACCTATACTATTCTAGAGACATCTACATGTATCTATACATGTCTACAACTATTTATAATATTCTAGAGAATTCTAGAGGTATCTAGAATAGTCTTTATCTTTCTAGAGTCTTCCAGGATCTTCTTCAACATTCTAGATTCTTTTAGAATGTTCTAGATGTTTTCAGTATGTTCCATATTCTTCTAGAATCATCTGGTGTCTTCCAGATGCATCCAGGCTTTGGTAAAATCTTCTAGAACCTTGTGATAAGCTTTAACATTGTTATAGACTATTCTAGGTCATTCTAGATGTTTTCTTGGAATATGTTTGCCTAAAAATGCCCACGGATATTTAGTTTGCATCAATGCTAGGTGACGGGTTGTGACACTAAGTTGAGAATTTAAGGCTTCTTATTTGCATCCATTTGGACTTTTTATAGTGGACAACAACTCTGTTTAAGTTGGGTATTGACGATGATAGCTTTGGAAATTTAGCTGCTGGAAGTTCCTATCAATTTACCTTTGGAATGGCAAGGCTCATGGGCAAGGAAAGAGAGAGAATGAATCATGGCTTTATAAATATGAATATGCTCAGGATATAAATAAAAAACAAGTATAAAACATGGGTATTTTTGAAGAAAAAAAATAAAGTAGCATGATTCATTTTAAACATTAAGCTTGGAAGTGAAATTGGAATGGAAGATCAGATTATGAGTTATGAATCCTGCGTACCCAAAGGCCAGCAGGCAAAGGGATAATTCCAAACCTGCTAAGGCTCCATTCTCTTGTTCTCAGTCAACTTGCTGCATCATTAAGGCCATTTGCCCATTGGTTCACTAAACTCTTCAGGGCATTTCAAGACATGCATTCAAAATGTGAATCTCAATAAACCTGAAATGATGACAAAAAACCAATCCAATAGGATAAGCCCTGACCCCACTGACCCATTAACATCTCAAATATGAAAATGGTTTAAGCTAAATTACAGAGTGATTAATTGGAAGATTATCGCATCAAGTGAAGTGAAATGGGTATCCAACAAATTTGACGTCCAATCCAAAATCACCGATACAACCTATCAAAAACATGTTATCGAATAACCATAGTTGATCTAACCGAATGAGACGTTAAATTTAGCAAAATGAGATACTAAATTTTGTTAAGAAGATTGTCTCATATTAAACCTCTATAAAATTTGATTCAGATTAATCGATCAATGAATCAAACTTTGATGGTTCGATAAAAACATATTATTCCTAAGTTAAAAGTCGCAGTCCCATATCTTTTCAACTTCACCGGATATGAAAATGTCAGCTTAACATCCATGATTTCCATTCTAACAATAATGTTGTATATAATATATAGTACATTTTGCAATTATTTGCTAAACTGATCATCAAATAATTTTAAGCCAAGCTTTTCCATCACACACACAAAGAATCTTCTCATTTATCTGGTTAATATGGGAAGCATTCTTATTAAACGTAAACGCATCCAACAAAATAATTGTTTCCTCTTCTATACTAAATACAATATTCAACATTTACATTATTTATCGATTTAATATTTTTTAAATAAAAATTAACTAAAATATTTGATTTTTAGTGGTCTTAAGGTGACGATCTATGTGACAGACCACATAAATTTCATGCTAACGTAATATTATTTATCTTATATTTTATGTCAACAAAATTTTAAAATTATAAAAAATTATAACTTCTAAAATTTTATAAAATAACACAATGTACATGTAAATTGTGATGTAGGCTATCAAATTCGACTCTTCTTCAAATTATCGAGGGCCTAATGGATGAAAAATATAAACATCAGACACCTAAATTTAACATAAAAAAACTCAAATATCTAAATCTATTAAAATATTTTTGGATAAACTACATTATAAATCACTCAATTATTAGTAAAGTTACGCGAATCTAACAAAATTTGGTACGATAACAATTTTAATCCTAAAAACTTATATATTCTTCTAAAAGAGTCATAATTCATAATTCAATAAATTTAACCTTCCATATTTCAACAATATACTAGTTTCACTCATTTTTCTTCTCTCGAGTTGTCTGTCTTTGTCGTTCCTCATCTTTAATTTAACCAAAGTATATAATTAATTACATACATAAAATATAAAAATAAAACCTTAAAATTTATTTTAATTAATTTAACTAAAGTTTATATAATAAATTGCATAAATGAATCATATAATAAAAATATATTGTAACACCCTAAAAATCGGGTTAGCAGAAATATTCGAATTGTAATAGATTAAATTTAAATCATGAGCTAATTGAATTGAGAAAGAGACTTAATTGAATTAAATGAGGAAATTAAAGGTTGCATGGCAAAAACCCAAATTCCCTAAACTTTCCCTTGTAATAAACTAACTTTAGTTATAGTAAAAAGGGTAAAACGGTCATTTCACCTTCATTTAATGAGAAGCAAAACCGGCCAAAATCTCCTCCCTTCTTCCTCATTCACGTTAGGTGCAAGAAAATTAGAAAGAGAGAAAATTTCATGGTGGCTTGAGGAGGATAACTTAAATTCTTTGCATGGCTAAACAATTGGTCTAGGAGATTAAAGCTAATAGTCTCGGTAAGCTTTTTCTTTCATAACTCAAACATTTAAAATTTGAGTTCTTGGATTTGAAAAGCTTTTATGATGCTTTTATACTTAGAGTGAAGATTGTAATTGTTAGGTTTAGCTTGAAGCATGAGAAAGTGGGTATGAGAACTTAGGATTAGATTTTGGAAGTGCAAAGTGTGTTAATTGATTAAATGTTAGAATTGCATGAGATTAGGTTGATGAAAATGAGAAATTATTGATGCTAATTTCATATTTGTGATGCTGGAAATTCATAGAAATGAATTGGGGGTTAGGGATTAAATGTATGCAATGAGAAATTGCCGAAAATGCCTAGGAACACAATTTTAAGTAGCTATCTTTGAGAAATTCCCTAGATCATGTATGAAGGAGTTAGGAGCTGAAAATTTGCAGTAAGATACTTCAATATACCTAGTTTAAGGGAAAATTTACGAAACCTCAATCGGAGTTCTATAGAAAAAGATATAAGCGTTTCTGTAAGGGCTGTCCGAACAGGCCCCGTTCTAGACAGACCCGATTTGAATGAAATCTAGAGCTGATCGAATAGGAAGTAAAATGTAAGGTTAATTGTTCCTTTTATAGGATTCTTCTAGCTTTCCAACGAGGTAAAATGGACTAAAATCGGACATGTGAGCTAGGAGATATGATCGATTCGCCAAAGGGTAGCAAAACTGTCCGTAATGCACAAATGCACATGTTTATAATTGTTAGGCCTAAGATAACTTGAATTAGGTGACCTTGATAGATCCTAATGTAAGGCTATTGTGTATGGATTGATAGATAAGCCGAGAGAAGAGATTGAAGAACAAGAAAGGCTCGACGTAGCAAGGAAACGAGGCAAAGGGATCACGATCTATAGTCCCTAAATAGCTTGGAGACCTTGTGAGTGTGGCAAACCTTAGGGTTAGGACCTAGGGTTAGGACCTAGGGTTAGGAACTAGGCTCCCTAGCCTTGGTCAACGGGTTAAAGTAGTCAACCTGTATCGAACTAGGGTTCGATACCCCTGTTCCGATACCCCTCTATAGGGAGTATCGATACCCCTAGTTAATTTTGGTTAACTTGAAATAAAAATGGAAATTGGCTTAATCAATAAGAGTATGTTAACGATAATTATATGAATAAAATTTGACTAAATGTTTTGATTAAATCTCAATCAAAATTGTAATTGATAGATGAACGGAAATTTAGGAATCAAATTGGTAAATTGAATAAAGTACGAAAAAGTTTTAAATTGGCTTCAAAATTAATGGGCTTTATACATAATTGTCTTGAGTTAATTCACAAATAATCGAAATATTCGGGAATTAGATACAAATTCGGTCTAAATTATAAGTTTAAATATCCGGTCGACACTTCCGTCTCCTAACCCGGGACGAGGGTGTCACATATATTAGATATTAATATCATTAAAATATGTTTAACATGATTTTCTGCATGCTTATGTTTCATTGGATATTAATATAATAATTTAATGACTCAATCGTCACTTTATGAACCTTTGAAGCAATCCTCTGTCCTCCCTCACTCAAAAGATGTAAAGCATTGATCATTCATTAATCACTTTCTGTCACATAACGTTAATACGAGTACTAAAAACATTTGGATATTGTTTACACATCAAATCATGGATTTCATTTTCTAATCAACGTGAAGAGTAGAGTTTAGACAAAGATGAGAGTGGTAAATTATTAAAGGGAGGAATAGGAAAAATTCTGAGGGTGAGTTTAATATTGTTTTTAAAAAGTACGATAAAAAATATTTTTAAATTTTTTTTATAGGAATGTTTTTAGATTTTAAGTATTTAGTATTGATATCAAAAAGTACTTTTAATAAGATAAATAGTTATTTTAAACATGATATTATAAGTTATATTTATAAACGATGTCTAATACTTTTTAATATTATAATATAAAAATATCATAAAAATATAAAAAATATTTTTATTAATAAATATATATTTTTCTAATAATTATATGTATTCTATGAAAATATAATAAATTTAAAATATTTTAATTAGTATATATAATTTTTAAATTAAAAATATTTTATTAATTATATCTTTATGAAAAATATAAATTTATAAATTATAAATAAAATAATAATAATAATAATAATAATAATAAATAAAGGTTGAATTTGTAATTTGACTCTTAAAAGTATTTTTTAAAACATAAAAGCTAAAATATTTAGTTTTTGCATTTGGGTTGAAAAACATTTTTCAAATACAGTTTCTCCCCCAAACTACTCGTTTAGTATTGTTTTTGACTTCAAATCAGTTCTTAGAACCAAAAGCTAGTTTCAAAAACATTGCTAAGCGGGGCCTAACTCAGGTTTTGTTCGATAAAGTTATTAAAAAATTAAATTAAGTGAAGAAATCATGTTCTCTTAAAAGTAGAAAATTTTAATTTCTTTAATGGCTACTTTTGAGATCAAATCTAATAAAAAATAAAATAAAATAATATAAAATTAAGATGTTTGTTAAAAAAAAATTGTTCGACAATTAAAAACAATCTCAAAAATTACGTTGAACATGAATTTAGTTAATATCAACAAATATATGATAATAAATAAAAATTAAAATAGAGGTTTCAATTATATAATACACTAAAAATTAATAATTAATTATAGATGATACCGATTTAAAATATAATTAATATCGTATTTTATTTTGAATTCGATAAAAATAGAATTATGTTCACTGTAGCGTGACGAATTCTACGTATAATATATTAAAAAGTAAAGACTTAGCAAAGAATATATTATTTATCTAAAAATTTAATTAATTTGATATCGGATATACTAAAGTTTATGTAATTAATAACAGAACTATAATTAAACATAAAAAAATTAAATTTTTAAACTTTATAATTTAAAGGGAGTGAGTTACCCGATGTGTTCCCCTTGGGTAGGGGACAAACCGGACCAAGCTTCAAGACATGAAACCGTGTGATCCCTTGGTTTTAGATACCAAAACAACGTGTTTTGTGGGTTGGAACAGCTTTGGGCTCTGCAGTCTTTTTTTAATATCAGCCCAAAATCGTCTTGTACTGTGTGAAAGTTTTGTTCCACAACTAAAACTATAGTATTTAAACTCAATTAAAAGAGGCAAGGCAAAGCTGCAGTTCTTGGGGTTTACTAGAAACTGCACTGGGCAGTGGGCAGTAACGAGGCTGACCGTTCCTTTGAGAATGAACCCTACAAAGGTTTAGGTGGAGACTGGAGAGAGAAGGAAAATACCCATTCTTGTGTGAGGCAACAAATTTTGACCCACCTTTCCCTTGGCACCACCATGTCCGGCAAAATGATACAGATGTAATCATTCTGGATCATATCTCACCGTACCCTTTATGAACAGTGTGGGAACAAATTCAAGCATTTTCGGGGGTAAAGTTTGTTGTCGGTGGGTTAAAACACAAATCATACCATAGATTTGATGTGTTGTTTAGAATAGTAACTGAGATGAGACAAATCGCGAGTTATTCGAGTTTGATTTAATTAAATTTTGGTTAAAATTTGATTCGATTAGATTTAACTCGAATTATTGACGAGTCGAACTGAACTACGTGATATTCGACTTGAAAACTCACATGCTATTCGAAAATATAAATATATTATTTTTTTTATAATTTAAATCTAAACTCACATGCTATTATTTTTTTAGACTAATTTAAAATTACTCAAGCTCAAACTCAATTTAAAAACTTAACGAGCCGAACTGAACTTAGCACTACTTGAATTCGGCTCCACTCGTGCGTTGTTACTACCTGTTGAATTTATCTATCTATCTATCTATATTGGTTATATATATATTGGTTATAAGGGTACGCAAAATTTGATTACAATAAAAACAATATAAATATAGTAAACCATTTCATTAGGATAAAGTATATATTTTGGTTGATTAAAAATTATAATATATGATGTGTTGGTATTTTTGTGAGATTTATTTATTAATATAATAATTAAAATTATTTATATTATTTATATTATATTAATTTAAATCTTGATATAAAAATATAATTTTTATTTAATAAAAAATATTTTGATTCGTAGATGCTGCCATTAATCATATCACTAATCCATATAATTTTGTTTTGTATAGTAACATAATTACGTAAACAAAATGATAGAACTTCATTTATTAGTATATCATGGATTTGATTGAGAATTTATGTATTCTGATTATCTTATTTTAAAAAATTAAATAAATTTATGCTTAGATAATCATTTAATGCAAACGTTGCTGACTTTTTTTCCCTAAAATTAATTTTTTAAAGTTTTACATATTTTCTAGGATCTAAAGTCTAATCTCAAATTTTTAAATTTATTTTCAAATTTAAAAATTTATATTAAAATTTTAGTTTTCAAACTCTAAAAATTAAATATTTTGATTTTTTACTGTTATATGAGAAGTTAATAAGGAGAGTTTAAAGTGTAGAATTTAGATTTCAAGATTTATAATTTGAGGTTTATATTTTATAACTTAAATATAAAATGATGTATAATTTTTATATATTTATATATTAAAATATAACTCTTTATAACTTCATACACATGTCATGAAAATAAAATTATATATATATATATATATAAATATAAAAGTGAGTACAAGTTAGTGTTTTCAAATTTAGATTTTTAAATCTTAATAAGTAGTATATAGGATTTAGATATAAGATTTAAAGTTAAAAATTTAAAGTAAAATTAAACATGTTTGTAAATTGTTTTTTTTCTCCCATAGAAACTAAATTAATAAATTAACAATTTAATCTTTTTATTTTGAAGAAAGAAGAAGGAAAACTAATGGGAAGACATAAGTTGAGAAAACATTTTGTTTTATAATCATATATATGTATTTAATTTATTTATTTATTTATTAATATAAATCAATTATTATAGAGTATTGGCGGAACCAAGGGTTAAGGATATCCAGTTCTCGTCAATTGTTATTTTTATTTATAAAATAAAAATAAAAAAATTAAAATATATAATATCTTCTTAAACAATATTTTTTTTTATTCTTGTCGATCAAAAAATTTAAATATATAATTTGGTTTCTTTTATAATAAATTTTTAATTTCGTTCTTGTTATAAAAATTTATTACGAATATAACTTTTTTAATCTAATATCTTTTATTTATAACGTTCAAATTCAAACATTTGACATTACTTAAAGAAATTTAATATTTCATTTTACTCATTCATCTGATTATTAATATCAATATAACAATAAAAATGGCAGACTTCCTCACACTAACATGAATTGCCTCTTCCAACCAATACTTGCCGAGATCTTCATACCACTGTGCACATGAATGCTCCTGCCAACCAAATCATTGTTGAAATAAAAATAAAAAATAATTCGATTAAATCTTAATTCGAACGCATAACCAAAATATGGGTTCAATTTAACAAACTACTTTTTTAAAATGAAATAATTCTACGAGTAATTTTAATAAAAAATAATTATTATTCTAAAAAAATTAGAGTTTAAATTTATTTTTTTTATATAAATATTCATGTCGATAAGAGTAGTAATTATTATTAATAGAGGCCTAAACGAGCTGAGTTGAATTTGAGTAGTGCTAAATTCGGCTCGATTCGTTATAATTTTGAATCGAGTTCGAGTTTGAGTAATTTTAAATGAGCCTGAAAAATCTGAGTTCGGCTCGGCTCGTGAAAAGCTTGAGTCAATTTTGATTTTTTTTTTCGAGCCTAATCGAGCCAAGTATTGATCGATTTTTGACCGTGTTAGACTCAAATAACTCTTATCTTTCACGTCTCATTTAAAGCTTGATGGAGAAAAAACTTTGATACACAAGTTGTGTAAACTTAAACTTGTTAATTTTAGGTTTTAGTATGTTAATTTAATTTAGAGTTTAGATTTTAGGGTTTTAAGTTTAGAAATTTAGATTTTAAATTATAAAAAAATAAAAAATAACATATTTATATTTTCGAGTAACTAGTGAGCTTTTCGAATCGGCTATCATGTAGATCAGGTCGGCTCGTTAAGAACTCGAGTCGAATTCAAGCCGAAGTTAATCAAATCAAATTTTACCAAATTTTGACCAAATCAAATTTTAATAACTCGTGATTTGTCTCGTTTCATTCACACCTTAGTTATTAACGTTAGACATCTTAATTTAAATAAAAAAATTAAAAAAGAAAAACATAATAAAATCACACTTGTTCTTATCCGCTTCTCCATTCCTTCACTCTTTCTTCACTTCCATTTCATCTACTTTCCCTTCCCTCCCAATTCCCTTCCCGGGACAGGAAAAAAAAAATGAGGTTGCTCCTCCTCCTCCTCTTTCTTATCCTCCACATTTCCCATTCATCCGCTGCAAGACCCATATCGGAGCTTCGCGCGCTCATCGCCGTTAAATCCTCCATTATCGACGACCCGCAATCTTACCTCTCCAACTGGAATGCAACTACCCAGCTTTGCTCATTCACCGGAGTCACATGCGATCACACCCGTCGTCACGTGACATCCATCGACCTAACCAACTTCACACTCTCCGGATCTCTTTCCCCCTCACTTGCCCACCTCCGTTTCCTTCAAAACCTTTCCGTCTCCTCCAACCAGCTCTCTGGTCCAATCCCAACGGAACTCGCCGTCCTCTCCAATCTCCGTTATCTCAACCTTTCCAACAATGTTTTCAACGGTTCCTTTCCTGACCAACTTTCTCAGCTGAAAGCCCTCCAGGTGCTTGATTTATACAACAATAACATGACGGGGGAGTTACCGCTTTCCGTTACGGAGCTTCCCAATCTGCGACACCTGCACTTGGGAGGTAACTATTTCAGTGGTCAGATCCCGTCAAGTTACGGCCGTTGGGAGCATCTCGAATATTTAGCTGTTTCGGGTAATGAACTCGGCGGTAAAATCCCACCTGAAATCGGTAACTTAACCAAGTTGCAGCAGTTGTACATTGGTTACTTTAATACTTTTGAAGGTGGTTTGCCACCGGAGATTGGGAACTTGTCGGAACTCGTTCGTTTCGACGCCGCTAACTGCATGTTATCCGAAGAAATACCACCGGAGATGGGCAAGCTGCAGAAGCTCGATACGTTGTTTCTCCAGGTCAATGCACTATCTGGCTCCTTAACTCCCGAGCTGGGAACCTTAAAAAGCTTGAAATCCATGGATTTATCGAACAATATGTTTACCGGTGAGATTCCGGAGAGTTTCGCTGAGCTTAAAAACTTGACTCTGCTCAATCTTTTCAGAAACAAGCTTCACGGACAGATTCCTGAGTTTATTGGTGAGTTGCCCGAGTTGGAGGTATTACAGTTATGGGAAAATAACTTTACAGGGAGCATTCCTCAGAAGTTGGGTAGTAACAAAAGGCTTCAGGTCCTAGATCTTTCGTCGAATAAGTTAACGGGGACTTTGCCGCCGGATATGTGCTCCGGCAACACGTTGCAAACTTTGATTACTTTGGGAAATTTCTTGTTCGGTCCAATTCCAGAATCGTTGGGAAAATGTGAGTCCCTCAGTCGGATTCGTATGGGTGAAAATTATCTCAACGGATCGATTCCGAAAGGCCTTCTCGGTTTGCCTCAGCTTACACAAGTTGAACTACAGAACAACTATTTAACTGGGGAGTTCCCGG
Source organism: Abelmoschus esculentus (assembly GCA_035048815.1). Lineage (NCBI taxonomy): Eukaryota > Viridiplantae > Streptophyta > Magnoliopsida > Malvales > Malvaceae > Abelmoschus > Abelmoschus esculentus. The sequence continues at coordinate 11,583,938 of JAUCBN010000044.1, forward strand.
TTACCGATTCTTCCGTTTCTATGAATCTTGGGCAAATTAGCTTATCCAACAATCAGCTTTCGGGGGCTTTACCAGCAAGTCTTGGTAACTTTTCAGGTGTTCAGAAGCTTCTTCTTGATGGGAATAAGTTTGCCGGTCGAATCCCAGCTGAGATTGGGAAGTTGCAACAACTTTCAAAGATTGATTTTAGTCATAACAAGTTTTCAGGATCGATGCCCCCGGGAATTTGCAAATGCAAGCTGTTAACGTTTGTTGATCTTAGTGGCAACGAGCTTTCGGGTGAAATTCCCACTGAGATCACAAGTATGAAGATATTAAACTACCTGAATCTGTCGAGAAATCATTTCATGGGTAGCATTCCCTCCTCAATATCCACTATGCAAAGTTTAACATCAGTTGATTTCTCATATAACAATCTTTCTGGTTTGGTTCCGGGCAGTGGTCAGTTTAGTTACTTTAACTACACATCATTTTTGGGGAACCCTGAACTTTGCGGTCCGTATTTGGGTCCTTGTAAAGACGGGGTTGTTAATGGGACTCATGGAACTCATGTTAAAGGAGGAGTCTCTGCTTCTCTGAAGCTTTTACTCGTTATAGGCTTGCTTGTTTGCTCCATCTTGTTTGCAGTGGCAGCCATAATCAAAGCGAGATCTTTGAAAAAAGCAAGCGATGCTCGGGCTTGGAAGTTAACTGCTTTCCAGCGCTTGGATTTCACCTGTGATGATGTTTTGGATTGTTTGAAGGAGGATAACATAATTGGAAAAGGAGGTGCTGGGATTGTGTACAAGGGATCTATGCCTACTGGTGACCAGGTCGCCGTTAAAAGGTTACCGGCAATGAGCCGAGGATCGTCTCATGATCATGGATTCAATGCTGAGATACAGACACTGGGCAGGATTAGGCACAGGCACATCGTGCGACTGTTGGGTTTTTGCTCAAATCATGAAACGAATCTTTTAGTCTACGAGTATATGCCAAATGGTAGTTTAGGAGAGGTCCTTCATGGCAAGAAAGGGGGTCATTTACACTGGGATACGAGATACAAGATCGCTGTTGAAGCTGCCAAGGGACTATGCTACCTTCATCATGATTGTTCCCCTTTGATTGTTCACCGAGATGTGAAGTCTAACAATATCCTCCTAGACTCGGATTTTGAAGCACATGTTGCTGATTTTGGCCTTGCTAAATTTCTGCAAGATTCCGGCACATCAGAATGCATGTCCGCCATAGCTGGTTCGTATGGATACATAGCTCCAGGTATAATTAATCTCTAATCCCATGTCTTTTTTATTTTATACTGTTTTTTTAGGGGGGAGGGGGATTCAAAGAACTTGGTGTTTATCTTTGACTATTTTAATTATGAGTTTGGATCATGCCTTAAGACCTACCAATAATTTCGCATGTACTTTGGTTTGACTTTGCCATGATTTGTGTCCCCAAGTGGGAAGTTCATATTTTCTTCATTGCAATCAATATAGGCAGCTTTAAAAGTACATCAATCTAGTTATGTTTGATCCACCAAACTTCCTGCCAAGAAGCTAAATTTGGTAGTTCTTACTGCATGTTTCAAATGATGTAAATAGTAATTTGACTTATAATTTCATTTCATTCCCCTGTTTTTTTTTCAGAATATGCTTACACATTGAAGGTGGACGAGAAGAGTGATGTGTATAGTTTTGGTGTAGTCCTTTTAGAACTTATTTGTGGTAGAAAACCGGTGGGTGAATTCGGTGATGGCGTGGACATTGTTCAATGGGTCCGAAAAATGACAGATTCAAAGAAGGAAGGTGTTCTCAAAATCCATGATCCAAGGCTCTCTTCGGTTCCTCTCCATGAAGTGATGCACGTATTCTATGTCGCCATGCTCTGCGTTGAAGAACAGGCCGTAGAGAGACCAACAATGAGGGAAGTAGTTCAAATTCTGACAGAGCTCCCGAAACCACCCAACACAAAGCAGGGAGATTCCGTGGTGACCGAGTCCTCGCCGTCACCAGGCACCGGTTTAGAGTCTCCTAGTGCAACATGTGCAAAGGACCCAAAAGACCACCAACATCCTCCAGCACCTAAATCACCACCCCCGGATCTTCTTAGCATTTAAGATGTTTAATGCTTTGGAGTGGGTTGGTTTATGCTCTAAATTCCATGAATTGTGGTAGTTAACTATTTTGTGTTCTTTTTATAATGGTGGTAGTGTTCAAATGTTTGAAGTTTTTCTTTTTTATCTTTATTGTACAATAGCCAATAGGGTTGGGGAATTTGTTATATAAAGCTGTCGTCTTCGTCATGTTGTAGTACTACTGGCTGTTCCACGTTAATGAAATGGAGTTGGTTTTTTAAGGGTAAATCCATAACTCAATTATAAGTAAGAATTATATTTTAATCATCTTTCATATTTAAAATATATATTAATTTAATTATTTTTTAAAATTATTTATATATTCTCGTTAACACTAAAATAAGTTATTTGAATTAATATATATTTTTTAAATATGAAAGGTGATATAAATATAACTTTATCTATGATTGAATAATATAAGTATAATCTTTATTTTCTAAAAAAATATAACCTTTAATAATTGAGTTATCTTAATATAATTTTAATCATAATTAACTGAACATTTAATATATAAATAAATATTAAACTCAAAATATGTTGAACTCGAATGGTATGAAATGATAAACTTAAAAAAGTATACTGCTAAATTCAAATAATTTAATTAAAAATAACCTAAATTTAAAAAGAATTGAAAATTCGTAAAGTCCATGTAAAGAAGTTTTTCCCCAATTTTCAAGCACGTCAATATGCTTTATAGCCAGTGGGACATTCTGATTGCTAATTTAAATTAAAAAATGGCAATAAAGATCCTGACATTGTATTCCTTTTTTCCCTTTCTTTTTTGATGCTTTTTTTCTTCAATTTTAAACCATCAGGAAAAAGAATATTTTTCAAAAAACTTTATTTTAATGTTTGGTACGATCCAATTGGTTTCTTTACCCTGACTCTTAGTCACCCACTTTTTTTTCAACACTGGAGACCCACAAAATGACTTAAAGCTGAAGGACATGGCAGTGGTAGGGTACCATGGGAACTAACAATCTAACCCCATTTGCCACCATTCAAACTAACATTTCAGCACGAATCATCTTGTCCTAATGATCAACGAAACGATTATTATTTTTAAAAATGACGAATTCAAGTATCAGTAATACAGTACAGTGATTGAATGATTAATATTTAAATAATTGAAAATATACTCTAAAACAAACACTATTATAATCATTGTATGTGATTTAAACAAATATTACTTGGCTATGAAAAACATTCCTTGTCCAATCATTTCAAATTTTTACTAATATCGTAAATATATTTTTTTCTCGAACTCTTTTTTACAAAACCAATATCGAAAATCTAAAGATAAGAGAAAAGGGTTATCAAAGATACTAAAATCCGATTTTTTTGAAAGTGTTTGTTTGAAAAAACGAATGGAACTAAAGACCCATCTTCCATATTGATATCCTTTTGATACATGTGCTTTTGCTTGGTTTGTCCATTTTAAGATTCAAATTTATTGTTTTTTCCCTTTGATGTTACATGAACGTGAACATATGGTCCTGTCTTTGTTAGGGTTCCTGACAGGTGACGGTAAAATACACCAACAAGGTAAAAACAACATTCTTATAATGTAAATTGGTTCCGTAGATTTTGCTCAAATGTTATTATTATATCATTGGTAAATTCCATTACGTCTGAGATCAACAATTAAAAATCATCTATATTATTATTTTTTTACGTCATATTTTTTTAAAGTAATTCTTCACTCATATTTACTCTTAATTCATTTTAAAACAATTATTATAAGTGAAGTTTCACTCTAAAAAATATATGATATAAAAAAATGATGATATGGATGATTTTTAATGATTGATTTCATGAATACGTGATAAAACTTACTCATAATATAATTTTTCGTGTTTGGGATGAATTATGCAATTTAACAGATTGAAGATAGGGTTAATTAAATCACACAATAATTGGCAGCTCATTCATCAGCGGCACAAAACCTAATCCCACTTACTCGCTTTAAAACAACATTATTTCACCTTATAATTTTATTTATTTCTTGTATCTTTTATTATATTCGAAATAATTTTGTTATATATGCGTTTAGTTTAAAGATTTTTAGCACCGTTATCTAAAAGTTTCATTAAATATATAAAGTGTTTAAAAATTTTATTTAAAAAATGGTGGTTTGATAGAAAGATACCATGTGCAGGTAGTGTTTTCTATTTTTAATATTTTAAAATTTATGAAAATAACATCATGTAAACAGAATATTCTGTTATATACATCTTAAAAATTAACCTAAAATAAAAATAAATTTTTTTCATATTTTAAAATTTAATTTTGAATCAAATTATCCTGTAATTTTCATTTATCTAAAGTTTAAGCTTGAATAAAATAAATTTGATGGAATATTCAAAAGGGTAGATATAAGCCTTAAAAAAGAAGCCACTTGAATGTGAAATTTATTGAGTATTATTGCTCAATGATTGATGTACAACCAAGTAGATATATATCCAAGGAGTTTAAATAAAAAATAGATAGACAGGACAAAATGGTAGGAATGGAGGGAAATGTGATAGGGGAAGGCATGTGGTTCAAGATTCTTGGGAGTTATTTCATTATATTAAAATTTAAAAATATATTTTATAAATTTTAGAATTGTTTGCCCCAGCCATCATATTTATTATGATTTAATTATAAACTTTTTTGTATTAAATTGCTTCGTTCACTAAGTTATTTAGAGGTAATTTATAAAATTAATCGATTAATCATAAATAACAGACACTAATTAAGAGTGTCTTTAGAGTGGGGATGTATCAAAAACCTCCAAAATAATTTTATTTTAAATTATATTGACATCGACAAGATATACGCCAAGTTTGTAACCCATCAATCAAGTCTATCGACTAACAAGCAAGACTATTCTACCTCATCCATCATACCTTACGATGATTAGACTTCGATTATGTCGTCAAATCTCCTCAATATATATATACACTAAGCTAAACCATGTCTCAAAGGGTAAATCAGACTTTACTCTCTTAATTTTCGTTATAATCATGATCATTATCGATCATAATTCTTTGTCTTAATAAAAAATAAATCATCAAAATTATAAAATAAATAACGATAATTTTTTTTTAAAAAAAAATATACAAAGGCCTATGTATTTTTGTGTAACCTAAACATGACTTACCCTTCCCAAAGAAAAATCCATGCATCCGACATAGGTCACTCAAGTGAAGCAAGCATCAGAACTGTCTGTTTGTTTTCCCTTGGCAAATCAACATTTCTTTTTGGTACAAAACAACACATGAAAAAGATGTTGAAGCTTGTCTTTACTTTCTTACATGGGAATCCACTGCCTCCCACTACGATCAGTGATTTGGGATTAAATTCTAATCAGTATAAAAAAATAATAATAGAAAATTAATGGCTATTATTTTGTCGTGTAACATGAAAGTAGCTAACAAATCCATGTCTCTTGTCTCCATCTTCCTTTTCTTGTCTTCCATTCTCTATGTTGGCAATGGGGACTCATCAACAGATTAAAAAGGAATTTGGACACCATCATTTCACACACTAATCTCTCAGCTATTCAATTATTTGGATCCAATGTTTATTATTGGGTTTACTATCCATCAAAATAATTAAGATTTTGTTGATATATAAATTGAAGAAAAAAAATTAATATTAAAATTATGTTATAATTTTATTTATATATTATTATATCAATTAAAGCTAAGTATCGAATGTAATTATATTGTCTGAACATGGTAATTATATTTAGGTTTAAGTTGTTTTGTCTATAAGGTGTGTGTATTGTCAAATGGTTAAAATATGTATGAACAGATACTACCTTATAATTGAGAAATTATATCATAGATTATTCCCACCATGTCATCTATGAGACCAATCAATCAAATGCATCTATTTCATTAATTTAATTCTTCGTATTGACTCAATCAATCAATTTGTACATTAATAATAAAAATTAAATTAAGATTGAATAAATAAATATAGAGGATTAAATATGTTACGATTCAAATTTTTGTGACTATTACATCACCAGTTAACAATAATTAACGGTTCAGTGATTATTTTATAACAAAAATTAAAGTTTAACGGTCATTATATAACTTTTAAAAGCTTGATGACCATTTTATATTTTTGAAATAGTTTATGTACCATTTGTGTACTTTAACCATCTTTTAAAAACACACATCTTTCAACAGAGCAGATTGCTTTCTGGCATCCAAATTCATCTCCGGTACTCCTCAAATAATTTGGGAAAATAACCATAAAAGGACAAAAGGATAGACATGAGATGACAACTTTCATGTTCATTACTTCTGAAAATTCAGCAACAGGAAGGGGAATTTGATATATTATTTTTTCAGATAATTTTATTTTTAGATAATTTTATATTTTTCAAACAAACCAAATAAGTAATATAACATTTTTAATAATATATTAAATAATTTTATATTTTAATAATTTTATTTTTTTAATTATAATGCTACATTTCAAACCTACTCTCTTTCTACTGAAAAAGGAGAACATAAAATATACGATATTCCATGGGAAAAAAACTCATGGCACGTGGGGTCAAGATAGTAGCTTTTGGCAGGGAATTTGAGAAAAAAGATACATAGAAGATAGCTTAATATTAATTAAACTTTTTCGTTTTTCTAGGTCATAATTTTTTATTTTCTAAGTGTTTAAATTGTTATTTTATTTATAAATTAATTAAAATATTTATTTTGATTAATAAATAATAATTTAAATATTTAAAAAGAGTAGAAAAATTAAATACATAAGAAAACATAATAATTTGAATACCTATTTTAATATTAAGCCATAAACAAAATCTATTAAACATAGTTTCATATACCATAACTATCATTAACATTATTTTTTCTGATACATTCTCAATTATAACCTAAAATATGAATATACAAATATGTGAAATTTAATTAATGAAAGCTTGATATATACAAGTATAACACTTTGATTTCCATCATAACATAAAAACAATATGAATTATCAAACTCCAAATGGTAATTTATTTTAAAGTTCCCCTAGTCATAAATCTCAAAAAAATTGGGGGAAATTGATATAAAAATAAATTGTTAGAAATTCTTAGAATCAAAGGTTAAGAAAATAAAGTATCACTACATGCAACTTGATATCATGTCCTGTGGATCTGCTTTATGTGGTTCCTACTAGCACTAGGATTAGGAAAGGCAGAGCCATTTCAGGCACACACCTCACCCTTACTTTGTCTTCTTTTCTTGCAGAAAAGGGGACTTTTACAGTAATCTGGCAAAAAGAGGTAATCGTTTATGGAAATTTCAATCTTTTTCAGACATTTTTAATTAAAAAAACATAAAGACAGACTGATAAAGTCTTACTTTACATGTTAATACTAAAAAAAAGTAACATCACCACCTTGTAACTCTAAGCCTTTCATCTGGGTCAGAACAACCCCCTGTGTTGAACATATAGCTGGTTTCATCGCAGCAGATGTTTGTGAGGCAGGCAGTACAGTGGCCCAAATTTATATGATGAGTTTGGACTCACCCCCACTGAGTCTTGTCTCGGTCTTATAATATAAAGCTGTAAAGGTGCAAGGCTATCCAAGTTCCCCTGTCAAGAAATAAAAAGATTATTCTTTACAATACGTTTCGCATTCGACTTACTTAGTTTATTATTTTTGATGATTTAACATGATTGATCTGGGTGAATTTTTATACCTGTTAAGTTTTGTGGGTATAATGCAGTTCGTTCATTTTATTTTTTCTGTCAGCTAACGTCCTGTTTTACAGTCTACTTAACTAACAAGTTTTTGGATATTTTTGTTTCTAACACAAACAAACAGTTCACCAATACAAACTTGTATGGATTTCCTGGAAATGGGAATTCTTTTTTATATTTGTACACTCCGCAGGCTTTCACATCAAACCCTGTAAGAACACTTTCCAAACCCAGTCTGTTTCTTGTCTGCCCAATCCTGTGGTGTCCATAGGGCCAACCATTGGACTTTTTTACTTGCTCTCACTCTTGGGACTTCCAAATTCGTTGCTTTTTATTTGTTTATCTTTTGAAATGCCTAAAGATTAGTTGACACTGATAGGCGATAGCCAAAGTGTGTTTTGTTCATTAAATAATAGGCTGAAGTATTAAATAAATGTATACACTATATTTTTTATTTAAATATAGGTTTGATATTTTATGTTATAACTTAAATAAGATTTGTTCAATAATGATCGTTAAATTTTTTGTCATCTAGTTAAAATATAGTGTTTAGAAATGATAAATAGATATAGTTTTCTGAATTTCGCACCCATCTCAATTAAAGTAGAAATAGATATGAGTTTGTCGATAATGAAACGAATGTGAATGTGAAAAATTATACATGTCGGGGATAATGAGTATATGATAGATTTGAGACCTTACTCACCCGACATTCGCCTGCCCACCAATTACCCGACATATGAACTTTGGATCATTTATGTTTGTGTACTTTTATAATGCATTTTATTATGATGTTTTATGTATTTATATTTTGATTTATTTTAAAATTAACATTAATCTTTAATTTTATAGATTTTGAATTTAATTAATTTAGTTTAAAAAATGTTAATTTATGATCGAGCTTAAATTAATTAGATTGTAATATAGATTTTATATCGGTGAAAATGTATTTTAATTAAATTAGCTATAGTTAGTTATAATTAAATTTATATTGGTACAAATATATTATATATATGTACTTAATCAATAAAGTATTTGAAGTTTTACTTTCAAAAGTTTATGGTTTATTTTTTTTCCTAATTTAGTATTAATGGTTGTTTGTCAGACAAGTATAAATAGGTACAAATAAGCACGAATGGGTACAAGTTGGGTGATGAAAATAAGGATGGATTCGATAATATACTCATGTGAGCGAGTGTGAATTTAAAAATTGTATCAGTTGTGAGTAATAGATATAAAGATTTTAGTTAAGTGTGGGTATGAGAAAAAAGTATACACACTCGTATTGTCTGTTTACCATCTCTAGGTGTGGGTACGAGTTTTTTTTTTAATTATAAAATTTAAATTTTATTCAATTAAACCCATAAATCATATATCTCTTATCATTTAGTATTCTCAACCTCACATATAAGTGATTTGTCCAAAAATCACATATTTTATCGTTTTATATCTCCACCTCTAACACTCTGTAAAAATAATCTAATTGATTTTTTTTTGTTATTGGATGTTTATTGACGATTTTTTTTTTTCGATAATTGAATGATGAGATTTTGGGTCAGGAAGATCAAACGAACTTGTGATTGTATAAATGGCAGGAGCAAAAAATAGACATTTAAGGTCAGGGTTTGTGTTTTTCAGAGAAATTAAATATTTTTGTGTTTTTCACAAGATTAAAAACTCTGTTTTTAAAAAATAACCTAAATAGATTATGTGTCATATTTTATTAGATAATTGAAATTTTAACGGTTGTTACGTAAAACTTTTAATTGAGTTATAGAATAAAATAATATATAAATATATATTTAACTTAAAATATAATTCAAACATTTAATTGAAATAATGTACAATTTAAGTACTTATTTGATGGTTAATCTTAAACAATATAGAAAAAATATTTTGATACACACATTTAAAATTTGTATAAACCTTTTAATTTTAATATTTAGATTGTAAGGTATAGAATTTAAAGTTTAGGATTAAAATTTAGAGTTTAGGGTTCATGGTTTAAGATTTAAGTTTTATGGTGTTAAGGTTAAAAATTTAAGTTTTAAAATGTATAATTTAAATACGAAGGATTGTATAATTTTTTTATATAACTTATATGTGAAAATATAATCCAATAATACATAAAGCTTGAGATATTTGTTAATCATTTTTAATTTTCACATCATTGCTTCTTATCACGTCTAAAACACTAATACTAACATAATAGGCATTAATTAAATACTAATATTTTAATCTTATCCAGCAACATGCTAATAACTACAGGCATTAATTAAATAAAAGACTGAATTATTTTATTCTTATTCTGTCTCGACACTCCTAATTTGGTTATTAATTAACCCAGGGCCTCGGGGAGTCCAAACCACCGAGTCTTCACGGCGACGCAGACTTCAACAATCTTTGACCTTCAAAGCTCACATTTCAAGGCCCATTATGATACAGCCGGAAAATCAGATGGTAAAAGATCATCGATTCGCGAAATATAAAATTATTTTTTTAGAAAAATTATTAACATAATATTTTTAATAATGTATTAAAAATATTTTCTTATAGTGTTTAAATTCTTTGGTTATAATGTATAATTATTTTGTTTTTAGTTAGAAGAATGTGAAATGATATGAAGTCTATTTATTAAATTGTTAATTGAATTGATTTTTTTAAATAAGATCAAAATTGATAAAATATGAGTAAAAAATTTTCATTTGTTAATTGTATTTTTTATGTCTTATATTAAAAAATTTTAAAAAATTTAATTTTAAACTATAACCCAATTAATCTCAAACCCTACATTTTAAAGAATATACTTTACTTTTAATTTCTTAAACCTTAATTTTAAACTTTAAACTTATTAATTTAAAGTGAAACGATTCGCACCTGGAACAGTAATACAGGATTAGGACTATCAAAATTTTATTTCTTTTTTAATCAGATGGATAGCCTTATATTTTGAAAATAAATATTGAGATTTATATTTATATAAAATAAAAAAAATACAAATATCTTTGTATTACGAATTCATACAAAATAAAAATATAAGCATCGTTAATACAATTAGTTTATTCAAGTAAAATAAAAATTATATGTTTCTTTATCCTGTATTCTTTCATGTCTCATTTAAAAGTTTTAAAAAATTAAATTTTAAACACTAACCCTTATTTTCTATATCCTAAACCCTCCACCCTACATCCTAAAAAATACACCATACTCTTAATTCCCTAAACCTTAATAACAACCCTTAACCTTGAACCCTAAACCTTTTAATTTAAAGCAGAAACACGAATGAAGGCATAAGAAAAAGGTAGACGATTTGTACCTATTCAAATAAGCTACATTTGCTTGAACCATAGAAGAAATGGTATAAAAACAAACCGAGTCAAAGTAAATTTCAATGGGGCAATTTACGAGGGTGTAAGTAGGGATGATAATGGGTGGATTTTTGGTGGTTGGACTCTGATTTTGATTTGAAATTTAAATTATATTTATCGGTCTCGATTTTGAGTAGGTTTTGAGTTGCTAAGTTTGTTGAACCCCTCACGTAAGTAACCTAAAAATTTGAAAGCATCTCTCCAGCATCACTAAGATGGAGGTTGTGCACCGATAGGCGATGTGTAAGGGGATTCTTGTTCAATTTATTAGCCACTATCGTCGTATCACCTTGGGTCTGCCACGCTCAATGGCGATGCGAAGACCAACAGTATAAGCGTGATTTTCTGCCAAAACAGACTTCATGCATAACTTGTGCCAAGCCTTATAGCACCTCCCCCAAACTATCACGAGTCAGTACGCCAATCTTAGCAGCTCTCGATCTGGAATCAAAAGCACCTTCCACGCGTTGATCTTGACAAGGTCAACACTATGACAGGTTCATCGAGAAAAGGCATAGGGTCAAGCTAGCTTGATCTCTTTCTGTAGCTTCGAGGAATTCTTGTTGCAGCACTTTGGCATTTGTAGCGACCAACCATGATAGTTGAAGTTTCCCATCGTGTTTCACCATATTCCTTCAATTCCAAGCGTTCCACAAGAGCACCAAAGTCGTATCAAAATCAGCCAAAGCCTCTTTTAACTATATCATTATCGTTTCAGCAATGTTGTGCTAAGGTGGTCTATTTGCAAGCCTGGGAACCTCATGCATGTAAGGGCAATCCTTCAAAGCATGGAGTATCGTCTCCTCAACCTGCAAGGATAAAGGACACAAACCTGGGCCAAGGCCAGAGTGAGAAGGCAAGACGATCGATGGGGGAAACGCCGAATTTGTCTTGTAATTTGCCTCTTATATTTGGCATAATGACACATCTAAGTATATAAAAAAAAGCACGAATCATCTAGTCCCAGTGATTAAGAGAACGATTGTTGTTCTTAAAGGTCACGAGTTTGAACACAATTAATACCAATACAATATTTAAGCGATCAATGTCTAAAAGTCTAGAGTATACTCTAAAACAGGTAATACTGTACTACTGTAGTTAATTAAAAACAAACAAACAAAAGGATATAAAAAAAACAATATAATTAAGGCTATGTAAAAATCGGGTTTAATTGAAATATTAGATTCAATACTTTTTAGTGCAATTAATTTTTTTGCTTTCCAAAGCGATAAAAATCTGCTAATATTTGAGAGGGAAATATATTCAAAATTAGCCTGGAGTTATCACTTCCCAATGACAATAAAAAATACTCCCTCCGTCTCACTATTTTAGTCCTTTGTTGATTTTTCACGTAATCTTAGGAAGAAAAAATTTGTGTAAGAAAGATGATATAAAATAATTGAAAGGACAATTTTATCCTTAAAAGGTTAAATTTTATTTTGCTAGAAAACAAAAGAAAGGGTAAAAAAGAAAATATACCTTGTAAAAGTTGTTGATTTTTTCAATGAGACATTTTAAGTGGGACAATTTTAAAACACAAAAAAGACACCATATATGGGAGAGAGGGAGTATGCATTTAGGGAAGAGAAATGAGAATAAATTAATAGCAGCGTTAAAAGAGTTTCAATATAATCGTTCAAAACACAAATATATACTTGTAGATTTAATATATTATATAATTGGTAGGTTCAATTATTTGTTTTTTTTTGAAATTATAATATTTTTTTTGAAAAAAATCTATGGAAATTGTTTTTTTTTTTAAAGTTTGATTAATCGTATTTTTTATTTATTTTTTCTTTACAATTCAAATTCAATAGGATTGCGTTCAAATACAAACACAAAACCAACCCCTTTTCAAAATCCAGTTAAAGGAATAATTTATGATGATTATCACCACATTAATCTCGCTTTAATCTATATTGATAAACCCCAAAAAGACAGTCAGATGAGGTTGCTTAACCAAGCCCACCTGCCATGGTTACTTTCCCTTCCTTAAAACTGCCGAAAGAACCAGGAGTTCACGTTTTCCAGGTTCCCATTCTCTTATTCCCTTTAATCATCATGCTGGAAATTGTGTCCTTCCATGGAAAAGAAAGAAAACCAGTAGAAAAGTAGGAAGAAGTTTCCACTCCATCTCTTCACTTTCCATGTGAACTTCTCGAAAAAAAATAATAATTTGAATCTTAATCTCATTTACAGGCATTAATTTCTTTCTCCCCCAACCGTTACAGTCTTGAACTCTTACAAAAACAACCCAGACCCGTGACAAAGACATGATCTTTCAAGTGTTGTTCTTGTTTTTGCTTTGAAATGAGAATACCAAATTTCAAAACTTTGCTTTTCTGGGTTTCTATTGCTTTACCTTTTGTGGTCTCTTTTAATGGAGACTCTCAAATCCTGAGTCGGGTTAGAAATTCCCAGCTTCATGATCCGAATGGGAAGCTTCGTGATTGGGTTGTTTCGATGCCCGAGCAAAGCCCGTGTAATTGGACCGGCATTACCTGTGAAGCTCGGAACCATACTGTTTTTTCGATTGATCTTTCTGGGTTTGGAATCTCCGGCGGGTTCCCGTTTGAGTTTTGCCGGATTCGGACCCTTCGAGTACTCTATCTCGTCGATAATAACCTCAACGGTTCACTGTCGTCTCAGGCTTTATCTCCATGTTTTCGTCTACGGAAGATTGATCTCTCGGAAAACTTGTTCATCGGCGAGTTACCGGATTTCTCATCGGAGAACCTGGAATTTCTTCAACTTTCGAACAACAATTTCTCCGGTGATATTCCTCCGAGCTTCGGACAGATGCGATCTCTCAAATTTCTTTCAGTAGCCGGGAACTTACTTGACGGAAATATTCCTTCGTTTCTGGGTAATCTTACTGAGTTAACTCACTTGGAACTCGAGTCCAATCCTTTTAAAGAGAGTCATTTGCCGGAGGAGATCGGAAACTTGTCAAAGCTCGAATTTTTACGGTTATCGAACTCGAATCTCGTCGGACAAATTCCGTTTTCGATTGGTAATCTCGTTTCGTTAACCAATCTCGATTTATCATGCAATTTTTTGAGCGGTAAAATCCCAGAAAGCTTATCAATGTTAAAGAATTTGGTGCAATTAGAGCTGTTCCAGAACCAATTAACGGGTGAGTTACCTGAAAGTTTAGCTGAGTTGCCAGCTCTGCTTCGACTCGACGTTTCACAGAACAGCCTCACCGGGAAATTGCCGGTGAAAATCGCTGCAATGCCACTCGAGTCTTTGAATCTTAACGACAACTTTTTCACCGGAGAAATTCCTGAAGTTTTAGCTTCGAATCAATATCTCACTCAGTTAAAACTCTTCAATAACAGCTTTACCGGAAAGTTACCGTCCGACCTCGGTAAGTTTTGTCCTTTGGAAGACTTTGATGTTTCTACAAACAATTTCAATGGGGAGTTGCCGCCATTTCTTTGTTACAAAAAGAAGCTTCAACGCATTGTCGTTTTTAAGAATCGGTTCTCGGGGAACATATCGGAATCCTACGGCGAATGTGAATCCTTAAATTATATTCGAATGGGTGATAATGCATTTTCCGGCAACGTGCCTGAAAAATTTTGGGGTCTCCCTTTAATCCAGTTTCTTGAATTACAAAACAATCATTTCGAGGGTTCAATTTCTTCTTCAATCTCAGCACTTGAACAACTAACCAGTCTTCGGCTTTCCGGTAATAATTTCTCCGGCAAGATTCCAGAGGGTGTTTGTAAATTGGAGAGTTTGACACAAATTAATCTGAGCAAAAATCGATTTTCTGGTGAACTGCCGTATTGTATCACTGATTTGAAGTTGCAAACGCTTGATTTGCAAGATAATGAGTTAACAGGGCCAATACCAGATTCAGTGAGTTCGTGGACAGAGTTAACTGAGCTGAACCTCGCCAGAAACCGATTCACCGGTGAAATCCCACCCATCCTCGGCAGCCTACCGGCATTACTTTATCTCGATTTGTCCGGTAATTTACTGAGTGGTAAAATTCCAGAGGATTTAACGAAGCTGAGGCTGAACCAGTTTAACCTCTCGGATAATTTTCTGGATGGCAAAGTTCCGTCGGGTTTCAACCATGAGTATTTCGTTTCGGGTTTATTGGGTAATCCGAATCTTTGTAGCCCGAACTTGCAACCGCTTCCGCCATGCCCGAGAATCAAACCCGCTACAGTTTATGTCATGACTATTATAACATCCTGTTTTCTACTTCTTATCGGGACGCTGATATGGTATTTCAGAACCCGCTCCAAATTTGTAAACAAAACCCGGCGCCCGTATCAAGTCACCTCCTTTCAGCGAATTGAGTTTAGCGAAGAGGAGATATTCCCATTTCTAAAAGATGAGTGCATCATCGGAACAGGTGGGTCGGGTCGGGTATATAAAGTGAAACTGAAAACCGGTCAAACTGTGGCAGTTAAGAGATTATGGGGTGTTAAACGTGAGGCGGAAGATGTCTTCAAATCCGAAACCGAGATATTGGGTCGGATCCGACATGGCAACATAGTGAAATTAGTCATGTGTTGCAGCGGCGAGGATTTCAGAATACTGGTTTACGAGTACATGGAGAACGGGAGCTTGGGCGACGTTTTGCACGGCGACAAGTCCGCGGGTTTAGCGGATTGGCGGAAACGGTTCAATATAGCAATCGGCGCCGCTCAGGGATTGGCCTATTTGCATCACGACTGTCAGCCTCCCATCGTGCATCGCGATGTGAAGAGTAACAATATCTTGCTGGATGCGGAGATGAAACCACGCGTGGCGGATTTCGGGTTGGCGAAAACGTTGCAGATTGAATCCAGAGACAGTGATGGTGTCGTAGCCATGTCTCGCGTGGCCGGAACCCATGGCTATATCGCGCCAGGTACACTTTTTTATGCTGCAATTTCATTTTTTCCAATCTGTTGGTTTCATTATTTGTGATTTTCAATGATTTCAGAATATAGTTACACCCTGAAAGTGACAGAGAAGAGTGATGTTTATAGTTTTGGCGTGGTGTTGCTGGAACTGATAACCGGGAGAAGGCCAAATGACCCATCATTTGGTGAGAATAAGGACATAGTAAAGTGGGTTACGGAGGTGGCTTTATCTTCATCGTCACCGTCAACATCGGTCGAATGCCGGGATTTATGTGTATCCGAGATTGTTGATCCAAGGATGAAGGCTTCAGCATCCGATTTGAAGGAGATTGAGAAAGTTTTGAATGTAGCTCTCAGTTGTACTTCATCGTTTCCTATTAACAGACCTTCCATGCGAAAGGTTGTTGACTTGCTGAAGGATCACAGGTGACCCTGAAGACAAATATTTTTCCTTTGTATTTTGTTTTCTAGGGTTAGTTTATGTATCAGACATGTAAAATAGGATGTTTTGCCTTGTTTAGAAATGAATTAAAAAAATATGAAACAAGTCAGTCTTTTTATTATTTTTTAAATTCAAAAATTATATTTCATATAATCCCATCATTGTATTAAAAACAATAAAAACAAATTTATTTGTAGTATAAAGCTAAAAAGATATGAACAAAGAGTCCAAAGACAAAGAGATGTAAATAATGTTGCTCGACCTTGTTTTTACTGTTAATTATAAAGGCATGGCCTACGTGCAGGCCGTGGCTTACATTTATTCTTTGGGTTAATTACACCATACATCCTCTAATCAATTTAAAACAAAGTTCATAATTTGAGGGCAAAATTAAAACAATAAAAAATTTAAAATAAAAAACATAATTAACTATATCATGTATTCATATGTATCGTTTATTAATCAGTATAAATACAAAATAACAGAAATAGGTAAACCATTTATAATTTGAGCAATGAAGTTAGTGCCATATGGCTATCCATGTTCCAATTCCAACCCCCCCTCCTTGCCATTTGATGTCTCCATTATTGAAGTATAGATTTGTGGGTCCTTTAGACTGATTTTTCCAACAATATTATTTAATTATATCAGTTTTCACAGAAATGTTGAAAATGGGTGTCGTGTTGTGGTTAGACCATTTCTGGTCTTAGTTTATGGGGATATTAAATTTGTTTTAGGTGATGAAGAAGAAATTTGTGTCATTTGTGGGGGACAGAGTCAAAGGACTTGGATTCTTGATTGGTCGGAAATTTTCTTATGGCTTTAAGTAGTAGTTGTGAGAGTAAAGCTGGTTTCCATCTCAGTCTAACAAAACTAATCATATGTTTTAGATTGTCTTGCTTCTCTCGTTAGTTGTGTTTTTTAATCAATCACTGTAACTTTATTTGTATGGTATTTTTTTTTATCATAATATTAACTATTTTAATTAAATAATTATCGTTGTTGTTATTATCGTAGATGATTTATTAGATCGAGCAAAGCTCATCGGAGAAGATTAACCCTACATCACAAGGTTGCAAGTTGAAATATTTGTTTGAAATTAATATGATTTTATCACATTTTTCTTGTGTGTAACATAAGGACGGAATGAAAGATTTGGGGGTTAAAGTTCAATTATAAATTTTTAGGATGTTAAAAATACAAATTTGGTATTCTATAAATTTATGATTCTTTGAAGGACTAAATATTTTTTTTGTCATTTTTGAAGGGTTTAAAAGATAATTTTACCATGTTAAAATACAAAAATCAACATTTTCAAAATATTAGTCAAAATCTTAGTGTACTGAAATAACTTGAGTCACTTACATATAAATGTATATTATATTATAAAAAATCTAACATTTTCAAAATATTAGTCAAATTTTAGAGGGTTTAATAAAAGTTTTTCAATAATTTCAAACGGGTTTAATTATATATAAAAATATAACTCTATGAATAATGTCATGATTTAGTTAATAAACCTAATATACTTCATTTTAGATTTTTTTTCGGTGGAGGACATAAAAAATTGGGTAAATATCACTATTGGTCACTAAAGTATTTCCATTTTCTTATTTTAACTATTAAATTATTATTTTTTGTAAAACAATCACTAATGTTATGTGTCTTTTCCTATTTTGTTCATCTACGGTTAAAAAACTCACGAAAAACATAAAAGTGAAAAACATTTTAGTGACCAATATAGTAAATAAGCTATATATTGATGACCAAAATAGGATAAAATAATATTAGTGACCAAACTAGAAAAAATATAACTTTAGTAATAATTTTGTGTAAAATAATAATTTAGTGATGAAACAAAAAAAAAACCGAGAATAATTTAGAGACTATTGTTTACCCTAAAAAATGCTATTCTTATAGAAGAAATGAGGAACAAATTCACAAAAATCATTGTCCTTTTTTATACAACTTTTTACGCTCAATATTAAAAAAAATTAGATTTTAAGTCCTAATATTAAATTTTAAATAATAAATCGTAAATCATAAATTATAAATACTTAAAAATATATTATATCTATAATATCATAAAGTCTAACCTTAAATATTAACTTTAGATCATAAATATATTTTTTAAAGTAAGATATAATAAAAAACATAAAAAATACTATAATTTCTATTCATCGGAGAGAGATATTATTCCAAAATTTTATTTTTAGCTTTAACCTTTTTAATTATTCTAAGTAAAAAAACAAAGAGCAGATGCCAATACTAATAAATTGCAGGCTCATGTTAATGATTTTATATACCTTTATTATATACTGATACGTATACATCTAGGCAGAAGAAACAACATTGTCAACTAACAAAGCTTCCATGCGACATCCCCTTTCTCCTCCATCGATCTCTCTCCCATATTTGTTACCCCATCTCCTTCATCAAACCTGCTGGCAGATGCACTTGGGAAGCTGAATTTCAATGGCTGCAACAACACAAACCCAAACCCAAACTCAACGTCCAAACCCTTTACTCAAAGCTACACCACAAAGATCAAACCTTGTATGCTTCTCCTTTGCTGCATATTCCAAAGCCCTTATCCACCACCTCCAATCCCTCCACATCCCTATCCTCCCCGGACTAACCGAACAAGAATTCTCATTCATCCAATCAACTTTCCGTTTCGCTTTCCCTCCCGACCTTCGCTCTATACTACAAGAAGGCCTCCCCGTCGACCCTTCTTTCCCCAACTGGCGCTCTTCGTCCCCTCAGCAACTCAACATTCTCCTCAACCTTCCTTTATTGTCTCTTTCCAAGAACGTTAAATTGCACAACTTTTGGTCCGACTCATGGGGGACTAAACCTTCGAATCCCAATGAAGCTCTGGCTTTGGTTAAAAAATTGTTGACGACGGCGCCTCTTTTGGTTCCCATATATCGGAACTGTTATATCCCTTGCACACCAAACGTGGCAGGAAACCCTGTTTTTTACGTTGATGGGGAGGAAGTTAGAATCTTGAGCTTTGATATTACTAGGTTTTTTCAAGAAGTTGAATTTTTGAGAAGAGGTGGGGTTTTCAAGCCTTTCATCAGGAGGAAAACCAATGACGTTAACAAGGTGAAGGTACCCGTTTGGGCGGCCACTGCCGCAGGTAGGATTGAGTTTTGGACTGACGTGGCGGAGAGAGGGAGGAGAGTGGTGACGCGTGGTGTGACGGCGGGGTGGTGGAGTAGGAGTGACCCAATGGATGACGACTTTGGGTTGGGTTTGTGTTTGGAGGAGTCGTTTTGGAGATTGCGAGATGGAGGGTGGAGAGAGGAGGAAGTGAGGGAGATGATGATGATGGACGGCTGTGATCACAGCAAGAACAAAGAGAAAAATTCGACCTCATCGTTAATTGACATAGAGGACACGACGCGGCACCTGCGGGTTTTGTCGTTTGTATTATTACGAGCAGGATGGAGTAGGGAAGATGTCGTGTACTCGCTTCATCTCAACGATATCATTGATGATGACGACGGTGAAGAAAAACCATTTTTGGAACTTCAATCTCCAAATAGCCATTGCATTTGTTGAGGACGATGATCGTCGAAATAGAAGAATCTAACAGTCGAATGAAATGCAGACACTATAACAATAATGGACCTCACCTCATAATACAACGTGTTATTCCATTTTTCTTACACAAACATTTCACTTTTTTGTAGTAAAATTTTTTCAGACATATACACAAGGCATCTTCTCATGATTTATGCATATAGAAATATAAATTACCGTTATTGTCAAAGATTCCTTTCTAATTTCATTGACAAAACCAAAGGCAGTATATGTTGAAATATTGATAAGCTTGTGGTGGTGAGCAGGAGATAATTTTGATGATCTCTTGGTGTTGGCTCATGTAAGTTTTGTTTGATATTCAATTGAGGACACATAGTAAATTATAGTAATTGATTTGATTAATTAATTAAATATGAATATTAATAATATTAATTGATAAATGATACATTAAAAAATAAAATATAATCTTTTTAATTGAATTTTATTTGTTTTATTAAACGACGAAATATCTAAAATCATAATGAAAGTTTATAATCTAATAAACTAAAATACCTAATCTGGATACATCTGAAATCTATCTCGTGTTTCCCCAAGATCCACTCATGTTTTTCAAGCTTGGCAAAACCTAGTGAGCCATAGTGATAATTGCAATATATGGAAGCTTATTCAGGGCATAAATCGTTTACCTCTTTTTCATACGTTCATTTTGTCTCCGTTTTAAATTAGAGGGTTTAAGGTGTAGGGTGTTAGGTAAAGAATGTGGTTAGGGTTTAAAATATAATTTTTTTAAATTTTTAATAGAGGAATAGATAAAGGCATAATAAAGAAGTAGAAGATTTCTACTTGCTTATTCCATTTATTATAATTTAATCAATGTAACTGTTTAGAAATGAAATGGTGTTCCGAGATAAATTATTAGACTTGTTGCAGATGATGTTCCTAATTAAATCCCGACTCGCATGGTGGTTTAAGGCAAAATGGCATAATCTCTCCACTTCCTTGGAAGATATTATCTTGTTGTTAAGGTTGGAGCCAGATCTCTTTCTAGTACTTCTGATCCAGTTACTTGAAATCCTCCTCTAGCTGGTTATACTAAGTTCATTGAGATGGTGCTATGATAGTGGATGGAAGTTCTGGAGGTATTGGTTATTCTCTGCTGACTTTCTCAGTACCTATTGGTCCTGTAGGCTCCCCAGTTCTTGCGGAAATCCTTGCCATTGATCATGCTATTGACTGCAAAGTGGTGGTGGGGTGGGTCCTCAACCCTCTTGCTGCTCCGACATCTTTTGCTAGGATGGTCAAGGTCATTGCATCTAAGATCTTTAGTGGACAGTTTGATTTGCAACGTATTCCTAGAATTTGCAACATACAGGATGACTCCCTTGCAAAGGGTGCGTGCTTGTAATAGTGCTTGCAAAGGGTCCATTTTTTTTACTTCTACAGTTAGAGTACTATTTATTGTACTTCAAAAAGGACATAGTTTCAGTGCAATTTTTTTTCTCTACGAAGTTTTTTAACGAGACTCGAGCTGATGATACATAGTTTCAGTGCAATTTTTTTCCTCTACGAAGTTTTTTAACGAGACTCGAGCTGATGATATAAAATCTCTATCTGTTTAAAAAAAATCATTTTCTTGGAATGTTAATTACCTTGGAGCAACTGTTACTTCAATCCATCTACATTTTTAGAAGCTCAAGTGAAATTTTTAACAGTCGAGACTCAAGAATTTGCTCTTATGACATAAAAACTTAATTTCTGCTCGAAGGATGCTCTTGGTGAGCTAAACAATCCCTCTATTTACATGAAAAAAATCTTTTATAAATGATATGAGGTCAACACAACAAGCTTATGTTTTTAATGCGTTTTAACGTGACAACTACTCTGGAAAGTGTTTGTAGGTAGTGAAAGGGGATGCTTCGCAAAAGCCTTCTTTCAGAGACATGGTTGTTAACAAAGGTAAAAAGGGAGAGGATGGATTTGCTTGGTTGATGACCAAGTCTTTGTTCATGAGGATAATTCTCAAATATCAAGGATGGAGATCACCCCGAAATATGATTCTAAGATCGAGTACATGAGCTAATCGATCATGACACAAATGATAATTTATCTAGTATATGGTTCAATATTGTCTTCGACCCTCTTCTTTCACATCTAGAATATATCTATTTTTTCGTCTGATTTTATTTTATTTTTTCATTAAATATGTGAGATTGAATCGATAAGAAATTCAAATCATAATCCCCAACATGTTCAATAAGGTCATGTTTAGGTCAAATATCATTATCTCTAATAATAATTGAATTTGAAATGTTGAATTACTGAGAGTTAAAATTGAATCTAAATGATAAGATATAAACAAAAAGTATTTTTTTTAAAAGAATCTATCAACAATTCTATATAAATTTGATAGGACTTGTACCATCTCAACCCAATTTGATGTTACCTCGACCTGAAAATTGACTGATTTGATATTAACATAGTTCGAATACCGACTTATCAGTTGAGAGTTCATATTTTTTGACAAGTCTAGCTTTAAGCAAGCCTTTGGGAATTCATATTTTCCGACAACCACCGTTGATATCCTTAGTGTAGTCCATGATGACTTATTAGGTGTTTCAAGACCAAGGATGGTGATCGTGTAATAAAGCTTCTTCTCTTGTTGTATATGAAAACACCGTGAAAACACTAAACAGTGCACCTATAATCATTTAGAAAAAGACATCTATCAAAGAGGGGGTTAGGATGTCAAAAAATAAGGTCGATGGTTGAGCTTGCAGATAAAGTTTAGGTGTTGGGGAACCATCTTCGCCACCCCCACTGGTCCTTATGCTACAAATTCATGGATTCGGCAAAAATAAAATATGGCGGTTCTATTTCAGTATAATGGTTTAAACAAGAACTTAGACACATTTGCAGAGAAACTTGAACCTATAGCCTATGACTTCCATATTTGCCGGATACAAATATGTCACGAAAACTTGGAACTTCAATTATTATTACTAGAAAACTACAAGTCAAAATGATATTTTTCAGCACTAATATCACAACAAACCACAAGAAGCCAAGAACATACAATGTCCTGATACCATCTCATGAAGAAGAAAACAAAAAAAAATTAGTGAGTAAAGAGTCGTATAGTGAAAAAAACATTACTGATTTCATTCTGCAGCTGCATTCTCACTGTTATTCCTCTCAGGTATGGTATCTGGCAGAGTTCCCAAACCCGTTTGAGCTTCTTTCACTTCTTGTGTTGTTGAAGCATTGAAAGAACCATCGGGATTCTTTTGGCTTTTATCTGTGTTTCCATCTGTATTTGATATTGCATCCGATGAATTTGAAGAATATCCTGATTTGTTTAGCTCTGAATTTGCTTCATAATTAGCATTTCCGTTGCTGTCACTGAAGCTCTGAACAGCATTGTTCTCAGTCTGATTTGAGTTTTCATTGCTATTGTTTTTGCTCTGAACGGCATTGTTGTTCTCATTCTGACTTGCATTTTCAATGTTGTGGTTGTAGCTTTGAGAAGCATTATTCTCATTCTGACTTGCATTTTCGTTGTTGTTGTTGCCGTTGTTGTAGTTCTGAGAAGCATTATTCTCATTCTGACTCGCATTTTCGTTGTTGGTTCCACTCTGAGCAGCATTGTTCTCGTTCTGACCTGCACTTTCATTGCTGTCACTGTTGGTTTTAGTGACCTTGTTCTCATTCTGATCTGCATTGTCATTGTTGTTGGTGCTCTGAGTGGCCTTGTTCTCGTTTTGACCTGCATTTTCATTGTTTTCGGTGTTGCTCTGAGCAGCATTTTCATTTACATTCAACATGTCATCCTTTTGAGTAACATCTGCAGTTGCACTTTCATTGTTATCTGTGTTGCTCTGGGAGGGATTGTTCTCGTTCTGACCTGCATTTTCATTGTTTTCGCTGTTGCTCTGGGCAGCATTTTCGTTTACATTCGAATTGTTGTCCTTTTGAGTAACATCTGCAGTTGCACTTTCATTGTTGTTTGTGTTGCTCTGAGCGGCATTGTTCTCGTTCTGACCTGCATTTTCGGTGTTGCTGTGGGAAGCATTTTCATTTTCATTCAAATTGTTGTCCTTTTGAGTTACATCTGCAGTTGCACTTTCATTGTTGTCTGTGTTGCTCTGAGCAGCATTCTTCTCGTTCTGACCTGCATTTTCATTGTTTTCAGCGTTGCTCTGAGAAGCATGTTCATTTTCATTCAAATTGTTGTCCTTTTGAGTAACATCTGCAGTTTTATTGGCCGTGGCGTTGCTCTTATTGTCGGTTCTGCTTCCATTCCCATCATTGTTAGTATTGCCTCTATCAGTATTAGCATTTATGTTCGATGATGTTTCACCATCTTTGACAATTGAAGAATCAGAAGAATCTTCTTTGTTCTCGCTAGCATTTGAATTATCATTAGTGTTTAACGACAGAACATTTTCTTGTGTCCCCTCTCCAAAACTGTTGTTGGATTCTTCACTCTGAGTAGCATTTGGATTGCTGTCTGATCCGGTCCATGCATTGGCGTTTTCAGTATGTCCATTTGATTCAACAGATTCAGAATTACTTGTATAACTCATAGAACCTCCATTAGTTCCATCCCCGTTCTCAGTTGAACTTGGAGTTGCATTTGAGTCTGATTGCTCACCACTGCCACTTGAATCCGGCTTCTCAGATTGCTGAACTATATCATTTTCATTCTCGGTTGTTCCGTGCACTGTATCAGTTTGTGAATCACCTTTTGACTCAGCCTCATTACTCCCCTCACTTCTTTCCTGATTGTTCTCAGTTGTTTCATTTTCTTGCACATTTGTCTCATCATGATGGACACTGGCTGCTTCACTGCTATTTGTTTTGTCCTCCTGATCCTTCTCATCTTTGTTTTCCAACTGCTCAGACACATTGGAATTAACCGAACCACTTGTCTCCTTATCAACTGCTACATTTTTGGCATCATGGACTACTTCACTGGAAGCATCATCCGCCTTGTAATGTTCTTCCCTTGCTTCTTCATTGTTCTGGTCAATTCCATCCCGAACCCGGTCATCAGAGGCACCTGAATTATCAATCTCACCTTCACTCTTTTCCATCTCTTTCTCCTCATGTGTCTCCTCATTCCCTTTGTTTTCTGTATCCTCTTCCATCCCTCCATCTAATGAATCTTCTCGGCGCTCGGTTTCCTCCTCAGGTTTCTCATTCGTTGCATCAACATCCCCATTCTCTTTCCCTTCATCTTCAGTTATCTCAGGCTTGTTATCTTCTCCATTCTTGCTTTCTTCCTCTCCTTCCTCCTTGTGCCGCATGTCCTTAACAGTCATTCCTTCCGATCGAGGAAAGTCCTTTCTCCCCAACTTAACAACTTCATTCCCCGATGTCTCATACACTGATTTCTTCTCACCAGAGTGCTTAACCTGGTAAAGCAACCAGATTCCGATACCGACAAGAACACATATTTGAAGAGCATGTTTTACCTTCAATCCTTTCGACCGATGGTTCCTACCAGGCGAAACACGGAACATGACGAACTTCCTTTCCAATTAACCTGACAGAGAAACACCAGAAAACATTGGAGCTCTTCAACAACAGAAGTAAATTCCAACATGTTCATATAATTCAACTTAGTAATAACACAATATTCGACTATTAGTATAATAACAATTACAGTACACTAATCCGATACAAAGAGAAGATTAAAAGAACAGAACAGAAAATCAAACAAGCAGAGATCAGGCCTTAAAATTAACCAGAGAAAAAACAAAGATCAAATTCAATGCTTATTTAAGCGCTTTAATTATTTAATCAAGACGATAAATCCAACTTTTTTTCTACTTATATATGTAAAAAATTACACAAAACGAGTTCAAAATACTTGATATAAAGGGGTATCGATAAAGAAATTGCAACTCGAAACTTCCATCCATAATAATAAGAAAAGAAAAAAAAAGCAACTTTGCTGAAGTAGTGCAAATATAATGAGAATCACTTGCATTTCAAAGCAAACCCATTTTTAACACTTGGAAATTAAATGAAAAAAAAAAAAAAGCTTTGATAGAGACTTACCCAGAATCCGAATGATCCCAAATTAACAAACAAAGAGCACTTTTTCCTATGGGAATTCCGGGAAGAGTTGAGTTTCCAGGAATTTTAACGAAAGAAAAGTAATGAAAAAAAAAGATTTGACTTGAATGAGTATGAGCTTTGCGCGTGGGTGAATGAGATCGGATCTGGAAATGGAGAAACACCAGATACGCAGTAGAGTGCTTCTTAAAAAGATTGATTAGCAATTTTTAAATCCATCATGCTCCAACGTTTCTTAAAAAGTATGGCTGGAATATTGCTAAATATTAAATATTGTTAAATATTATTAAATTAATAATATAAAAATTTTAAAAATTTATCATATAATTAATAGTTATATATTAAATCTATCGCTCTTTTATTAATTATATATTAAATTATTAAATTTTAATTTTTTTATTAATTAATTTAATGATATTTAATAGTGTTTAGTATTAATAGTATTTAACAGTTTTCGACTTTCGTTATTTTAATATTTTTACTAAATATTGTTCTTACTAAATCTAAAATTTATAATTTAAGAAAAAAATATTAATTGTGAATTTTTTTAATATTTTTTTACATTGTTAACATTTAAATCTAAATTGATCACGACGTACTAATATTAGCCTGTGCCTGAGTCGGTGTCCATTTGGACGATGAGTGCCCATCGAGAGTTGGCAGGTTTTGTTGAAACATTAAGGTGAATGGAATTACCGACCTGATTCATGGCTGGAATGCCACAGAATTAGACACACGTATCTGAAGGTCGGTGACGGGTAATTTTATGGTTAGGTCATGCTTACCCCACACCAAAATATGACAGAGTTTTGATTTAAAAAAATAGTTCATTTTATTTTTGTTTTTTTAAAAAAATAGTAGGAAATATATTTAATTGTAAATTTTAAAAATATAAAAATATTATGAATATATTAAAGAATACTTGAATTAAGATTTTTATTTAAGATAAGATTAAATTATATAATATAAAACTTAAAAATCTTACGTTAATCTATGACTATTGAATGTATGATATAAATAATTAAAATTAACAGTAAAAAATATAAAAATTATCACTTAAAAATATAACCTTAATTATTTATTACTTATATTTAACAGTTTAAAATTAATGTAAAAATAATTAATTTTACACAATACTCCTAAGTTTTATCCTAACCCTTTTCACTTTTGTCTATAAATATGAATTTTGAAAACCCTTGGTTTAAACAGCCAAAATTCTTACCTGTGCTGGCTATATGCAAAGGAAGCCCTTGTTTAGTCATGTCTACGTGAAAGATGTCTGCATGCATTTTGTCGTATGGCAGATGAAAAGAGAACCAGATATGTAAATTTATATCGTATACGAGTAATAGGGCTAATGAAATATCCCATTAACTGTCATCTTCTTCTTCATAACCCCATGATTGATTGATCGATCCCTTTCCTTTTTCTCTCTTCAATCTTTTCAGTTCCTCTTACATAAAAACAGTTATCTAGTATGTGTTGTCTTGTGGGTTTAACTTCTTTAAATAGATTAAACCTGTTTTTTTTGGCTCCCCTCCTTTTACTTGATTTGTGCTCATACTATGGATTCTGAAACAATTGAGAAGCAGACTTATTCTTTGTGCAAATTTAGGTTTCAAGGGGAAAGGAGTTGCTGCAAGTTGTTTTCTTACACGCCAAGAAAATAAACAAAAACAACTAGAATCTGCCATGAACTAAACAACACATTTGAGGTTTGAGTGAGAGGTAAGAAAGTGCAAATACACTGTCCAAACTAGCAGCATAGTGTAGAATGACCACTTTCAGATAATCAAGACATTACAATAGACCAATACTGTCAGGATATAGATTAAAATTTAAACTTATTTATTAGAATGTAATTAAGTGTGAAGAGTTATATAAATAGAGCGACAAGTTTTAAGGTTGTTATTGCTGTTGTTATTTATAGTCCTAAATTGTTCAATTTATAATTTGGAAATGTGAATGAATTTTCCATTGCAATCGCAGCCCATAAGAAAATAGTATGAAAATCGCATGAAATGGCCTACTCCAAGTTTCTCTTTTTCGACATCAATACAACAGATTTAACCCAGACATTGAACAATAAACATTGCTGGTTTCATTCAGACAGTTATGTTGGGTAATTTAGTTAAGTAGTTTGCTTATCAATTGTTGAATTTCTTAATCTAACATTAAGTTGTTTTAGTGTAGTACATGTTGAACAAGAGCTTAACACTTATGATTTAAATAAACTCAACTTAACCCTACTTTTGAGAGGAAGACATTGATATTAAGTGTTAGGCATCTATATATTTCGATAATCAGTTGTGTGATAAATCATGAACATAAGTAGCCTCATTTCGATGGAATTGATATGTTGATCTGAAATGAAATTCAACCCTATAGGTTATAACTGGAAAGTAGTAGCATTCGTTGAACCTATCTTCAAATCAATCAAAACCGACAGGGATGGAGGACAACTTGCACGACTCTATGAGCTTTATGTCCTAGGCTGTAGCTTTTTATTCAAAGGATTGGGTCCCTTGGAAAACTTAAAATTTTAAAGGTACAATAATTTTGGGTATTTCTTAAATCTATCCTTGATTATATTTAATATATATATATATATATGAAATCTATTCCTAAAATCTAGATCCTTAAACAACATTTGTTCACAAGACATTAGCTTAGAATTTTTAGAAAGGAAAAAATTTCCCCCGAAAGACGTAACAAGAACGATCGTACAGGGTCTCTTGAAAAATAAAGACCCTAAAGTTTTGAAAAACTATATTCATTAGATGATGTTAATATCAAAATTTATTATAAAAAATTTGAAAACTTTTAAAAAATATGAGTTATAATTGTTAAAATGTTATAATTGTTTTCTAAATGTTACAATTGATTATAAAATCTTATTAATTATTCCTATTCCTATTGTTTTTGTAAAATCAGTAAGGTTCTGGACAGACACAATAAAAATGACAGTACAGGAGCCCCTAAAAAAACAATTACTTCTAAGAACCACATTTTAAATCCTTAAAATCTTTGAACCGTCCTTACCCAGTTTCACATTAGGAAAAAAGGGAGAGATATGTTCAATGATTTGTGGTATAATTTCAGACAAAAGTCTTTATATGTACGAGAGGTTTTATTTGAGAAAAAGGGAAGAGATGTTAGAGCCGTCTTTTTCAGGCGTGTTCATATATTCATGCACGTGCAATTCCCATGCAAACGTTAAATGGGCTTGACTTTTTAGGTTACCTATTTTTGTAATAAATTTTCCAAACTTATTTCCGGATATTCGGTAAAGTTTATGATACAATATATATCATTTTTTCTAGGGTACTTCAATTTTACTATTTTCCTAGTATCTATACAAAGTATCAAAATTTAAACATCGTACTTCCATCGTATATTCAACCTAATAATTTTAAAAATAAAGATATTAAAAAAATTTAAATCTTAATATTTATTTTAAAAATATAATTTCCTCTTTATTTAATAAAAAAATTCTTATTACTTCACTTCATGTTATATTATAATCAAAAGATTAAATACCAAAATAACAATTAACCTCCATAAAGCAAAAAAGCCTATTACTTTTTTAGATTTTGAAGTAATTCAAAATTTAAATGGTATGATTTGCATCCAATCCGGTTATCCAACATTTTTCTCAGATATTTTATTTGAGTTATATAAAAAATTAACGAATATCAAAATTTTAAACTAAATTATTAAAAAATAAAAATTAAATTGCTAGAATCAGACTTTTTACATAATCCCAATATTTAGGGTGTAAAATCATATATATAATTCCTATCATTATTCTATTAAGATAGTTGAAAAAATAAGCAATTAGATTAAAATTTAATTAATCTTCTCACGATTTCTATACGAAATAGGTTTATGCAAGACAAGAGATAAAAAAATATAAAAAATTATAAATATTAAGCAAGATTATCTCATAGTTTTTGGGGGGGTCTATGCAAAAATTTAAAAAAAAAAACCCATAACTCAATTACTTTAGAAATTAATTTAATATTTTTTTTCAAATATCAGTATCTAGTAATCTATTGAAAAATTAATCCGAATAAGTTATTTTATAGACTTATTATGGGACGACTCTCTCAATTTGATATTTTTTAATAAATCATACAAATATAGTTAAACTTTGTCAAACACATTCTTTACATATTATTGTATAATACACGACAGTATTTCATTACAATTAATAATTTTTATAACGATTTTATTAACATAAGATATGATTAACATATTGATAATTTGATAATGAAATTAGAAAGTTCCAAAAGTATGAAGACTAGTTTAGAATAAAAGCTATAGTTTGAGGATAAACTGAATTGGTAAAAAATTTAGGGATCAATTTAGAATAAAGATCATTATTTGAGGGTAAAATTAAATTATTTAAAATTTTAAAGTAATTTAAAATGAATATCATAGCTTAGAGATATACAATACAATTTATTCTAATATAAAATTAAATAATAATAATAATAACAATATTATAACTAAAATTAATTAGTTTAGTGGGATAAGTTATTAAATATCTTCGATAATATTATGCGTTTAAATTACAATATTTAAATAATTAAATTAAATTAAAAAATTATTTTTATAATAAATTTTTGTAATATATATCTGAATTAATCAATTAATAGAGTAAAAATGATAGTTAAATCAATAATAATAATAATAATAATAATAATAATAATAATAATAAACTTAAGTGTTTGCTATTAAAACTAACCTACCACAATCAATTAAGATGAATGAACTTAATTATGCTTAAGACCGAGTATTGTACCAAAAAGAAGAAAAGGCTGAGACTGACTCATATTGCCATCAATTATTGAATTTCATAGAGAAGACAGAAACGTGGAAGAGCAAAAGCTTATAGAAGTGTCGGTCAGTTATATATGGCTAAATTCACAAACTAGTCCTTTAACTTTACCCATTTTTTTCTTTTCATCTTCAATTTCTTTATACTTTATCGATAGATATACTAAAAATTATCTATTATTTTGATAAAAAAATACTTTAAAAGAGTTCAAATAAATCTATTTAACAAAGCTAAAAATAATTCATAAAAAGATGAATTAAATTCCAGCATGTACCTGGGCCACCTCCCGACGTTGACATCATACCTTTCTAATAGATATCATTTACACGTAGATACGCAAAATTCTACGTATTTTATGAATATACGTATCCACTCGTGCAATGGTTCAAGAATGAAATACAATCTGGTTGCACAGTCGGTCCAATTATCTCATTAGGACATGAAAACTTGTATGTACCATCAATTCCAGGCAAAAAACAGATACATTAAACTTGTTGTCCACACAAGCTTTTGTATTGTCATAAATAATTGAGTTATGATTAAATATTAACATCTTGGAATACCAAATAATATATGTTTTTGAAGGTATTTGATATATTTTCTATTTATACTTAATGAAGATTGGCCTTAATTTTGAGTTTGACAATCAAACAATATATATATGATAATGATTTGATGGGATGGGATGAGCTAGGCTTACACTTACATGTTTATCATTTTATACATTGATTTTAAAAATAATAATAAGGTAAAATATGGCATGGATTATTTATAAGTATATTCGATCTAAATCTAATTATAATAAAAAATAAATTCACGTTGAATTTAATGAACAATCTCGATAAAAGAAGAGATGATATTCATTTTACGAAATTTGTGTTTAAACTATAAAAAGAAATAAAATCATAATTTGAGGTTAAGATAAAATATAAATATTAAAAGGTGAGAGACAAATTTATAGTTTATTTATTTTTAAAAATATAAATAACCAACAAAGGTTAAAAGAAAAAAACTTGGGGCAAGACTTCTTCCGAGAGGTATATAGTTTCGTCCATGTCTATAAAAGAAAAAATGAAAAAAAATAAAAATATTATACAGAGTTAAGAACTCAACTGAATTAGAAGATTGAATCATTAATTATTATATTTTTAATTTATTCAATCTAATAAATCATATTTTATCATTTAAATTTTAGTTATTTTTTTAAATAAAATCAAATTGTGAATTTAATTCATGTAAAAATCATTTTTTAAGATACACTTAACCATTCAGCATACACTTTAGTTAGCTTATTATAAGAATCATCGATAATCATACCACCTCATCAAATATTCATATCATTATCATATTCCCCTACCAAATAATCTTCACTTCCTTTTCATCCTTTGCATGAAAAAAAATAAACTTGTATTCACTACTGTAATTATGAACTTTAACGAACAACATCAAGACTATTCGATTCGATAAGTACTGAATAATTTTAAAAATAGATAAAAAATAATTTTTTTATAAATTAAACTCTTAATAATAAGTTAAAAAAATATTATTATGTCTCATTAAAATTTTCTTAAATCTAAACGGAAAAAGATTCATAATTTTCCTTTGCACGAAAATAATTGTATCCCCTACCGAGGAAAAATTATATTATGGGTCAGTCCCACCACCTGTCCATGAGACCAACCAATAAAGACTGCTCACTTCATCAATTTTTTCATGTCATAATTTTTTATCAAGTGAATCTCCACTTGAAAAATTAAAAAATAATGAGGTGGATAGTTTCTATTAGTTGGTCTCATGAGCATGAATGACGTGGTAAAACTTACCCATGATATAATTTCTCACTACCCAGACGTTAAGATGAGACCCCAAAACCTTGGTGGTGGCGGATCCGGTCGAATGTCCGTTCGATATCCACCGCCATCTCTAAGCTGTCCACAGATGTGTTAGATAAGGTTGATTGAATGAGATTGGCTTTGAAATTTAAGTCCAAACTATAGTTGACCAATGTTTTTAGGCACGCCCCATTGGTATATAACTTCAGTCATTTTCTACACTTGATATACGTTAGGTTCAGACCGTATCAATTACATTATTGACATCTTGAAACACATATCCAATTCATCAACACGTAATTAATCACTTTCTGTTGCAATTTTCATGTGGTTTGCGGGAAAAAAATATTATGATAATTCAATATTATTAGAGATCGATAATAAAGATAAAAATTATCTATTTTTTTAGTGTTTTTATAATAACGATATTATGGTTAATTAAATATCAATAACGTGGGATAAAAGAAAGTTATGGAGTGGAAGCATTAAATTAGAATGGCGAAAAAGATTAGGTTCCGAAAGTGAGAAATCAGAACACAGTTGGGGTAGGGCCTAGAGATGGCTTGCCATTAGCTGGATCGAAAGCTAATCTACTGAGGTCTCTTTCCATTTCAATGCGGCAGTCTACATCACTCTCTACTATCTCCCACCTATATATTCACACTTCAATTTCATCTTCAAAGCAAACTTGATAAACCTCTCTTTTAGCTTGCCTTAAACATGATGACAGTGGCATCTTTAGGCAATGTTTCTGTTAGAATTCTCTCTTGTTTTCTTGCCGTTTTGCTATCGGTATCCGGTCGACCTGCCACTTTCCTCGAAGATTTTAGAGTCACTTGGTCTGACTCCCACATCAGGCAAATCGATGGAGGGAGGGCCATACAACTTGTGCTAGACCAAAGTTCAGGTTAAACTTCTCGTGGGGTCACCTTTTATATGTTTGCTATAAAATTAAACCATATATGTTAATGTTACACTTAATAATCTGTTGTTATTCATTCTTTTTTAGGCTGTGGATTTGCTTCCAAAAGTAAGTATCTATTCGGACGTGTCA
The DNA here is from genome assembly GCA_035048815.1 of Abelmoschus esculentus. NCBI lineage: Eukaryota > Viridiplantae > Streptophyta > Magnoliopsida > Malvales > Malvaceae > Abelmoschus > Abelmoschus esculentus. Next base: position 11,617,800 of record JAUCBN010000044.1, read on the forward strand.
GCATGAAGATCAAGCTCATCCCCGGTGACTCTGCCGGAACAGTCACTGCCTTTTACGTACGTAAAAAAAAGCTATCGACCTAATCTTCAACACCGTTTCGAAACACCGAAAATTATTGTTTTTTTTTTTCAATTGCAGATGAATTCTGATACAGACGCTGTAAGAGATGAGCTAGATTTCGAGTTCTTAGGAAACCGAACCGGGCAGCCTTATACTGTCCAAACCAACATCTATGCACATGGAAAAGGTGATAGGGAACAAAGGGTTAACCTTTGGTTTGATCCTGCTGCAGATTTCCATACTTACACAATCATGTGGAATCATCATCATATTGTGTAAGTTTTAATAAGACAACAATTACTGAGCTAGAGCTACCAAGTACTGATTGTCTTAAATTGACCGTCGGGTATGTGTTTTCATAGGTTTTATGTCGATGAAGTTCCGATCAGAGTTTATAAGAACAATGAAGCAAAAAACATCCCGTACCCCAAAATGCAGCCTATGGGGGTGTATTCAACACTGTGGGAAGCCGATGATTGGGCAACGAGAGGAGGCCTAGAGAAAATCGATTGGAGCAAAGCCCCTTTCATAGCTTACTACAAGGACTTTGACATCGAAGGATGTCCGGTTCCAGGGCCAGCAAACTGTGCCACCAACGCTGGGAATTGGTGGGAGGGTGCTGGATATCAAGCTCTGAATGCCATGGAAGCTAGGAGATACAGGTGGGTTCGTATGAACCACATGATCTACGATTATTGCACCGACAAGTCCCGGTACCCGGTTACCCCACCGGAGTGCATGTCCGGCATCTGAAATGCCATCTAAAGTCTCCGTATCCAACTCAACTGTCCAGAATATTTGGTATTCCATACCTTTTCCTGTCATACTTTAACGTATATTTCTCTCCCTTTGTACCATAATAGTGTTTATAAGTCATAAGAGGGCCGTGCGGAAATTCGGGTTATAAAAAGGGAAATAAATGGGTCTTGTGTGCAAAAGTCAATCCTAGTTGTAGACAATGAATCTGTCAGTTTCTGGTGCATATTATTTTGTAGGTAAATAAATATCCGAATAATTTCACTCTAATAAAAATTAAAATATTGTAAAACATATATGCATGTAATAATTATATGTATCATATTTTTATTTGTCATTTTAATCATATCAGTTATTAGTTAAATTTTATCAAATATTTTTATACAAACAGTTGATCAAATTATTTTTTCATACTAACTAATAAAATCAATTGATCAAAGCAACCATCGCAATTAACTACCGACTATTAACTATCCTCTATATTTGAAAAAAAATATATATATAATTATTTAATTTAACTTTTATTCTCTCATTTTTCATACTCAAGGCTAAGGTTGAGTATGGTTAATTATAAAATTGAACCGAGATATTATGGTTCATAAATTTACGAACCGTGGTTAATCGCGATTAATCGAATTAAATCAAATTTAATTTTTTAATTAATTTTTAATTATTTTTATAAGGTAAAAATATATATTTTATACTTAAAATTATATAAATGTATTTTTTTATTTTTACTTAAAAATAAGTTTTTAATAAATATTTACGAAAAATATCTTAAAATATTTATCTTTTAATGTTTAAAAGACATAAAATAAAATACAAATTTTTAAAAACTAATATTAATATGAAAAAACCAAAAACCAAGTCTAAAATAATTTATCGAATTAAACCGAACCTGAACCGAATACACCCCTAACCAAGGCACAACTATTGCTAGAAACAATGAAATGACTGAAAGCTATAAACTCAATCCTCGTGTTTGAAATTTTTTCTTCCATTATTCTCTTAATGGACCCATTTTTTTATCCAAAATTTGATTCGTTTTGTTCGTGGTCGCATGCTGAAGGATTATTCGTCGGTTCCTTGATTTCTTATCCATAATTTAGAGATGCATATTTGGATATATATATTAAAGTTTATTAAAAGATATTATAGATATTAATTTTTTTCCTTTCAAATTTTATATTAATAAATTAATAAAATATATTTAAAAATTTTAAAACTTTGAATTATATAATACAAACATAAAAATATTTAGATATTTAAATTTAGTTTTAGAAAAAATATTAAAAAAATCTAAAATAAAATATAATTTAAAATTTTAAAATAAATATATTAAAATTTAAAAATATCGGGTTAGATACCTAATTACCAAAAAAATTTAATTCAGATCAGACCCAACTAAAAATAATCTTAGATTAGATAATTTTTTTAAAAAATACCCAAATTTAAATTCGAATGTTAAACCAAATCAAATATTTTTGACGATCCCTATCCATAATCATTCCTTCGACCAATCCCAATCCACTAAAATCAAGATCAAAATCACACCACCTATACTAAGGACGACTCGCTACCCTAATATTTGCCCAAATTTGGACAAAAATAGTCTATTTCTTCATTGAAATCCAATCCGAATCAAAGTGGAATAAAGGGCATTTTCTTTAAGAAAGTTATAAATACTTTACTTTGAGCGTAAATTTTTATTTTAATATTCAAACATTTTAAACATATAAAATATCGTTATAAAAATCTCATAAAATATAATATGAATCAATAAATTTATCATTCAAATATCTAATTTTATACATAAAAGACATGACTTAAAATTTTCCAATTATCACATTTTCTGAACAACACCCCTATTTCGAATCAAAATGAACTCTAATCTATAATGACAATTAACACTAATTTTGTATAAGAGGGAAAGAAAAAAAATTAAAAATGTTCGAAGCTGATAAGGACAAAGTTTTGCATTAATGGCTGAAGGGTGAAGAAAGGGAAATAACCGGAGTGTTATTGGCTTAATCTTTTGGTTAGGTAATTTAGTTATTGAAATGGGGTAAAGGAAGATTTATATATTCAGCAATCAGCAATCAGCAAGGAAGTAGCCAACTTGGCAGAGCCGACCATCTTTGTCACTTGAGGTGTATTTACCAGGGTTAACAGGCCAGGGCCCCAACAGACATAAATCCTCGTACGAGCAAACCATTAAAGCTAGAGACAAGGGGACATACTCTGCAGTAGCAGCAGACAACTCCATTCCCATTCATTCGTATTTCAGCACGCCTTCAAAAACAAAGGAAAAAGCAGTCGAGAGATGGAAATAATTCCCCCATCCCATGAAAGAATTACTTGGTGAAAATCGACAGCAGTGGTAGTAGTAGTATTTGATAAGAAAAAGGTTTGTAATCATTCCTGTTCCTATCGACAGCAGTGATGATAGCGTGCCTGTAACGAATACATGCATTTACGTTGCCCTACACTTGATAAAGTGATGAAACCTAAGATAGATGGAGAGATTATTAGAATCCTTTTAGGGTAAAAACTGGAATATGTAGGTTCTGGGGATGAGATTTTACAATTTCAAATCAATATAATAAATGTATTATAATAACTTTAAAAGTTATCGCAATATTATAATCATAATTTTAAAATATAGTGTCGACGCAACGATTGTAATTGTAATATAGAGTACACATTCGCATTTGTATAATCAGAACCATAATTTAATAATATAATATTATTAATTAATGAGGTTAATCTAAGACAAATAATTTGATATTATTTAAATAAGTTTTATGTTCGAAACTGTAGATATATATAAAAAAAATTATTATGAGATTCACCCATTTGAATTATGAGATGTGGGTTTGAGTTAGTTAAAAAAAAAACCTTGAAAAACTTGGAGGATAATAAAAAAATAATATAATAATTGTATTAGATGATAATAAAAAAATAATATAATAATTATGATAATACATGTTTATTGTGGGTTGAGCTTTTGTCCCTCTTAAATTTTTTTGGTATAATTACACTTGAGGTCCCTCTTAGTATAAATAATAGTAAACCAAGGTTTTTGCCCCTCCTAATTTTTAGATTTAAAAGCTTAATAGATATTTATCCCTCTAAATGTTTGATTCTAACTCTGTCTCTGGCCACTATAAATAAAAAATACTCAACCTTTTTAGTACCTCTTTCTATATACATATTAAAAAATTAAATTTAAAGTTAAAATTAAAAATTAAAATTAATATTTAATATTTAAAAAATTAGAAGTAAAATATATATTTTTTAAAATTTATAGTTTATTTTTTTACAGTATGATATAAAATATATATCGAAAAAAAAAGATATATGTTTTTATCCGAAGCACCAGTTCCCTTCAACATCAAGGCATCTCATCACACCATGGTTTTTCTTTCTTTCTTGGATTTTTCTTTCAATTTTCCAACCTTTTCTAATATTTATATAAATTATCATGATTCAGACGTCGGTGTAGATATGAGTATCATCACATGATCTAAAATGATATTCTTATATCATATTTAAAACAGATCATAATTAATTATTTGCATATTCGTGATCTGTTAATATATTTATAAGTAATATGTTAATTAAATATTTGCGTGATCATAATTTATCGATACTAACAATATTACTCTTGCAATATTTTTATTATATGATTTGTATCATACTGAAAATTATATGGACTCTACTTTCTTGCATATAAAACAAATGAAATTAGAGACAAATCAACGTGACCTAAGTTGCTTCCCCGTACCCTTTTCCTTTCTCACCTAATCCTATTCCACCAAGAAATGGGATGAACCGTTCAATATTTGTACCATTCGTTCAACGAAATACTTTATATTAATAATTTATGTTAACAAAGATTAGTATTTATTATTAAATTATTATATCAATGATATATCTTTTGACTAGTCTGTAAAAAAGAAGTTTCAAAGCAACTGTATTTGTACTAAAAAAATCAGAACTTTTCATTTGCAGATGATAGTCAATGTGAACATCATTATTTTTATTCATATACAAACATGAATTAAAAAAAAAAAACAAGAGTGGTTTCTACAAATTAATTAATTAAATAATTAAAATAATTTTAATTCACTAGAAGCCCTCAACCAAAAAATAAAATCAAGGGGTTGTTTGTTGGCTTGTTGGGATCTATTTTCTTTCTTTCTTTTGATGCTAAGTTTCTAAAAAAAATCTTAATCAACATGCTGCAGAAGGATTGTTTAATGGATTGTTGTTATAGAAATGGCGAGGCTTCTTAGCCATCGAATATGGATTGTTGGAATTGCCATTGCCATCGCCGACGCCTCTAGTTCTTTCGCAACATGGGCATACGGTGAGGGTGGCTGCATGCAGATGGTGCATGTAAAAGGGTTGAGCCAGTTTCAGTGCCTTGAGTTCTTCAATCTCCTTTTGCAGTCTCCTGTTTTCATCCGACAGTGTCTGGAAACACTTCTTCAATAACTCACAGTCCATTTCTGTTTGCTTCAGCTTTGTCCTGACCCAAAAAAGATGTAAAAATAAAAACGAAGTTTCAATGGATTTGGAAGATACAACTTTCGTTGGTCTTTGGTTAATAAATATGTTGCTGTTTGATTTACCTGGCTCTCCTGTTTTGAAACCATACTTCAACTTGTCTAGGCTTCAGCTTTAATTGCCTTGCTAAAGCTTGCTTTTGTTTCTGTTAGCATCGAATATAACGAAAGATAATTCAATCAATTACAATTATACATACATACATGCATGCATATATATATCAGATAAAAGAATTGTTGAAAGCATACGGGACTGAGAGTGCTGTGTTGTTTGAAGCTTTCCTCGAGAAGAGCAGATTGTTGTTTGGAGAGTCGAAGTTTCTTTCTTCCATTAACACCTTCTTCATCTTCATCACTGAGTCTACTGGAATTGTTATTCTTCTCTACCTTCATTAATTCCTCGCTGTTAAGCTCTCTCTCCCTCTTGACCTTACCACTTGAAAAAGAATAAACAGAACTAAGAGACGAAGCTTGACGATACAAATCACCGCCCAAGGCAGCTTTCACGTCAACCTTCGGTGTACCAGCAGACGCAACTCGGCAACTCTCACCACCAGAAAGCCCCAACATGAGCGAGGGTTCCCGTTTATCATCAAAACTCGTTGATTCAAGCTTGAGAAACGATGGGATCTTGTTGGGAGTTCGGTTGTGGTCCGGCTTCGATGTCGACTTCACGGTCGATGAGAGGCCTAAACTGAGACCGAGGCCAGTACTATTACATGCATTGTCATCAATACCCATCAAAGCTGAGAATTTTTGTTTCGGACAGGTTGTTTGATGGAGGGGGACTAAAGGAATGAATGGAGTAGAGAAATGAATCAAGGCAAATTTCTCAAGTATCCTTCTCTCAATATATAAATTAATACAAAGTTTGACCGTTTGAACGAAGATCATGATCTTCTCCGATAACATTAAAATATGAAAAGCAAAGCAAATTTCATCTTAAAAAGTTAGGATTTGAAAAGCGTTTTTGGTTATGTTGTGTTTATTGTTATTACAGACATAATAATTATTATTACGGTTTACGTAAGTGTAGTGATCATAAATTTTTAAACTTACACAATTTATTATAAATCATAATAGATATAAATATAATAAATTTATTTATGATTTTTTTTGAATTTTAACTAGAGATGAAATTTGATTGATGGTTCTTATTTTTTTTAAGCTTTTGAAATAACGAGACAATAACGAAAATAATATATTGTATTACCGCTATTGACTGTTAACCGTTAAATTATGACCGTTATCGATCGTTATTGGTGTGATTCAGAATCTTATTATTATTTATGCTATTAACAGTTTTAATCGATGATATTACCGTTAAATAACTATCGTTATAACAATTACGTACCGTCTTTTAATCCCTACTCAACCGATCAAGAGAATGATTCTTCGGCACTTGGCTAAAGTTTATGTGCTTTGTATCAATTATTTTAATGTCCCTGGATTCACACCTACATAAACAATGCTAAACACATCCTTGTGTGCATCTTGATAGCGTAACGTTTTGATGGTATATAATCTCTCGTGGAATTCAATCACAAGAAGACATATAATCACATACCAACCAAACCCTAAACCATTACATACAAACAAAACGACCACTAAAAATAAAAAATGGTCAGAAATTTGTTTTGATTCAGAGAGTTTGATGGGGACCAGACATTTTTCAGAAAAGGTGTGGTGCCGGTGGTTCCACGAAAGATGATGGGTTTGTTGTACATGGAGTTTTCAATCACTTCTTTTCAATAATTAATTATTGCAGGAGGGAGCGGATCAATTTTGAAAATCGAATAAGGGATAAAGGAGTAACAGTTTTCTGTCTCTAATGGTATTTTTTTTATTTTATCTTAATATTTTTGAATTATTAGTAAAGATTGATCTAAGTGATAAATGGTTTGATTCTGCTTAAATAAGTTTCAAGTTCGAGGACGTTGCGTACGTAGAAAATCCTTGTTGAAAGATTCACTCACTAAAACTAGGTGTGTGACATAGGTCAGTCCAGATTAATTAGGACGAGACCTTGAAAACCGAAAAAGCAATAAAAAAATTCTTTAAAATTAAATTTTAAACTTTAACTCTAATTTTTATATTTTAAATCCTAAATCTTACATTTTACCCCTAATTCTCGAAACTCTAATCACAACCTTTAACATTAAACCCTAAATCTTTAAAAGAACAAATGATTTATACCCAATGATAAGATACATATTATTTAATAGTAATCTAATTGAAATTTGTAAAGGTATTTACGACTTACGTTGCAACATGATTTCGATAAGTGAATCTTTTAATAAAATATTTTACGTGTATAAAATCTTAAATTTAAAATTTACTTAAACAATATTAAATCGTTACTATTTTAGATCATCTCTATCGGTATCATAGCGTGTGTATATATATATTAAAAAAAATTGGAATCAACCTAATAAACTTTAAAAACTTGTTTATAATATATAAAAGCCAGCTAGTTTGCAGAGAAAAAAAATAACATTATTTTTGTTATAAAATTAATTCTAGACAAAGAATAATCAAAAGATGCATTTTCTTATTCAATGTGGAAAATAAATAAATAAAAGAAAAAGGTATGTTAAGACTTCATAAAGGCGGACTTAATATTTTTAAAATTTTCTTTTTGATAGAATTTTCATACGGATAAATGCTGACTTTACTGTTCAATCACAACGCAGCATTATCGCATATAATTATTTGAAGTAAGTTCAGTAATTAATTTTTTAATTTTTATTAATTTATTTTAAAATAATAATAAATTTAAAATTATTATGTTAAATTAATTGTTTTTTCACGTAAATTATTTAATAAAATAAAATTTAAATGATTACTTATTATACCAATTTTATCTTATGATTTGTGATATAGATTAAATAAACTCTTAAATATTAAATCTCTGCATTATTACAGTAATTTTAGAATGAATTAAACTAAATTGTATTTCATTAATTATGCGATCTTGTGATTAAAAAAATAATCCAACAATCATTTTAAAATAATTTAATACAATAAAAAGGGTAAACCTGAGTCAGCTGGTGGGCGTGTATCAAAAGCAATCAAATTGATAGCCAATAATTTTGGACCTAAGTAGATAGACATGGACTTTCAGGGGTTGAAACTTGAAAGGGTCGGCCATGGACAGGGACAACCGATTGACCGCAAAAGGATTCATTTTTTTATTTTTACTACGTAAATAATTATAATAATAACATTAAAATTAGGTTATAATATTAGATAAAAACCCTTACTTTACTTCTTTTTTTTATCTTTTTATATAGATTATTTTAAAAATTAATTTATTTTTGAGTTTATTTTTTCGTTTAAATATCTATATTTTATCTTTTAATCTTAAATTTTAACTCTATCTTTGATTAGATAGATATTGTTTTCGTTGTTATTATTTTTTACTGTTTAAATGGTTATGATTTATTTTTTTTAATACTAGTTATTATTAAGGATATTTATTTTTTTTCAATATTTATTATTTGGTGCCCAAAATTTTTCAATACTTATTTTTAGAGGTTCAATTCTTTTTCTATATCTGATATTATAAGTCTACTCTTAAATTATTTTTTTTATATTTGTTATTAAAAGTCCATTTTTTTACTATTTATCATTTGAAGGCCAATTTTTCTTGATATTTGTTATTAGAGACATTCTTTTTAAATTTATTTTTAATATTTTTTATTTAGGGTATAATATTTTAATATTTATTGTTAAATGTTTAATTTTCCCCCTATATTTTGTTATTATGAGTTACTCTTAAAATTTATTTTTTAATATTTTTATTAAGATCTAATTTTTCTTCAATACTTATTATTTAAGATCTATTTTTTAATACTTGTTATTAAATATTCATTCTCCCAACATTTTTTAATAGGTCATACTCTTAAAATTAAAAAAAATCAATATTTATTTAGAGATAATCTTAAATTTATTTTTAAAAATATTTATTACTAAAAATTATTTTTAAAATTCAAAATTTTAAAACTTATTATTCAAAGTGTAATTTTTAATTTGTCCAGGACCTTCAAAATTTTAGGACCAATGCTCGTGGTTGAGAAAAAAAAATTAAAACAACATTTATTTTTTTTAAAAAAAAATATTTTGAATATCTATTAATAATTACGTGAAACCCTTGACGTGTTGTCTAAGTAGTTAATAATTGTTGTTTCTAAATTTTCTTAATAGACTAAATATTCGGATAGATTTTAAGTAGTTAATAATTGTTGTTTCTAAATTTTCTTAATAGACTAAATATTCGGATAGATTTTAAGAGACAGGTAGGGGCCGCCAATGATTTGATATGATATGCATTTGACTCCGTGCTGGGTTTAAGACAAGAACAGGATAATACTAAATATCAACTACGTTAAGACAAAACATTAAACACGTACGAATCCATATCAACAGACAAACAAATGCAAAAATTATACAATATAAATTATTTATGTGGAGTAGATAAAATTATAATATTAAAAAATATATATGAACACATGATATATATACATAAAAAAATATATAGTTTATATAAACACTAAACTGGATATTGATGGAGGAAAGAACAATATATTATTAATTATTTGTATTTATTACAGTTTATTTAAATATTTTTTATTAAGTGACAAATTATATCTTAAAACAAATAGTGAAATATTATATCAAAGGCCTTTGATACTGTTAACTGGGGTGTTTTGTTGAATGTCTTTGAGGTTATGGGCTACTTCAGCGTTCGTAGGATGTATAAAGGCTTGTGTAACTACTCTCTGATTCTCTGTGTTTTAATGGCAGCCTATGTGCTTGAAGGGGAGAGCTTCTAGGCATTGAAAAGCAATGGGCATTTTAGTTGGGTAGTGAAGAAACTCCTTAACCTACGTGTGGAGGCAGCAAATCTCATTGTTGGAATGTCCGGTATGAGTGATGTTACTATAAAATTGATTCGGAAAAAGGTTAGAGAGGGAGAAGATAAGGTCGACTCGCAGAAAATTTTAGGGTTCTCTTTTCATATCCCTAAGTATTCTATTGTATCATGGATTACTATTTTGAATAAATTTCTAACATGAGATAGATTAATTGGGATGAGGATCTTTGTCGATTTGTTTGTTTGTTTTGTGGTGCTTTAGAGAGTTGTTCTTCGAATGTGCATATGCTGCTGGTATCCGGAAGGATATCCTTAGATTATGTAATATAAACAGTCCAGAAAAAACATGGGATGGGGAGCTTCACTGAGCAGTGGCTTGACTAAAGGGTATACATCGATTGGCTAGGATAACTTATGTTTATAGTATAGGAGAAGAAAGGAATCGCAGGTTCTTTCGGAGATATTTAGGGATGATAAATGAGTATAATTTTGTGAATTTCATATCATATTTATTTCGGATAGAGTGGGATTAGGTATAAGTTTAGTGGGTAATGAACGGATATAGATGTAAAAAGTCATACACACTGTGGATAGTGTGTAGGTGGGGTTTAAAACCTTACCCGCACCGTATCCATACGTCCCGCATCCACCCGTCATATGAATTTTGCACCATTTATATTTGTAGACTTTGATTATATTTTTTATTATGATGTTTTATGTTTAAGATATTAGTTTGTTTTAAAATTTAAATTAATCCTTAAGTTTGTAGAGTTTGAATTCATATAATTTTGTTTGAAAAAATGATAGTTTACGATTCAACTTGATTTAATCATATTATAAATTTATAATATGAGTGGGTAAATAAAATTTATAAAAAGTTTAGACTTATTTTTATATAATTCGATATTAATGATTGTTTGTAGGTAAGAACGAATGAATATAATTGGAATGATGGGTGTGAAGATGGATTTAAGAATATTTTCGCGTGTGCGAATGTGGATTTAAAAAATATATCCGTCGTGAGTTATGAATAAAGGATAGGTGATGAATATAAAAATTTTAAATAGTATAAATATTCGTATCCACCCGTCCTATTATCATCGTAGTATCATTGTTAATAACATTAAAGAATCGGGTGTGTAATGAATGCTTCATACTATATGTATAAACATATCAGATAGTGGAAATATCTAATTATGTGCAGATTAAGGTATACATATATAGTTTTATAGGTTCAACAGTTTTATTGTAATAGTTTTTTTTTTTTTTTTTTCTGTTTGGGGCTATAAAATAATCAAATTATTTTAAAAAAATAATATAAACACCGAACATTGGGTTGGGCCATCCCGTTCAAGTCCAATCTTTCTTTACCGCGGCAACGAAGGTACATTAGTATCATAGCAGAGATACTTGCTGATTTCAACAGGCTCTGGCAGATGGGGCCATGGGGAGTCGATGCCAGGCTTTTTTCTTTTCTTATTTTCTTCAAGTTCTTGACAACAAAATCTCCAAACTTGACATGCTTTTGCTTTCTTAAATTCAGACAGTCATTACGAAAACAACCAAATTTCCACTAATAAAACCTAAAAATTAAATTTTGAACTTTTAACTCTAAATTTATTTCAAACTTTAAAATACATCCTAAAAATATATTCTGCTCTTCTTTTCCTAATCTTTGACATTAAACCTAAATTATTTTTTTTCATATCTAATTCACCGCAATCTTACTTTTGGTTGAAAAATGTAATACGCGTACGTAAAAGAAGGAACCAATGGAGACGATCGTTATAATAATATACTATAATCTTTTTCTAGATATGATCATCCATGGTGGTAACGTAAATTTTTTACAAGTGAGCCTAACTAAATACACTGCATACATATCCCACATGGACGGAGTGCAGTTTTCTCTTTCTCTACAAAGTAAGAATTAGCTTAAAGAATCGTAATATATATAATTTCAGAAGGAACTATCATCAATGTGTTCACAATAGCTTAAAATTATAGTAGCTTAAATAGCTTCATCGTTCGTCTTGCTTCCGGTCATGGAAGGATTGGAACGACAGCCGGAGAATCCACTTATCGATGTGGGACTCTTTTCTTAAGTTCTTCAACTCTCGGTGGCTCTTGTTGTTACTGCTGTTGGTTGAATTAACGAAGGATTTTAACCTTTTCATGGCGAGTTTCAGGGTGTCTTCCGACATGTTAGCGAAGCAAACTCGGAACCACCCTGGTTCACTGCAATGGCACGAAGAACCGGGAGATATGTTCAGTTTAACATCGTAAACTATTCTTTCCCAAAGTTCCATTTCAGCTTTGAATGTGTTGGAGCTCAAAAGGTGCCTCATATCAACCCAACAGAACAGACCGGCATTGCTGTCTAAGCAGGCGATACCGGCTTTTTCAAGGCCGGAAACCAGCTTCCTCTGTCGCTTTTGAAGCCTCTTCCTGTTTTTTGCAATGTAATAGTTCCTAAATTTCTTGTCGGATAACATAACTGAGAGAAGATATTGAGTTTGTGAAGAAACCAGGCCAAAACTGGACATTTTTGTGGCAGCGGCTACAACAGTGGGATCGTTGGAGTAAATTACTCCAACTCGAAAACCAGGGAGACCCAGATCCTTGGAAAGACTGTAAACAATATGAACTCTATCCCATACCTTAGTTTTCTCGAGGTTTCTGTCTTTTAAAACCTCAATGATACTAACGAAGTCAGGGGAGCTAAAAACAGTTCCCGAGTATATTTCGTCGCTTATTAAATGAATTTCTTTGTCCGTAATGAAGTTAATGAGAAGATCCAGCTCGGTTCTTGTCATCGTTGTGCCCAGTGGATTTGAAGGGTTGGTGATTAAGATCCCTTTCACCCTTAGGTTCTGTGTTTGTGCATGTTGATAAGCTTCTTCAATGGCGGATGGTGTGATTTGAAAATGGTTGGAACTGGTACAGTGGATTGGTACAATCTCGACACCAGTTCTCCACTTGAGATCTCTATCAAATCTGTGAGTATATCATTTATTAGAACGTTTGATTTCATGCAGAAAATTAAGCATTTTTTCTCTTAATAATTAGCATACCCTGGATAATATGGTGTAGGAAGAAGAAAAGCGTCACGTTGTTCAGCGAGGCAAAACATGAGCGTTTCATTGGCAGAAGTTGCACCAGCGGTGAGAACTATGTGGCTGGGATCAAAAGTTACCTTGTTTCCTCTGATTTCAGACATGAAATCCACCACTGCCTGTTGATAATAGAAGATCATCAAAAACATAGTTTTTTATGTCATAAAATGATAGTAAGATTTTATGAGCTTTTAAGTTTTCAGCCTACCTTTTTGAATGCAGGAAGGCCATGATAATCTTGGAAAAGAGCAAGCTCTCTGAAAATGGATTGGCCGTCTCTCTTGCACCCAACAGCGTCTGGGTTTTTGGCCAGCCATGACTCAAGAAGATCAAAGGACAGCTGCAAAAGCAAATACAAATAAAAAACATGTTTAACAGTTGAACAAGATGCATAAGCAAGGTTGAAGAAGACATTCCATTTATTAATTTTGTTACCTGATTCTCTGCAAGACCCATTTGAATGATTCCTTTAGGGTTGTGGAGTGGATGGTAAGGGTTTTTCTCATATTCCTGCCACCCTAGGAAGTAGGAAGAATCTTGGCCATGAGAATTGCACGTGGCTTTTCTTGACAAAAACCCCATTTCCTCTACAAAATCAAAAAGAAAACACAGGAATTGATCCAAAACGATAGCTTTGTGTTTGCTGTTGAAAAACAGAAGTTTTCTTTGATTGTTGTTGTTAATGGCGATTGATATCTGATCTGCCAATGGGTATATATAATATAAATTTATTTAAAATTCTTAAGAAAAAATAAATTAAACTAGAAAAAAAAACCATACTAACCGACCCCATAAAGTCAATGCTGACTTGGACTCGATGGTTTGTCACTGTGGTCCATCTGTTCCCTTTCCTGTCTTCCCTGCTAACCCCATGTCGGCCACTTTGTTTAATGTCCCTCAGAAGCCAGCTTAACTAATAACTTGTGTTAAATGGTCTGGCTCAATTTTATTTTTAACCAATTTTGGACATAAATTGAAGATATTAACCACATGGACGGTGGGAATTGGTACTAAAATCTGGGTTCTTCAATGATAAAGCAAAATAAATAGAAAAAGGAATAGACATAGATTCGTTTAGTTTAATTATAACATATTTCCGTAATTTATACGGGTAATTCATCATATTAATTATTTTGTCTTGCAGAAAAATAATCTTCATAGAAATAATAAAAGTTAATATGATGTATTATTAGTGTATTTTTCGTATAAATTTGTTTAAATATCACAATAAATCTTAACCTAATTTTGAACATTAAATTTAAAAATCGTTACTAAACATCTAAACCTGAAATTAGATTTATGAGAAACAAGTTTTCCACTATAATGTATGAAATGATTTTTTTAATAAAAAAATTGTTATAAAAGATATAATGAAAAACATCTCATGAAAAAGATTGTGTTATATTTGTTGGGGAAAAAACATATTTTACGACCGGCATTGTACTCCTTGACAACTTGCACAAAGACAACATCAATTTTTGTCTCATCCTTTGTTTCAAATTCCTTCATTTGATTTACAATTAGTGTTTTCGCTTTCCATATTACGACCTCTCATTCTTCTTTTGCATTTCTCAGATTCATCTGAGAGATGAATAATAATAATAATGTTGAAGAAGGCCACGTGGTTTTGTAGGAGAGAGTTATTAGGGCATGCCGGCATGTGAAAGCGAAAACCCTTGCTTGCATGTCCCTACTAGGAGCCAGCAACAAGTGTCAAGTGCCCCCCTTTCTCTACCTAAAGAATGTAGTTTCCGACCGGTCGGGGCCGGTGGGTGACCACCTAAGTCTAAAGACATGTAACATGACGTTGCGTTTTAGTCCATGGACCAATCTCACCGTTTGTGTCACCTTTTCCATAACGTAGGCCACTCTCCAATCCTCCATTGATGCCTTGACGTAGGTAAAAATCCAATATCAATAGGTCAAGCCCTAGGTTTAAAAAATGGAGTAATACGTATAAAATTATCAACCAGACAGATATCGTAAAGGTGATGATAAAAGATCCCATTTTGATTAAAGTCTTGGCATGGAAGAAAGACAATATTTATTGTACAGAAAATAGGGAAGACAAGTCGTGGAAACATTGAACTATGGAGTTGAATTTTCGAAGGTGGGATGTTGGGTTTTTTCGTGTGTAATTCAAGGGTTATGTCTTTTAGGATGTTTGTAGGAATTCTAGGTCAAATTTGCATGGGATGGGAAATGTATGTATAAATAGGCATTATTTTTATTCAAATTCGTTTTCTTGATGCTTAAAAATGGCTTGGACGGTTCTTATCTAAATTGGTCTGATGTTTACGAAAATCTTAGTGTTGAAGCGATGGTGTGTTCATGTTTTTCTAGGACAAATTAACCTTAACAAAATTGTATGATTCATATGGCAACTTAAACTTAGCTAAAATCTTGTTCCATTGTGTCAAATCAGACAAACTTCAGTTTCAAGCTTGGTTTCGTTTAGACCATGGGCCCGTAACGTTTGACGACAGTTGAGATAGTTGTCTGTTAATTATATACCCAAGTGGGTCGAGATGGTTGCAGAAGATGAGCATGGAGTGTAGCTTACTCTCAGACATTACAGGGGTCTCTCAGTACCTGTGAGCCTGTTTTGAATAATGTGGGCGCAGTGGTTTCATATGAAAACAATGACAGCCAGGCCATGCGGTTTGCCCCGATTGATCAGTCCATATAGACACCATTGTCTCCACCCTGGCTTGAAAGTGATGGTTTAATTTTATTGTCTGAAATGAAAGTCCACTCGGAGATCAGAGGTTCTTGTTCCATATACCAGAAAGGGGCATTTTATCTGGGGAATGAGAAATTTTTAACGAAAAAACTGGCTTTAGATCGAGTTAGGATTTAGGGTATAAAATACGTGATCCGAGATTAATTATATATTTTTCTTTAATTTTTAGGGATATTATAATAATACTCATCTATCTTTATTTCTCTTATAATTTGTCCTTAATTTTTTTTCTATTTATAATCTGGTCTTTAAAATTATAATTTTTTTATAATTAAATCCCCTAAACATATTTTTATTACAATTAAATCCCTAAATTTATTTTTTCTATAGGTCAGGTAACTATCGGGTTTAGAGTATTTATTTTCGGGTTGGATTAGATTTTTTTAAAAAATATATCTAGATCAGTTTTGGGGTATTTATGTTAGAATCCGGTTTAGATGAACTAAAAACTCAACCCATGCCTTCTTTAATAAATCTTATCATGTTTAGTTGATTCGATGAAAAAAATAAGAATTTACTATTTACTTTGTTTAATTGATGAAGAATCTTATTTCTTCATAATTAATTGATTATTTTTCTCATAAACTGTTTCCATTTATATTTAATTATTTAATCATCTTCGTGCTTATTTAATTTTCTTGTCTATCCAACAAGTTGTCTTAATGGGTTAATCTTAATTTGTAGGTCCTAATCAACCCAATAGGTTTCTACTTGACGGGCTTAGCCCCACTTACCTACCATAGTAATACAGCTAGTGGAGAACGGACAGTATTTCTTTTGAGAAGTGGAGAACGGACAGTAACTTAAGTAGAAAGGTGTAGCTGATAATAATATAATAAAGATTTAATTATAAATAAATATATTTTTAGATAATTTTATTCATAAATTTGCGGACATTTAAATTTAAATAATTTAATCTTAAAACTTTTTAATTGTTTTTGGTACTCAAATTTATCATTTTGATAATTGGTTATCAATACGGCCTATAATACATCATATGAGTTTTCTTTACTGGAAACTGTTTTTAAACTTAACAGATTATGAGTATTGGTATGAGGTTTAATATTTTAAAATAAAACTTGACCGTTAACCTTGTCAGATTTTTAGAATTAAAATTTAAATATTCAGATATGTGTACTGGTACAATTATACGTAGAAAAATTTGTCAACAAGTAAAATCAGTACAGGTACGATATGAAGCGTACATTAGTATGTTTGCTTGTATATTAATGTTTTTTTGTTTATAACAACTATTTTTATATTGAGCAGATACCGATACGAGAGCTTTTGTATCAATACTTACACTTATCATAGAGTATTTAATGCGGAAAAAAAATTAATTTAACAATTCTATTCAAATTTTCAACTACCTGAATGGCTAGAAATTAATAAGAGGTATAAAAATAAATCTCCAGATCTTTTAACAACAAGACAAACATTTTAAACCATTCAGGCACTATCCAATATATTTGAAATTCAAGTTTCTTGTAACTATAAATATTTCATTTTTCATCAAATTTGGGAGTTTAGTAAACTTTGAATTGTGCAAAGGAATTTCATAGTTTCCTTCTTTGTATATTACCTTTAGAGAAAAAATTACTAAATTTTGGGTACAAGTCTAGAGGTTATCTCCTTTAATAAAAAAGAAAAGATAAATTAATAAAAAGGTATAAAATCAAAAAATATCCTTAATGTTTAATTAAATAAAGTAATTCACCCTCGACATTTTATTAAGAAATCAACATACTAAATAAATGCATATGAAACAAACGTGTAATTTTCCCATCAATTGAATTAATAAATACCAAACCTGTAATGTTAGGGGAACTAACACCAGTGGCACCAACATCTCTTTAACAAATTTAGTGTATACGTAATCTGAGAGCAGAACATACCTTTACTTCACATTCAAAGCATGACAGAAAAAAAAAAGTAGTGGAAATTTGACCTTGATGAATTTCTCGTTGTATCAGTGGTATGGCTTTAAGTGGAACACTTGACAAGCTGGAAGGTATGAACTCTTTGATGCAGCCTGCTCAAACTTCTTTGTGGCAGCTTCATTTTCTTGTAAACTAATTTGGTCGAAAAAGTGAAACCACCAAGTCGAAATCCGCATTTTAGCCTTCAGATACGGAACATAGATGTTAATGATAAGGTCAACTTGGCACATTAATGTTGGTGTTTAGTGATGTAATTCAGAAACAAAGATCACAACAGGTATAGGTGGAAAAATCATATGAACTCAAACCAAACATTTTTCTATCTCACCTATCTATCCTAAACTTCAAATTTTGTTCCCGGTTGCTAATTTAGTGGAAGATATAAATCAGAACTAAATCTTTCGGACCTCTTTCTAGCTGAATATTTTAGACTACTTAAAGTTTCAACTACTCCAAATAAACTCGCATAAATACTTTGGTCAGAACAACTATTTATTATGTAAGTGAAAGTTGGAACAATCGGCATGAATATGATAACTATCCAGTAGCTTTGAACTTGATGCATTCCCCGAAACAAAATTGCAGGGCGACATATTTGATCAGATGAAGCTTGAAAGATAAAACATGGCTTATTTAGAATCAAAATCCAATTTTTATAAGTAGATAAAGACTTACTGGCCGTCCAAATTTGGATAATTCTTCCACTTTAGCCTTCTGATGACCAGGGGAACCTGATCAACAAAATGAAAGCAATTAAAATTCGAATATGCTAAAAGAAAGGATCAAATATGTTAAGAGGTAAAATCTATGATGAATCTCCCAACTTGATTAAGAAAACCATGAGACCATGTGCTACATCCCTCTAAACATTTCTGACAGCTACAACTATAACATCTCCAGACTTGTAATAAGTGCTAGTATAATTCATATACATTTAGTGCCAGCAGGTGTAGGTGTCCGAATGGTATACCAAGTCATGGCAGAAAAGGAACCAGAGAAAGATAAAAGAGTTTCAACATATTAACTTTTCTTGGAAGGCATGTAGGTTACTCATGCAGTGCTACAGAGACAGGTGTCACTATAATTACACCAGAAACAATTTTCATTTACAAAACAGTTATTTCATGAGCAAATATATCTGGATGTAGCGTACTGCCCGAGTAACTCATAATTTTATAAATATAAGCAACTGAAAAGAGGATTTACCTGCGAAAATAACTAGACCATCAGAGGCAACCCTTGCGAACTCAGGCAGAGTCTTGTTCAGGTACTTTGGAGACAAGTAATCAACGACATCTGACACAATAACAAGAGAGAAAGACTTTGACCTATAGGGAAGAGGGAACTTAATATCTGCCACACGTACAATGCCTCTGTCCACAAGACTCTTGCAATCTGCTTCAACATCCTCTATGTCATAAGGTTCGACACCCCAGGCTTCAGTTCCCTCTTCTTTCAAAAGTTCCGAGACCAACGAACATGCATCGGGGCCAATATGCAAAACCTTTTGCATGCTGTCACCATATGCCTTCTTCAAAAATGGTATCGCCCTCTGTGCTTCTAGAGTGCATGTATACCCACCTACAAAGATAACAAAAAATCCATGGACTTTCGGACTGTTACACTCAAAGAAAATATACCCTTTCTGGAGCATGGCAAGTCCATTATAACCAAACTTTGCATGTTCCAGTTATCACAGAACACACAAATTATATCTGACTAATGTCACTACTACTTATCTTTCAACTTTCCTTCCACCAAAAAGCACTGAAGGAGAGGATCAAGACAATTGGTAAGATGTTATTCTATGGTATAAATATCAATAGAAAAAAAAAAGCCCATAACAATGAAATGCAGAAGCAAGGCTTCAAGATAATTTCCCCTCCCCCAAAAAAAACAGAAAAAAATATAATAATAATAATAATAATAATAATAATAATCTTAAAAAACGATCTTATTTATATGTCCTCATAATCATGTCCAAATCCACTCTCCAAAACATAGCATTATTGAATCCGCTAAGTATTCAAGTAGTTCCAAAGAGACGCGGTGGCAACATGCAAAAATCAAATGAAAAACAGTAACTTGACAAGTTAATTCATTGTGAATATCAAATCCAATGAGGAAGAAAGTAAAACATAATTCACCTTCGAGCCGACTGCCGACACCAATTCGGGATTTACCTGTATACGCTCAAAATGAACAGTACGGCCAATTAGTTGAACCAATAACAATAGCGTATTGAACAACAAAACCAGTAAGCACAAACAAGAAATTCCACTAATATGAAGAATACCTGAGCCACTATAGACATAGCCAATAAGAAGGATAGCCCCCTGGAAGTTGGTTTTTCAACAAAAAAAAGGGAGTATAAATTATTACCTCGGTTATTTTTTTTAAATAACTAAAAGAAAAAGAATAGATAGATGTACCACAATAACAAGAGCGATGGATAAAATAGGAGAAGATCGGGATTTAGAATGTAAGGCACCAGCGAAGGGTAAGTTTCCGCTATCGACAAAGCGGCGCGTGACACTTACTTGCCTCCTTGACATGTTATTCTTTACACTGTACTATTCAAATAACAGATTTAAACAGAATTTAAACCTCCTTCATTGAAAAAAAAATCATCGCCAAACAAACAAAATTCATAATGAAAATCAGATCTCAGCATGAGAAAGCTTCTGAATATAACATTAAATGTAAGAAAAATAATCAAAATCTAATGGAAAATTCACCTTACAGGAGAGAAAATGAGAGGATTTGATTTTGGATCTTAGATCTGAGGAAAAAGAATGAGAACAATACCTTCGTTTTCGCTTTTTCTAGTGCGAACACTGTACTCAGTTTGGAAAATATTTCCAACTGGATGAATTTGAAAGGGACTTGGATCGGTTACGCAGTGGCAGTACTTTTGTTCTCTATGGGTTGTTTAAACAAGTGGATAATATATTGAAAAAACCCTCAAACTACAACATTATATTTAAATAAGCCCTCCATACTTGTTTTGTACTTAAATAAGCCACTAATCTATGCTTATTATCCATTCAAGACCTTACTTCATCGGATTTTTATCTCTTTCCTATATAATTAAGAAGTAGATAATTATTTGAAAGTTATACTAAAATAGATGAATATTATTGGATGGACCATAAATGACGTAGTAAGTCAAGTCCATCTAATAATTTTTCTAATACAAGGGATTACGTTTTTAATAATACAATGCAATTAAATTCTCAGCCTTTAAAAATACACACGGTGCAGATAATCTGATCAAACTCGGGTCCGTAAAAATAACAACCCTCCCTTTTACACCGGAACCATTCAATGGTCTCAATATTATGGGCTTAATTAAATACAAAATAAAGAGGACTTATTTAAACATCGTATTGTAGTTTGAGGGACCTTTTTAGTATATTAGCCTTTAATAATTAATTAGTTTTATCTTGGTTAAAGCTAAGATCCGTGTCTGAACCGCGCGCGCCTTTGTGATTTGGGATATAGAGTTACAGTTAATAGAGTGTCGGTTACACCATACGACATCGTATCAATGTATACAAATGGGCCACGAACAAGCCATATTAACCCACTGATATACTAATGGGCTTAAATACCAAAAAAATCACTACCGGGCTTATAGTTTTTTTAACAAATTTCCCTTGCAAGCATGATCAAAATGAAATGCTAATATAGTGGTATTACAATATATTAATATATTTAGCATAATTATATAATAATTTAAATTTTAATATTAAGGATTAAGGGTGTAATAAGATCTAATTTTAAAAAATAAACTCTTAATTTTTTCACCTAATTAAGTCTATAAACTAAAAATATTAATCGATTAAGTCCTTTAATCAATTTTGACCATTAAATTTTGATAAATTTTTCAGAACAATTGATACAGTGCTTGTGTCATAGTGATTTCATTTAAAATTTTCATATTTTTTTATTTTATTTAGAAAAATCTCTAAAAGTTTTAAAAGATTTATAAAAAAAATATTTTTTTAAAAAAATATGTAAATCCAATATAATAGATCATCTTTTATTTTCTTATTGTTAAAAAATGAAATAAATAAATAATAATATCATCATCGTTATTTTTTAATGGTCAGACCAAAATATGAAACATAATATTAGTGATGGTTTTGTCAAAAAAATAAATTTGAGATCTTAAATAGAAAAAATGCAATAATTCTACTCCCTCTTCTTTTCTCCTTTACGTTGCTACTCGTCATTACTACTATTATTTTTATTTTATTTTTTTGATAAAAACTACTATTATTTTTATTTACAGTGATGATGATATTAATTTTAATATTGTCAATAGTTAATACTGTTTTATATTTTTATTTTTATATTTAATTATTATTTTTTATATTTTAAATTTTAATAAAAAATTAGGTTGGTTTGTGTTTTTTTATTTATTTTTGTAATATATTTTCGTTGTTTTTGTAATAAATTTTTATCGTATGAAATGTTGTATGTCTACCTTTATGATTATTTAGTGTTTATAAAAAAGACTTTCACTATACAAATTTATATTTTAAGATTGTCGGTGGTTAGAGATAGTTTGATTTTTTATTATATCTATTTATCGAAATAATCATATCTGTATAACAGAATAATCTCTAAAATTATGTGTTTCTATCATTGAATAAAAATAATGCAAGAAGATTTTATAACGGTTGGGTTTCTATGGTCTCAAGTAGGAACAAAGCCAAAATTTAAGATTAAAGAATAAAACATAAATTTTTAAAAGTGATCGATGATAAATTTATAAATAAACTATTTTTTAAACAAAATATATAAAAAATAAAGATAAATAAGATAATTACTTCTTTCCACCCTATATAACTTTAAAATTTTAATAAAACTCAATCACCTTTGTTTTAAAAAAATACGAGTTAATTTGACAATTAAATAAGTGAAATAATTAGATAAAATTAAATACTTTTATATATATTTAATTTTTTATCTTATTTATTTATTTCGTTTAATAATTATAAATTAACGAAAAATTAGATACATTTTGCATTAAATAAATATATTCTAACATATATCATTTGAGAAACATTAGGTTTCAACTAAGTTACAAATATAGTGGTTGGATGTCAGTGATTGCTTTTTAACCATTATAGATTGTACCCCACAAATTTAATTTTGTCTGACTTGTTTTTAATTTTCTAACACTTGTTATTTAATGGTCAGATGGAACCCACGGTGACCAAAAATATTTTTTGATGTGATAAATACTGAAATCAGAATCGATAACAACAGAAGGTTGTTACCAATTTAGTGATCATTTTAATGTGGGTGTACAAATAAATTATTTTAGGACATAATAATTAAGTAGTATTTGTTACACCCAAAAGAGTTTAAAGGGTTATGGTAGGTTCTTAGTTAAAATGAGATGTAATTAAATTATTATGAAATTATAAGAATTTTAATATTAATTTTTTTTAGTATAGATCAAATTTTTTATATTTTTTATTAGGAATTCAATATGTAGTTTTATTTTTATGCTTTCAAAAATTTTAAATTTTTTATAAAATTATTCGGTATATATCTAAATTTTTATATTTTTTAATAAGAAATTCAATATATACCGAGAAATTGATACTGAACTTCTTATAATTTTTATAATAATTTTAATTCCATCCTATTTTTGTCTCATTTTAATCCCTTCACTCTAAAACTTTCCTAGAACTTTCGGGTTCTGTTATCGAATACTCAAGGGATTTTTTTAAAATTATGTTAAGATGCTATAATCGGTACTAACATTATATTATATACAATAATTAGTAAATTTAATATTTATCAATTTCAATGCTTCAAATAAATATACTTTTGTATATTTAATTATTCCAAAAACAATGTTTTTTAGCTTTTAGCTTTGGATAAAAAAATAAGTTTTTAAAATATTTTTCAAACCCAATTTATATCCAAAAGTTTATTATTCTTAATTGCTTGAAAAGTATTTTTCAATCAAGCTTTTCAACTTAGATGCGAAAATTATAAAAAATAATATTTTATTTTTACTTTAAAAAAATACTTTTGCATATGCAATTATCAAAATACCCTCATTAATTCTTTAAAAAAATATTTTTTTTTTAATTTAAAAACCAAATACATATTTTTTTTCATTTTTAAGAAAATTAAAATAAAAATACACTTCCTCCTCTCAAACCAAAAGACCCTTCTTAAAATTAATAAGGTTGATGGTTACAATACGATTGAAAGTAAGAGTTAGAATTTTCAACTTTTAGTGACGCTGACATCTCCATTTCCGTTGGTACACTCTATTTAATAGTTATTGGGTTTTGATGGGAATATATATTTTTTTAATCCGAAAATTTAAAATTTTAATACAATGTTACTTGAGTTTAATATATTTTTATCCTGATTCAATATAATAAAATTATAATTCGACTTTGGACGGTTTTAAAAAAGATAAAAAATATTAAGTATAATAAAATACAATAAATCTAAATGTATATTTATATATAAATTAGATTGCGAATTTGTATTCTAAACTTAAATCTGACTCGATTTAAAAATAAAAAATTTTAAAAAATATATTTAATCATTTTCAATCAGATTAAGTAAAAATCTATTGAATCCAGTTTTTCTTGCCATCCTATACTTAGAGTTAGAGTGACGGGAAACTTTGATGTTAGTTATGATAGAATAATCTTATTCAATAGTTAACTAATTTATTTAATGTCACCATATATATAGTAATAAAGTCTTACCTATATATAATAATAATTGTCTTATTTAAAAAATATCTATATTGTTAGTTGAATTATTATGTTATTTTTTTGTTTTTAAATAATTTAATGATTAATGTTTTATTTTTGTCAAAATAACTTAAAATAGTATGATAAACTTACATGGCAATACATCGGGATAATAATATAATATAAATAAATATATTGATTTTACATAATTACATATCAGTCAAAAAATAATTTTAAAATTATATAAAATATATATTTTTTTTTGGTGTGTCATTCTACTAAATCATTTCAAGATATTTCTTCAGTTGACTAATAACTTTTATTCACGGAATAATTATTTTAACTTAAAATAAAATATCGAAAATTAAATTATTAAAAAATACAAACTAAAATAATTAATCAAATAATATTAAAGGTATTTTTTTGACGATATGTATTATATTTTTAAATAATACTATATTAGATAAATAAGGTTTGATTTGAGTTAGATGTAGCAGGTGACAAATATAAATGATTTGAGCAGCACTAGTGGTCGGTCAGTCCTTAGTTTGAAGAAATATAGATACGAGTACGACACCCATAAATTTAGGGTGTTTTTATTTTCCGACGCTATTATCATTTATGATCATAAAAGAGCGAACATATAGATTCGATATTGGGACAAGACATGAACAGCGGAGTGTTACTAGGATGCTTAATTTGATATGAATGGTCGGATTTTTAATTGATCTGAATTTAATTAAAGTTATAATATATTTTTTAAATTTTAATTCAATCTAATATTTTATAATATTCTATATGATTTAAATTTAAAAATAAATTTTAGAGTAAAAATTTAAATTTAATCAACCTGATATAAATAAAAATGATCAATTATTATTAGATAAATTTAAGATTTAATTGAAAATATATAAATAAAGAAGTATTATAATAATTATTTTATTTTTATTAGACAAAATATGAAGATAATTAATATATATATAAAAGATGGAATTATAATAATTATATTTAAATATTTAGAATAAAATTAAACTATTATTTAAAATCAAATATGTATTTTTCACCTTAAATTTCAATTTGATCTAACCTAATCATCAAAAATTCGAATCCGGTTCATTTTTTTAAAAATCTAATCTTATAAGATATTATATGGGTTAAATATTTAAATAATGTTATTTTTTCTTTTAATCTTTAAATTATCTATCGATCAATCCCAACGGTGAGAAGACTCGATTGGCCAAAAGATTAATATAGTTTGATTTTATGTGGTTCTAACAGTTAACAATGACATATTAAAAAGTTATTTTTTAATATCAATTGAGATTTTTAATTCGAATTCACCAATGTTAATCATAATATTAACTTGAAACTAAGCTATGTTAAACTTATAACGAAACGTATCTTTCACACCATTTGGATTGATCAATTGTTTCGTTAATTACAAATTTGGTTTTGGCAATTACTCTAACTAAGTTTAGAAAATGAAGATTCTTTTGGGAAGAAGACTTTAATGTATCGTATCATCACTTTTTAATGAGTTAATAATACTGACCATAATGAATTAAATTTAAAGTTTAGCGACCGTAATAATAGTTTTTATATTTTAGTGATCAAAGTGAATAACTTAAAATTTTAGTGATTACTTACGTAGTTTATCCTATTTTTACTAAAATGTCTAATGACTTACCATGCGCAAGTAACCAACCACGCTAAAAGATTAATGAATCAATTTGAATTAATCAAAGCAAAATTATTTAAAATCAAGAAGACACCAATTTTTTTATATAGTTTATTGAAAAAGTTCATAAACCATGTATAAGAAAAAAAACTAAAAGAACTTATCTTATAATTTAATGATATTAAAATAATATGCATTTCCATACATAAACTTATTATGAATTTAGCTAAAATCATTTTATTGAATTAATAGTTCATCAATATAAGCCTTTATTAAAAAGCTTTTTCTATCTCTAAACAATTTATTAAAAATATTTTTTTACTGCATTTAAAAGTCTTTTTAAATCATAAGATCTGGAGCGATAATTGTTCACCGTATTTTTTAATCATGAGGTTAGAAATTCAATTCTTATCCATAGAAATGAAATATATTTTATAACCAACCGCATTGTTATTGGTGGTGGTAGATACATTGCTCAAACTAAAAGCATTTTTCTCAAATGAGGCCATCGACTTGAATTGTACTGAAACCTGCCTATTCTGGCGATTCATAACTGGTTAATTACTCTAATCCGTATGATTCATGATGACACTTGACCTTTTCTTGAAAGCAACAGTCGCTTTCTTTTTCAGTTGGAAAGAAAAAACATGTATAAGTATGAGCTACCATGCCTGGGATTTAGCATTGTTTTCCCATCACAAAAGAACACTAGATGAGCAGTGAAGCCTTTGTCCTTTCTAAGATGCGTCTCTCTTTCTCTGTCTTCAAACACTTGTTATTCAACTCTTCCATGTCATCATCAACTCATGCTTTTTAGAGGTTGTTTTGTATTGGTTCTATCTCTAGTATGGATTTTAGGGTTTTGGGTTTGAAGGATATTGTGTGGGTTCTGATAATGGAGCTCCATCTCGATCTCGAGCCAACACTTTTCTCTCAGTTGAGTCCGAGCCTAAGCTTGTGGGATCTGGGTTTACCAAGCAAGAAAGGGTTTCGGACACAGCTGAAGAAGACCAGTGGAAAAATTGTAAGGTACCTAGAGCTGATGATTTGTCAACCCCAAAGACAATGACATTGCTCCAAGGCACTCCTTTGTTGAGTTCTAATACTTTGGTCTCGACTGATGCTTGCCAACGAGACCATATGATTAATTTCTCTTTATTCAAATCCCAAGTTCCTTCTATCAGCAAAGATGGTAGCGTTTTAGAGACAAGTACACAAAACACTGATCTGTCTTATTATCAACATACACCCAGCTCTATGTACACGAGAAATGCAGGTGATATTTTTATGCTTTGACTATTAGTTTTAGGGATGGAATCCCAACATTTATTGCCCTTTATTGTTTGTCTTTACTTTTACTGTTTATAACTCCAATGTCTTGTTTCAGGTTATGGCTCCGGAAGCCTAGGTGCATGCATGCATGGGATTTTTCCTGGGGTTGATGGACCTTTTACTCCATCTCAATTGAATGAGCTAAAACATCAGACATTGATATGCAAGTACATCATCGCTGATGTGCTTGTCCCATCCAATTTTCTCATTCCTTTGAAGAAATCCATCTACCCCTATGGTTTCACCAGTTCATCTACTGGATCGTGGCCTCATAATTCATGTAAAGTTCTTATCTTTCCTTGCTTTGATGCTATTTTATTCTTGATTTTTCCTTGCTTTGTCTTCATTATTGAGTTGGCCTTTTCTTTTTCCTGTTTTAAAATTTTTATGTAGTGAGATGGGATTCTTTCCATATGCGGTACACCGGCAAAGTTGAAGCTGAGTCAGGGAGATGTCGCCGAACGGATGGAAAGAAATGGCGCTGCTCCTGGGATGTTATTCCTAACCAAAAGTATTGTGAAAGGCACATAAACAGGGGTCGCCATCGTTCAAGAAAGCCTGTGGAAGGCCAGACTATTTCTTCCTCCTTATCAGCATCGGTTAAAACCAGTGTTGGTGCAGCCAACAACCTCGCTACCCCATGGCAGCAGCAGTTTAAGAACTTGCAATTCGGTGCTGTCAATCCTTCTCCGGACACCCTTGTCAACAGGTAAAAATATACTTTATGCTTTTGAGGTTGCTTTACTTACATGTTTATTATTCTTTATTGATATTAAAAAAGATTATGCTCCAACTATTTGTGAATAGCTTTATATTAAATAAATTGGGCCTTTCAGTCTTATATTTGGTTCCTTGTGGTTCCATTTCAAATATTTACTGTTTGTGGTAGAGTACAAGATCAGCGGAGATTGTCGGTGTTTTCTTCCACCACCGACTTGAAATCCCAGGGTTCTACGTTTGCAGAATCATCTGTATCAGACTTTGGACATGTTGCCTCCGATTCTCTCACCAACCCGTCACATAGAAGCTACCGCATGAATTCTAAAGAGTCTGGTTTTCTCCTAGACTTCACTGGTCAAGAAACACAAGACCAATCCATTGATGGCTGGCTCAAGGATCGGTCTAGACGCTCTGTCATTACCTGGCAAGATGAGCTGAAATCAGATCCAACCCAACTCTCTATGTCTCTTCCTATGGGAACATCAAAGTTCTCATCTTCCTCATCAACAAAACAGAAACTTAATCTTTCATCACTTCGGATATCTCCAGAATGTACTCCTGTCCAAATGGGACTAGCAGTGAACACTGACGTTACTGACCAGACCAAAAACCAACCTAACTGGTTTTCGAAATCCTTGGGAAATTCAATCGGAGGTCCTTTAGGTGAGGCCTTAAACGACTCCGCAAACAACGTGGACAACTGCAAGAACTCATCCACACTTACCCTCTTACCTGAAGAGTGGAATGGAAGCACACAGTTGGTATCTTCACCAGCTTTGTTGAGTAATGCACCTACTGGTTCACTTTGCGATGGTGGAAGCTTTTCCCAAGTGCTGTTTCGGTTCCTTCCATAATCAAGAGCTAAACTTTAAGTATCAGAGGACAAGAGTATGGAAGAAAACAGTTCTATCACCAGAAAGCTTGCAGGAACTTCAGTTTATCTAAATAATTTCCCTTCATCTTTGGTAGTATCCTTAACCTAATGTTCAACTTTACCAACTAGAGACTTGGATTTACGGGTGTATGAATCTATTTATAGTTTTGAGTTGAAGAAGTGATTTATTGTCTCGTTTTCCCTTTGCATACATTTAAAACTGCACCTCATTTTTCATCGACTTTGAAGAGCAATAATAATAGTTAACCGGACCCCCATTATTAAGACGAAAAAGTGGTGGCAAGGAGAAATGAACGATAGTGCTGAAACTTCCATTAATTTTGAAGATCGGAGCTGTTGATCCCATTATGTGGTAGATTC
Source organism: Abelmoschus esculentus (assembly GCA_035048815.1). Taxonomy (NCBI): domain Eukaryota; kingdom Viridiplantae; phylum Streptophyta; class Magnoliopsida; order Malvales; family Malvaceae; genus Abelmoschus; species Abelmoschus esculentus. Next base: position 11,647,590 of record JAUCBN010000044.1, read on the forward strand.
CTTGTTTGCCATTCTCTTCAGTTGGTAGATTGGAGAGAAAATAAAAGAGGATCTATGAGTTTTCTCGACATAAAAAAATAAGTTGGAAGATGGTGGTATAACGGATGGTTATAATTGGATGAGATCATGACTGATGTGGTAAGCCGGACTCATGATATAATTTTTCCCCAAGGCGACATATTTGTTGCCTCCCCACTCAACTCAGCCTAAATCAATGCTAAAAATATCGAGTTTTGAAATCTGTCAAAATGTTATTTTTCGATATGTTTTGAAACTTTAAGAAAACATAAAAAAGGTTTAAATTCTTTTTTTTTTTTTCGAATTTAAAAAGGTTAACTTTAAAAATGCACGTACTCAAATACATGCATATAATATTATTTCGGAAAATAAGGTTTGAAATGAGTGCGGTTGGATGTCATTCATTACTTTTAATACATATATCCGACACCACAAATTTATTTTTCTCTGCCATGTTTTTAGTTTTCTAACTTTTTTTTTATATATTTATGACCATGGAAATCAGAATTGACAAGAACAGAAGGTTGTTACCAATTTAGTGATCATTTTAATGTGGTTGGAGGAAGAAATTATTTTAGGACATACTAATTAATTATTTGTAAATTGTTAGAACCCAGATGGATTTTAAAGGGTTCTGTCTCAAGGCATAATAATTAACTTCTTGTTTCTTTGAAGTATGGTAGAGTGGATTTGGATTTGTTAAAGAAGAATCAGTTGATTTTCAAAGGTTGCAGGAGATGACAGATAACTTTATCTGTAGGTGTCATTTTGAAAAATTATTAGGTGAACCTTGTTCATCTTATCATCTATGATTTCAATTAATTAGAACTGTTTATCTCATTTTTTTAAGGTAAATCATCACTTCTTTCTTACATGTAATTAGTGAGTGAGCAATTATTAGGTAGTTATTTAAAGATGAACGGTCTTAATTGCTTAAGCCATAAATGACGTGGTGAACAAGGTGCACCTAATAATCTCTCATCATGTTGGGTGTTGTTCATTTTTCTCGTTTCGATTTTAGGGGACATAATTGCATGAAAAATTGAGGGATCGTAAACAGATAATTGTCGGGTGTTTGTAAGGAATAAAAATTATTTGTTTATTTTCGATATTTTTATTCATGTTCTACACTGAAAAAATAGTTTCAAAATTATGGTTAGAGTTAGAGAATTATGGGTTCATAATCTAATATTAAGGCTTAAAATTTAGGGTGAAATATTAAAATGGTACTGAATTTTGTTAAAAAAATAAAATTGTAATCAAACTTTCGAATGTTATAAAATGACAATTAAAGTTTATGTTTTGTAATAAAATGATAACTCAATCGTTAAAAACCATTAAATATGTATTGTGACTATTATTATATAATAATATATTTAGTCTTTCATATTTATATATTCAATCAATTTAGTTCTAATTCAAAAAAAATATAAATGTAGTCCTAACTTTTTACATATTATTTGAGTTTGATCTTATTTATTACTGGTAAATAATAATTATCACTCTTTCATTAATTGTACGTTAAATCCTTAAGATTTTTAATCTTTATTAATTAATTTAATAGTGTTTAATAATATTCAGCGTTACGTCGTATAATTTACCTAAAATCATCATTCATCTCACAAACTTCATTTGTATTTTTCCAAACTTTTTACTATTTTTAGATTCACGAAACGTCTACGCTTTATGTTCTGAATACATCATCCACAACCAAAAGCTTATTGTTGTTATGAATTATGGGCAAACGACGACGAGAATGTTAGTAACCCATGCATCAATGTAAACGTCATCTGGAAACTTGATCGAATTCAGTTAAAACTAACAGATAATGTTTCAAGCTTTACCCCATTCTCCTTACGGTTTATAAAAGCAGACGATTTCCATTTAAAAGAACCCACAGGCCACATCCATAATCCTATAGAAAGTTCCCCAAGTTCTAACCAGAAAAACAGACTCATTAATGGCTGATGATGGTTTCAGGTATCTGGATGTGAGACCAAATAAAGGTGGGGTTTGGAACCTGTTGAAATTCTCGTTGTGGGGATCGAACCATGATATGGTGGTTGTGGGCGGTGGTGCTGCCTGCGAAGACGAAGTTCATCGGTGGGTCATACTGGTGTCTATAGTTGTACGTAAACTCCTTCAGTTGTTCCGAAAGCCCATGGAGTTCACTGGTTATGTGGTCGAGTTCTTTCTCAATCTTATATCCCAAAATGGATCTCTCTGCCGCTTATTCTCAAACATTCTACTCGGTAAATTGTCTCTCGCACATGATTCGAACCTCTAAACTTATTTAAAAATTAAGAATTCCATCTCGTTAGATTAATTGATTCTTTAAATTTTCTCTCTTTCGTATTTATGCAGGAAAAGTGGTAATACCAGATAGAGGAAGTGATAGTTTTATTAGCCTGGTTGGACAATTAGATGAACGAGTTGATCTTTATAAGGCTAATAGGTTGTTGGGAGATTTGCATACGTCTGATTCACCTGCCGAAGGAATTGTAAAACTGGAATCCAGTGTTGCAGAAACAATGGATCTATGTATGATGGCAGCAAAGCTAGCTTATGAAAATGCTCAAGTTATTAGAAACGTCGTCGTTCACCATTGGAAGGCAAGCTTTACTCTGTTTTTTCTATTTCCTTTTTATCTCAATACCTTGATACACAAGTCTTTCAATTTTAGATTTTAAGGGTTTTAAAGTAAGATTTGAGAGTTTAATGTGTATGAATTTAGAGTTTAAAGATTAGGTTTTAAGGTATTGGTGTTTAAGATTTAGGGTTTAAATTTTATAAAATGATTGTATAGATTTTTTTACATGACTTGTGTATCAAAATATATCATATAGAGATAAGTTTAATACAACACTTTCACTAAACCCCGAAAATTCTAATAAAAATCTCATTTTTCCATTAATCGAATTTAATCAAAGGGAAAAAAGAATTTATTGTTATATGATTGTCTCGAAATCTGACATATTTATACCATATTTTATTATTCTTTCACTGAAAATATATTTATATTTAACACTAAGATCCCAATCCAAATAATTTACGATCCACATATCTGATGTTTGCAGATGCACTTCGTGGGCTTCTATAACTGCTGGGATGGTAAGAACAATTCCATTCGGAATCTAATTTTGTGTTATTTATCAACACTTTGATGGTTCCCAAATATCTATTAAATGATCTGTTCGATTCAAAACAGGATCACACTCCGAATATAAATCATAAGATGAACATATATATTATAAAAATAAAATAAAATTTGATCCGATTTTATTTTTGTCTCTCAGTGAATAATGCATATATACCTCATTTTCAAGGTATTTTTTTCGTTTCATTGTGACTGTTAAATACTTCTATGATTGACGACCGTTTCATAGATTACCAAAAGGAGAAATCAACTCAGGTTTTTCTTATAAGTGACAAGCCTAAGGATGCATCTCTCATATTGATAAGCTTCCGAGGCACTGAACCTTTCGATGCCGACGACTGGAGCACCGATGTCGATTACTCTTGGTACGATTGTCCAAACGTAGGAAAAATTCATATGGGATTTCTCGAGGCATTAGGTTTAGGCAACAGAGAAGATATTGCATCCTTTTACTATAATCTTGGGAAGAAAACCTCAAAGCACAACCATTCCGAAGCCACTGAAGAGTCGGCTAGCATCGGTAAAACCGGAGCCCGATTGTCGAAAACGGCGGAGATGAGTGCATACTATTTAGTGAGAGAAAAGCTCAGGAGCCTGTTTGAAGAGCACAAGAATGCAAAATTTATAGTCACTGGACATAGTTTAGGAGGGGCTTTGGCTATTATGTTTCCGATCGTGCTCGCGATACATGGAGAGATGAAGCTGATAGAGAAGTTGTTCAGAGTTTACACATTCGGACAGCCGAGGGTTGGAGACCGACAGCTCAAAAAGTTCATGGAAGCTCACTTGGACCAACCGGTTCCCAAGTATTTCAGAGTGGTTTACTGCAATGATGTGGTGCCTAGGTTGCCTTATGATGATAAAACCTTTTTGTACAAGCACTTTGGGGTCTGCCTGTACTACAACAGCTGTTACATTGAGCAGGTATTTACTTTTATGTTGTCGTATTTATGTTAGTTCATACTAAATTCAAACCAGTTTTATAGGACAAAATGTTCATTATTATTATTGGTATGTTTTTTGTTTGAAGAGGATGGATGAAGAGCCCAATAAGAAGTACTTTTCGATACGCCAACTGATCCCTGAATACCTGAATGCTGTTTGGGAGTTGATACGAGGATTGTTGTCGGGTTGGATATATGGAGCAGAATACAAGGAAGGATGGTTCTCACTGGTTTCTAGGGTTATAGGATTGGCAATGCCGGGTGTGGCTGCTCACTGCCCTACGAACTATATCAACTCTGTTAGACTTGGACGTCCAGGTACCCTGGGTTAGATATATGTGCAATTGCATGTATCCATGTTGTTCCATACAAATAATAGAATGCTTCTGCTCTTAACCAGAAGTTAATCCAGTTCTGTTTACATCTAGTTTAAAGTAATTAAGACCGAGTTTAAGGATGTTAATTTGACGAACAAGCTGTTAACTGAATCTGCAAATTTCACTCATGTTTTATTCACTTGTTCTTTATAAACTGCATGTCTATGCCGTTGGACAGTGTCGATTGTGTGACAAACAAATTTATTAAACCAGAAAAAACAAAACTAGCTTGATTTTCAATACCGAGAAATGAGTGATCGGAAGGTTCATTCACAGGGAAGTATACCCTTTTCTTGGGAGTACAAGCCAGGGGTTTCCAAGTCGTCTAATGCCAGCCATTATGATCAGTACAGCATCCCTATTGATGGAACACCTTCGACTTCCATCGGCGGTGTGGTTCGTAACAACAACAAAGTTCCTCTGCCGCCTCCTTGCTCAATACGTTTTCCTCCGAAGAGGAGCACTTCCCTGAAAGGTTTTAGGTGGTGGCCGGATGACCCTTTTCTTGCTGCTTATAAAGAGTGCACCAAAAGTGGTGGTTCCAAAGTAGCAGTAAGACTGAACAAGATTGATTTTTCATGCAAGAATTGTTGTGATGTTAGAGATGATAAGTTGGTGAGGTTATCTAATCTTCCAACCCTTGCTAAAGGTAGAATTGGTGTTAGACCGGAGTTTGTTTAACCCCTAGAAGAGTAATATTGGTGCAAGGTAGCTATAATTTGATGAGGATTGAGGGGTCGTTTGTTTAACCGTTTTATGTTTATTATTACATGCTTCGGTGCTGTTTCCAACATGAATGCACATCGTAAAAGTATAAGATTGATCAAAGATGGATATAAGGGACCGGAGGAGACGATTATCCCTTATTTAAATTTTTTATAAGATTTAAGAAATTATTAATATTTTTATATATTTTTATTGAAAATTTAAATTTTTATAAGTTCATCCCTTACAATTTATAACTTCACCCCTAACTTAAAATCCTATGTTTGTACCCTAAGTTGATGATGTTAAATTTATTTATTTATTAAAATCATAATTTAAGATTTAAAATTTGAGATTAGAACGTAAAATTTAATTTTTTTAACACGAGCATATATAAAGACACTAAAAACACATGATTTTAGTTAATGTTAAAAACGTACAATTATGGTAAATATTAGATTAACTTCACTTTTCTGTTTTTTCAATTACTATTTTATCCCTTTACAATATTTTTTTAATTAGCTTTTAGTTTTTAAGGTCTCGCTACTAATCCAGTTCAACTAGCCTCACACACCTGATTTTGATGAATAATTCTTTTAAAGAAAATTTTCTACACACAATAACAAAACTTATAATTTTATATGGTATTATAGAATAAATCTACGTCTATGTTTTTCTATTGTATTACAAAAAAATACACTATCATTCGTTAAAATCTAAATTCTTAACTATAACATTCTAATCTCAAAATATAAATTCTAAATTTATCAAACATATATAAACTAAAATTTACACTAAATTTGTATCAAAATTACTCTCAACCTATTATCACTTGTTTTAACAACTGTGTAAATTTTTCGTCAAAATTAATAATATATTTCTGTAACATTAAACCTTAACACCCTTAAAAAAAATTAATGATGTAACTAGTATGTTCCTGAGGATCCTGTCTTTAATTTAAAACTCCCCTTGCTGTGTTTTAGAAGAGTCCACTAAGTTATTGGGAATTACTGTGTATCGTGGTTGTGCTGTTTTACTTTTAAATACGGGTGTAAATGAATAGGGTGTTCGACGAACTGCTCGTGAACCGTTCGTATAATGTTTGTTTATATTCGTTTATTAAGTTAAATAAACGAGTATGAACAGATATTTTATGTTCGATTAATAAACGAACGAACACGAACACAAGTGCGTTCGGCTCGTTTATGTTCACGAACAAACTCGTTTATGTTCGTTTATAAGCTCGTTTATAGGCTTGTTTATGTTCATTTATATGTTCGTTTATTAGCTCGTTTATGTTCGTTTATTAGCTCGTTTATGTTCATTAATAACCCTAAATTCAAAGTATATAAACGAGCATGTTCACGAACGTTAAACTGATATGTTCGTAAACGCTAAACAAACATGTTCATGAACGCTAAATAGACAAGTTGATGAATATATACAAACGAACTCGTTCACGAACGCTTAACGAACATGTTCACGAACGTTAAACGAACAAATTATCGAACATATAAACGAACACGTTCGTGAACATTAAACGAACACGTTCGTGAACATTAAATGAACCGAGCCCGAACACGACAAAAAATAAACGAACCAAGCTCGAACATACCAATAATAATTTAAACAAACGCGAACAAAGTTTGAACACCTTCAAAAATAAATAAACGAACACGTACATACTCTTATCCGTTCAAACTCGGTTCGTTTACACCCATACTTTTAAAACAATATGCGGGGAATATCCACTGTACGATACCTTCCTAGAGATAGAGTTGGGTTACCGGAGTAAAACAAAAGCGTAGAGATTTAATTAGTTAAAGTTGGGTTATTAAAATATATACCTTTTAGTAATCATGTCAAGTGGAAATGACGAAAGATTTCAAAAACTTTTCAACCATTTTCCATCATAAATAAAAGTTGTAATTATTATTGGTGGATTTGTTTTTTGTTATTATTTTTTTTGAAATCACTGAATTTTTATTATAATTATAATGTATTAAAAATGATGAGATTAATTTATTCAAATTTTTTATAACTTAAAAACAAAGAAAAATAAAAAATTTACAGTGAAGATAAGTGTACTATCAAATTTTAAAAACTTCCTAAATTTTCTTATCTCTATCCAATTGAGATACATAATAAATGAAAGGAGTGGTGAGCGATCCAAACTACCAAACATAATGTTTTGTTATCCAAGATTAATTACATCGACAAACAACTATCAATCGAGTGAGATCAAACTTTACATGATCACCAACAAAATCATAATAAGAAACTAACACAGTTAAAACTTTTGTGCGAGCAACAGATGACAAATAAGGTATGTTAATTCATATGCTATAAGGACAAAACCCTTTTCGGTTGCATCGTGTTTATCACGTTTGCAGATATAACAGTTGCTATAACAATCATTATGAGAGTCGCAGTTATGAATGTTTTTAAAACTCGCACAACTTATTATGATAGTTTTTAAAATAGCAGTACAATAACGATACAATAACAAAAATAACGGACCATTATCATCATTATTGATCGTTATCCGCTAAATAACGGTCGTTACCGACTGTTATTGGTGTGAATTTAAATCTCACAGTTATTTTTACTAATAATAATTTTGGACAGCGACATAACCGTTAAATAACGTTCGTTATAACAACAACGAACCTTTTCTTGAATCTCTAGAAAAATAAAATAAGTCACAAAACAAAGAAATTATATCACAATGATGTAAAAACACTTGCCATAAAGATAAAAAATGTGTTATAAAATAAAAAATCTTATTAAAATGCAAAAAAAATATTAAATATATTAATTGATATTTAAAATTAAAATTAATCATTGACCATCGATAAAAAAAATTCGTATCCGTACAAAGTTTCCCACTTTATTTGTAATTCATCTAAAATTACCACTCAATTTTATCAAAGAAAAAAAAAGGTTCCTGAGATGTTTTAAGTTTTGATGTACCAAAAAACGATAATATTGTATCCATAATGGCAATGGAGTTCTTTGTGACTGTTACTGTTATTTTCCAAAATGCCCTTATAAATGAAGTCTCTGTCGATAGCTGATTGGTCAAACTTTTCTTTTACTTTGGACAGATATATTAAGTGGAATCTTACGTTGACCCAAAACTACATTTAAGAACAAGACCAGTGCTGGACTGATAATTCCAGTATATTTCCCATCCCACTTGTAAATGAAATGGACAGCATTAACCTTTGGTTATAGGAGACAATGGCGACTTTAGATCGCTATTCTTTCGTTATTAATTAGAGATATTATATTTTTATATTAAGATTCGAATTTATAAAAAATAAAAATGATAAAACAATATGAATAATTTTAATCACGAGATCTAACTAATAAATAGGAAGAAAACAACACATGACTTTGATAAAATCAAAGCACTGATCAACTCTTTGAGTCTTTTCATACAACAGAGTCCTTTGTTCTTTATCATCATCATGTTCATAGAAATTTTAATGATGATGCCATTACATTTACTACAAGTTGAATAGATTATTAAGTGATTAATCATGAGGTTGGTTCGGGCATGGCGGTAACGTTATAGCATGGCCATGCAGATGAAAACTGCTGCAGTTGCTTGAAGAGCATAATTTGATGTATGTCCGATAATTTTCGTCGGAGCATACTGTATTCAGACCGGAGCCGGTCGTTGTCTGTTCTTACACCGTGACAGTGGTACACAACCAACCTTAACTGGTTGTTCAGTTCACGATTCTCGACTCTAAGACGGCTCACCTGGTTCCTTAGGTTTTCTAAATGCTTCTGTTTACGCATCCTTGACCTCCTGGCTGATTCCCGGTTCGATATCATACGCCTCCTCTTTCGTTCGTCGATGACGGAAAGCGGTTGGTTGGGTTCATCGGAACTAGAGTTCGAGTTGGTTTGGTTTTGGTTTGTTTCATCCGAACCGGAACCTGATCCCGCAGGCTCCGTTGACTGGGTTGTGGAAAAAAGTTCGGAGCAATCCCACGGCGGCGTGAATCCGCTTTCGAAACTCATAAATGGATCGTAGTCGACCAATGAACCGGACGGGAAATCGTCCGGAATAGCGGACAACATGGTTTGAATACTAGAAAAGAAAGTAAATAAACAAAGCAAAAGCTTTAGAAAATATAAAGGGGAAGGTAGGAAGGAGGAGAAAAGGGAAGAAATGCAGCGTCGGGGGCTGATATTTATGGACGAAACTGAGGACTGTTGTGGGTCCACGTAATTGCATGAAAATCGTATGTTTTGTGATTTTATAAATACGTATATTAACCGTATATATGTATAGAAGATAACTTTTGAGTCATGTGGCACTAGGGTGGAGTTTATGTAATATCGAAAAGAAAAATTATATCACAAACATTTTTCACCACGTTATTTGTAATCTTAACCAATCAGATTTATGTATCTTATTTTTTAAATGAATCGTTATTTTTTTCTTACGTATAATTAGTGAATGAGTAATTATCAAGTAGTTACTTAAAGATGAGAAATTATATCATGAGTCTGACTTATCACATTAGTTATGATCTCATTCAATCATAACCACCTATGTCACTATTATCTTCCAAGTCATTTTTTCTAATTAATGAATCTTCACTTATTTTTTTTATATAATTTAAAAATATATAATTTCTGAAAGTTAGATTAATGACATGAATGATTAGTGATAAAATAAGTGATGTTTATTAATTAGAGACAATAGATAACATGACGAGTGAATCTGTAATATAATTTTTCTTTAAAAATAGTTTATAAATAATATAATAAACAAAATTTATGATATAATCCCTCCTCTAAAAGGGGAAAAAATGGGGTGACATGTGATATCAGCTCAATGGGTCCCTTGAAAAGATGGATTTTCCTTGATCAAAAATATATAAAATGAAAATATTGTTTTTCCTTTTTTTAATTTTGCTTAGTCATGAAGAAACAGATTAGTGTGGATCATGGTGTACACGTGTCTGATTTTTATAGGACTTGATTGGAAGCTGACGTGGAGCCACGCTTATGGTTGGCACTCCTGAAAAGTTGAACTAAAATTACTAACGAAATGGATTAACCTAATAATTCTAAAGAGTCACTAGACCCGTTAGAATATTATGTTATTTATTTGCTTGATTAAACGCGTAATTGAATTGAGTTTAAATTGAATAAGTTTCCATTAGCGTTTATTTATTTATTTATATTTAAAAGTGTTCACATTCGATGTGTGTTCGTTTACTTATTTTTAAATGTATTTAGGTTTATTTGTTTAACTTATGTTTATTTATATGTTCATCAAAATGGTACAATTACACCATTAGTTCTTATACTTCTTATCTTCACAGTTTAAACTCTAAAGTTCAACATGCGTTTAATTTAGCCTTTGTCTTCATTGATATTTAAAATAAAAAATAAGAAGAAAACGAGGAATTGAGTAAGCATAAAGAGAGATTTATATTTGAACTTAAAAATCTTGCTTTCATTAGAAAAATACTTGTGAACTTTAATTGTCAATATTATTTAAGTATACAGATTCGAGCGAATGCTTAAATTACAAACATATTTGTCTAGACAAAATTTTCTTTTTTGTTTAATTTTTTCTCTTTGTAAGAGAGTTTAACGAGACTTTGAACTTGTAAGTCTTGTATTATAAAAATTATCAACTTGAGTTAAAAAAAAAAAAAAGTCCAATAATAATAACTAAAGTAGTAGAAGTAGACTTTAATTATAAAGTCAAATTACTATAAATTATGGTGTTATTTTCATTTTTTAACTTTTTATCTATCAAAGCAAAGATCCAATTCACCATCTAACGATCTCGATCGTTCAAACTCCTAAAATGTCAAACTCAAATCTTATATCAATTGAAGTTTAAAATGATATCATCAAAATAAAATATAAATTTCAAAACAAAATATTTTTTAAGGCCGTGACCTCATTCAACTCTATTATTTTTAGAATACACTTAGAAAGATGATGAAAAATATAATATTGAATATAAAAAATGTATATAAACCATAAAAATTAATCTATCAAGAAACTTAAAAAAGTATTAACATTATAAAATTATCAATAACGTCATGATAACTAAAACTAAATTAGTCTCTTGTTAATCGAAAGAGAAGGCTCAACACAACTGGATTAAAAATTAAATATCATTATCAATCATGTCTTATCTTTGTTTTTAAAATTAAAAGTTTTTAATTTATATTACAGAAAAGTATAAATAGTATAAATATTATTTTAAATTGTATATTAAAAGGATTCTATTATTATATAAGTAAATAAATAATCTCTCTAATCACATCGATAAAAAGCAAATATTTTAAACTTGGATTATTAAAATTATAACCTATATTTAAAAATTAATTTTATCCAAATCCAACCAGATACAACTTCAATCTGAATTTTAGAGTAAAAAATTCAAATTCAACCCGACATAAATAATAAAGTTTATTTATTTTTTATTTTTATTGAATAACATAGAGTAATTAAAAAATACAAATAAAATGAGTATTATAATAATTATTCTATTTTTATTAGATAAAATAAAAAGATAATTGAAAAAAATATAAAGAGACCGATATTATAGCAATTATACTTAAATTCAGGTCGGAGTTAAGTTGTGTATTTTCTATCCTAAACCTGTATCCGACTCGATCTTGTCCTCAAAAAAAATTGTCACAAACCCCACCCAAATTCGGATATTTTAAAAAATTCAACCCTAAAAGATCGGATTAAGCTAAAATCTTTTAGATCTGGATCAAATAATCATCCTTAATCGAAGCTAGCAATTATTACCGTAATTATTATACGGTACAAAAATGAATTAAAGTACTTATATGAAACACCTATAGGAATCCATATTCCATAGCTTAGTAGAATCATCAATGAAGCAGGAAAAGAAAAGAAAGCTTTTTTTTTTTATTTATTTAAAAAAGAAACTCATTGTTACATGCATGAGGCCGACAAAGTCAAAGCTATAGCTCTAATTAATCACAACATTTCGGCTAAAGTACAACATTAATATTCTTTTGTTTTTTTTCATTATTCCCAGGTTTAATAAACTGAAAAACCAATTGGTTATAATTTTCATGTTCGTTTAGAAACAAGAAGAATATTCTCTGGTTTGTTAGTTTCCTTGCAGAAAGCTGCAAAGTGGGTAACTTTAAAGTGCTCCACTTCCAGTGGATGTTGGAAAAAACAGTTTGAGAGACAAAAGAGTTTTTGCATGTTAAGATTTTGATGTAAAACAAAGATACCTTAATAGCATATAATTTGTCTATTTTATGACAGAAAGATTCCATAAAATTATCAAAAGCTGATGCACTAAACCTAACAAGATTCAACTGTTTCCTGAGGGGGGTATTGGGTCTAGCAGTGGGTTGTATAATTGAGATAGATTTGCAAAAGGGAGAACATGGTTGCCAGTTGATTGGGAAAGAAAAGGGAAGGGGGCAGATTGGGAAAAACAAAACTTAAAGGGGTATAATTGGATATAAAGTGATTTCCAAGGGTAACTTTTAACTTTGTTTAAGGTCTTTAATGGCGGTGGCCGGGGGAAGAAGAAGACAGACCTCCACCATATTCGTCACATGGCCGGTTTTTTACTTGGTCAAATGGTTCGTGTACTTGGGAGAGAATCCAATAATTCATTTTCAAACAGTTTTATTGGGCTCGGCTCAGACTCGAAGCTCGTCGGGCTTGGCTCGATTCAAAATGAAAAAAAAATATTTAATTTATTTTAGTTAATTTATTTTTAATAGATTTCTCATATTTTATTTTATTGTTTTTCTTTTGCTAAATAGATTACTTTTAGTATATATAATATAATTATTCCGAGGTTGTTCACGAGCTTTTCGGGCCGAGCTTGAATCGGCTCGGCTCGTTAAGATCTGGAGCCGAATCCAAGCCCGAGTCAAACTCACTTGAACCAAGCTTTGACTGAACCAAACCCGAATAATTCGCAAGCTAGCCTGACTCATTATCACCCCTAATTAGGGGTGAGCAAAACTCGATTCGATTCGAAAATTGAATTTCTTAACTCGAATCGAGGTAAAAAAAAAAAACTTGACTCGTTTTAACTCGATTTGAAATTTCATAAACTCGAATCGACTCAAAAAAATTTCAAATTAAGTTCAAGTTACAAAAATGAAAATCGAGTAACTCGAATAACTCGAAAATTTTAGTAATTATAAAAGTTAATTGCATATTTAACCCATGTAGTTTTATTTTCAGTCCCTTCTTTTTCTATATTTTAATTTTCTTTTCTATAATCTGGTCACGTTCTAGATTCATTTTTTATTTTATTTAATAAAATTTTTATTTGTATCTTTTATATTATGTTATTTGTTTTTTTAATTTTTGTATTAATATATCATTATTTTTTGTTTAGTCTTAGTCTTACCTAGATAAGAAGGAAATTATTAATAAAGTCTGTAATTTAATAAAATGACATATTAATACCTAAGATATTTGATTGATGGTAATAATAATTTAAATTTTTTTTTACACATATAAAAAAAATAATATGAAAAAATATGTAAGTAAATTTAAAGAGAAAACCGTTTAAATTATAATAAAATTATATTATAGTATTATAAATAGTATAATTAAAATTTATACATAAATCGAAAAATCGAATCGACTCGAACTCGACTCGAACTCGCTAAAATCGACTCGAATCGAAAAAATTTTAAAAAAAATTCAAACTATAAAATATAATGACTCAACTCGAATAACTCGAAATTTTTTGACTCGACTCACTCGAACGCTCACCCCTACCCCTAATCATAATTTCACACTTTTTTTCTTTAGAAAAAGAAGAAAATATTTATTTTTATTTAATCAAAAGATAAAATTGTAAATGTGTCATTTCCAGACAATGACTAACGGCTAGATCATTTAAAACAGAACTGTTAAATTAGATTTAAAATTGAGTTAATTTTAATAAAAAATTACTTAATCTGTTACAAATTTATTTTTTTAACTAAAAATGATATAAAAATATTATATTAAACAAAGACTATCATACTGTATAAGAAATATTATGGTAATTTGTTATAATTAGTGTCACATGTGCAGTAGTAACAAACAAAATGACAATTCAAGTATAAAATTAAATATTTTTTAGTACAAATACCATTTAAAAATACAATTATCATAATATTTTCTAAAATATAAATATTATATTAGACATTTTAAAACTTTAAATATTAAATATTTTATCGAAATACAAGCATCAAATATCTTATTATCTCTTAAAATAGCATCACTTGTATTACACATAGATCATCAATATCTCATATCAAGTAGAAAATAAAAATATTATCCCTTTATAATTAAAATGAAATTTATTTTTTTAAACACCTTTTGAATAAAATAGTGTAGACCATCCAATTGGGCATGGGCCTTCTATTCTGCCAAGCCTCGATAAAAATGTTAGCCCATTTTGTTAATGACAGGCATAAGCGTTCGATCTAATCAAATAAAATTAAAAAAAATTTAAACTAATTAAATTGATGACTTTTATAATTTAATTTTTATTTAAAATTTTAATTCAAGTCAAATTAATTATAAATAATTTCATTATAAATATTTACAAGATTAATATTCTTTACCAAACAAGGTTATAAACCATGTTTGGTGAAGAGTGTTTTGAACCAATATTAGAAGAGAGAAGAAAGAAATAAAAAAAAGAGAGGAAAAAAATATGATTTTCCCCTCCTCTTCAACACACCTCTCTTTTAAATATTTGTATTTAAGGTGAAAATGGTTAAATTATATATAAGGCCTTCAACCTTAAATTATTATACAATATGGTCATCAATTCTTTCAAGAAAAAACAATCTTTATTAAATTCTTAATATTAAAATACTTAAACCTGAATCTAAGATCCGAACCATAACCTAAAACTCGGGTCATTACACTTTTACTTGATAAATTTGATATGAGACCCGAAATCGACCCGAACACAATAAAATGAATTTTATCCGAAACCCAAAATAAACTGATCCAAATCAAAATCGATTCAAATTTTAGTTAAATAAAAAATAGACTCGGACCAAGTTTTAACCAAAACAAATGAACTTGAATTAAGGGTAACTTGAATTAAAAAATATATATAATAAAAGAAAGAAAGATAGAATATAAATTATTTCACAACTCACTAGAAAGTCAAATCTATATACTATATAAAGTCATATATAGGGTGAAAAAACCTAACTCGGCCTGAAACATCGACTAAAACCGATCGATCAACCCGATATCTAAACCGAAATCACCGTAGAGACCCGAACTAAAACCAAACCAACATGAATCGAACTTAAACTTAACGTGGTCAAACCCAGAATAACCTAAAATGAATGACTTGTTTGTCACTTCTAGGTTTTTAGATACTTATAAGATTTTCGTAAGATATTTTTATTAAAAGTATAGTATCTATTATCGATAATAATGATTAATTTCGATAAATATTATAAAAACAAATTATTGATCCCATAATATAGATGAAATTGAATCTCATAATAAGTTTTTGTATTCTTCGATCTAGATTAATCAATTAATAAATTAAATATAAATAATTATAAAAAATTCATGGATACAAATAATTTTACCCGCCATTAATTCATATTATTTTCTATAAAAAATCACTTTTAAATATTTTTTTTATTATCAATTCATATTTGAGATCTTTAATGTACCTTTTCTCTTCAATACAGGCAAGTTGGGATTAAGTTATTACATAACATAAACATATGGATTTCTTTATTTAATTTGCCTGTTAGCTTTCCTATTTTTTTCCTAAAAATCACTTTTTAATTCCATCTTCAACTCTAATCTTACAAAAAACAATTGGAAATCATTCTTGATTCTTACAAAATTCCATCTTCCCATTTCCCTTGTTTATTTCAAAGTCGACGATCCCTTACAGTTGACGCACTTTCTCTATATATTTCCCACCAACGTTGTCTTCTTCATGAATCCTTCATCATATAGCTTCTTTTCCTGTGCATTGGTGGCTAGTTTATATTGAAGAAAAGATGGTTAAAGTTGCCACCTTTTTCCTCCTAACCCTCCTCGTCTCCACTCTATCCTTTGCAGCTCGCACTGTCCCAGATTTCCCTAACCAGTCCCTTGCAAAAACCCAAGCTCATCAGGTTATTACTTAAATTTCCCCTAGTCTCGTTTTTTTTCTTCAAATAATTCTCTCTTCAACTCATATTTGATGCTTTTGATAGGTTGGCGTTGAAACTGAGCAGTCTACTGAAGCTGTTGGAGTTGAAGATAGGTGTGAAGGAATTGCAGAAGATGAGTGTTTGACGAGAAGAACTCTTGCTGCTCAGCTCGACTACATCTATACTCAGAAGCAGAATCCATGAGCTTCAAGTTCTTGTTGATTACTGTAACATAATTAATAACATCTTTCATCAGAGGTTTTATGTTCTGTCTTGTGTTGGTTTCTTCTCTGATTACCCTTGGGGTTTGTCATTAAAATATATTTCTTCCGTTTCTGAATCTCATCAAGTTTCGTAAGGGTTGGAATTTGTCAAATTTACTGAAAACATATACAAAAATTGGAACACATGTCAGCAATAAACCTATAGCAGAAGCAGGACTCAATTGAAATAAAAGTGATAATTTAAAGACTAAAATAGAATGTTTTCAAATATATAATCTATTGATTTTCAAATTTGAGTTGAGTCTTTCAAATTTTTTTTGATATATATTTTATAAAAAAATATGAATATATATAAAATAATATCATAATATTATAAATATTTATAATTAAATTAAAAAAAACTTGAACGATTTGATTTGATTCGACTTAAATCATACTCAACCACTGCAGAATTCCAATTCTTGAAACACACACAGAAAGGAAATTCGACATTTTATTTAAGTCCATCGACCATTTACTTATGGCCAAGTCTAACCCCCATTCCTAGCTTTTGACATCGCAAAACCATGCATCATGACTAACTTAAAGGGCTAACCTTCAACATTATCAGATAATCATCCAGTCAAATGTTGAATTTAACGCAATAAATTTAGAGATAATATTTCATGTACAAGTAAAAATAAAAATATTTACAAACGTTTTAATTTGGAAATTTATAAATTTAGTCGAACTTAATTTAAGAATTTAGAATTTATGAATTTTTATTAGAGTGTGGGGTTATTTTCATATATTGTGCATTTATATATATATATATATATATATTTATATTGACACATACTCGTGCGTTGTTATTTTAGTATTATATTGCTGGTTCGATGATGCCACTGCATGTGAGAAGGCATTCTCCCAACAGTTGTCTGTATTGGTCAAACATTTTAAAACTCTATTTTAAGGACAAAGTCAACAGGGTAAGATTCGTATGCGATGAGGATTGAGATTGGTCGAATATTTATATTTTATGTAAGTTAAATAAAAATATATATCAAAAGATAAAAAAAATATCATAAAAATAATATTAAAATAAAATAACTGATAATAAATAATTAATATTAAAATTAATATTATCTCATAAAAAATTAAATAAATAATAATAATGATGATATCGGAGAAAAAAATATAACCGGCTAGGGTTTACTTGATGGCATTTAGCCATGATGATGTTGGAAATGACTGGTATTTGGTACTTGCATTAATTAATTAATTTGTTCGTTCGTTGGGACATGGCATATGGGGATGATTAGGTTTTCCAATAATTATAATTCATTTAAGGGAATCACTTACCATTGAAACAACTCTATGAATTTCCCTCTAATTTAAGTGACGTTGCCTTTTTGATGGTGACATTAATTTTAGTGTTAATCATTGGTTATTAATAATTTATATTTATATTTCTTTTAAATTTTAATACGAATAATTATGCATTTTGATATAATTTTATACATTTTTTTTTGTATATTTGTGCATGTTGTTGGTTGTTTATTTTTATTTTATTTTTTATGTTTGTATTTGATGTTATATCGACCGATAAAGATTATATTTATTTGGTTATCATATTATTCTTCTCTACTTTAGATCTACGTGTTCACAATTATTGTTTATTATTTGTGATTGAGTTATGATAATAATCGTTTCTCAATGTGTGTTTTATTATCATATGTATTTTTATGTTAATGTTGATTTTCTTCATCTATTATTTTAATGATGTTACTTGTATTTATCTTTTATTTTAATTTTTTGATTGAATTTTTAACATTTTCCTTCTATGGCCCTTTTATAATCTCAAATGGTTAGATTTTTGCTTCAATGTTTATAAAAAATGTTTAGATTATATATTTAAGTTACTTTTATAATCGTAAACCTGGAGTAGTATTTTATATATTTTCTTTTCTTAATAAAACTCATTGTTTCTATTTTTTTTTTAAAAAGTCAACCCTTGCCTCAGAAATAGTCTAGTGCCTCTTTCTACCTGTTAACTACTATAAGACCAACAATTCTGCCGTGCGTTTGAGCCATCCAGGTAATTAAAACCAAGGGGCTTCGATTGTTCCTCTCAGCCATCAACCATGAGATCTCCTAGGGTTTCAATTCCTCGTCGAAAGGTTTAGGATTAAGACCTTTTGGTGTTTGAGTTTGATTTACTATGATTTTGATGTTTCAGTACCCAAGACAAGTTTTCAGACAGGGACAAACTCCTTAACAAGACTCCCATGTGTCCAAAACAGGTGATGCAGAGTAGTTAGATTCAGTTTTGATACAAATTGTGACAATGGATTCCCCATGATGTACCCCGAACATGGATAAACGTTGTTGGGTTGAGTTTATCGTATTCAAGTTTGTTATTTTTCGTGTTTATCACGATGTTTTTATTATTTCCAAACTTCACGGTGGAGCTATAAAGATGGAAACTGGAAAATAAACAAAGACATACAGATCAAAATGCAGGCAACAAAGAAACAGACAAGCCACTTAACTCATATTTGAACCAATAAATAAAAACTCAATTTTATGTCCTATAATTATTAAAAAAATCTAAATTCCCCCTAACTTATCAACTAGGAAGAAAAAAATGTGGCCATCTTATCCTTAGAAAACTCAGAATTTTCACCAAATGCAGTGATTAACTTGGAATTATAACGAGCAATTGTAGCAAAATTTGTGAAGAAATAGTCTTTAACCAAAGTCAGCAGATAACTTCAAATCTACCAAAATAGAAAGAAAAACAAACGAGGAGTACAATCAAACACCATGAATAGAAAAAAGGAACAGTGGTAATATTTTTTTAAAAAATAATAATAATTTGGTGACTAAAATAGAAAAACAGAAATAATTTAATGACCACTGATGGTGTTTGCCCAAATGGAAAACAGGAATTATCAGGACAACTGCACCTACATTTTTGGCAATGCAAAAGCTTGTTTTATTCATGTTGTAAAAGTAATGGCTAAGAAAACCTAAATCCCCTTCTAAACACAGGGATATGGAATCCCAAGAGAAATTCCCAGCCACAAAGCGTTTCTTTGAGTTACGTGGTGAAGATGGAGGCGCCGCAGGGTTGTAATGACACGCGTATTACAACCTCGTACGTGGCGTTTCATCATCGACTGCCCTAGTCTTCATACCCTCCTTCTCCTCCTCTTACGTAACCCAGTAAAAAAACATATGAAAAAGAAGACATTTTCCATATAAATTGAAATTTTCACCTAGGTTCAAGTTAAAACCCTTCTGGAATTAACCCATCACTCTTTCCCAAGTTTTCACACGATTTTTTTGTTCGTTTGCATTGACT
The DNA here is from genome assembly GCA_035048815.1 of Abelmoschus esculentus. Classification (NCBI taxonomy): domain Eukaryota; kingdom Viridiplantae; phylum Streptophyta; class Magnoliopsida; order Malvales; family Malvaceae; genus Abelmoschus; species Abelmoschus esculentus. The sequence continues at coordinate 11,667,544 of JAUCBN010000044.1, forward strand.
TTCCGGTTTAGTAACTTTCTGCATGAAGAAGATTATGAACTGAGTCGACTCTGCACAAGATTTTGGATTTCTGCAGTTCAAACTTCAAACCCAGCTTTGTCTTCTGTCTTTCTCTTCATATAAGGTAAGGTATGGTGATTTTAAAATTTAAAATTACAACCAATTTTGATCTGTTTTTTCTCTTTCTTTCTTACGTTTCTTATAAGCCACTCTTCTACGTGTAGAAAATTCAAAGATATGCTTTCCGGTTCTCCTGCATTCATTCAATATGTATCAACAAATATTTTATTCTTTAACCTTAATTAGAAGTCTTACTAATCATTTCAGTTCTATGTGAATGACCAAAAATCTGAGTTGGATACATACAACTGGTTTTGTTTTTCTTTTCTTAATTTTCTCGTTTCCTTTTCTACAAAGAAACATGCCAAAATTGCAGAGAATTTCCCTATTATCTTTAAAACCAAGATAGACACCGCGGCTTGCTTCTTATCTCTTCCATTTTATATTGTTCAGCCGCTTTCATATTTTTCAAATGTTTCCTGGTTTGAAGATTCCAAAATCAGTCCCCCTGGCGGATATAAATACAAATTACGTAGATTGTTGATTGCATATGTTTGATGTTTGCTAAGAGTTTTACTCTCCAATGAAGCAAACTTGAAAGTTGGAAAGCTCTCTTCCCATATCGAAGACAGAAGAAGATGGAGATCACTTACCAACCTTATTGTATTGACCCTGGGTTCCAATCCCTCATCGAAAGAATCCATCCTCCCAGGTATTTCATCATTTAACAGTTTATGAAGTTGGTGTTGGGTTTGTTTACTAAAATGGTTTGATGATTACAGGGTTTGCATCGACAACGACGCATGCCATGACTGCACTCTTGTAAAGGTTAGATCAAAATAATTTTGGGTCCAAAAGCAAAGGTAGAAAGGTTCAAGATTCCATCCATTGGTATGGCTTTTTCACAGGTGGATAGTGCTAACAAGCACGGGATTTTGCTGGAGATGGTCCAGGTTTTGACAGATCTTGACCTTGTCATTTCCAAATCATACATTTCATCGGACGGTGGATGGCTCATGGATGGTCAGTGCGTATATATATATCCACCGTATCATATACAGATATACTAAATAATATGACTTTTGTTTACCCTAATTCATATGTTGCATGGCTTGCAGTGTTTCATGTGACAGACCAGCTAGGGAACAAAGTTACTGACGAGACTCTTATTGTTTACATTCAGCAGGTCTCTGGTATTATATTTTACTGTAAAACATCAGATTAGTTTTGGATTGTTTTCTGATAAGAGAATGATAATTCATAGGCACTCTCTGATACTAGGAGGAGAGGAGGTGGAATTCTAAAGGAACTACAAGATTGCCTGAAACAAGAGGTGAAGCCTTGCCATGTCTCGACGGAATATACAGCCATGGAGATGACTGGCAGGGATCGACCTGGCCTCATCTCAGAGATCTCGGCAGCTTTATACGAATTGAGATGCCATGTTACTGCTGCCGTTGTATGGACCCATAATGCCCGAGTGGCATGCATAATCCATATCGAAGATGGGCTCAAGGGAGGGCCAATCATGGCGCCCAAACGGCTGGCTCAAGTGCAAGAGAAGTTAGAGAGTGTAGTTGATGCTCATCATGAGAGTGGTGAGAGTAGGAGTGTTCGGTTAACGCCCCCGGAAACCGGTAGGACACATACAGAGAGACGGCTCCACCGGTTGATGTATGCCAATGGAGACTACGAGCAGTGTCAAGGCTGCGATGGCAGTTGCAGACATTGGAATGGGTGTACGAAAACTCATGTGACAATAGAGGCTTGCAGAGAAAAAGGGTACTCAGTGGTGAATTTGAGGTGTAGAGACAGAACCAAGCTCTTGTTTGACACAGTTTGTGCCTTAACCGACATGCAATACGTAGTGTTCCATGCTGCCATTAGCTCAAAGGGCACCATGGCTGATCAGGTACTTGGAGAACAAGTTCTTACTAGCATCTCAAAGTTGTTGTCATATATAGCTTGGTTTTAACTATGATTTACATTCAGGAATATTTCGTAAGGAGACAAGATGGATGCAGTTTGAATACACAAAGTGAAAGACAAGAACTAGCACAATGTTTGGTTGCAGCAATAGAAAGAAGAGTCTCCGATGTTAGTGTGATAAAACAAGCAAACTGTTTGCCTTGTGTTTTTGGTAGATGAGATTGTATTTCTTTAGTAATCGTTTTTCATGGCACTTTGGTGCAGGGTCTGAGACTGGAATTGTGTACACCGAACAAGACGGGATTGCTTTCAGATGTGACAAGGGCGTTCCGTGAAAACGGGCTATCGATAACCCGAGCCGAAATCAGGACACATGGGGAAAAGGCGAGCGGATCTTTCTATGTTACGGATGCTTCAGGTGATGAAGTAAATCTGAGTAGAGTGGAATCGGTTAGGCAAGAAATTGGGGTGTATGCTTTGATGGTATACAAGTCTCCCAATGGAACATCTAGAGCTTCTTCATCAAGTATTAGCAGAAGCAGCAGTGGTGAAGTGGAAGAAACGGACAAGTTTTCACTAGGAAACTTGTGGTCTCAGATTGAGAGAATTTCGGAGAATTTTGGCTTCATTAAGCCATGAACACTTCCCAATCATGTACGTAAGTCATGATTTATGAAATAATAGGTTTCCTTTTGATTGAATTATTATTCTTTTCCTTGTCAATGCCAAATGTCATCATCACTGTTTTGATCCACGTACTAAGATTTTCTACAAACTAACCCATCAGCAAAAGCAAAACATTGCTCTTCGTCAAAATAAGTGTTTTTCCTAATAACTTTAAAGAATCTACAAGCCTAGTCGTGAAAAGCCACATGATGCTTGTTCAGTGCTTAAATAATCTCTAAAATATAAAAGCAGAGGTTTCTAGCTGGCAGGGCTCTCTCTTCCTTTATGCATATTTCCAGTACTGTATATTTCACTACATCTATATCCATAATACCATACCAACTTAAACCCCTTTCCTGAGCATACACTAACTATATGTTTAATTTGGTAGGATACATTATGAATTTACTAGATTTTCCAATTCCGACATAGTTTTATGTACAAAACACGTAGTTTCCAGAAACTGAAGAAATCATACACAATGTATTAACAAGAATATAAGGAAGACGGATCTAGAAGACAGATATTGCGAAGCTTATTGGTTCACATGATTTCTTCAATATCAAGCCAGTCATTTGATTCCCTGGTTTCGGGGTTACGAGCACTTACCTGCTCAGTCCCAGAATGTTCATTACCAACACAGTTAACATCTTTAACTGAGTCCGTAGAGCTACTGCCGAGCTGAACCCAATCTCTGGAGTCTTTTGTTGAAGAATCAGAACCACATGTCATTTTTTTGTAACTTATGGGCACATCATCATCATCCTCAAGATCACTAAATGAAACATCCTCATCATCGTTACCGAGAGGGATTGTGGTAGCACTTGTGCCAACTGCCTCCAAAGTTTCCTCTTTTAACCACTCATCAGCATCATCTTCATATTTCTCAATAGAAGAACCAGATGTCGGATGTTGATGTTTGGCTTCTTTTATTGTCTCTTCCTCGATGACAGACTTGTCAACAACCTGCACCTCAGTACTCTGAACAGTGTGCTTTTCTGTTGGAATTTCAACAGCTACAGAAGTAGTGACTACCTCAGTTTCAGATTCCTTTAATAGCATTGGTTTAGACTGAGCGGGAGAAGGCATAGAAAGCGACTCCTCATGTTGTGAATCAACCAGTACATTTGAAGTGCCACTTTCAGGATGATCTTCTGCAGTCGTAGCCTTTGCTGGGTGATGTATACCTTGCATTAACATTGCTCTTGCTTCAACTATCTGCATACAGAACAATTAACAGTTAGAAAGGCAGAAAGGTAAAGTGGAACAGTGGCATGAAAGAAAGCGGACTAAAAGAAAAGCACAAGCAATCATTCTTTTTAATATTTTCAGGGTAATGGTTAAAAACTTCTGGGTTATATTTTAAGGAAATGGCATGCATAATAGATAAGAATGTCGGTAGAAGGCAAAACAAGAAATCTGGAAAGAAATTGAGACACAGCAAGAAAATGTCAGGATGACAAAACCAACGTAAACACTAGCAGTCCTTTGTTGTGAAAGGAGAATTGGTGAAAAATGACATTCAAGTCTGAAAAAGACATACATAGAACTTGACAAGCTTCTATTTCTCAGTGAACTTAAGAATTTTGAGCATTAATTACTTTGTAAATATTAGTTTTATTCTCATTGTCATACCTGCGGCAAAAGAAATTCCTAGAGTGAACCTTCAAGAACACAATGCACAACACCTTGAACCACAGTAAATTGGGGACTAAACCAATGAAAAGAAAAGGAAAAAGAAAGGCCCACAAACTTACTTGGGGAGTAGAGAGTAATTCAGCATCATGTTTATTTAGTCGAGGATGCACAAGTACAAAATAGATCTTCCAAAAGCAACCCTCACTCATATATCCTGGGCAAAGTTCAATCCTAAGAGCACCCAAGCTTGGTGCAAGATGTTCAACAGCTAAGGCGTGTTCTTGTTGCTCATCAGACATGTCAAAATCTGATATTTCAAAACAATAAAAGAATGTTAGAAATTTGTCAGATTCATACAGTGCATTTATGCATAAACACATCATTGAACTAAGGGTAGAGCAGCCCTTTGAGAAAACCGAATGGAAAAGCAATGAAAATGAAATATTCCATTAAATGCAGCTTACGACAATACACCAGAATATTCAGACTGTTTTTCAAGAGCCTATAATTCAAGATATACCTTTTTTCCATGTATATCATCTAAATGTAAGGGGAAAATATGATTCAATCCAAACTAAGATAACTAAAATCTTCAAGAGCATTACCAAGAAGCAAGCATAACACATTATAACAAAATATACCAAGAATAAGAACCAGCTTGTAACGACCCTCGTGCGAATAAATTTTCCACTTCACACTTGTAAGTTTATTGCACTGAACAAAGAAATTCTCAAACATCATCAAACTTATATACAATATAAATATACACAGAAGCAAACTTTGACCGGTTGAGAAACCACAATGCAGAAAGCAGTTGAAAGATCATTCATAGCAAGCATAAAGGAACAAAATGTAACTTCATTTTATTATCCACTGATTTCAAAAGATTTATACAATTCTATAATCAATGATCATTATCAGCAATAAGAGATAATCGAATTAAATTAAAAATTGCAAAAAGAAAAAAGAAATTCCACATTAAACAAAAAAAAAAGAAGAAGGTACCAATGAAAGAATAAGAAGTGAGCATGTTTGAAATGCACGTTAATCTAATCTAATTAAAGCGGGATAATCTACAAAATTAGAGCTTAAGTAAATTACCATCAAAACCACCTTCATCGGGAACAGGAAAATCGAGCCAAGTTTTTGGATGCATCGCGATATCCCTAGCGAAAGCGACCACATCTTCGGTCACACCGACAACGTTTCCACTAGCGTATTTCTCAAGACTCTCTTCCTCGGATCCAAACTGAAGGAAATTCGAAGCGATCTTAGTGATCTCCGAGACGTTAATATTGTTAGACAACTGCGAGATTCCAGTCTTGAATTTTCCACCAATCTCCGATAAATCACTACGGATTGCATCTATCAATGCCTCGTCGGACATCTCATCCGGATCATCAGACGGCGACCCGGGAGATTTTGCCTCCTCCGGATGATCGGGCTGTTGGTCCGGTGAATCAGGAGGAGGCGGAGCGAGGAATGAAGCGACGCCCCAGAATTGACGGGTTAGGGTTTTGGTAAGCTCGGAGAGGTCTTCTTTGACGCCACGTGGAGTGTTGGGATCCGATGATGAATGGGAATTGGGAGGAGAGGATTGGTTGAGATTTGGATCGAAATCGGGTTTCGGATCCTCGGCACCATTGGTATGATCGTCGTCGTCAAGCTTGAGCGAATTAGCAATCGATCTAGCAAACCACGACATTTTTTCCCCTTTATTTCCTTTTTAATGATTTCCTCCTTAAATTTGTGTTGTATTTTTGACTTGTATAGGAGGAACAGTAAGTTAAAAGCAGTAAAGCACGTTAATAGGCAGAGGTGGCGCTATATGCCTTAAACGACAACGTTTCATTCTCTCAGGGGGTACTATGCCATCTTTTTCTAGAAAAAAATAGTCATCGGGGGATTTTTATTTATTTATATTAAAATTACTGATTGCTTCCAAACACATAATTAAATAACCTTAAATATAACTTATCCTATAAATTAATATTTTCAAATATGATAAAAAAAATCATGACATGGATTTCAACAATCAACCATATCATATATTTCAGGATTAAATATTCGTAAAATGGATTTCAGCCATATAATAACGAAGTGGCACACTCATTTGAAACACAAGTAGGAATATATTTGAATATTTTTTTGGTATAGGAAGACACATTTGTGCTATACAAATATCCATTGCTTTCATGCCAAATGTAAAGATTGAATTGTTCAAAAATATATAAATATTGTCCCCTCTGTTTATAGTGCTCAGTCCCCTTCTTTATAAACCCTGTTTTCCCCTCATACATATCCAGATTTCAGACAATCTATATCTTTGGTTCCATTGCTTCTAAATTTTTCTTTTTATCTTGATTTCTGTGTTGGTGGAAACTGCCAGCAACATGAGCAAGAAGGTCACCAGAGAAAGCAGACTGAACAGATATGTAAAGGCTCCCATCAGGATCCTGATGAAGGCCAGGGATTTATACATAAAAAGCATGATAGAATACTCCGAAAGGATGAGCTTTGGCACCGTCATGGGCTGCCCTACGGGACAAGTTCATGGTTTGTCGAGGAGCTATAGTGTTGGCACAATAAAATCGAGAAACGGGGATGACGACTTGAGGGAACTCATTCGAGCTGCTTCCACTAGGAGTTTACGCAACAAGGTCCGGTTGGAGTTGGACCTTCATGGAAAACACCCGGAAAGGCAGTATCCGGCGACCGGTATGCCTAGAAATCACTGTGTTGGGATTGGAAGGATTGATGAAGATAAGCCTTGTGAGTTTGAAGATGAAGATCGTATCAAAGTTAAGAGTGGTGTTTTCTCCGGGAGCAGGAGTTATGGTGTTATAAAGAAAAAAACTGTTTTCTTCTAAGCTGTTGTATTTCCCAGTGAAACTTGTAAAGTTGTAAGGGGACATTTGGTTAGTTTCTTTGTCCTGATCCTCGATTGTAGGTCTGGTTTTCTAGCTGGTGTTTGAGAACTTTACCTGTTATAATGATATTTCACTTGTTGTCGATTGACAGCTTATGTATGTATGTTCCAAATCTTAATGTACTGATATGGAAGTTTAACCTTTACCTGTGGTATTTTGTATTTCTGATTATAACAAGCCTAGTGCCTGAATTCCCTTTTACATTTCCTATAGAACTGGTATCCATATTGATGGAGTCGACCTAAACAGCTAGATTGAAGGATCTGTTTGAAATCCATTAAGACTTGAGAGAATGAAAAGTAGATGAAATTTCCATTGCAACCAACCCTTCATAGGTCAACACCCCTTATTTTTTGTATCTGATAACATACTGGATTCAATGCTTTTGGGTTGCAGTTGGAGAAAGTAGCTGTGTCTTTCAGCTGCTGAACCCATAAATGGAGTCGGTGTGGGCAGCAAGTTCTCTCCTTCAAGTCAAAATGTCCTGGAAAATGGGTAGACCACATGCAAGGGCAGGGGCTATACCCTACAAAGTATGGAATCTCGTACCAAGAAATGTAGGGCAAGGGCAAGGGCTATACCCTACAAAGCTAGTAACTCATATATGACAAGATGTGGGGATGGGAAGCTCAAAGTCAAGGATTTATGGAAGTACCAATTCAATTCTTAAATTTTAGTTCAATTCTGATTTTGGAACCTCTACTAATTTACAATTTGAGATTTAGTCATTATTGAGTTTTGTCATAATTTAGTGGTCCTGCTTCTATAATGTTCTTGGTTACGTCTAGGCTCGTAAACAAACTAAATAAACACGAATGAGGTATATTCATGTTTGTTCTATAATGTTCGGTTATAGTCTTGTTTACAATTTAATAGTGATTAGAGTAGTATTTGTTCTAGAAGATAATCTAATAATGATTGCTCAATCACTTTGCTATAATTACTGATGCTTAAACCTGTGACCTCTAGAAACAACAACCGTTCCGTTAACCACTTGGATTAAAAGGCTCTTGCAAAAATAAACTTATTAAATAGAAAATTTTAGACTAGTATATAGACCAGAACCACATTTTGACCCTTAGGTTTCTTTTGTTAAAATAGGTTAATCACATTAAATGGATTTTAAAGTACCACGTTGACATTGCTAGCCATTTCCTTTGAAACAAGGGGAAAATACAGAGTTTTTAAAGGGGAGAAATCAGTATTCAGTACAGAATTTGAAGGGGAGTAGTTTTGGTCATCAACATCACTTAATTCGAAATCAAACGGAAGTAGAAAAGGTAAAACATCGTATGAGTTGGGATCCTACTTGTAGGAATGGCAAACGGGACGAGCGAACATAGATACTATTATACGAGACGAAAAATATAAGATAGATAAAATTTTAAATTTTTTATTTATTATTCTTGATAAGTATAACTTTTATCATTTATATTTATTTATTTATTATTCACTATAAATAAAGTTGATATGATATAAAATTTGTAAAATTGTTCACTATATTATTCATAGTTTAAGCACCGCTGACTATTAGGGGAGTATACTCAGGTTGAACTATTATACAAGCTTTTAAAGGGAAAAAATGAAACGAGTTTTTTTTTTAACTCAGTTGATTAAAGCAAGATTCAATTCTCAACGAAACAAAAGCACATTTGTTTATACATTTTGTTCTTCTCTATCATGTCTGCCATAGATTGTTCATCAATGTAGAGAAAGAACATCTTCATTAGAGAACTATAAAACTGTCTGAAACATGGAAACATAGAAGATATTGTGCATGAAATTTACTGTGTTATTTCCATTTTTATAGCATATATTAATGTTGAAACTGGATTGTTCTCCATTTTGAGAATATTTTTTGAAGAATCATATACGTTGGTGACAATAGGTTGAATTGAACACAAGACAAGACAACTGTATTCATCCATTCCCTCTACGTCTACCACTAAGAAACATACTTACAGAGGAATCCTCTCTATTCAAAAACTCACTTGTTTAACATCCGTGATGATCTCTCCATTTGAGGTAAACCAGACCCGCACGGTAATGAGTGTATGCCCCAGCAACAACCAAGATGTGGAATAGCTGATGACTATGCCCGGCAATGTCGAATTTCCCCGGCATCCATCGCTCTGGTATTCTTGTTGCATACACCAATGCTCCAGCACCATACAATATGCCCATCAAAATCTCGTACCAGGTCGTTTGAAGTGCCTCGGGTTGGTGAGAGAACAAGATAAGCTTGTGAAAAATCGGTGCTATACCAGACATCCCCATGCTGAAGAAGAGGGATGCACGAAGGGTTCGGAATTCGGGTCGATGGAACCTCGGTAAGAACGAAAACACGATCGTTGCAACTCCGAGGATGGTTATGAATCCCAAGTAGAGGTTTAAAAAGAATGGATCACATAGGAAGGAGTAATACACAGGTGGATAAAAGGAAGTTGATATAAGGGCAGCGATGCCGGCATAATCTAGCCTGCGAACGATATACGATAGGCGCTCGGAGTGGCACGACAGAAGGTGGCACGCACTGCTAGCTAATAGGCAAAACATGGCACCACCTAAGAAGGCGAAAAACGGCCACCGAGTTATCGGTCCGACCATCAATGGCGCTATTATGCTTTCCACATTCTCCTTCATACTTCTCTGCAATTATAAATAATTAAAGCAGCAACATCTTAACCTACAGTTAATAACAAGGCATGACATGACAAGGGACATGAGATCTTAAAACATTAACAATAAAATGTTACCGGATCACATACAGTTGATAGATTCCTAGAGGAGAAACGCTCAGGTAAACAATTATACAGAAGTTCTCCGACATCGGAGAGCGACGGGAGATTAGTCTTTAGCTCGTCACTGAGTTTGTGTAGAACAGACACATTCGATAACGAAGGCAGGCACGTTATGATCTCAGAATGCAATTTGTGCAAATCAGCCGTTGGAATCTTCATTGCAGTGTATATGGTAAGGGAAAGGAAAATGAAGAAGCCGATCAAATGCCTGTACAAGTTAATAATGGTGGTATTCCTTTTATCATGACAATAGTACGAACATGCGTGCTACAACATGGTTCATTGTCCGAACAGGTTAAGGGTGATTAAAACTTACGTCCAAACATTTACAGTCTCGTTGTGGATTGAGAAGACGCTGAGAAACAGCTGCTTCATCGGCCATTCTGATCGGTAATGACGGATAATATACTCGTTGTCCTTCAAATATGCAGGCAATGAGTGGTATTCCACCAGCTTATACTTCACCTTCTTCCCCGATCTCTTCCCTTTCTCCATTGTTTCACCACTTAAATTTCTATCTTCATAAACCTTTTACATATAAGCCCATCTTTCTGCTTTCAACCAAACAATAGGCTAGTAATAATAAAATAAATATAAACCCAGAAGACCCCACAAAGAAAACATATGAAATATGGGGGAGGAGGGGAATGGCACCTGAAAAAGAAAATGAAATTGAAGAATCACCAGCTGAGAATGGAGACCCAGGTGGGATCCTTCTTATGTACAGAATTCCCAGGCGCACAACTCTCTTAAGACAAAAGAATCTACATATACATTTAATTGTATAAAGATGCAGACAAACACGGAAAAGTTAGTTCTTTTAATGATACTAATAAAATATAATGTGAGAAAAACAAAGATGGAATGAAAACCTGGCCGCTAATATCTGAGCAAGACAATGTCTGTCGGGTTGCAATAAAAAAGAAGAGAAATTTGAGGAGGTGAGAAATAAAGAATAGAGTTGATTTATAAAGGAAAATGGGAATTTGGTTGGTTGAGGAGATGCGGAAATACGGAGGTCTGTTTTGTGGTGCAAGGGTAGGATGTAAATCATCTACTAAATCGTGTTTCGATTAATGTCTTTATTTTAAATTAATGAGTTAATGAGTTTAGGGTTTAGGTTTTAAATTTAAAGATTGTGGTTAGGATTTAAGGAATCAGGGACATGATGTATTTTTTAAAGCGTAGGATTTAGGGTTTAAAATATAAAAAAATTAAGACTAAGGTTTAAAATTTAATTTTTTAAAATTTTTTTAAAAAAAAAAACATGAGATACGATTAAGAGGCAAAAGATTTTTACTCGTGATAGAGGTGTTACAACGGGAAATGATCACCCTTCATCATGCATTTTTTATGATGCCTACTTAAATAATGTGACAGAAACTTATATTGTTGTTAACATGAAAGGACTCCATGCTTTGTTTGTATGCGATGAGTGTTGCACCTGTGCACGTGTGTGCCTCTCAAAGGCCTAATTAGACAACTAGGTGTAGGTGGTTCATTAATTGGTCCATGAGAATTTAGTCCAACATCTTTGTCTCCTTCCTATGGTGTGGTCTAATGCTAAGCTTGCAAATGAATGGATAAGGTCAATGAAATATAGTGGAAAACTTTTCAGTTTTCTCACAAATCAAAATCTTTTGCAGGTGGACCAGGAAGTTAATAGACCGGGAAGCAGAGGTGGCGGTGGCGGCAGTAGGTACATGCGTATTTTTACTTGCCAAGCTCGCTCCGCAGAATAATTTTGAGGTCAATTTGGTTCAAACTCTAAAAAGTTGTAGCAGTTTCGATGATGCAGGAAGACTCTGGTTTAACTGTGTAAACTAGCTAGGCTAACTAGGTATCCTTTTATTCTAATTTATTTATTCTTGTTTTCTCAAGTATTTTAAAGATTTAGAATTCAATCCGATTCATATTTGGTCCAAGATTCTGCATCAATTCATTTCGTCCACAACAAGTTTTCGAGAGAAAAAATAGCTTACTAATAATTCAAAAAAGAGGAAATTGATTGCTAATAAAAAAACTAAAGCAAATATGTTTTTAAAGTCGAAACAAAATATAATGTTGAGAGATAACAGGTTATATTCTTACATTAGCAAAACAACTTCTGGGGGGTTAAGGTAACGAAAACAACGGTTTGTGAAACCCTCACTGATGAGATGAACCAGCTTCAGCAGATGGCCCTGGTGCTGCTGGGGCAGAACCTGATGATGATGTAGAAGCCAGTGGCATGCTCGTTGAAGGGGCACTCACAGGTGGTGGTGGCCTTGGTGGACCAGAATGTTGATACTGTTGAGTTGGGCCACGAGGCGGAGGCATTGCTGAATGATATGGTGGATACTGTTGATAAGGTGGCATTGGTTGCATGTACCCATATGGTGGATAATGCTGATGAGGATATTGCCCAGGTGGTGGTGGTGGCATAGCTTGGTAGGGGTAATGCTGCCCTTGTTGTTTTTCTGATCCAGGTTTGTTCTCCCCTTCATGGGACGGAACCAGAGCACCCATCCTTTGAGGATCCATTGATGGATAGTAGGCTCTGTCCAGCTGAGGAGGAGGTGGGATATTAAAATACTGCATAGGTTGGGGTTGGTCCTGCATGCCAGGCCCAGATGGCTGGAACTGGTTCTGCTGCTGAGATATTACTGCTCGGGGCAACATTCCACTATGGGCCACTGCTGCTTGCTGCCTGGCTCCATCGGTGGTTTCAGAATCGGGTCTTGGTACCTGGGGCTTACCCCACATTAGCTTTAGCCTAAGACCCTTTACGACTAGCTTGCTAGAAAGCTCTTCTGCAGCCTTCTCAGCTCCTTCTCTGGTTGTGTATGTAACAAAGGCGCATGCCTTGTCAAGAACCATCTTTATTGATTCAATTTCACCATGGGCATAGAAGTTATCCCTTAAATCTTGCTCAGTGATCCTTTTATCCAGCCCACCCACGTAAAGTGTTTTAATGCTTTCATCATCAGGAGCTTCCAAAGAAGGCATTTCACCAGCCTTGTTAAGTAGCTTTAGTGCCACAGGATCATTCACACTGCAAATATTTAGGAGCAACAATAGAGACAAAAGGTCATTCACAATATTATGAAGTGTCATTCATGAAAAGCATCATCTGCTTGTGTAAGCATATTAAAGTTTGTTGATTAATTGCAGCATTGCCATCAATATCTAGGCCATGCCTTTCGTGACCTGTGGCATTGCTTTCCCCAGCCAAACACATTTGACGATTCACACAAAAGGAAAGAGAAAGACATGAATTAGACATGCTGTTAAAAAGACTTGAATAAAATTATGTTCATGGCATCACCATCCCATCACTGTGACCAAATAAGGGATATTCTTTAAGGGGTAATGCCTAAACTATCTTCAGGACAATGTTCATTCGATGAAAACATAGTTCCATTAATGTTTTATACGTTAAAGAAAGAGCTTACCCATAGTAGCGGTCTTTTATATTTTGCTGGGACAACTCCCCAGCTTCTGGCATCTCATGCCTATAGGGGCACTCAGCACCTCTAGTACATTCACCCCGCACATAGAAACTGCAAATATGTGCTCGGTTTCTTTTGTAGTATGGTGTTGTTCTCTGAAGCTTCAGAATAGTGTCATTTGGCCGTACTTTACCATATGAGGATTCATAATCTAAACCAGCTCTTGCCTGCAATCCACAAATTTACTTAACTAAACATAAGAGAAAGCGCAAGAAAAAGGACATCATAGTCATCTTAAACAAATAAATTAGCACCCTTATAACCATCAACTCCATCTCATTCGCCATCTATAGTGTTTTAAGCATCCATGCATATAGAAGTAAAAGGAGGCATGATATATTTACCAATTATGGAACAGTGTTTACAAAAACCATTCCAGTGTTCATTACCATATTTTACAATTTCTTTCAAATTTATATGCCTACGGACAACAAATTTATATGCCTACAGGTAACAACTACAAATCAACACAACTGAAGGAAAAGCTGTAACGTCAGATTTTAAACATCATAACAAATTTATTCTTACAATTTCTTTCAAATTTATATGCCTACAGGTAACAACTACAAATCAACAAAATCTGAAGGAAAAGCTGTAACATCAGATTTTAAACACCATAACAAATTTATTCTCAATACCGTGATAGTAATTAGCAAGTAACTGAAAAAAAAAACCACAAACCTAAATGCAAAGCAGTGAATATGCAAAACTGAACTCTCAGCATGAAATAAATGTTGGGTACTAAGAGGAAAACGAGGAGAGTGTGTCTACATATCAACTGAAAAATGTAAGATAAACTAATGTATTTAGCATGTACATGAGAGAATGAAAGGGTTTAGCTTTCACATTGTTAAATATCTACTAATGCATGATTCATATATGCAAAGTATCTTTACAGAAAATTTCCAGTCACAAATCGACATGCTTCAGCTACTGCAATGACAACCAAAACCATAGCATTCTATAAAGCAAACAGTTTAACAGGAACTTGCTTGAAAATTTTCATATAAGATGACACTTTTAACAGCTTCACTCACTTCACAAATGATGCTAAAAGATAACTGTTAAGCATGAAAATACATACCCTGCGGTCATGCTCCTCAGCAAAATACTCTCTGTTCACATCACTCTTTGGAATGGCATCATTGGAGTTTATACTAAGAGCAGTATCACGAACTTGAACTGGCAATCCATACTCGAGATCTAAAAGGCAGACTTGACAAACATTTTTCAACTTACTGCAAGTCTGACAAACCTCAGTTTTCTTATACCTGGCATCACGACCAGGCCTCCACCTAAAGACTGTAAATGGCCGTGTACAAATCTTGCACTCCTTATCATAATCAGCTTTAGTCTGCAATCAGTGCGTAAAGAAATCCATTAGAGGAAAAAACATAGAATTTTATATTATAAAAGAAGCAGAAAGAAATTAAATTCAAATTCCACAGTGAATTTGTAGGTTCAGAACCATAGTCTAACCGACTTAATATATCATAGTCCTTTCTTGCTGCTTAGGAAGATGCCGATTTATCCTAACCAACATAAGTAATAACAGAAATACACAGGTCACAAAATTTTCAAATACGTCTGATTAGTATTGCTATTAAAACCTAAATGACGGTGTAAATCATATTGTTGTTTTATACACATAAAAATCATTTTGAAAAGTCTTATTTCAGTTCTAACCAAGATTATAGAAGTCATAGACCAGGAAGCAAAAAAAGAAGAAAATATTAGAAACAAACATTATGACAAGTCTAGTAGTTTTCATTAGTAAAAAAAACTGCAAGAGTAAGGGAAAAGCACAGTAAAAAACCAGCCACTTCAATCAAAATTTGGTTTGCTATTTTACATTTTCACCTCAATAAACGAGGCTCAACCACATTATAGAAAGTTTCTGTATTCACAACTCTGCAGTGCACACAAACGCTAACATGATTGTAAGCATTATATAGATATATGACTAAAAGCAAAACCAAAAGGTTAAATCCATACAAAAATCATGTTGAGTTAATGAAAACTTGGTTTACTTTTGCACAAAAAACTGCAATTTCAGTTCCCTAAACAGGGACTGGAGAGGGAGGGAGGGAGAGAGAGTATTAAAGAAGTTAGAGTTAATACCATTCGGACATATGGATTGTTACCAAGGCATGACTCACAAATGATAGGGAAGTCAGAGCGTTCCCAGCCATCTGCCTCATGATCTCTTAATAATCGGTGTGCCATTGTCTACTTTGCAGAAGCTTGTGTAGCTATTCAGAGTCGTTAATTAGTAGCCTATGTCCTTAATTACAACTGCAAATTAATTTAAGAGAAACAAGAATGGTGCATCAAAATCATATTAACAATATTCTGGGATGAATTTGCAGGAATAACGGAAATCCTAAAACAATTAGAGAAACACCAGATACATAAATAAATGAAACTTTAGCAGATCTTTCTAATTTAATATACTACAATTTATCATAAGAAAAAGTAAAATTTTCATTCAATTGACATAAAGTACAAACCCTATCAACTCATATCAAAGATAAATTCACATATTCAAACTATTTGGGAAAAAATTAGCTCCAAAGTTGTAGTTTTATATTTTCTTTCCCGTCTTTCCTATTCAAACGATTCGACTACTACCATTAAAATGATATAAACCAGCTACATAAGAAAATCACAAAAGAAACACACAAAAGTTTAAAATAAGAACATCAGAGGTTGTAATAGAGAGTCTAAAAAGCACCTGAACCTCAGTCGAAGAGGCGCGCCGGCGATTGAAACTCTACCGGGAAAACGCTAGGTAGAAGCGCAAGAGATCTCGCAGGGCCGCCGCAAGAGAGGGATAGTGATGAGATTCCCTTTACGGTTTGCGCTCTTTATTTTCTATTTTGTATTTTTTATGTATTATTTTTTAATCTCTTTTGGATATTGCGTGTTTGGGCTCAGAATAGGCCGTAAGTAAAGCCTTAAAACCCTTTAAAATTAGGCAAATTACACAGAACATCACTGAGCTTTACTCCTTGACTTATTTTAATCATTAAACTTTCAAAATATCAAATCACTCACCAAAATTTAAACATTATTTTTATCGCTTAATATTACTTTATTATTTTTTTTTAGTATAAATTAGCATATTTTATTATTATTAAATATAAAAATAATTTAAAAAAAGGTAAATTATTTTATTAATATTTAATCATAAATATAATTTTAAAAAATTATAAATATAATTTAAAATAAAATATTTTTTCTCACGCCCTTCACCATCAACACCTAAATTTGAATCAATTTAAAAAAAATAAACTATTTCAGTTTATAACGGAAATTTTCTAAAAATTAGCCCTAGTTTTCTCATTAGAATTGTCGTAAGAGAGTATAAAATTTGACTTGACTTAAAAAAAATAAACTATTTAACTCAATTCAATGTAAAAATAATGAACTCATTTCAGTTTGACTAAAAAAAATTTAAATAAAGTTTAAATTATTAAATAAAATTTTAGATAAACTAATTTTTTTAATAATTAATGGATTAAGTTTCAAGTTTGAATCAAACCTCTAAACTATACTTGACATATATATCATACATAAGAAAATATAAAAATATAAATAATTATTGAAAATCATTTAAAATAAAACTAATTAATATTTCTATTATAATATTATAAATATCTATAACTAAATTAAAATTAAAATAAAAATTTTATAAATTCAATTTAAAAAAAATTTAAATAAATTTTAAGTTATATAATAAGATTTTTTAACTTAAATAACTCAACATTTTTAATTCAATTTGATAAATATTCATTTTTAATAATAAATAGCAATACTTTTTAGTGAATAAAATATAAAATCACATCAAATCAGTTCAATTCTAAATATCTTGGGACATCAAAACTTAGATCCTTCTAGCCAGTCCATTTAACTACATGAACCCTTCACGTATTTCCATATTTGGATTAAAGAAGATATGCGGCAGGCACTATTCATCAGGTTCAAATAACACTAATTTTTGGTAAAAAAAATAATAACGCTCTAATAAATTTTATTATTTTTATTAAGCAACGCAAATACACTATTATTGATTCAAATCAATTGATAAATAAATAAAAAAAATAAAAGAATAGATAAATATAATTTTTATCTTTTAATTCTAAATTTCTTCCTCTTTGATGAACAAATGGAATATCATTATCGAGAACGGACAAAATTGATATTTTTGATTCCGTGCCTTTCCCTGCGACCACCATTAACCTCTCATTCTAACAACATTTGTATTTGAAGACTTGTTTCATGAGAAAAAAAAATGCTTCTCCGTATGCATTTACTAGTACTTTCTAGGACAAAGTTACATACACTTAAAAGGTTTGTTTCGGTTCTTACGATTTATATTTAAGGTATGAGATTATGTCGTTTTTAAAGTTTAAACTTATTTGAAGTGTAATATATTTTATCAACGTATTTAACAGTGATTGATAGTAGGGGTAGACAAAAAACTTGATTATTCGATCTCAGACCCAGTAAAACCTAATAGATTTTTATTTGATATTAGTTTTGGTGGGACCGGGATTGGATCCAAAATTTAGGTTACAATCAAAACCGGGATCGAGACTGGATCCAAAATTTAGGTTCCGGTCATAACCGGGATCGGGACTGAATCTTTATTTTTGAACCCGGTACCCAGTGGGTACCCAATGGAACCGAAACCAATACCAAATATCTGGTATGGGTTTTCTTTTATTTATTTTTCTTATCAAACTTTAATTATGCACGAATATTATGAGTATGACTAGTTTTAAAACTTTAATTTTCAAGCCTACAATGTTCTAATTTTATTATTTAATATTATTATTGGTGGTTGATTTTTTTTTATAATTACTCAATTTATTTTAAGAATAAATTAATTGACCAAGTATCCGATATTGGAATCGGTTCCCACCAGTAACATGATCGGTTCTTAAAATTTAAGACCTGTGACCCGGATCAAGATTGATTCTAATTTTCAAGAATCGGTAGTTACCGAAATCGAGATTAATTCTATTTAAATTAACCGAGTACCCAATATTGTCCACACTAATGGATAGTTTTTCATATTGATAGATTTTTTTCATTTTTTATGTTTAATTACTGTAAAATAATTTGGTTAACGTAATCAGGCTTATTCTTGAGACTTTAATGATTCAAGAATAAACCTATAAATTAGACCCTTATAATTAGGGATATAATAACAAAAATTTAAAAATATGTAACTAATAACAAATATTAGAAAATAAAATCCTAAAAACATTGAAAAATATTAAATAAAAAAATAATAAATATTAAAAAATTAAATATATAATTATATATATTAATAATTATTTTAAACTTAAAACGTAAAAATATTATATTTTAGGCGATAAGCTGAAATGTTTAATTTTTTTTGACAATTGTTACTAAATTTTTATTAAATCCATAAAAAGTTATAATTACAACGTAATTAAGAAATAAATAATTGGATTGAAAAATCCAAAATTTCTATAATATTTAATTTTTATTGAAATGTTTGATTTTTAGATGTTTAATATTTAATTTTTGTTACTCAAAAATATAATCTAATAATATTTTTTTATAAATTATTTTTTTAAAAAAATTATATATCTTTAAATAAATTATATAATTCTCTTAAAATCTTTAAATATAAATATTTTTAATAAAGTAAGAATTTAATTTTAATAAATTATACAAAATCTTTAAAATCTTTAAACTGTTCTTACGATGTTATAATATTACATATTTATAACATTTTTTATTGATATAAAAATATTATACACATGATTTTATTTTCTAAAGACATTATTTTATTATATTTTTGAACCAGACATTATTTTATTCTTAGAATACTCAAAAGAAAACCCATTCATTCCATCAACTTTAATAATTAAAAAAGTAAAAGAAATTCCAAGATTCATGAAGATATAGAATTGATGTATATAATTTTATTTGAGGGTTTATCTGGACAGAGATGAACCTTAAAATTTTCAACGTTGATATATTTATTTTTATAATAAATTTTTATATTTATAGAGTTTATATTTGCTTTAAAAATTTTGAGATTTTATATTTATTTATTTTTAAATATATTTTTAAACCTGTCATTAGATAAATATATAAATTTATGTTAGAAACAAATTTATAAAATTTTAAAATATAAAAATAAATATTCAAACATAAAATATATCAAAATTTTCCATCGGTTCATCCTTATCTTTGACATTTTATCTATGAAAAAACAAACTAAAAATCAAGCCGATGAACTGAAAAAAAAAAAACAGAACAGCAGCCATGGGGGCCACCATTTGTTATTACTATCACAATAATCTGAACAAGTGAGGCTCAGATTCTCAGTCAGTTAGCTTCTTCTTCTTGTTTTTGTTTTTGATTTTGTCTTTTACTCTTATTATTTGGTTCAAGCCTTCTCTTTCGCTCTCCAGCACGTTTCTCTTCACTCCACCGTTTAGCCGCGTTTTCTTCCCTTTTCTTGTTTTCCCGTGAAGAAAACCTTAATGTTTCAGAACTGTAGAGAGATGTCGAGTGCCATAACTGTTAAAATAAATCCTCATCAAACATGGAAATGGCGTTCTGAACAAAACCAAGCGGCAATTAACAGTTGGTGTCGGAATCAATGGAGTTTCATGAGCTTCAAAAGGAGTGTTTTTAACCAGGGTTTGCAAAGGATACCGGCGAGGAAGAGGATAAAACCAAGATGGGTTACTATTACTAATGGCTATGACAGCGGCTGCGATGCGGCGGAGGAAGACATGAGGTTCGTGGAAGCGTTGAGGGAAGTCCAATCCTACGTGTACCTTCACCGAGGAAACACGATTGTTTTGGTCTTGTCGGCCGAAGTTGTCGCTAGTCCTGGTTTGGAATCCATTCTCAAGGTAATCTCAATATTTCTCTCCATCTTTTTTTTTAATTTGGAATTTTGATGGTTTAAGATTCCATTCCATTCATATGTTTCTTCAAATTCATTTACACTAGTAAGATATAGGGACCAGTCTTTTGTGTTCCTTGAAGTTAGTTTTAAAATTAGTTTTTATGATTTTATCCATTAAATTTGACTTCATTTACACAAATTAATATTTAATAGAATACCATTAGCTTATAACATTTGAGTGTTTAAATGATCGGTTAAATTGAAATAATCGATCAAACCGAATTAGATTAATTAAACGGTTGCTCACTAAACTTTGTTCGATTGATGAGTGGTTAAAGTTTTTTTTTTTTTAAAGTTTGGTTAACGGTTAAGTCGGTTCGAAATAGGTTAATTAAACGGATTAATCGAAATTTTATATTTTATATTATATATATATTTGTTTTTAGTCACTAAATTTTTAAAAATTATAAATCGGTTATTAAATTTTATCAAATTAATATAAAATGATAATTAAATTTACTAAATTATTAAAAATATTCATTAATTTTTTAATATTTATCAATAATTTATAATATACAATAATTAAATGATCAATTTATAATAATTAGATAAGTTTAATGATTGTTTTAAAAAATTTTAAAGTTTGGTGACTAAAAAAATTATTTTAACATTGTTGAGTGATTATTTGTGTAATTTACCCAAAATTTTAGAACAAATTTCGGTTAATCGAATTAACCGAAATTTGTTCGGTTCGGTTAATGTATTTCAAAAAAAATTCAGTTTGATTAACGGTTAAAGATTTAAAAAGTTTGGTTAATTCAGGTTTTAGTAATTTGATTCAACTACCGATCAAATTACACGTTTAAACACCTTAGTTCATTGTGTCATAACAAAGGATTAAAGCTCTATTTTAGAATTTTTATTAAAAAGAAAATTTATAACGTGCGTCGAACACGTCTGAACATTATTAACATCGAATATTATTGAACATTATTAAATTAATTAATAAAATTTAAAAATTTTAAAGATTTAAAGTACAATTATAAATCATTTAAAATAAAATTTTAATTAAATAAATTATATAAAATTTTAATTTTTATTAATTAAATTAATAATATTTAACATTAATGATATTTAAAAGTGTTTAACATATATAATAAATTTATTTTTTAAAAAATATTTTTAATTTTATAAATAATAAAATAAATCACTATCGTATAATAATTTTTCTTTGTAACACCATCACCTTAATTTTTTCGACTTTCGGTGTTATACGGGAAAATCTCTCTCTCGGACATCAGAAAGTTCCATTCAAAGTGAAAGGCTTTCAAAATTAGAAAATTAGTGTTGCTCTTTTTTTTTCTTCCTATTTTACGTATCATTAGAAAAAACTATTCACGAAACATAATATTTCCTTTGAAAATAAGTTTACTGAAATATAATAGAATATGATATATTATTAAAAATATTATATTATCATTATATTATTTATTATATTTGGTAAGAATATAAGATTATATCGTCTAATTTTAGGAATCTAACGGTTATAAGAGTATTAAATGAAAAATATATTTTAAATAATTTTTATTTAATTTTTTTAATAAATATAGAACTCGTGATCTAAGAGAGTAAAAATAATAACTGAAAATTTTTAACCATTTATTATAAAAATTATTTATTTATTTTTAAATTTAATTATAAATATATATAATATCTATAGTTATTATAGTCATGTTAAAAATAAATTATTAAATTAAAACAATCATTCTATCATAGATTTTATGATATTTATTCTGAGATAATTAATTAACAGATTAAATATTTATAATTATATTTTTTGAAATAAAAATATTTATAATAACTTATACTAAGAATGTACTAATATGTAAAAATAAAGTAGATTTTATCAATAAGAGTTTTTTTTTAATTAATGTAATAACATGATATATTATTTCTTAACAAATTAAATTTAAATTCAAAAAAATATATTTAAAAAAAATTATAAATTTTAAATATAAATCATAAAATCATATAATTTTATTAAAGAAAATAAAGTAGATTCTCGAAGGATAAAAAAAGAAAGTTTATGACAAAAAATATATAAAAAAGAAAGTCGATTTGTTTTCCAATATTTCCTTTTTCGTATTTTATAATTTAATTACTCCACAATTCAACCTTGGCCCCACAGTTTCTTATTTTATGTTCTGCTTTAAATTTTAACAAAACAAGGTTCAATTACTGCGTTGTAGACCAAACTCTTGAGAGCCGCCACAATGGCCGCCTCATGTCCAACTGCTCGCGGTTCTCTCTTCCTTCCCGCTCCAACCAAACTCTTTTCTTCCCGCCACGCCTTCCAAACCGACGTTGTAACACTGAAAACCGATTCCAAGTGCCGGGCTCGGTATCTTAAACTCGAACCCAGGTCCCAGAGAGGAAATTCCGTTAAGCGCAATGTGATCAACGAAAATGATAGCTTCGACGAAACTTACATCTCAGTTGACGATAAACAGTTCGTACGGTGGTTCCGCGAGGCTTGGCCTTACCTCTGGGCTCACCGTGGCGGCACTTTCGTTGTTATTATTTCCGGCGAAATCGTCGCTTCCCCCTTTTTGGACACCATTTTAAAGGCAAAATGAATAAATTGGTAAAATCTGTTAAATGTTTTATGAGAAAGTTTTTTTCTAACTTTTCTTTTCTTCTTTTTCAACTTGCAGGATATTGCGTTTTTGCATCACCTAGGGATTAGATTTGTTATTGTTCCGGGAACTCACGTGCAAATCGACAAGCTTTTGGCTGAGAGAGGTGAGCCCAACAAAACAACGTCGTTTCGTGTTACACTTATTTCACTTGTTCTCATAGAAATGTTCAGTGTAGTAAGTTTTGTACTTGAGTTCACTTGTTCTATTATTTGTCTTTATTATTATAATCGTAGAAAAATTCTGAACCTTTGGTAATTCAGTGTTTATATCATTTTAGCTATGAATGAAAATCTTGGTTTTACAATTAAGTAGATTAGTAATACTTTAAATGAGCCACAAAAAATTGCAGGGCTTGAACCGAAGTATTATGGTAGATATAGAATTACAGACTCTGAATCTCTAGCTGCTGCAACGGAAGCGGCCGGAGGGATTCGTCTAATGATAGAGGCAAAGCTTTCTCCCGGGCCTTCCATATGTAATATTCGTCGGCATGGCGATAGCAGCCGTTGGCATGAAGTTGGTGTCAGTGTTGCTAGCGGGAACTTCCTTGCAGCCAAGGTTAGAATGTTTCCGTTTTGAAAATAACTTTTGATTTGGGTTGTTCTTTTATGTGCATTACTATTCTTCTGTTTGAGATAAAGGATAAACCTTTTTGAACTGATGAGCAATGGGTAACTTGCAAAAGCATTGTTTCTGGGTATTGGCTCTGCTATTAAACTTGTTATAATTTTGCCTCATGCTAAACACTTCTGCAGAGAAGGGGAGTTGTTGAAGGTGTCGATTATGGAGCAACTGGTGAAGTAAAGAAAGTAGATGTTACTCGCTTGCGTGAGAGGCTTGATGGTGGTTGTATAGTAATATTAAGCAACCTGGGGTATTCTAGCTCTGGTGAAGTTTTGAATTGCAAGTATGCTGTGTAACCTTTAATGGTATTTTGTTGCAGCTTGTTGTTATCTATTGTCCAGTGAAGTAAAAAAAATCCTTGATCAATAACTAAAGCAGTTTTTTATGGGCGGAAGATTACATATTATGCACATCTTTTAGGAGTTATTAGGCAGGTCATTGGGGTCGAAAATAGCCCATCTTTCACATTTTACTTTCTTTTTTTATCTTTATGTATTTCCTAACTAATATTTTTTTATAGGTCGTTTATGGGCAACCACTTGAGACTTTATGGTGCATCTTGCACTAGCTTAGAAGTCTTATTTTACTTCCCAACGATTTAAAACTTGACTGCTAATGCTTTATGTTTTTCTGAATTCAGCACATATGAAGTTGCCACGGCTTGTGCATTAGCTCTTAAAGCAGATAAGCTTATTTGCATTATAGATGGCCCAATTTTGGATGAGAATGGACGCCTTATTGATTTCTTGCCTCTCCAAGAAGCAGATATGTTAATCCGTCAACGGGCCAAACAAAGTGAGGTAGCTGCTAAATATGTCAAAGCTGTTGATGAAGAAGATCTTACTAGTGTTGGACATGATGATAATAATTCAGTTGCTCACGCTTCACAAAATGGAAAGGCTCTCAATATTACACGAAATCCTACCTTTCTGAATGGTGTTGGTTTTAATAATGGCAATGGACTATGGTCTGGAGAACAGGGCTTTGCTATTGGAGGTCAGGAGCGGCTAAGTCGAGATAATGACTACCTTTCGGAGTTGGCTGCTGCAGCCTTTGTCTGCAGAGTAAGTTCGAAAGCTTGTTTGAGCTTAGTATATTAGATTCCTTCCTACGTGAAAATAGTATGCCAATTGTATTTTCTGCTTTATTGTCAGGGTGGTGTACAAAGAGTTCATTTATTAGATGGCACTATCAGTGGGGTCTTATTGTTGGAACTGTTCAAAAGAGACGGGATGGGGACAATGGTTGCTAGGTATATAATGTTTACCATTAACTTGTCAATTAGCTTATGGGAAAATAGATATTTGATGATGGGAATATAGTACGAAACATGGTTAATTTCCAACGTATCTGTGTTTGCTTTGGAAGTAACCAATCTTTCCATGATTGGTAGCCTATTCCGATGTTTTAGTGGGGTCTGCCACTCAGGTGGAGTGTTAAACCTAAGATATATGTTATATGTTACTAAATGATTACAAGTACCTGTTTTTTTTTTGTTGTTATTTTTTTTAATTTAGTGGTACTTCAGAGGACCTTCTATCACTATATTCTATAACAATTTCCTTTTCCAACTTTCATGGTTTTAAGAGACCTGTATTTTCTTATTTAATTGTGTGGTCATGCATTGATATGTTTTGTAACATTTAACAATGGACAAACAGGAGAATTTATTGTTATGATATCCTTTTTCCTAGGATGAGGGGCCTCATAGTAACTTCATGTGACTGATATTTCTTAGTTTATATCGCGCTGCAGTTGCTAGACTCGGTAAGTAATTAAGCTATCTTGCATTCAGTTCGTTGACCTCAGCATTGCTTGTTTTTCAGTGATCTATATGAAGGGGCTAGGATGGCTATGGTGACAGATCTCGCTGGAATCAAGCAAATCATACAACCATTAGAAGAGTCTGGCACATTGGTTCACAGGAGTGATGAAGAGGTCTATATAGCTCTTTTTGACTTTTGTTTAACCAGCCTATCTCATTTATGCATATACATTTCGGTGAAGCTCTTGTTAAAATAACGAGAATAAAGTTTGATCGTACTTTGCATTCTTTTGAATTGGAGCCAATATCTGAATATTAAATTCTTGCGTCTTTTCATTTTGTGCAGCTGCTTAAGGCCTTAGATTCATTTGTTGTCACGGAAAGAGAAGGTCAAATCATTGCTTGTGGGGCTCTATTTCCTTTCTTCAAGGACAAGTGTGGAGAAGTTGCTTGTATCGCAGTTTCTCCAGAATGTCGAGGACATGGACAAGGAGATAAATTGCTTGGTATGCTGTTGGACATCTCTAACTTCATTGCTTATGCCATATTAGACATGATCAGACCCTGCTCTACATATTCTGATCTAGCTGAAAGAGATGCAATGCAAGAACTGTCTAATGAAACATCTTTACAAATTCGAAAAACAATAATTTTAGTAAGGCATACTCCGAAAAGGGCACGTATTTTGGCTGCTAGATTGTATATAAAGCATTTGCTGATAAGTTTATGACCTCATCGGTGTGATGTTTGATTGTGTCAACCAATCTTAAGATTCCTAATAACAAGTCTTTACTTTTTTATATCTATTTTTGTGCAGATTACATCGAGAAGAAGGCATCCTCTCTCAGATTGGACATGCTTTTCCTACTAACAACTCGTACTGCTGATTGGTGCGTATGAATTGAACTTTATTTCGTGCATTCGATTATTTTCATACACCATTTAGTGATAAATTTGAACATACCATCTTTGATAGAGAGTCGGTCAATTTGTAATGTCCTTTCGATACTTCAGCCATTATTTATGAGATTACTGCATTTGAAGAAAGGGGGTTCTGAGAATGCTTTACAGGTTTGTAAGGCGTGGCTTCAGAGAATGCACGATTGACATGATTCCGGATGAAAGGCGGAAAAAGATTAATCTATCCCGTAACTCCAAGTATTACATGAAGGAGTTGATACCAGATCGAAGTGGAATTACAGCCGATAGAGCATTTAAACGACCTTGCAACCGATAAGGTACCACCTTAGTCGATGCTAACCCGGAGTCGAAGACTGCTTAGAAGACGATGCTACCTCAGCTTAAACTAATTGGCAAGAGAACCGTTCATGTTGAGCAGAGGTTGATATGATTTTCTATGCATCAGGTTGCTGTGTAATTTATGATTGCCATGAAAACATCTTTATTGTGACATAATTTTCGTTGGCAAATTGAAGTTAATTTAGGGGCAAACTATCATGGTGGTCATTAAATTATGGATCGACTCTATTCTATTCATTAAAGAAAAAAAAATTGTCACCTAGTTCACTAAACTTTCAATTTGATTTCAATTTAGTCACTAATTAATTGTTGAAGTGACAAATAAATTTGTATAATTACATATTTATCATATTGTTTCAGTCTTGAATTAAATTAATTCGAATAAAAATCAACAATTTTCTCTTTATTATCTTGTTCTCCCTTTCTACTCCCTCCTCCAGCTACCATCACCGATTCACCACTATTTACCAAAAAAGTATAAAACAAAACTAAACGGTAAAGTCAAAACTATAATAATGAAGCTACAGTAGATTCCAAAAGCCAAATAGGCAAATAAAATAAAGCGTAAATTAAACATGCGGTCACTGGAGTTTTAGACTGTTTATATTTTGATCACTGAAATAAAAAATTATTATAA
Organism: Abelmoschus esculentus; assembly: GCA_035048815.1. Classification (NCBI taxonomy): domain Eukaryota; kingdom Viridiplantae; phylum Streptophyta; class Magnoliopsida; order Malvales; family Malvaceae; genus Abelmoschus; species Abelmoschus esculentus. The sequence continues at coordinate 11,694,948 of JAUCBN010000044.1, forward strand.
TCATTACTAATTTTTAATTAATTTTTATTATAATCATTGTCATTAAAAGTGTTGACATGATATTCTTTTTAAAATTTACAGTCATGAACGGGATTAAAATTTTGATAAATAAAATTATCTTTCTGATAAAAAGATCTTTGATTAAAAGGTTAATATAATTTAATTTTTAAGTTGATTTAATATTTTTCGTCAATACACGACCTATGTCCAAATGTGATTAAAATATTTAAAATAAGTAAAAAAATATTTTTTTAAAAAATAAATACTTTTTATAATTTTATATCAATTTTTTAAATTAAATATGTACTCTCACTTTAAATTTAAAACATCTAAGAAAATTTAATGTACACATTTTTTAAATTAACATTTTATTTTTTATGTTCTAAATTGTAATTATAATATTATTATAAGAGAAGATAATAGAGTCTGAAATTAAAATATTAATTAATTTTCATTTAGATTTCACAAATGTTTAAAAGTTTTTTTTTCTAAAATTCATAAATTTTGTTTAAAAGAGATTACTTTACACGAGATCAAAATGTAAAGGGACCTAACGAGTATTTAAGGAGTAGTTTAACCCCCACATAAAACATAAATAATAAATAATATATTAAGTAGTAAAAAAAATATTTCCATTTAAATATTCTTACGGACATAAAAATAAAGCACTCTCTTCCATGTTTTTATTTCTTGATTTTCTTATTCACTCCTTTGTTCTGTAAGAAATAATTTCGCGACAAAAATCCTCTACTCCGCGCGTGATCTCTTCTTCCTTCGCGCGTTTCTCCGATCAGGTACTCCATTATTCATCTTCAATTTTTTCCTATTTTTTTTCGCTTTAAATCTGTAGAATTCAGTGCTTAATGTAAAAAATTGTTTGTTTTAATCTTGTTTGGAATTTTCTAGATGAATCAACCATGGATGAATTTCATCAAATTCTAAGCTCGCGATGAAAATGATCAACCTGATTTCTTGTTGCTTCATTTTTGTTAACGTTGTTTTCGTCGAGAAGAAACAAAACGAAATGCAATCTATTGGAATTGTAAATATTCATAGTTTGTATATTTCAGGATATGCTTTTTTTTCGTAGTTAGCTAGGAAGTTAAAGATTTATATGGGTTGAGTCTAAATCCATGTATAATTTGAGTTAAGAGAAATGGGAACTTGTAACTTTTGTTTTATGCTCAAGAACAGATTAAATTTTGTAAACTTTTATCTTGAAGTTTCAAACTTGATTGTATTAAGGATTTTTTTTCTGTTTTTGCTTCTGATTTTCTGTATTTTCACCTATTTTTTGGTTGAAATTCTGAAATTTGCATCATTTCAATTCAATGTTTTTTGTTGGTTGTCTAAACTTTATGAATATGCATGAAAGTATATACAATTGATTAGTATTGGTGCTTGATCTTTTCGATTTCAAATGATTAATATTTTCATATATTTTGGGTTTCAGGAATTTACTGATGGGTGCCCCTAAGCAGAAATGGACTGCAGAAGAAGAAGCTGCCCTCAAGGCAGGAGTTGTCAAACATGGAACTGGCAAATGGCGCAATATACTTTCAGATCCTGAGTTTAGTTCAGTCCTGCGTTCACGCTCAAACGTGGATCTCAAGGTAGTAGCTGAGCTTCGAGTAGGATTCATCAGGCGTAATCACTATAAGAGTTTTAATGTTTTCTGGTTTAATGAACTAAATTTGCTGTGTTTGGACAGTATCTTTATTAATTGCGTCTGAAACTCTCGAATGTGAGCTGTATGCATGTTTTGGTTGCCAATCTTCTGTCATGCATAGAGGTGATATAATGTGTGAAGTGTTGTTAATATGACCAGGACAAATGGAGAAATATAAATGCCACTGCCATATGGGGTTCAAGGCAGAAGGCCAAGCTTGCTCTTAAAAGAAATCAGATGGCTGCTCAACAGGATGATAACCACATGGCACTTATCACTGTACCTTCAAGTGAAGAAGTTGTTGATCCTAAGCCCCTTGCAATTTGTAATGGAACACCAAGGGCTACTGGCTCCAAAAAAATAATTTCAAGGTTGTTTTTACATATTTTCGTATGTCATATTAAACTTCTAGTTCAATTTCGGTATATGAGTGTCTGTCCGCCAGATACTAGAACATGAAAAGAAGCAGAAGGCAACACACTTCCAAGGTTGATTCATTTCAAACTGGGTGTAAATGCACATATTTGGTTAGTGCCTTAGATTAGGGGTTTTAGATCACTTATTTTTAGCTGATGAAAACGAAAATTATACGACCTTTGGTCATTTTTGGCCATGTGTTGAGAGCTTTACTATTCTGACTTGTACAGGCGTAACGAATCCTACTTAAGTGACATCCTCTCAATGCTTGTAGGTTGGAAAACATTTTATTAGAGGCTATCACTAGTTTGAGAGAGCCTGGTGGCTCGGACAGAGCTTCAATTGCTTTATACATAGAGGTACTTTTCTTTCTTGGACCGGTCGTAAATCCTAAATACTTAAACAAGACCTTTGCTACTTTTATTGGCTTTATATGGCAACAGTTTTCATTTTGTCTTGTTTCCAAGTACGTATGGAACTAACGGTTTCTATTTCTCCTTATTTATTGTACATTATATTTTCAAGCATTTAAACCCGAAGCTCATCTTAGAAACTATTGTAAATGATTTCCCTAAAATATCTAAACTAATTTGTGTTTGTTTTTTCGACATTTTAGGAGAAATATGCTGCACTGCCGAACCTCAAGAAGCTTCTGGCTACAAAATTAAAGCTGCTGGTAGCAAATGGGACATTGACAAAGGTAATTATACTGTTATTTGTGTAACATTATTTTATAATTTTATTTTCTTCCTTATATATACTCCGTCCGTCCCTATAAAAATGTCCCTTATTGACTTTTATGGTCAAAATGTTCAACTTTGACTTATTATTGATAAAAATATAAAAAAAGTATATTTTGAAAACATTCAATCAAATAGTGCTTAAACATATTCTTTATAAAATTTAATATTTAAAATATTATGGTCACAGTTAAAAATGTTTGACAAAAAAGTCAATAAAGAACTTAAATGGGAAGGAAGGAGTATGAAATACTTAGCCTATGATGTGGTTCGACGGTCGACGCTATAAAAAGTTAAATTCATCATTAGTGTTCCAGGGTCATAGGAAAGTCCTTGTATTAGGTAAAAATTTAAAGCCATTAATGTTCTCGAAAATGATTTTAGGTTTACTTATGTCACACAGAACCTACAATATTCCAATTTAAAGAAAGAAAGGTGGAAAGTTTGCATCCTATTTGTATAATGGATACAATGACATCGATACGTTTCTTCCTTATGAATTGCGTTAAATATTTTGTTGGTTTTCTGATGTACTCGTGGAAAGTTATTAGCATGTTTGTAAAGAATGTTTAAAGTTGAATGTTCATAAGTTGGGAGTGATTATTCTTTATGATGCATATATTGATAGGTAAAGCATAAGTATAGGATTGCACCACATTCAACTATTTCTGAAGCAAGAACTCCTCTGCTTGCTTTGGAAGGAAGGCAAAAGAACTCTTCAAAAGCCGAGAAGAAGAGCATCAACCTTCTTACTAAAACCCAAGTTGATGCAGAGTTATCGAAAATGAAGAGCATGACTGCAGAAGAGGCTGCTGCGGCTGCCGCACGAGCAGTTGCAGAGGCAGAAGTTGCTATTGCCGAGGCTGAAAAGGCAGCAAGAGAGGCAGAGGCTGCAGAAGCTGAAGCTGAAGCAGCAAAGATTTTTGCTAAAGCGGCAGCTAAAGCATTGAAGTCTAGGATGCTAGTTACCTGGTAAATCTTTGTTCTTATATATTCTTCCATTGAACAATGTACATAGATCTGGAAACACAGTTCCTCAGAGGATGCTCGCGATATTTACACCCTGCAGCAGCAGCTCTGTCAATCAACAAAGCTTTACCACAACAACTTGACTTCAGCTGAACAAATTTTATATTACTTATATATACGAGATTATTTAGGATTTCTTCCCCAATTTTGTGGTTCTTTTTGCTGTTTATCTTATTGATATCAGTCTCAAACTTGTGCAGATGGTATAGAAAGACACCATTTGGTCTTAGTTCGTTGCTGGAACCTTGCATCCGAGTTCACATCTTGCTGGCCTGGTATATCAACTATGAATCATGTCTATAACTGTATATATATTAGGCTTGTAAAGGAGAAAATGTGAGATCAATCCATGGAGTTGTGCTTCTTTTCGGACGAACATTCGCCGAGAAGCTTATAGTTTTTTGTGATTCTATAACTTTATCTTGAAGTAAAGGGTATATAGATATAGCAAAAGAGATAGAGATGGCATTGTGATGGCACACTTGACATATGATCTGTTTTCTTCTTCTTTAAGGTTCATCACAAAATATTACACAAAGAAAACCCTATTTTTTTATTGTAAATTAGTGTTTTTTTTTTTTATCAATGGTGATGTTAGTTATTTTATCCTTTTACAAAAAGATTTGAAAATGAATTTAAAATATTGAATTTTGAAAGAAAAAAAAGTACAAAATAACTTTAATTATTAAAAATTTTAAAAACGATAAAAATTGTGAAAAATAAGAATTTTTGTTAAAGAGTTAAATAAAAATTATTAAAAACTGTTGCTTTTTCCATAATTGATTTAATTTCAAAAAAATAGAAGTTTGAGGGTAAAAAAAAAGCAAGAAAAAGAATTTTAGGGCTGAAATGCTTTTTAATATATATTATTTTATTTTATATTTATTATTTTGAGAATAAAAAGAGATATTCCATTTCTGAGAATTAAAAGTGAAAAGGAGAAAATAATTGTAATAAATAAAAGAAAATTAGTTCAATTAACCCTACCCTACCCTACCCTACCCTACCCTACACCACTCTAAGGTCCCCAGCCCCCAAAACGACTTGGATAAAGATCATTCTTTTATATGGATGGTTTAGGTTAAACTATATGGTTAGACATCTAAATTTTACAAATTTTCATTTTCGTCCACAATAATAAAAATAAATGTAAGTTGGTCACCACCATTAGACATTATTTACATTTTAGTCACACACATTAAATTTTATTTTCTTATTCACTCACGTTAGATTTTATTTTCTCATTTTAGCCACTCAGGTAACGTTAAATTGAATATAGCTAGAGTATCATGTGGATTTTTTACCCAAATAATAATTAAAAAATTTCTCCACCAGATAACATGATTTCCACGTCATTTGGAATTTTAAACCCAATAATCGAAGAACCTTTCATTTTTAAAATATAAGGATAAATTCATAAATAAATTAAATTTTTAAAAAATTAAATAAAAAACATAGATAAAAAATTCCTCTAAGACCAAGAAAAAATTTATATATATGTAAAAACCCAATAAAAATTTCTTAGTCTACACATAAGGTTGACGTGGGACTAAATAACTAAATAGCCTAGCTAAGAAATCTTCTTTATCAATAATAGTTAGCAAATATGTACAAAATTGAAATGGGGTTGGTATTTGGTGTAAAAGGGTGATATCAGCTTATAGAAATTAATTATTTTGATAATAAAAAAAGTGTTTAAAATTATAAATTAGGTGAAGTCACCCAACTTTCATAATTTTTCAGTTTGGTCAATAAAATAAATTGTAAACTGGTCACCACTATTAAACATTGTTTACATTTTTTGACAGTATATATACACCTTATAGATAGAATGGTTTAAACTCGTATATTTTAAAATAAATATCATTTATTTATTTTTTATTAAAACATTTATTGAATTTAAAATAAATTGAATTAAGTTTTACGTATAATAAAAAAAATACGATTAATTGTAATTAGTGAAATCAATTTTCATCCTATGGAAAATCAAAAGCAAATTCTTAATAATCCCACCCTTCATCTCCTTTTTCTTTTTCTCTCATCAAAAAACACAAATTAATATATAGCCAATACCATATAAAATACGCCAATCCACATTACACGTACGAGAAAAACTTGACACGAGTGAACCACTCCCTCCCCATCCCATGCACGAAAAAGAAGACGCCTAGGGCCGCCATGCACCGGCCCAAACTACCACCTGATCCTTCCAAGATAAGAATATTCCGGCGTCGGGGCATTCTGTCATCGACCAACCTTCCTTGTACCTTCTCAGCAAGGCGCGTACGTCATCGCATACTTCATCACTTAAACCTACGGGGTTGAACCCACTTGCATGCAACCGTCTGGACCAGCGCGTGGCCGGTTCGCGACTCTCGCTGGACTCGGACGGTGAACAAGCCACCAAGTCGATGATGGCTCGACCGGCCGCTCTTTCAAGCATCAACTTTTCGTTGCTTGTTCTATTGAAACTCTCGTCCAAGGCTTCAAAGTAAACTCTAAACCATCTCAAACACTCTTGGAAACCCTTAATGAAATCTATCCCATCAACCCCAACGTAAAGATCAGCTTCTTCTTCAACGACCGTGATGATCCTTGGCTGCAATCTCCTGAGATTCGATATCATGGTATCTCTTCGATTATCGACGGCTGTGATTGAATGTAATGTGCCAACACAGTTGATGGCCAAGGCTTCATCGTCTTTGATTTCAAGCTCTGATAAATCTAAGTCACATAAATCACCAGCATGGTGTATGACGTTGAATTTAAAGGGAACTCCCATAAGCCTAGCGAATTTTTCCATTCTTTTCCCTATTTCTTTCATTACCTTTTGGACAGCAGCTAAGCCCTGTGATGAGCCTGGAACGCCACCGTTTCTTCTAGTGACAATCGTGGTGAGCCTTAGATTCGGGGTTTCATCGCGACGGGTTGCTAGGGCTTCAAGCAAAGTAGGCCATTGAGTGCAATACGTGTTGCTGATATCAATTATATGTAAATTGGTTTCACCTTCCAAAGCTTCCATGATTGCACCATTACAAGCAACATGACCAAAAGTAGTCCAAGGGCTTACCTCTTGGAACTTCAATACCATCTTCCTCGTCGACTCGAAAGAAGATGTTTTCTCAGAGACGGAGGCTAACGTCCGGTAGCAACGATCGCCGGAGTCAGTCATGCGGCTGAACAAAGCTTGAAGGAAATAAGAAGCCAGTTTTTGATCGGTGTTACCATAAGGTGATCCGAGCTCGTTCAACATCCACATCAGCTGTTGAACCCGTCCGCTGTTCCGATTGGCGATAGCGGTCGCCGTCTCCAGGAGGATATCGGAAGCCCACTTCCCGGAGAAATCGAAGTTGTTCAGGTCATGTGCGGAGGAAAAAGTAGTGGTGGAGTAATCAGAAGACTCAAAGGCATGGTGAGTGGGGGTGGGGGTGGAAGTGTTTGTGGGAGTGGCAACGGTGGTTGTAGAGGTGGTGGAAGGGTGAGGCTGATGTTGTTGATAATGATAATAAGGGTTATAGTAATTTTTGGAAGAAGATGAAGAGAAGTCTTCTTCATCCATGAAAACGTTGAAGCATTCTTCGTCTTCTTGTTGGTAGTGATTGTTCTGTCTGGATGATCTGGAACTGCTGGATGTTCTACTAGAGTTGAAAGATTGATCCGATGATTGAAGGCTCACAAGTCTAAACAAGGTATCCATCTAAATCCAACACCAAACAGACCCACATCAATGAACTTTGGATTCAGGTTGTCGGGAAAGGGCAAGGGGGATGAATGTCTGAACAGATGAGCAGCTTATGTTTTTCTAACAGTATATACTACTACACCATGATTGAAGAAGGGGGATCTTAAAACTATGATTTTACTAATTGGGTTTAGGCCAAGACAATTAAATACTTATTAAGAAGAAAAAGTAAAGGTCTGGGAATCTATGTCGTGACAGTCAAAATTATGCTTTTCTTTTTGTGTAATCGATGAAAAAGAAATGGAAATGGCCGGTTAGTGGCTGAGGGTACTTTTCTAGCATAGCTTAGTCTTTTAGGGTATGCTTTCTAATTTCATTTCCCTTTTCTCTTTAAATTTTTCATGGACAAATTGACAAATATGGAGCTTTTCTATTAACACTTGTAATTAGGAGCATCATGGACTACATAAGCCGGTGTTTTAGATATACAATTTGTCTGACAAAAAGATTGAAAAAGAAAGGGTCCATATCATGAAATGGGTTAGTTGAGTAGCTCTATAACCATATATATATTATTATATATATAAGTTAGTACTATATAACTATCATGATATATTATATTATTTATTGTTGTATATTTTCTTGAGGGAGAAAGAGAATGAAAAAATGATATAGATTATAGTGAGAGTAGGCGTGCGAAATGGTTAGACAGGGGGGAGAGGAAAAAGGGTAAAAGCTGCCGGCGTGCATGGGCAGCATCAAACCCACCATCATCAACCCAGTACATTCACATTCTTTGCCTCCTAATCCCTCATAAATCCCTGCAAAAATCCCTACTTCCCTCCCTTTCTATACTATTTTCACTATATCCCATACTACCAATCTGTCAGTATAGTATTATATTATACTCCATTACCATAATCTACCCTTCCCTAGGGCAATGGCATGCACCTTTGCTTTCATTCTTTTCCCCCCTTTCCCCCACACTCCTTGTGTCATCCAATAGTTTATACATTTGTATTTCACCCCCACAATATCACTAATCACTAATCTATTTCATTACATCACTAAAATCCAAAACTTTACACACATACCTCTCTGTCCATTGCCTTGGACTTCAAGTCTTAATCTTAACATGCATTCACGTACATATGTATCGACTTAACGGTTGAAACGCGAGGTTTATGACATGTGTTGTTTTGTGTTGGAAGGCTCCCGGTTTTGTCCTTATCTTTGGGTTGTTTAGGAGACAGCAAAATACAAAGCTACGGTAGCTGAGTTGATGAGTTTTTTAGGCTCTGGCTATGCATTTATGTTGCTGTAGAGATCTTCCAATGTATTGTTCCTCGATTTCTTTCAACAATCATTAGGGGGAATTGCTGGGTTTGGACTATTTGTCCCTAGTCAAGACGAGGATTCAACACCACACTTTTTACCTATACCTTCCATCTCCTTGTTTATTATACCAAACAGTCATGGATTCTGATTTTGATTTTGTATATCGATTCCCGAGAATCAAAGAATAAAATGTTCCAAGCTTCCGACCCACATTCCCCAAAGCTATCTAGTTAGTTCATTAGTATTTTTTATACTCATCGATATACGTATAAATCGTTTGTCTCGTCTCCTTTGTTATCTCACTTTAAATAATAGGTTTAGAATTTGAGATTTAGGGTTTAAGTTTAAGGTTATAGTTAAAGTTTAGATAATTAAATATATTGTATAATTTTAGGTATAAGGTTTAAGATTTAGGACATAAAAATTAAAGTTATGATTTAAAATTTAATTTTAAAAGATTTTTTTAAAGTGAACAGACATGATTATTGATTAGGGGTAAAAGATTTTTGTTCCATTGATATCTAATCTATTATTCAATCCATTGATCGATTAATCTAAATCAAATAATATAGAGACTCCTTAAGAGGGTATCGTGTATAATAGAGCAATAATTTAAGGTTTAGGTTTAAGATTAGGGTTTAGGAGATCAGATATATAGTGTATTTTTAAAGTTTAAGATTAGAGTTTATAATTTATTTATTTATTTTTAATGTTGAAATATACAAAAAGACACGAAAAAAAGATAAAAGTTTTTTACTCGCGATATCTAAAATATAATACAAAGACTTTGATAGCTTCAACTAGGGTCTAGGGTATGTCTGATGGATTTTTGGGACCACAATTTGTTCACATGATGTTGCTTTTGGGAGTATAGAAACAGGGTTGTGGGTGAAATGTCACACTTCCTCAACCATAAAAGAAATTTCCCTTTAGATTAATTTGGAAGGTGATGACCAACTTGTCCATTTTATAACACCTCCCCCCTCTATCTTACATGTTCAAGACCCTATAGATTTGCATAATTGAAAAGTAACCACAAACACATTATTACATCACCTTTTTTCCTTGTCCAAATCCTTCAAACCCCATGAATTCAAAACCCTAATCCCAAGTCTCTAACCACATAAATCTGACGTAGAAAAGATGATATATTTTGGATTCCAACAACCCTTATTTCCCCATACCTTGGGTGAAAACCACAAGGTCAAAAGCAAAAACTGTCGGTGTCTGATGTTAATAAAAGAAGAACTACGATGTGAAAGAGAGACAAGTAACTGTGACCACAGAAAGGACATGATTCCTGAGTTGGTCAATCAGTTTTTTGCCTGAAACATGCTTTCCTCGTGGCCTTTATACGAACGCTAACCCCACCATAATCTGAGCATATCAAAATAAGTATATGTACATGCACATGTATTTTTACCATAACCTGGCCGAAGATAACTTTAGTGGACCTGCAAAAAAATGTAAAATGGGGTTGGATTTGCCCTGACATGGCTTTAGGCCAGTAGTCACCAAAGCTGTAGTTGCAATTGGACCCCCCCCCTGAGTTTTCTTTTGCAACTAATCTCTTTCAGTGCTATAACTTTTATTCTAATTGCATTGTTTTCTCTCATTGATGATGTTTAAGAGGCCCCATCACTTATTTAATAACTAAGAATTTCTTTGTCTTCAATTAGGGATGAATCAAACACCTGAATAATTATACTTCTTAAAAATTTTAAATTTTTAATATTTAAAAAAAATTATATTGTATAATGAGGATATAATCTTACAATCGAATTGCAACTTCTCATATCGTTGTACTATACATAAAAATTTACACTCATAATATAAAATTTTACGTTCGTCCTTATTACTTTTGCTTTAATAATATCTAGGTGTGGCCAACCTAGGCCATGGCCCACTCTATTCCTAAAAAAACAATTTCTATTTGATAAAATAAAACAAAATATTTAAAGTTATATATATATTTTTAATTTTAATGATTCTTAAATTAAAATTTATAGGTATCAAAATCAAACTTGAAAGTTAGTACATTTTTATCGTTTAATTTTTATAAGAGTGTAAATGAATATAACATTCGATAAACTATTTATATAATGTTTGTTTATTAAGTTAAATAAATGAATATGAACAAATTTTTTTATATTTGTTTAATAAATAAAAGAACACGAATAACAGGTGTTCGATTTTTTATATTTATGAACAAACTCATTTATTTATTAATGATATTTTTATAAAAATATTAAAATAATATTTCTATTTTTATATTTGACTCATCAATCTAAGAAATATATATATTATATTTGCAATCCTTATTTAAAACTTGACAAAACAAGTTATGGATGGTGTGTTTTAAACGCTTCGTTTGTGAAAGTGGAGTGTTGTGCGTCAAAAGATGGATAAAAGATTTGTTACTATATTAAGGTGTTTGTTTATTGAAATTTCTTACCTTGGTTGGACAAATGTTAAAAGATAAATATTATGTATGATTGTATGAATATATCATTTTATTTTAAGATAATTTATTATATTCTTAACACTAATTTATTCATTTTATGACAAGAACACCATTTTTTTGTTTTCACAATCTTATGCTGACAACCAAGTTGTTAGAAACCAGCTTTAAAGCAAAAAGCATGCAGTCTTCTTCTTCTTCTTCTTAGTTGAGTGGATGGATACAATCAAAGACAGCTTAAAAGATGAGTTCTGAATTGTCATACTCAGCATATTATCAGAAACTGTATAAGAAAAAAGTCAGGAAGATACAAATTCATTAAAAATAGGAAAAATTACACATCAGTTTCACATGGGAAACTTAGGGACGGAAAGGATGAAAATCGTTTGACATAATTATGTTTTTCTTTATATTAAAATAAAGAGTTTAAAGTTAGGGTTAAGGTTAGGATTCAAAATTAAAGTTTAGAAGGTTTAAGAAATTAAGTATATGATATATATTTTAAGGTATAAAGGGTTTAGGATGTGAGAATTAAGATTAAAGATTAGAACTTAATTTTTAAGTATTTTTAGTATAAGATATAAAAAGAGATATAATTAAAGGGTAAATGATTTTTTTCTCATTAAAAGGGATGGAATCATTTACACACCACTCTTTTCAAGGAGTCCTGATTAACTGGGATTATGGATGACGTGGTGAACATGGTTTACCTAATAATTTTTCCTTTTTAAAGGTATAAATAAATAGTGTGTTTGTAGGTTATTCATATAATGTTTGTTTATGTTTTTAAGTTAAATAAATGGGTATGAACAACTTTTAATGTTCGTTTAATAAAAGAACAAACACAAATAAATATTTGTGTTCATGAAAAAATTCGTTTATGAGCTTATTTATCAACTCGTTTATAAGTTGTTTACCCGGTTCCCCTTTTCCTTTTATTTTATTATATTTTAAATATTGGTGAAGGTAGTGACTAAATTGAACACATGATAAACTTTAAAGTCCAAATTGAGAAGCTCAAGGAGTTTAAAGAGTTCTGGTGTAATTTCAACATTTTGGCAAACATATAAACGAACATGTTATTGAACATATACACGAACATTAAACGATTATATTCACGGACACTTATAAAAATAAATAAACAAACATATATTGAACATGAACAACATTTTCAAACATATAAATAAACAACACAGATTTATTTTGTTCGGACTCAATTCATTTATCCGAAACTATATTTCCCTATCTTTTCCTATTTCAAGTACTTTGGTGAAGGAAACGTGTTAACAATCGAGAAAATAATAACAAAAAAAGTATCCCAGCTGCAATCATGAAGCTCTAAAAGATTGACAAACTCACCGACAGTTCAAAATAATTAGAGAGTTCTGGGGTTGTAGAATCTGTTTAAAACCCTACTTACACCACTCATTCATTCAAGCTTTCACCGAAAGTTGGCAATCATTTCATATAAAGAATACATTTTTTTCCCTGTAAAAAATGCATTGTCCCAAAAAGCACTGAAATCAGCTCATGAAGTTGTAGTAGGACAACATCAAGCATGACATTTTAAGTTGGAAATCAACATTTGGTAGGAAGAGCAGTGTGAATAAATAGAAGTGGTCCATAATAACTATTTGTAGATGCATACATTCCACTCAACTGTCATGCATAAAAAGCTCCTACTGGATGATCAAGAAACTGACATGTTTATGTAGACAAGTCTGGAACTGGTGGGACACTGTCTTTTATGTAGTGTTTTGTAGTACAATAGCACCATAATCCCTGCTGATGCCTGTCCAGGCGACCTGAGAAAACAGGTAATTGCAAGGCTAATATCTACAGCAATCAATTGCTGTGCCTGCAAAACCCTACACTAGAAATAGGATTAAAAAAGCTTTGAACTCGTTCCAATTTCCACATGTTGAGTTCAGAATTCAGATGCCATGACTGTGTACTACAGACTAGATGGTGTTAATGAAAGCTGCAGCAGTATGACACTGAATCATATTCTCAAGGAAAATTCATATATGCTAATACTGGCATACATGAACAATACAATCACGCTTACCTGACATCTGAACCACTTGGGAAACAATCACTACCATGTTGCAAGCATGCCGGAGGGGGGGAAAAACTTGCTCACTTCTCTATCAATGAACTGAGAATCAACATTGATGGAGCTCCACATTGCTTATCACTTGATTGCACACCCCACCACCTTGCTTTTGTATTAAACGTGTACTCTGCTAGATGTTCAGCTCAGGCAAACATGAAAACTACAAAAAATGAAAAATTGGTAATTGCAGGAAGAAAACTCAACACCAAAACTCACCCGAGGTTGATCGTTGTAATCGATTGGAACCTTTTCCGTAGCTGGTAGTGTGGTGAATCTACACCAGCAACTTCACAGATCCATACATTTGCAGATTTGTAGAGGATGAGAAGGTCATGGTATACTTCAACTTTGATACATTATCATTCCTAATGAAATAATATGATATTAATTTTGAGATAAGGAAAAGTTAATCACAGCAAAAGATATCCAAAAATAAGTTGGGTCACAAAGATATAAGCCCGCGTAAAAGGAAACTATTTATACACGTAAAGCCCAAATGACAACGATATCAAATTAACCCTACTTCTCTACCTCACTCTTAACGCCATATATTTTCTCCAAACCCTACTTCTCCACTTTCTCCATTGGCCGTCGCCAAGTCGAAGAGGAACCCTAACCGCCCCCGGCAGAAAAAATGAAGTACAACCCACGAGTCTCCTCGTCTCGCCGTAAGAGCCGCAAGGCCCATTTCACAGCACCGTCGTCCGTTCGCCGCGTTTTGATGAGCGCACCACTCTCATCCGATCTGAGGTCCAAGTACAACGTCAGGTCCATGCCGATCCGCAAGGACGACGAGATCCAAGTGGTTCGTGGTACCTACAAAGGGCGCGAAGGTAAAGTTGTGCAAGTGTACCGTCGCAAATGGGTGATTCACATCGAGCGCATCACGCGTGAGAAAGTGAACGGTTCTACCGTCAACGTTGGGATCAACCCATCCAAGTGCGTTATCACCAAGCTGAGGCTCGACAAGGATCGTAAGTCGTTGCTAGATCGTAAGGCTAAGGGGCGTGCCGCTGCTGATAAGGATAAGGGTACTAAGTTTTCTGCTGAGGATATCATGCAGAGCATCGATTAAGGTTGCCCTTCTCTTCTTCTTCATTTTTATGCTTTTGTTTTTCATGTTACCACTCGGTAATCTGGGATTTTTTAGACTGAATGTTATATGTCTCGTGGTTTATATTGAGCATTATATTTGGTCAATTTCTGAGCCTCTGTTCCGTAATTTAATACTATGTGTTTGTGTCATGGAAATACTCATCTCCAACTGCAAAACAAGTAGCAGAATGAACTTTTAACATCAAGAATTATGACCAGGGACTGAAGAGGAAGACTGTTTAAGCTATAGAGGATTTACATGGGCATAAACTAGACTTGTCAAGGGATGGGATGACCGTTTGAAATTTGGGATGATTTAGACAAAATATGAAGTCCCCCTGCAAAACAAGAAAGATTCATTGCTTAATTCTCGATATTTATATATTTAATTAATTTTGAATAATGTTTTAATTAAATAAAATATTTATAAATTAGAAAATCACATCGTTATTAAGAAACTTGTAATTAAATAACTTGAATAATTGTTTGAAAACAGAGTAAGAGTCTCCTCAGCTAGGAACGCCATCACACAATAATGCCTTGTGAGAAGAAAAAAAAAACACAATATAAAAATTTACATTGAGAAAAAGAAACACAAAATATAAAATTTTACATAGTTAAATTATTAGATGAAATTTATTTATTATACCATCTGTGATTCAATTAAATTTGATTAATTATAATCACGGATGACGTGGTGAATAAAGTTTATGTAATAATTTTGTCAAAGTGTGAAATGACGCAGTTTTAGGGGCAGAGAAGGGTCATCCATGTGGATTTATAATTTTATACTTAAGTAATTAAATTAGATTTAAGAGTTTAAGGTGTAGAATTTAGATTTATGATTAAAATTTAAAAGTTAAGATTTAAAGTTAAAAACTTAGGTTTTAAGGCATAGTTAAAAGTAAAAGTTTAGTTTTTAGATTTTATAAATTAAATATAAAGGATTATATAAATTTTTTATCGTAATTTGTATATAAAAATATAAAATTAGAACACATATAGATTAAGATTTATAATATATAAAATTCAATTATTTTTATATTTTTAAAATTGTTGGATGGGATTAAATAAATAAGATTATTTTTTTATTTTCTAATAATCAAACTTATTGATTTATCTTCGTCCAATAATTTAGGAAAATAAAATAAAAAATAAAACATATGTATTTAAATTTTAATTAAAACTTATTTTAATCATTTTAAATTATATTATTTCATTGTAATGTTTTTATAAAATTATAAAATATAACCATGTATATTCTAGAGTCACTTTAATATTATTTTTATAAAATACAGTAGGAAACTGATTTTAAAAGATGATTTTAAAAAATATTTTTAGATTATTTGATTTAAAATAAAAGTGTTTGATATTATTATAAAAAGTAATTTTAAGTAAATAAAATACGTAGTTCAAACGAAAAATTCTTAAAGACATTGTTTTTTTAAGAAGTACGAAGGGAGTATTGTTTATTTTTTATCTTTTTATTTCATTTTTTAATATATATTTTTATTTTTTAAAAATATAATACGATATAAATAAATTTAAAACGAACATAAATGAACGGATTATCGAATATTTATAAACATGATGTTTCATTCATTTAATTAAACGAACATAAAAATTTTATTTATAATCGTTTATTTAATAAATAAATAAAAATATCTTTTTTCTGATGAATGTTGATTCGTTTATAGTCCTACCCCTACCCTAAATTATTTTCCAACAGCTTAGAGTTGGGTGGAGCCATTCTCCCGACAACATTCCCCAAGTGTCATCATCTGCAAACTTACTTTTACAGTGTGTCATGGCGTGTTGTTCCACTGACAGACACGATTCTTCTTAATCTAAATGGACCGCACAGACTACAGTTGGGTAGGAAAATCATAAACAAGGCCGAAGGGTGATAGATTCTCAGATTCCACCATCACTCATCAGTATCTATGCTAATATTTTAAGGGATATTATTTAATTTATTTTTTTAATTTCTTAGTCCTAATCTAATCTGTACTTAACTAGTGATTATGAAAAGCAATCAAAAACAATAATTAACGTCTCCAAAACTTGGATTCTTGAGTTTCTCGGTGGCTGATGATCAATTTTTTTTTCTATTAATTACTTTATTATTATTTATTAATATCAATTATTATTGTTTATTTAAACAATGAAAAAGGGGTCATAACATAGTCACGTCTCTTATAAAATACAAAGATAAAAGAGTGAGGAATTTCATGATCCAATGACTTTATTCTTATGCAAAAATAAATTATAATGGTTTGATTATTCATATTTTATTTATTAATGATTAATTTAAATTGTATATTATAAAAATCATGTTATTTTTATAATTATATTTTGGTCATAAAACTTAATCTTAATTTGTTTGTATATATTTGGGTGTGTATCTCTTTTTTGAATATTTTATGATCTTAAGTTATTTTAATGAATTTATGTAAAATATTTTTTATGTAATGCTTATAGATAAATTAGTATAATTTTATTTTATCATTTTATTTTTTAATTGTAGATTATTAAGTTAAAAAAATATAGTAAAACATGAAAATAAGAAAAAATAGTTTTAATATTTTATACAATATCAATAGTATGTATCAATCTTCACAAAGTTAATATTTGTAAATATTAAATTTAAAAAATATTTAATTTTTTTAAAATATTAACTATTTAAAAATATCCTTGTCAAAATCATCTTATTTGAATACTTTCACCCCAATTTTTCTGGAATAAATAAACTACGAGTATAACAAAAATAAATTTGATATAATATTTAAATATAAAAGTATAAATTTTTAAATATAAAAAATTAAATTATTATTTTTAGAATGAGTATTAAATTGATAGAATATATAAGTTTTGATACTAATTTATGAATAAAGGTTTAATTCAAATATTAAATTAAGACTAATTTTTTTAAGTACTAATTTAAGAAAAAAATATTTAATACAAACATCAATTTAAAAAAAACTTTAAATATTAACTAAAATTATCTAAATTAAATACTGAATATATATTTAATCCTTTTCAAAACTACATAATGCATGGCTAGGTTAGGTAGCTCTCTTGCCTCTTAGCTCCCATGAATCAATGCATCATAAAATTTCACTAAACCAGATTTTAACTAAAGCTATTAATTTTATCATTTATTATTCATGACTCGAATTTTATTGATTTGTTTTAAAATAAATTGTTAAAATTTTTTAGCTCAAATGAAAATATATAATTTAAATACTAAATGTGTCTTTAAGGACTTATTTTTTTTAATTACAGTGATTACAATAGTATCCGTTCTAGAATATATACTCTCAATCATTGTACATTAATCATTTAATCACTATGCTGACAAATTAATACTCGAACTCGTGACCTTTAAAAATAACAACTGTTCCTTTAACCGATGAAACTAGATCATTCATGCGTACATAAGCCTAGTTTGATATCTAAAGAGTGATTAATTTTGTCTCTAACTGCCTTTTTCAAAGTGTGGACCCAATGTCAAAATCACTAGGCAAGCGTCGCCTCCCCCTTGGCTTAGGTTTCAGCAGCACCCCCAATGGACCCACCGCCCAATACGGTTGCTCCTCTCTTCACCGGCAACCCGTGCTTCCATGTCACTCTCTCCAAGTCTTTTTATTTTCTTGCTTTTAATAAAAACAAGAGACCCAACTTTCTTGTATTGCATCATTTAGTACCATTTTCCGCAAGTACCAGAACAACATGAATGTCATGTCAGCATTTATATGGTTCAGGTTGTCAGCATTTATTAAATTATTGGAATTCAAATAAAAATATTTAATAAATATATGTTTGTTTTTTTATAATAAATTTAAAAATAGATTATTATTATTAATATGAAAATATTTTGAAATAGACATAGCAAGAACAAGAGAGGTGATTTTTTTTTAAAATATTTGAAGAGATTATAATATTTATTAAAATATCATTGACAACCAAATCCATTCACATCTTAATTTTTATGGTCCTGGATGGATCCTGTTCTAGTCTGGACCATGTACACCTAACACCTGTATTACATAATCACATATATTTTATTTAGCATTATTTTCCAAGTTCATAACAAATTGGAATTAAAAGATCTATATCCATATCATTATGAATTCATCCTCACATGCCCAATTTATCACCATTAATCATTGTTATAAGTATACCGTCTAGCTTCATCGGTTGAAAGAATGATTGTTGTTTATGGAGGTCATGAGTTTGAGCAACAGTAATATCAACTTAGTAATTGAATGATCAACCTATTTTAATTTATAATTATGTCGGATTAAGAAATATTTTCTTATCAATTCAAATCGAATAAGTCAATTTTTTAATCGAGTTTTGCATCCTGAAAAATAGAATTTTGTGTATTATTGTATGAAAAGGCATTGGTGGAGTGAGAAGTGAGAGTCATCTTTTTCACACAGCTTTCAGGGTCTTGGTTAAGGGAGTGGGATTTGTTTTGGCATGCCTCTCAACCCCAGACCCACATCTCCTGTCCAGTCCTTGGTTTCTGCGTCTTCAGGAATCTTGAATTCGTCTCCTTCAATGACATGTGTAGATATATATATATCAAGGAAGTGTTTGATGGGGAATGTTAAGGTTTCATCTGAACTCGACCTTTTTCTTGCTCTTTTCTCCTTACGATTCCCCCTTCCCCTCTTCCGGCTGCTGCTCTTGAAGAATCCTTTTACAGGTTTGTATATCATATGCTCCTTGTATTTTCCTTTTTCATGCATATGAATCCATTTCTCTTTTGAAAATCTTACAGCTTCACAAATCTAGAATATTTTCTTAGGAATTTCCCTTTCTATATATCAAGTTTTAATTTACCAGAGATCAACATGTAAACCAGACTCTGAATTGTATTTTCACTGTTAAATAAACCAGAAGACCAATCTAAAGTTGAAGAAACTGTGATGGTTATTATTATTATTATTTCTCCCTCAGAGTCATATGGGAAAGACAGGCGGAGCATCCAGCCACATGTGAATGCGATATATGTTCAATAATGTGTCCCAAAACAACAGTGAATAACCAGAAAAATCATGCTAAAAGTAGCTTCTTTCTTATCTAATAATAATGATGAAAATATCGAGATTTGAATCTATGACCTGTAAATCAACGGACTATGTGCCGGCTTACAGGTTCATACTTTTAGTATGCACTCCTGCCCTATTTATCACCTTTTCTTCTAATCTTCTTCTTTGAATTCTTGCTCTTTTTAGTTTATACAGGTGGAAACAGTGAGAAGAGAGGTGATTGAGCATAGAGTGTAGATATTGTAACGTAATCTACTTTTTCCTGGGATTTTGAACAACCAAACAATGGAGAAGCTTCTTACACCCTATGATAAAGAGTTTATGAGGATGGCAATCTTAAAACATGAAGAAACATTCAAACAACAGGTACAGCAATTTGATTTCTCAGTATTTCTTCTTCTGCTTTAAAACATCATATATATATATATATATATGTTCTAAAAGCTTGCATTTTATGTTTGACCAGGTCTACGAGCTTCATCGTCTATATAGAATCCAGAAGACATTGATGAAAAGTATGGAAACCAGCAGACCCGTGAATGGAAGCTATATGGATCATCAGAGTTCAAGAACCAGACTTGACTTGGAACATCCAGCCGAACATGACGAAGAGGATGACGAATTCATAAATGAAAGCGAGATTGAATTGACTTTAGGGCCTACAAAATTCATGTCGAGGAAGAAACATGGGACTCCCACTTTAATCTCGGATTCTGGACCCAACAGCTTCTCTTCATCTTCGACAGAATCCTGTCATAAGATCAACAGCTGGCCGAGTTCCAAGGCGACCAAAAGGAAGACAAACACAGTAAGAGATGAATTCATCGGTCGTCAGCTGGGACTCCTCGATGTTACAGACCCGACATTGGGGTATCGAAATGGAGGCAAAAACAATGTCGACCTCGAACAACAATTGAGACAAGAAAGATTAAATCAACCACCTTGGTTTTTCCAAGTTCTAAGTATGAATATGACTTGAAAAATACAAATGAAAATTCTCCCAACTCGATAATGACTAGCTTTTAGATTGATGCTTGTGAGGAAGTTTCAGTTTAGTCTTCTTTTAAAGTAAAAATGGGTGTTGGAATCTGTGTAAAGATCACTTGTTTTTGTTTTCATTGACTAGCAAAACCCATTACCGTATAAATCGACTTGATTGGCTGCTTAAAATAATTCTTACAATGTTTTTTATGGTCTAATCTGCATCTGTAATAATTCCAGAAAGCAAGAAATCCAAAGAACAATTTTGTTTAATTTAACAGAGATCCAGGAAAGATTCAAATCTCCACTTGAAAAGACAAGAGGATCAACCAATTCCTCACTCTGAGCCTGAGGCACACATTCATCCGAGTTTATAAATTATAGCTAAGGCATTACATGAAAAGGAAATGGCATTCCAAACAAGTCTCTCTCTCTCTATATATAGCAGCTTCTTGCTTCAACCACCATCACTTCTTGAGATGAGGGAAGCAAACATAAACATCGGATTTCGGATGCTTGGCTTCGGCATGCTCCCTGCACTTGACCTCTGATGTTGTGCATATAAATGTCTGCATACATACCTTACACTGCATTCTAAGTAAATCAAATGTTATTGAACAATCACCAATAATTTAGTACATCAAGCATACGATGAAGTTAAAATGCTTAATCATCGAAAACCTTCGAGCTTGAAGATTTAGATTCTAAATATTCATCCAGTGTTCCAATAATTGATCATATGCTGAAACTTCAAAATCTACAAAGATCAGGGCTCTAATGGGTATCCTTTTGAACAACCCCTACTAATTCTTTTATTGGCCAGAAGAAAACACCATCCATAACCAATTACCGAAAACAGAGATTCCTCCATAGCCAACACAATGATAATTCTATCCACTAGTCTAATATACACAATTCATCATTATTAATACATAAGCATACGGAATAGCACTTGAAGGCTGAAGCATTGTTTTAGGGTATTTGGCCTCCGGTCTACCCATCAATGAAAAATAATTGTCAATAAAATTTATAAAAACAATACCCTTTAATGAACCCTTTCCTCTGTTATACAGAGACCATAAGGATTCTTCATACTTTTTAATCAATATATAAAAGGACGGTTGATAAACAAAAGAACACGAAAATTACCTGAATAGACATAGCTTTCTTGTTTGATTCTAGCTGGCTTCCTGAAAAAGAAGAAAAAACCCATTAAAGCAAGGAAAAAAACAAATAAAACTAAGACGATGATCTAATTCGTATTGAAAGAGAAAGGGGAAACCTTTCGCAGCGTTTTTAGCCTTCTCGAGGTTCTTTTCACGTGCCATCTTGGACTTTTGGGCATTGCCCCCTCCCATATCTGATCGAATTCGCGTGAATATGGCGTTCCTCAAGAACCCTAATTTGGTTAACGACAGAGGGGATTCAAAAATCGAATTGTTTATTTGCTTTGGACAAATAAATAGTCGCCCAAAAACAAGAAAATAGATAAAAGAATAAAAGGGTAAAGTATCAAAATATCATTAAATTTTATTGAAAAATAAAATAATAGTTAAATTTTATATTTTGTAATAAAATAAAAATTTGATCGCTATAAACAGTCGATAATTTTTTTTGAGAATAGTATAATTTAAAATTTTGTTTTAGAATATAAATGATTCTCATTTATATTTATTTAACATAGCATCAGTTTAAGTTATTTAAATTTAGAAAATATACTCTACCTCTAATTCTCTAGACACTAATCACATCCTTTAATATTGAACTCTAAACTTATTATTTTAAAAAAGAGACATTAATAAAAATATAATAAAAAGACAGATATTTAAATCTACAGTGTTAATACAAATACCTAACTCAAATTCCCATGTGGTCCATAAATTCAAATCTCTTTGTTTCACATTTATAGCTGCTACAATCAAGCTTGTATCCTACATCCCAAATTCCCAAGACAAGTCATTCCTTTCCTGCTTCACCAGCCAAGCCACTTTCCAACTTTCAAATCCAAAATGCCCCAGTCTGCCGTCTGCACCACATAATATGAAAAAGATTAGGCATATAAGAACTGTATTAAAAAACACAACAACCCTTCATGTGTTTCAAGTCTCTTTTGGTCTCAATCTCAATAAAACATTTGTCACTTCAAACTTCTTTATCGTGAATCTAACCAAAAGAATTCGGTTCATTAAATGGAATCATAGATAGTCAGTATTGAACAGTAGAATAAATCAAATTATTACAACGTTTTATATAAAGTTTACATGTCCCATTGTCTTCTAGATTTAGCCCCCCTGGTTTGGCTAATGACCGGCCTCATAGTCCCCCCTCTGTTTCATTCTACAACAATAAAACACCACCACCATGTATGTTTTGTCTGTTATGCCTTCTGAAGTTTTCATTGTTGTTTCTGTACTATTACTGGTTTTTAGTACCTTTTTCTTTCTCTGCAATTCAAAGTTTACGCTTTCTTCTTTTTATAAATCACATTTGTGCACCTTTTTTCAGTCCAGGACGACATGAAACGGTGTTTGAATTTGAAAAGTTTGTGTTGAGTTTCAAAGCAATGGAGGGTGCTGCAGCTAAATGTTGTGATGAAGAAGAATGTGAAGCTGAGGAGGAGGAGGAAGAAGAAGCGTTGTCGCTGTGTGATTTGCCTGTCAATTTGATTGAAGAAGGGAACCAGCTGGTTCAAGAAGAAGATGGTGAACCGGTTCAAACAGCAGAAGATTTCAACTTTGGCTCATGGGGTGGCTCTCTTTCGATAAAATCAGAGATGTGTGCCGCTGATGAAGTGTTCTTCAAAGGCCAAATTCTACCACTGCGTCACTCGGTCAGTTCCGACAGTGGCATAACGGGGTTCCGGCAAGATAACCACAACAATAGCGTGTGCTTATCGAGGTCGGAGTCAATGGAACGTGGCTCATTAAGTAGGTTCACAAGTGTTAGTAGCAGTAGCACTAGAAGTAGCCATCACTCAACTAGTAGCAGTAATTCAATGGCAGAGAGAATGGAAAGTACCAACCCAAAGCCAAATGCCATTAAAATCAGAAACAACCTCAACACACATCCAATCCCGAATCCACAGATCAGATTGTCCAAAACCCGAACACCAAATGTCAACAACAGAAACCATAGATCATCGATGTGGGAAATTTTCAGGTTAGGCTTGGTTAGAGCACCAGAGCTTGAATTGCAAAACTTGAAACTTCGTAGCAACAACAACAATGGTAACAGAACTTCTGCCGCAAGCCGAAACAGCAGTTGTAATAGCAGTAAAAGCAGTTCAAGCACCAAGAATGTTGCTAACAATGGAGGTGTTGAAGTTGCAAAGAATCGTCAAGGGTTGAACCGAGGGTTCTTAGAAAATAGAATGGGATTTCTTAGTGGATGCTCATGTTCAGTTAATGCAGTTGAAACCATTCCATTGAACAACGTAGTCGTCACCAAAAGTAACAAGAGCATTGAGAAAGATAAAGGAACTTTCACATGCAAGCTATGTTAATGAAATTGACGCCTAAATCCCTCGCAAGCTTCCCCTTTTTTTCCTATTATTTTTCATCATTTTATTGCTATTTTTTAATTTATATTTTGAAATAGTTCAAAGGGAAGCATGCGAGGGATGAAAGTTTGGAATGTCAGAGTATGTTTGACAGATTCACTGATTCAGTCACAGAGCATAAAGCCATGTCGTGAAACTTTGTAGGTTTTCCAGCTTTTTTTTTTTCTTAGACATTTTGAATAACTCCATTTGTTGTGGGCTGAACAAGCCGACAAGGTCTGGACGGTACATGCTTATCCACAATAATGCATGTTTGGGTCTCTTCGATTGGCTGCTATGGTGCATGAAAGACCACACCCCTCCTCCAGTGGTCATAACTAGACATTAGTTTTTGTCCTGTGAAGTAGAGAATCTATGGAATCTGTGTTCTGACAACACTTCTACCGTAATGATTAGGCCAAATAGGCCTCTTTGGAAACTATTCTTTTGAAGGACCAATTTGGAAACTAAATTTTTACCCAAATAGAAGCTTCATTCATTCATAATAAAGGAAACAGAACAGTAAACAAAAGGCATAAAGGTTTAGAAAAATAAGCTCAAAACGTGTAAAGCAAGAAAAATCAAATATGGGTAAGGTTTTATTTATGTTTGAAGTCTCAAATTTAGGTTTGAGGATAAATATATATTCGTAAAAATAAATATATATATATATATATATTATTTTAAAATGGTTGTTTAAACGAAAAAATCAATTGACAACACCATCCATGCAATTCAAAAATGAGAAACCCTATAATTTGAGTGTTTGGGAAGAATAGTGAATAAAAATTTTCTACCTCCTAATTATGTTTTCTTTCTTGCCTCTTATTAAAAATTGATTTTTAAACTCTAATTTAATTTTTTTACATCCTAAAAAAATACATTTTACTCTTCCTAATTTCTTAAACCCTAATCACAATCCCTCACCTTAAACCCTTTCATTAATTTAAAATAAAAACATCAACAAAAACACGATTAACAGGTAGATGATTTGTACTCACACCTAGCTTTTTCCTTTTTCTATATCATAGTTCCCTTTTCCACTTAGCACTGTTACCTTCCTTTTGACCAATTTGGAAACTAATTATTTATAGTTTTATAAATGGAAAATGATGATATTCATAGGAAAAAAAATACAGGATGGAAAGGGTCCAATTAAACGCACAATTATTTTTTTACCTTTTATGGTATATTTTAAATATATCATTTAATAAAAAAAATTAAATTTTAAGTCACAATTCTATCTTCTAAATTATAAATTTTAAAAATATATCTTAACTACACTTTTTAAAATTTTAATTTAAATTTTAATATTAAACTTTAATATTAAATTTTAAATTTTAAATTTAATCTTTTAATATGATACATACATTAAAAAAAATTACATTCCCAAGCAAACAACACATAAAAACAGCAACAAGAAACATGCCTTGTAGACACAACAAACTGCACAACAACACAACATACACAACAAGTAAAGGAAACGAACATGACATATCCCAAAATTTTTTAAAAATAGACATCGTGTTCTCCAAACCAAACGAGAAAACCCAGCAAGAACTTAGCCACCAAGATCATTCTTCTGTCATGTCGGTGACTGATGGGCTTCAAGAGAAGAAGATGGGGACAGGGACGACCTTCAAACCAGTGAAAGAAAAGAACCGTGTCCATTGTCGAGAAAAGACGAGACACCAGCAGAACCGTAGTCCTTCCGTCACAATAATCTTAACCCACGCCTCCAGAGGGGACCGAGCAAACTTCTCACAAAATGGGTCCATACAAAAACCATGGCCGCCAGTGAGAGATGTACCCAATAAGATTCTGTTGTAGGTTTGTGCTTCATAAATGGTTTTCTTCTATCCTTACAACTAGACCCACATCGTCGATATTTCCTCTCTCCATGCGGATACCTCGTGGGAAGAAAGAACACTTTTTGACTAATGAATGAAGACAGACAAAGAGACATCCGGTTTGGGCGGTTCTGTTGTTCCTTTGTTGCATAGCATGATAAACGGGAAGACCATGCCCCAGGGATATTGTCCCCTTCATATGCCACCAATCATTGAAAAATCAAAATTGGATGTTTGTTGATATTCAAATTCTAGACACGTGAAATGTTTAAACAGTAAATATTCCACAGTCTATGTACGTCGGATGTCGTTTGTCAAAATCGATTACACGTGGAAGACTTTTATAAGAAATCCACGACTGTTGGAGTATCTACAAGGAATTCAGATATTTCGGCAACGACCTTTAACTAATCGGAGGGAGTGGAGAAATGGGCATGAAGAGAAGAAGTGCGAAAAGTAGTGAAATTCGGGGACCAGCGGATTCAGACAAGATGAAGATGTGTCGTTAAACCAGTAAAGCTTTCAAACTCGAAGGGTTCTTACTCTTTAGACATGGACGTTCTATGATGTAAACACTGATTTATTCCCGCGATCGTATCACGATTATCACAGTTATAATCATAATCATAATAATGATTATTATAGTTATTGTAAGTATTGTTGTATGATTTTTTTAAAACGTACATAAATTATTATAAAATATATTAATTATAATTATAAAACATTAATTTTAGTATTTTTTAAAATATTTTTAACAATAATGAGCGTTTAGTAATATGAATTTGAAAGCTAAAATGACATTTTGTTTAAAATTATAGATTGGATTATAATTTCGTTTATTTTTGTTTGGATAATAAAATCATATCAACGTATCTAAATAAACAATGTACACCAATAAAAGGATTAAACATGTGAATAAACTTAAATAAAAAATAAAAATATTAGTATAATAAAAATAATTAATAATAATAAATATTGTTTTGAATTAACTAATAGTGATTATAATATTAAATTATATGTAAAATCATACGTAAAACTTTCATGTTAAAGGAAATTATATGTTTTTTTTTTGAATTAGCTAATAGTGATTATATTGGTATTTGTTCTATAATATTATCTCTATCATTTAACATTGATTGCTCAATCACTCTACTGACATCACTGGTGCTCAAACCCGTGACTTCTAAGAACAACAACCATTCCTTTAACCTGGGACCTCTAGGAACAACAATCTTCGACTTTATGGTAAGATAAAAAAATCGAGATTTTTTTTGAATACATCAATGTGGTCAGTGACGAATCTAAAAAGTATTTGAGGATCGGCACATACAAAGTTTTAAAATTTCAGGGCTGGTACAACTCATAAATATTAAAAAAATTAAAGATTAACTCATAAAATTTTAGAAAATTGAAAGCAAATGTGTAAACTTCAAAAAGTTCAGCCTATATAATGACTGCATCCGCCACTAAATGTAGTTACATGATAATGTATGTTCATACTTCTAAACTATTTGATACTAATACATATATATATCTTGTACACATAGAACCCAATTTTTTTAAGTTTATCATTATTTTCTTTTTCACTAGAGTTACTTGTTAAATTCAAAAAATTGAAATTTTAGATTATGTTTCGAAGTAAAAAAAAGTCTAAATATAATTATACGTAATATTTATCTATATATATTCTTAATCCTTTGATAATATACATATCTTATAGATAAAATAATTGAACCTAAATCTTTTAAGATAAATAATATAATTTTTTCACTGAATCAAAAAGAGATTTTGATATTATTATTTAATTTACTAATGATAATAATATATATTCTTAGGTAAAAATACAAAGTGAATAAAATCATGTAGCCAAAATCCTTAATGCAGAAGCGAATATCAACCGTCCGATCTTAAAACAGTAACTCTGCGTCCAACAAACCCAGTGAAATCTTATCCCAAAATGAGAAATATGATGTGCGGTCCTTATGAACCATCCACCTTCGTCAACTCCCTTGACAAACGTCAGACAGAGCAATTAGTACCAACTTCACCAATACAAATACAACACACAATGTGAAAACAAAAGTCGCCAAATTTTCTGGTTTTCTCGACACTTTCGCAAAGTTGGACTCTGGTTCAGAAGAAAAAACAGTTCATAATCAATGGGGATCGTTGAAGAAGCTCACAACCTCAATGTTTTGGGTTCAGGCGACCGATTCACAGTCCTGGCTCATGGGTTCGGAACGGATCAGTCGGTCTGGAAGCACCTAGTTCCTCACCTGCTCGATGATTTCCGTGTGGTTTTATACGACAACATGGGTGCTGGAACCACGAACCCGGACTACTTTGATTTCAATCGTTACGCTACTCTCGAAGGTTACGCTTTTGATTTGCTTGCTATTCTCGAAGAACTACGAGTTGATTCTTGTATTTTCGTTGGCCACTCGGTTTCCGCCATGATTGGTGCTATTGCTTCCATTTCAAGACCCGATCTCTTCTCCAAAATCATCATGATCTCAGCTTCCCCGAGGTAAAATTTGAAATAAGAAAAAAGGGTTGTTCTCAGTGAGATCAGAGATTCCATTAGTTAATTTTTTATTCAAGTTTAACCCCTTTTTTATTGTTGTTGTAGGTATCTGAATGATGTGGATTACTATGGAGGATTTGAGCAAGAAGACTTGAACCAACTCTTCGAAGCAATGCGAGCCAACTACAAAGCCTGGTGTTCCGGGTTCGCACCGCTAGCGGTGGGCGGCGACATGGAATCGGTATCGGTTCAAGAATTCAGCCGCACCCTTTTCAACATGAGACCCGACATAGCCCTCAGCGTGGCTCAGACCATATTCCAAAGCGATATGAGACAAATACTCAACCTTGTCACTGTACCGTGCCATATCCTTCAAAGTGTTAAAGACTTAGCCGTCCCCGTCGTCGTCTCTGAATACTTACACCAAAATCTCAGCAGCGAATCCATCGTAGAAGTCATGTCGTCCGACGGTCACCTCCCGCAGCTTAGCTCGCCTGATATCGTCATCCCAGTGCTTCTTAGGCACATTCGTTATGATATCAGTGCTGATACATCGAGTTGAACTTTCCCCTTGTGAGATTAATGGGCTTTATTTCTTTTAGGCATTCGAACCTGCTCAAATAACAATCAATTCCTCTTCAGTTCGTTTTCTGTTTCCCGTCATTTATTGCTAATGGCCCAATGAAAACTTCCAAAAGCAGCAAGACAGTGACAAAGACAACGGTGGAGGTCTTTCGGTACCAATTTGCACATAAAAAAACAAGAGATGATATCAATAACTAGTACTACTAATTTTGGACTTTTCCAATCATATTTAATTATTTATTGATTTGATTAAAAAATTTAGATATTTAATTTACTTTTTATTTTTAGATAGATATCTAATTTAATATTAAATTTTCTAAATCATATACAGATTGTTATATTTTAAGTTTCGAATCATCTAAAAATTCAATAATTCAAAATTTTGTGAATATTAATCTTGTTATATTTAATAATTTGATGCTTGTTATATTCAAAAATTAAAAAATTAAACTTTTTATAGATGTGAATCTTATTATATTTAGCAATTTATTGTTTGTTATATTTAAAATTCCAAAATTTTCATTAATACGATCTTTAAATTTAAAAATAGTTAAATCATGTTATAATTTAGGATAATCTGATATTTGTCTAAATATCCGATCTGAATCATCAATCTAAAAAAAACTAAATCAGATCTAATATTCGAAAATACCAACATGCCACACAAAACTAAATATACCGACATTGAATATTTGTATGAGTGTCAATCCTTCCCCACACATAATGCTTCTCAAATCCAAAATTTTAAACAATAAATCTTTAATTGTTTTTATAATGTCTAATCTACTAAGATAACTTATCGTGACTCTAAATAATTTTAAAAATCGAAGTAAACTAGAATTTCTAATTTCAAAGAATAATCGTTCAATCTCTAGTTTCATATTTTATTCTTGCTTCTTTGTATAAGGAATTATTTCTTCTAGTAAATTTATATTTTCCTTATTGCTGAGAGTTGTCTAGAACCTGAGCAGTACAAACTCTCTTCATGCTTTTCAAAGATTCAGAGATCTGCAAATACTAGTTACTTTCGTTAAATTTTAATAGTCGTTGATTAAATAAGATTAATTAAATAATTAGATGATCAGAATCTTAGTGTTTTTAATTGGATAATCAAAATTAAAGGATTCATGGTCAGGGAAAATTATTAAGTAAACCCTATTTATCACGTTATTTATGGTCTCAAATAATTAGGACAGTTGATCTCAATTTTTTTCTCTAAATGAATCATCGTTTCTTTCCTACATGTACTTAGTGGGTGATCGTTATTAGGTGATTATTTAAAAATCAACGGTCCTAATTACGTAATAAATAGGATTCACCTAATAATCTTTCCACGGTCAGTTACGTAATTTATCCTAAAAACAAATAAAGTTAATAAAGAATTCTAAAGTGGTTAAAGACAAAATAGACTGTTTTAATGCTTTTGATTATTTAGATTGCTTATGCCAGTATGGTTAAACAGGATTTAGAAATCTTAGGAGGAAAGCTTGTCCCGTATATAACCATAAAATATGGGGAAGTAGTTGTTCACTTCATTTCTTAATTATGAAGTTAAAAATTTAATTCATATTTAGCGAAAATAAAATATATGATCAATTATTTATTTTTTAATAAAAAAAATTATGATAAAATAATTAATTATTATTATCAGTTAAATATCTTGATTCAAATATAAAAAATAAAAAGTAAAGTATACGGTGTCCCTTTCTTTATTAGACAGCATATAAGCTACCCATATTAATTAAAGAAAATATATTATATTTCTTTAAGTAGTTGACACCTATCTTATGACCCTAACAATCAAATGTTTCCAAATTATAAGAATATTGTTATTTTAATTTAATTTGTGATTCGAATAAAATTGTATCATGATTAAATTAATATCGTCGTTTTTGATTATGATGATGGTCTTTTTATGTCATTTTCTTTAAAATTTTAAACTAAATTTAGATATATATATATTTACAGTTATATTTTTTATTAAATTATGATAATGATTGTTTTGTAAATGTATTTAAATGTAATATATATTTTTTACGTTATTTGTTAAAGTTTTAACTTTTATAGTCGGATCTTTAAAAGTAATTATATTTATCTTTTATTTTGAGTTTTTGAATTGAATTTTTATCTTTTTATTACATGATTTTATTATGATATCGAGATACTAGTTTATTGTTGTATTAGTTCTAGGAATATGTTCAGATTATATATTTTTGTTTATTAAATATATAAATATTTTAAGATTCATTAATTGAATGAGTGATAAAATATGTTTATTTTGTATGATTTTTATCTCATATGAGTTATAATATATTTACATAGAATATAAAATTTATAATTTATAATTGTTTATTTTATAAATTCAATAAATTATAAAATTCTTAAAACTTGAAAAATTCTTACGTCGCTATATCATCTTCCCATAGCACCGACTAATTTGCCTGACTGTACCCCCCCCCCCAAATTATCGTCGTTAATCTGCTCACGTGTCCGCCTCTATTTGTTTGTCACGTTTCCCTATTTGACCCCACCACACTGTACATCCAGCTGTCTCACCCACTCCATTACGCCATTTCCAGCCAGCAAAACAACATACAATTTTTGAACAAAAAAGAGAAACATACAAAAGGAAAACTCTCCAAACGCGTGAGCGAATTACCCAAAAACATAATATAAATTTATAAAAAATAATAGAGAAATTACACTAATATTATTTTGAAATTTTTAATTTCAAAAATATTATTTCAACTAAATTATTTTTTTATATTAAATGTTACTTTTGAGGTCAGAAGACTGAGTGCTTTCAACCCGTCTTTGAAAAGTGCATAAATAAAATAATTAAATTTGTTCAAAGACAGGATGAAAAAAACTCGTCTTTAAGAGTGTTACACCATTAAATAGTGTTAGAAAGTGAATTTTTACTGTTCAAAGACGAGTTTCTTTCGCCCCGTATTTGGATAAATTTAATTATTTTATTCATGTATTGTTCAAAGACGAGTTAGAAACACCCATTCTTCTGAATTTAATAGTAATATGCAATATAAAGAGAAATGATTTGGTTAAAGTAGTATTTTTGAAATTAAAAAATTTCTAAAACAATATAGTGTAAAAAATCCAAAATTAATGAATATCTAATTATAGTTGACTGATAATTAATTATATTAATTAGTTTAATTATATAAAAATATTTGATAAAATTAATTAATGGTTGTTTATTTATTTTAACAAGTGAAATAATATATAAATACATAATTTTATCAAGAAACATTTTAAAACAAATATCTCATACAATTAAACATCAGTACTGTAATATTTACGGAATATCATTAATATAATATATCGTTAATTTTAAATAATTTTAAAATATTTAATTTTTTAAAAAATTTAACATCCAATTAATATATTTTTAAATTAAAGTTCATTATCTTTATTTTTTATTTTTTTTTTTATGTTTTTCCATCACGAAAATTGAAAGTTTTTAATTTCTTATTTAAAAAATTTAGTCCCTTGGAGCCAACGACTTTTTGCTGAAGTTTTTCGTACTATCCAGAGTTATTTACTTTTTTTTTTTTTATAATAAAGGAATACTACTAATGGTCTCATTAAAATCCTCCCTAACCTAAATGGAGAAAAAGAGTACCATATGAAAGTATTTACAAGGTAAACACAAGATCAACCAAGACCAATCTATCAAAAAGCATTACAACCAAAAAAACCTAGCTCACACCATGACAACACAAGATTAATCATTACGACTAACGGTCACTCTATCAACACCACTCATCGTACCAATGTCAATCTCCAAACCAACAATTTACGTATTGACAACATCCCTGAGATTATAAGTGGGGTTATAAACAGATGTTCACCAATAGGAGAACCACGACTCATCGAAGCAAGACGATCAGCTACAACATTACAATCACGATGGATATGAAGAATATGCACTCTTCAATTGCGATCAAGAATGTTAATTATAGTAGCCACCAAAGCACTCTCAATAAGAATATTCGATTCCTTACGCATGATTCTAACAACATCTAAATTATCAACCTCCAAAACAACCTGTCGAAAACCAAGCCTCCAAGCATGCAAAAGAATATCGTGAGCAACCCATAATTTAGAAAAAAGAATAGAACAAATGCCAAGGCTACGAGTAAATCCAAACAGCCAGGATCCATCATGATTGCGTAAGACTGTAACACCCAAACCCGGATGTCACATTGGGCCTCCGGCCCAAAACCTGTATCTCAAATTTCTTTTCAAAAGCCCATAAAGTTGGGTCCAAAACCAATTCATCACAATGTATAAAATCCAAATCCATTTAAAACGTAAATCAGAATAAATTAAAGTAGCGGAGCTCCCAAATAGTACAACCGTTTAAAAATATTCGACAATAAATAAAACCGAGTTACAAGATACATAGGATCCAACTAAGTACTAGCCCACTAATCTCTAAATGTACTCTGACATAAGTCGATGCTGAAATCCAAACCTCGATTGATGCTCCTCCGAACAGCTACTTTAACCTACGCACGAAAACAGATTTCGAAACACTGAGCTACTAAAGCTCAGTGGGTACTCGACCAACCGGTCCACATCATGCATAGCATAAAATAAGCATAACAACATGAATGATGACATGGCAAAATACGATGGCGCTACCATATCCGCCTACACACATGATATAAAGATGGCACATATCAGTACATGGCATATGCAAGACAAGAGAAGACCACACAGCATCTCAAGTTCTTAACTCGTATTTATATCTCACATATATATACTTATATATATATCGGTGTCCATATCACCTCATAGTAGTATAGAAGTAAGAGACCCATCAGCACTAAGCAAGGTCCGTGGCATGCCACTCCACAGTATCCGCTAAGGAACCCATCAGCACTAAGCAAGGTCCTAGCTGGTCTTCCGCATAATATTACCGATAACCCATCAGCACTAAGCAAGGTTATCAGTTTTACATCTCATATAATAATTATTCTAGTAACCCATCAGCACTAAGCAAGGTTACCAGATTGTCTCATAATATATATATATATATACTCTAGGCAACCTATCAGCACTAAGCAAGGTCCCTAGTAAGCCACGTGACTCGAATAGGTCACACGAACCCTCAACGGTTCCAATTACCGGTTTACACCACTAGACTCTAATTATTATTCAATTATCTTTTTAACAGGTCTAGGTGTCTAATTCTCGGTCTAATATTCATTTTAGGGCTTAAACAAGTCTTGGGACATCTAAAATAGCATTGATACCATTTTTCCACAAGTATTTGGGCTAAAACTGTTTTGGGGTATCGATACCCCTACTTGGAGTATCGAAACACCTGTATCGATACCAGTACCGAACCACTTTGACCAATCCAAAAGTCAACAGAGGAAGACCTCTTGTTCCGGTACTGGCATCGATGCCATTATGCTACTGGACAGCCCGGTATCGAACCATGGTTCGATACCCCTATTCTTGTAACCTAATTTCTCTCAGGGGTATCGATACACGGCCTTCCGGTATCGATACCCCCTGCACGATAAGTGCAGTTTTTGCAGTTTGAACTCTTAGAAACCTATCCAAACTTGATCTAAATAATACCAAACTGATCCTAGGCCTTTAAGGAGTGATCCTAATTAAGTTTACATCATTTTCACAAAGGTTCAACAACAATACTAAAATCCACCATTAATGACCTACCTTAAGCTTAAGCAACATTCAAACCAATCAACAACATGCATTAAACTTAAAACATGATATGCATGATGATTATGAGTTGGAAGAGAACCAACCTTAAGCAAAAACAGCCACAACTCGTTCTTCTTCCTCAACCTCAAGCCTTCTCCTTTCTCAAGCCTTTGGAAGACTCTCAAAGCTCTTTCTCTACAAAGCAAGGATACACAACGATTTAGAACGATTGAGGATGAACTCTACAACTTAAAAACATCAAAAAAGATGGAATTTAAGCTTCCTAAAAACTCAATCCCGAACTCAACCTTAAACCTCTCTTAAACCCTCATCTCCCACCAAACTAACCCTTCTTTAGCTTATTTTATAGATCCTTGAAAGTCTTACAATTCTTCTTCCAACGCAAAACATGATTACCACATAAAACCCTTAAAGATCTTACCTTTTACTCTTTCTTCCCTTTGCTACCAAGATGAAGGAGAATGAAGAAAAGAGAGAAAGATGAAATCATTCTCTGCAAGAGAATTACCCCCCTTCACTCCCTTGTCTTCATCTTTAGGCATTTACCAAAATGCCCTTATTAACAAGGCCCAACTCTCAAACCAATAACTCAAGCCCAACCAATAAGCAGTCCAACAAGGCCCAAAACCTCTCACTCGGAGCCTAAAACCGAAGCCCAAACTCTCGGGGTAATCCGACACTCGGATCTAAAATTCGAGTCGTTACAACTCTCCCTCCCTTAAAGAAAATTTCGTCCTCGAAATTTATCTAAGGGAAACAAGTGCGAAAAGAGCAACCTCGTATAGTCCTATAAACCTTAGACTTAACTTGCCTTTCCTTTCAAACGGATGATCCTCTTCCACAGTGACACTTCCAAGAACACCCTTTTTCTCCCACCTCATCTTATATTTCTGTCAGATTCAATTCCGCATACAATTTCTGCCTAACTGAAGCTGTCTTTAACCGATCACAAATCACTTCAAAAAGTTTTTTTCGGTAGTCCCCTCAAGCACGACTGACCTCGATATCAATTTCTGACCTGCTTCAACCCAACTAAACGGAGTTCTGCATTTTCTACCATACAAAGTCTCATACGTAGCCATCTGAAAACTTGACTGATAACTGTCGTTACACGCAAACTCAACCAACAACAGGTGTTTTTCTCAAGTACCTTGAAAGTCAATTATACAACATCGGAGCATATCCTCGAGAATCTGAATAATAACTCACTCTCTGGCTATCCATCTGACTGAGGATGATACAAAGTACTGAAATTCAAACGGCCACCCCAAACCACTGTGCAAACACTCCCAAGATCTGACTGTGAATCTCAGATCTCTGTCAGACACAATCGATTTCAACACACTATGCAGTCTTGCAATCTCACTGATGTACAAATCTACCAACTTATCTAACAAGTAAGTCGTATGATCAACAATAAAGCGAGCACACTTAATGAAGCGATCAACTATAACCTGAATTGAATTCTTCCTCGAAAGAGTCAAAGGCGAACCAGATACAGAATCCATGGTGATATTTTCTCATTTTCATTCCGGAATCTTCAACGGCTGTAACAAACCAGACAAAAACTGATATTCTACTTTTACTCACTGACAAACCATACACTTACTCACATAGTCGGCAATATCTCTCTTTAGACCAAGCTAGAAGTACTCATCTTTCAAACCACAGTATGTCTTCGTACTACCCGGATACGTAGCAAAAGGACTACTGTGCGTTTCGATTAGAAACATACGTCTTCAAACACTGTCATTCGGCTCAACTATTCTGTCTCTGAAGCATAATACACATAATATCTGAAATTGTACTCTGTAAGTCTTTCTTCAGCTACATCTTGCACGTGAGGTGCCAAAAAAATCTATCTGACAGTTGTTTTTCCTCTAATCAAATGACCCAAAGTAAGTCTAACCTGAAGCTTGGCTACCAAGCCACCATCACCTGATAAACTCAAACTAGCAAACATAACTCTTAACTCAACCTTTACTTTCTTACACAAAGCATTTGCCACTACATTGGCTCTACCCGGATGATATTCAATCTTGAGGTCATAGTCTTTCAATAACTCTAGCCATCTTTGCTGTTTCAAATTCAAATCCCTTTGTGTCATCGGATACTTCAAACTCTTGTGATCTGTGTACACTGTGCATCTCTCACCATACAATTAATGTTTCTCAAGTTACAAGGCAACCATAACTACGACTAGCTCTATATCAGGGGTCGAATAACTGCGCTAATAATTCTTCAACTATCTCGAAACGTAGGCCACACTCTTCCGTCTTGTATAAGCACACCACCTAGCCCTACATACGAAGCATCACTGAAGATCACATACTCCTCCTCTGACACTAGCTGTACCAAGATCGGCGCATCTGTCAAAGCTTCTTTCAGTTTCTCAAAGGCTTGTTGTTTTGCATCTGACCACTCAACCTGAATATTCTTCTGCCGTAACTCAGTCAAAGGGACATCTATCTTCGAAAAACCATTCACAAACCCCCTTATAGTAACCTGCTAAACCTAGGAAACTACGAATTTTTATGACAGACTTCGATTGCTTCCAACTAACAATTGTTTCAATCTTCTTAGAATCTACTTTAATCCTTCAGCTGACACTACATGTCCTAAGAAAACAACTTCTTTAATCCAGAACCCACTCTTGCTCAATTTGGCATACAACTGGTGATCCAACAAGGCCTGCAATACTCACCTCAAGTGTTTGTCATGATCTTTCTCAGTACGTGAGTATAACAATATGTCATCAGTGACAATAATCACAAACTGATCCAAGTACTCAAAGAAAATTCTGTTCATCATGTCCATGAAAAGTAGCTGGTGCATTAGTCAACCCGAAAGGCATAACCGAAAGCTCATAGTAATCATACCTTGTACGTGAAGCTATCTTCGGCACATCGACTTCTTTTACCTTCAACTGATAGTACCCTGATCTCAAGTCTATCTTGGAAAACACGGTAGCACCTCTAAGCTGATCAACATATCATCAATTTTCGACGATGGATACTTGTTATTCACTGTCAACTGATTCATCTGTCTATAGTCAATGCACATCCTCATACTACCGTCTTTCTTCTTCACAACAACACGGTGCGCCACAAGGAGGAGAACGCAGTCGGATATAACCTCTATCTGATAGTCCTTGAAACTGAGTCATCAACTCTTTTAGTTCTTTCGGTACCATACAACATGGAGCTAATCAAAATAGGAGCAGAATCTGCATACATCTATATGACAAACTCAACCTCTCTGTCAGGTGGCAAACCAGACAACTCTTCTGGAAACACACTCGGAAAAATCACACAACATTCTGATATCTTGCAGTCTGACTTCATTCATGTTCGGGTTCATCATATGTACTAGGTATGCCTCACAGCCCAACTCAACTAACCTCTGAGCCTCTAGAGCAGAAACAACATTCAATAAGAACTTCACATCCTCACTCACAACCATAATCTCACGGTCATCCGCTAGCTTCAAATAAATTCTCTTGGTCTCAAGATATATCTTAGCCCTATGCTTTGCCAGTCAATCCGTACCTAAAATCACATCAAACCCGTAGAATGATAATTCCATCATATCAACTGAGAATACATACCGCTGAACCATCTATGGACATCGTCTGTACATCTTTCTGACCACCACGGTATCTCCGAAGAACTAGCAACACTAACACCTATATCTAGTGTCTCACAAGGTATATCTAACATCCTAGCATGCTCACTCAGAAAACACCACCGGTGGATTAGCTGTCAGATAAGTCTGGATCTCTTTCTTCAAACCTTTCAGAAACCTCTCGTACCTCATTTTCCCGGTAACTATCAACTCGGTTGTATACCTACCAAACTGTAAGAACTCCTGCTCGTACTCAAGACCGTACGGTTACCTTGCACAAGGTGGGTGAACTGATCTCTCAACTGATCGATGTGAGTCTCGCCCAAATACTTTTTCTCAAACTCATCCAAAAAGTTGCCCCATGTCGGCTGATTGGGATACTACTCCATCTTAACTGTTTCCCACCATTCTCTTGCGTTTTCATTTAGTAGAGAGAGAAAACAAGACAACTTGTCCTCGGACCTTAACCTTATCTGCTTCATGATCCAACAAGTATCACGAACCCACTGATCCGCCCTCACAAGATTATCTTAGCCAGAACCCAAGAAATCCGTAGCACCCTGCCTACGAACCCTCTTGATAGGTGCTTCACGTGGGATAGGTGCAAGCTTCGGAATAGTCTTCACTATCCCATCCAAAGCACGATGCAAATGGGCGAGATAATTCGCCCCTTGCCTAACCCCTTCCTCAGACTCATCCATACCATGCACAGACAACAACAACAACAACAACAACAAACAGGGATTACACCATCGAAATTTCAGCTTTAGAAGTACTATATCGACTCGTGGGCATGTACTTGTCTGACACCTATATAACACACTAGACTTTCCCCCGGGGACTTCCTAGAACCGACTCAACCTAAGCTCTGATACCACTAAATGTAACACCCAGACCCAGATGTCACATTGGGCCTCCGGCCCAAAACCTGTATCTCAAATTTCTTTTCAAAAGCCCATAAAATTGGGTCCAAAACCAATTCATCACAATGTATAAAATCCAAATCCATTTAAAACGTAAATCAGAATAAATTAAAGTAGCGAAGCTCCCAAATAGTACAACCGTTTAAAAATATTCGACAATAAATAAAACTGAGTTACAAGATACATAGGATCCAACTAAGTACTAACCCACTAATCTCTAAATGTACTCTGACATAAGTCGATGCTGAAATTCAAACCTCGATTGATGCTCCTCCGAACAGTTACTTTAACCTACGCACGAAAACAGATTTCGAAACACTGAGCTACTAAAGCTCAGTGGGTACTCGACCAACCGGTCCACATCATGCATAGCATAAAATAAGCATAACAACATGAATGATGACATGGCATGAATACGATGACGCTACCATATCCGCCTACACACATGATATAAAGATGGCACATATCAGTACATGGCATATGCAAGACAAGAGAAGACCACACAGCATCTCAAGTTCTTAACTCGTATTTATATCTCACATATATATACTTATATATATATCGGTGTCCATATCACCTCATAGTAGTATAGAAGTAAGGGACCCATCAGCACTAAGCAAGGTCCGTGGCATGCCACTCCACAATATCCGCTAAGGAACCCATCAGCACTAAGCAAGGTCCTAGCTGGTCTTCCGCATAATATTACCGATAACCCATCAGCACTAAGCAAGGTTATCAGTTTTACATCTCATATAATAATTATTCTAGTAACCCATCAGCACTAAGCAAGGTTACCAGATTGTCTCATAATATATATATATATATACTCTAGGCAACCTATCAGCACTAAGCAAGGTCCCTAGTAAGCCACGTGACTCGAATAGGTCACACGAACCCTCAACGGTTCCAATTACCGGTTTACACCACTAGACTCTAATTATTATTCAATTATCTTTTTAACAGGTCTAGGTGTCTAATTCTCGGTCTAATATTCATTTTAGGGCTTAAACAAGTCTTGGGACATCTAAAATAGCATTGATACCATTTTTCCACAAGTATTTGGGCTAAAACTGTTTTGGGGTATCGATACCCCTACTTGGAGTATCGAAACACCTGTATCGATACCAGTACCGAACCACTTTGACCAATCCAAAAGTCAACAGAGGAAGACCTCTTGTTCCGGTACTGGCATCGATGCCATTATGCTACTGGACAGCCCGGTATCGAACCATGGTTCGATACCCCTATTCTTGTAACCTAATTTCTCTCAGGGGTATCGATACACGGCCTTCCGGTATCGATACCCCCT
The DNA here is from genome assembly GCA_035048815.1 of Abelmoschus esculentus. NCBI lineage: Eukaryota > Viridiplantae > Streptophyta > Magnoliopsida > Malvales > Malvaceae > Abelmoschus > Abelmoschus esculentus. The sequence continues at coordinate 11,735,610 of JAUCBN010000044.1, forward strand.
GCACGATAAGTGCAGTTTTTGCAGTTTGAACTCTTAGAAACCTATCCAAACTTGATCTAAATAATACCAAACTGATCCTAGGCCTTTAAGGAGTGATCCTAATTAAGTTTACATCATTTTCACAAAGGTTCAACAACAATACTAAAATCCACCATTAATGACCTACCTTAAGCTTAAGCAACATTCAAACCAATCAACAACATGCATTAAACTTAAAACATGATATGCATGATGATTATGAGTTGGAAGAGAACCAACCTTAAGCAAAAACAGCCACAACTCGTTCTTCTTCCTCAACCTCAAGCCTTCTCCTTTCTCAAGCCTTTGGAAGACTCTCAAAGCTCTTTCTCTACAAAGCAAGGATACACAACGATTTAGAACGATTGAGGATGAACTCTACAACTTAAAAACATCAAAAAGATGGAATTTAAGCTTCCTAAAAACCCAATCCCGAACTCAACCTTAAACCTCTCTTAAACCCTCATCTCCCACCAAACTAACCCTTCTTTAGTTTATTTTATAGATCCTTGAAAGCCTTACAATTCTTCTTCCAACGCAAAACATGATTACCACATAAAACCCTTAAAGATCTTACCTTTTACTCTTTCTTCCCTTTGCTACCAAGATAAAGGAGAATGAAGAAAAGAGAGAAAGATGAAATCATTCTCTGCAAGAGAATTAACCCCCCACTCCCTTGTCTTCATCTTTAGGCATTTACCAAAATGCCCTTACTAACAAGGCCCAACTCTCAAACCAACAACTCAAGCCCAACCAACAAGCAGTCCAACAAGGCCCAAAACCTCTCACTCGGAGCCCAAAACCGAAGCCCAAACTCTCGGGGTAATCCGACACTCGGATCCAAAATCCGGGTTGTTACAAAGACACCTCCTGTCGCGGCCATACCATTACATGAACGAACCGAACCATTAGAATTAGCCTTGATCCAACCAGTAGACGGAGGCTGCCAAGTTAAATGAGGGCTCATGGTGGATCGTCTTCCAATTTTTGACTGAACGGCTAAGAAGTCTGAGACAAGACGTTCTTCATAACATCGAATATCCTCTCTTTGAACATACTGATGATCAAGGATGCGGCTACATCTATTTTTCCATATAATCCAGCAAAAGACTGAAAAACGCACATCCCAATTCAGCGAATCCTGAACAAATTTTCCTCTGTTATTAATATTAAAGGACATCCACTCATTAAAAGGCAAAGCAAAAAAAAAATAGCTCTCTTAGAAGGCACAATAACTTCTGTCCACAACCTCTGACTTGTAGTGCAAAATCTCAACACATGATCCAGACTTTCAACCCCGTGATTACATATCGTGCACTGCGCAGAAATGGTCAAATGTCTCCTCAAATGTTCTTCGTTAGTTAGCAAACGGTTCTGGACAACTAGCCAAAGAAAAGTTTTAACTCTCGGTGGCAAGTGTAACGACCACAACTTCTTCCAATTAAATGATCTAAGCATATAAACTTCCGGTTCAAGGGAATTGTATACAGATTTAGTAGAAAAATTACGATTTTGTTCCCATTTCCATCCAGGAAGATCACCACCCAAAGAGTCTTGGGGAGGTGGAATAGAAGCAATCTTCCGAAGTATATAATCAGGCAAGAGAAGTTATTTACTTTTGTACAGGAATTAAAGCGATCTGAGTAGTGTTTTCGATGCGTCATGTTTATTATAATTACAAATACAATAATTATTATTACGATTATTATAAGTATTGTAGTCGTTAAAATTTTTAAATTTGTATAATTTATTGTCAATTTTAATATAAATATAATAAATTTATTTTGAATAGACTATTATAAACGAATAATTATGATATCACATATCAATTTATTCGAATATATTCATATATTTATAGTTTCACTTAATCAAATATCCTACGATATTTTTCTATTATATAATATAGGCAAATCTTATCTTGATCAATCATATTTTACTACATGGATTGTAACGTATTCAATATTAATCTCTATAGTATTGTTAATTACAATAGAATTTAACTGTATCAAAATATGTCACTTATGATGTTGGAATAATAATTATCCTAAGTCTAAAAATCATATATGTACTTATCATTTCGCATAATAATCCAATAAACATGCTCATAACATGTCAGTTCAATATGTTGTTTTCTAACACATACGTAATTGATTTTGATTTCTCTACGTCAATGACAACACTTTGTCATCAAATAATTATATATTAATTTCAAAACATCATTATCATTTATGCTCACAATAATACTCGATATAATTAGCGATAAATTTAATTGAGAAAGCTTGAAGATCAAATAATCTCGTCATAAAATTTAAGAATCGGAGTAAAATATAGTAAAAACAACATTAAATATTTTTAAGAGATTAAGTTAACGACATCACCGATGAAAGAACAATAACTTCATTGTGACATATGCACCTTTATTTTTCTTTAGAAAAATTTGTTACACAAGACAAGTAGTCCCTTCCCTTAGAAACTAGAGGAAATATTAAATTCAATAGACATACAGCGCATGCACCTTTGTTTCATTGGTTGATGATGTGGTCCACAGTATTCTTTATCCAACGGCTATATCTGAACCATGTGGTTGTGGAGCCCTGTGCTGGGTTACAGTCCAGATCTGTCTAAACAAGTCTGTGTGATCTTGAATACACATGGTCGCCATTCTTTTTCGATTATTTATACTCTCACTCTGCCACTATTGTTCTTCAGTATTCACTTCAATCTCAATTATCAAACAAAGAATCCATCAGGAAAATTTAAAAAGAAAGATGGATTGCAGAAGCGCGTTTGCCGTGGCTTTGATTTGCATTGTGGTAGCTGGTGTTAGCGCACAAGCTCCGGGTGCCGCGCCAACTAAAGCTCCGCCGGCAGCGACTACGCCTGCCACTGCTCCAGTGAGTAAACCTAAAACTCCAGCTCCAATCGCTGCTCCTACTTCTCCGCCAACTTCTTCGTCACCACCGGCTGCTGCTCCGGAGAAGTCTGCAGCAGCTCCAGCTCCATCTAAATCTGCTCCGGCTTCTTCACCACCGGCTGCTACACCAGAAAGTTCTCCACCGGCTCCAGTCCCTGTGAGTTCTCCTCCAGCCAAATCTCCCCCTGCTGCTGCACCGACAACTCCTCCAGAGAGCTCCGCCTCTCCTCCTGCTCCTGTTGCGGCACCAACCACTGCTGAGGTTCCTGCTCCAGCTCCAAGCAAGAGTAAGAGCAAGAAGTCCAAGAAACACAATGCTCCCGCTCCTTCTCCTGATCTACTTGGACCTCCAGCTCCACCTACCGGAGCTCCCGGACCTAGCCTCGACGCTTCCTCTCCCGGTCCTTCTGTCGCTGCGGATGAGGTACATTTTACTCTCTTTTCTCACATTTCAATCTGTTTGACTTATAACTTACCGTACAACAAAGCAATTCACCAGATCTGAACATTTAGTAACTGTGGCTCAAATATATACTTGAATATCTGCTATTGAATCTTAGAATTTAGAATCTAGAATCTGAAGTATGGCTAAAAATGGAGAGTTGATCAGATCTGGTATTTGCTCAAAACGATTCAATGATACACGAACAAGATCCATGGTACCTGCAATAATAATTGTGTAAATTGATAATAAAAAATTGCAGAGTGGAGCAGAGACCGTCAAGATCGTGCAGAAAATAACAGGAGGTTTGGCATTGGGATTGGCAGCCATTGCTTTGATGTTCTAGAGAGCGAGAGATTTGGATTTGCTGCTGCCTGCTGCTTTATTAATTTATTTCTTTCCAGTCTCCTCCTCCTCCATTGGCTGTTGTGGTTTTGCTGAACCACATTTGCTTTGTAATTCTTTGGGGAAACTTTCAGTCTCCTTGCGTAATTTTCACTACTTCGTTCCTATTTGGATTTTGGACTATATTTCTTTTTTTTATTCCCATTTTGTAATTTACCTTTCTTTTTTTTTATTGATTTATTGTTCGGGTCTATTTATATTAAATCACAAGTAGTTAGTACATTTATAATAAATCACAAGTAGTTAGTACATTTATTGATTTATTCTTCAGGTCTATTTAATCTTAAAACACACTAATTGTACAAATTACAGTGCTAAGTTTGTCATTTTTTAAATTTTAAAAAAAAAAGCCTTTCTAGCTGGCTGTCTATACGTCTTTTTCTATTATTTCAACCCCACCATGAATCACACCTTTGCATAGGGGTGCGTATTTGGTTAATTCGATCGGTGGCCGAATCGAATTAACCAAAATCGAATTAACCAAAATTTTTAAAATCTTAACCGTTAACCGAACTGAATTTTCTTTAACCGAATTAACCGAACTGAAATTATTTTGATTAATTAGCCGAATTAATCAAAATTTATTATAAATTTTGATTAAATTACATAATAGGTCACTAAATTAAGTTAAAATAATTTTTAGTCATTAAACTTTTATTTTATATTAATTTAATACAAAATTTAGTGACCATTTTATAATATAAAAAATTTAATAAACATTTTATAATATTTTAAAAGTTAAATGACTAAAAATAAATATATATAATATATAATATTTATAAATATAATTTCGGTTAATTCGATTAATTAACCGATTTCGAACCGAATTAACCGATAACTGAATTATCAAAAAAAAAATAATCGTTAACCGAGTTTACCAAAAATTAACCGACCGAATTAACCGAAATAATTTCGGATCGGTCGATTAACCGAATTAACCGAATGTACACCCCTACCATTGCAAAACCTCACAAAGAAGAAAAATGAAAAGATGAAGCTCTTATTTGCAACTTCCTTGTTTGTGTTCCTGTTCTTGACCTCATCATTTGCCAAAACCAGACCAGCTGATCCGGCCATCTCCCCTCCACCTTCTACTCGAGTTCAGGATGAGTGTCGAATATAAGTATATATTCGATCTGGGGTATCATTCTTTGGTTCTATGGGGTTTCTGTGCAAAGGCAGGAGTGAAAGATCGGTGCTTGAAGTATTATGGCTATGCTGCCAAGAGTGTGTTCCTTCAGGGACCTTCGGCCACAAGTCCGAATGCCCTTGCTATTGAGACAAGTTGAACTCTAAAGGTTAGGGGAGAACAAAATTCGACTCGACTCGAAAAAATCGAATAACTCGATTCGACTCGAACCGAAAAATTTTCAAATAAAATTTGAGTTATAAAATATGACTCATCAATTCAAATAACTCAATTTTTTTTTTGACTCGACTCAACTTACCAAGAGCCACTCTAAGTGCCCTTAATATTCCCGGTTTCACTCCGTCCTCTGAGATCCACCCTGCCCTTTATTGGGAAGCAAATTATATGTAAAACAATAATAACAAGCATCTATGAAATATAGTGTCTATTCAGTAAAACAAATTGGATTGCATCTTATTTCCTAACTACAATGATAATAAAAAGATTCTCCCCTTTTCTCTTGTGAAAGATTTCATGAGTAAAATACTAGATTATACAGTTTATATAACGATCTTCTCTCTTCAAATCTAAATGTGAAATTCCAAATCATAAGTCATAACAACAAATCGATTGAGACTTGGGATGAGTAGATCACCCATAAAGAAAGTGATATCACCATACAGAATGTCATGCTTTGAATACGGCATGGAAGGAAAACAGCATGAGCATGTTCAGATCAGGATGAGAAGGGTATGAAACAAGAGGATAGGAGAATGGACACCTAAGATGTACATAGAGATAAACTATGGCTAGAAAAGTTTTGCAATGCTCTTCCAGCAGTTTCCTTCAAACATGTACAGATACAATATTCCAACTTACAAGATTTAGCTAACCTGAGGATTTCCGGCCCCACCAGCCGGTGCCTGATTTTCGTTTCCCCCTCTTCCGTTTGTAATTATGGGACTTGGACTTGGATGTCGAAGATACTTTTGTGTCTGGTAGACCAGAAGGGTTTGCAGGGAGGTCATCTCCAGGAGCAAGAACAGTAGGCTTTTTGGTTGGTATTGGGGGATCCTTGGTGCCTGACTTTTGTTTCCCCCTCTTCACTTTGTTATTAGAGGCCTTGGACTTGGACATCGAAGATACCTTTGCATCTGGTTGAACAGAAGGGCTTGCTGGAAGGTTGTCTCCTGGACAAAGAACAGTAAGCTTTTCAGTTGGCATCACCGACTCCTCAGTGCTTGATTTTCGTTTGCCCATCTTCCTTTTGTTTTTAGGGATCTTGGACTCGGACGTCGAAGGTACCTTCACATCTGGTTGAACAGAAGGGTTGGCAGGGAGGTCATCTCCAGGAGCAATAACAGTAGGTTTTTCAGTTAGCATCAATGACTCAATGAGGCTTGATTTCTGTTGTCCTGATTTCCTTTTGTTATTAGGTATCTTGGACACGGGGATCAAAGATACCTTCACATCTGATTGAACAGAAGGATTTGCAGGTAGGTCATCTCCAGGAGCAATAACAATAGGCTTTTCAGTCGGCATTGGCGGATCCTCAGTGCCTGATTTTTGTTTCCTCACATTCCTTCTGATATAAGTGATCTCAGACTTAGACGTCAAAGATACCTTCACATCTGGTTGAACAGGAGTTGGAAGGTCATCTCCAGGAGCAAGAACAGTAGGCTTTTCAGTAGGCACTTGCAACTCCTCAGCCTGTTGAGTTAAACCTCTTTGAAAATTACACAACTCTTCCTTGGCAACCTGGTTATGTATCAAAATATCACCCTCAGTCTGCAAATATAATGATCAATTGTATTACAAATGAAAACAAGATGGTTGAATATGCATATTTGGAATCTACTATTAATAATATTCACAACATTCATAAAACAATTAAAACCAAGGGTAATTATTCCATATACAGGTGGTGGAAACAAAAAGTTTCCACAAGTGCCTTAGTTTTAGGGTTTAGGATTTAGTGGTTTGGAATTGATGAGTTGTGATTAAAATTCAGGGTTTGGGGGTTAGAATTTAGAGTTTATATGTTAAAACGTAAATCTTTAACCACATTACCCTAACCTCTAAACAATAAATTCTAACTACAGCCCTTAGATTCTAAGCAACTAACCTCTAACCCCTAAATTCTAATCCTAAACCCTAGAATTAAGGCACTTATGGAAACTTTTTGTTTCCGTGTGTTGAATATAAATCCTAAAACCAAATTTTGATATCAAAAATCAAGGATCATAGAATAGTGTGAAATGTTAACTGAACAAATGAAGGAGGAATTACAAGAGGAAGGGAAAAGCAAGGAAGATGTTTTCTAGTTTCATATTATATGTGCAACTGAAAAACCTTTTTTTTTCATAGTCAAAAGTATTACTAGAAGCAAAGAATGAAATCCAAAATCAAATTACAAGTACAATACTTTGTTACCTTCTGCTACAGGCCTAAGCAAAGCAAATGATAAATATGTAAAAGTTGAAGACGACAATAAATGTTACAGAAATGATGGAACAGAAAAAATTAAATGATCAAGAAGAATGTTGAAAACAGAGAACTCACATTGTCATAAGAAACTGCCGCAAGACTCTGAGCAGTTCCCTCAATCATATCAGGAAAAGGTGTAACCTCTCCATGACTTGAAACTGCACTACTTCCAGGCATAAATAGATCTCCCATGTCACCCCCAGAAAGATGCTGAGATGTAACTGGCATTCCCTCTCCACTCCCAGGTGGATAAGAGCGACTTCTAGAACCAGCTAAGGTGTTGCATGGCATAACTGAACTCAATACATTAATGGAAGAGAACTTTTGAGGACTTTCATTAACCACATTGTCAACTCGGGCCTTTAACTTGTGAACTTGTGATTGAATCAGATCAATCTTTCCAAGGATCTTTTCTAACCAAATATCACTGTCTCTGAATTCAAGACCTGACAATCCATCACTAAATCCAACATCTTCGTTGCTATCGACCGTTATGTTTCCTAAAATAATCAAGAGAATGGACCAAAATGCCCATTAGAGAAAGTCAAATTTTGGAAACACACAATCACAACAGCTATTTGTTGGACCTTGTTCTATTACAATTATGAGCTACACAATTACCAAAAGTCCAAAACCGATCTTACCTAAATTACCATTATCACCATCATGAGCAGAAGTATCAACAACAAATTTCTTGCTATCTGGAAGCAAAGAGAATATACTTATCAGGTTTGGACTTGTAAAATGCACTCCTTAAAGAATGATCATGGAATTTATAGTTTCATACCATAATATGAGAAAAGGTTATGATTTGACATATATGATGCTAAATCAGCAGTATCTTCAACTCGCTTTCTTTTCCTCCTCTTCATTACTTTCTTTCTTTGAATTTGATGAGGAAAAGGTTGTGACTTCACATTAAGTCCCTCATATGTGAGCTTCTCAGATTCAAAGTTCTTTCTCCGATCATATTCGGCAAGTTCTTGATCATACTTCAATGTCTGAGATTTAAATTCCTTAAGTTGCAATTCTAACCATTTACACCGCCACATAAGGGGACGAACAAACCTCCTCCAATGATCCGTCAACTTTCTCTTCCTGGAAAATTTAGGAAAAGAAAGCAAACTGAATAATGCAAAATGTATTTGGACATCAAACTGGTATACACTTCATAAATGGAAACATGGTTTTTGGTTTTTTAAAATTGCCAGCCAAAAATGTGGAAACAATAATTCTATCAGCAAGAGTCGGTATAAATTTATGTGCATTAATGGTGGTGAATTTTTAGAAGCCAAAAAATTAAAATAAAATGAATCATTAATTATCAATAAACTAACACAAAAACAAAATAATTTGAGCTACCAAGAAAAGCACCTTAATAGGAACAACCCATCAAACACTGATCCCAATTGACTCACACTGGATAATGCTGATTCAACTTCAACATCACTTGTTTCCAAGTCATTCTCTACCCCAGATATCGTGCCACCAAAAGAACTCGAATTCTCAGTGGTATCCTGACATTCAGCAATAGCCAAGCTATCCATGCCAGAATCTGTACTTTCAGTTATGTTAATCTCCATATCCTCAGTTCCTTTGGGTATCTTCTCTTCTCCTACGCCATTCAAAGTTTCCTCACCAAACTTGTGGTCCTCAACATCACTCACAGAATACACAAACTTATCTTTCGAATCTTGGGGCAACCTTTCATTTCCATTATCATTTGAAACCATTTCCATCATTGTATTAGACTTATCTTTTGCCTCCAATTCAGAGCCTATACTAATCATCATAAAGACTTTTCAATTCACTAGTAAGTCAACTTAAAAAACAACTCCCTGCAAAATTCACATCAAATTCAACATCACCATTTTAACTAAGCAAATTGAATTTTCAAAAGAAAGAGACTACAGCTAAATGGTTCATATCTTTATATTTATATACACATAATCGCAACTGCAGAACATAAAAAGCTAAAACTAAACAAAAAAAAACGGAATTTCCAACAGAATACAAGTTAGAACACGAGATTATCATAGAGGAAATAAGAAATTAACGCATTGAAATCCACATAAATCGCAAAACCCAAAACCCCAGAACAGGGAACAGAGAAGTGGAAAAGAAGAACCTAGCATCCGAGTCTATGAACATCTGGGACTTCGATTGATGGAGGAGATTGTTAGCACCGCCGTTGACAATTTTTCGTTTGATTTTTTTGAAAAAGAAAAAGGAGAAATTGCAATTTGCAAGGGGATGGGTTAGAAAAAGATCGGTGGGGTGCAGCAAATGTTCGGTGTAGAGTTGTGTGTCGTCAATTGATTGGAAATTTAGAATAATAAAAGCAGATATTAAAAGAGAGAAAAAAAGATTCGTTTTTTTTTTTCCCGGTCTAGTTCTTACCGAATTCGTTTTTTTTCCAGCGTCCCTACCTGATCCATAGTGAGCATTCGATTGAGTAGGGTAAAGTCAAATCAAAATAATTTAAATTATTTGTGTTGACGAGTTTAATTTTATTATTCGGACTTTTATTCGAATTTTTTCAAGTCTAATTTTTGAATTCTTATAAAAATTAATTATAATTATTTATTATGTTATAGTATGATTTGATTATAATTTAAACTTTTATTAATCATATAAGATATATATATGTATGTATATATATATATATATTTCTTCATATATGGTAATATTTCTTCATATTTTTTATATATTGGTAAATATATATATCATACAAATTTGAGGGATTTGTCTAAAACTTAAAAATAAATTTTCTAATTATTAAAATTTTGAGTTATTCGAGTTATTCTAATTTTCATTTTATAACTCAAATTTTATTTGAATTTTTTTCGAATCGATTCGAATTTATAAAATTTCGAGTCGAATCAAAATGAGTTGATTATTTTTGTTTCGAGTCGAATTAAGTTATTCAGTTTTTTCAAGTCGAATTCTGTTCACTCCTAATTCATATTTCAATATCATGATTAACAAAATATGTAAAAGAAATAAAACTTGTAGAGTGGTTCTAGTGATAAAAGATAAAATATTTTATTTAGATGATTCGATTTTAAGCATCATATATATACACGGTGCCTTTCTTATTAAAAAGAGCTAAAAAATTGAATAAATATTAACTTGTGATCATATCAGTATATTCATACTCGAGAAGAGATGGAACATTAATCTTATATTAAAAAAAAAATCTTGAGATATATAAACGGTAAAACTGCACCGAATGTTATTTAAACATTATAGTCTTATTTTACTTGGGGCTACAAGCATGTTGTTTAAACAGTACTCCAAAAAAAAAGTAAGCTTACTAAGCTTACCTTTGTACGTAGTCCCTAAATAAATATGATAGGCCAAATATATACTTTTAGCTTGAGAAATTCATCTGTGAAAGCAGAGCTCGAAGCAATTGGCTGATCTCATGGTTAGACAAGGGTGAGATAGATCACTCAATTCCTTGCGTCTCTTTTGATGGTAACAAGCGGCGCCAAGCAGATGATGTAATACCTCGAGAAACTAAGTAGATTATAAACGCAATATATGCACCGGTAAATGCAGATACTACACTTGTGAACATTACACCAGTGACTTCAGAGGAGAAGAAGTCGAGGAGAAGATACCCATTGATTGCTATCACCAGCAAAGCGACGAGCCATGCAACTGTCTGCAAAGAAGAGGGGGAAAGTTCAAGGATAAATACGAATCCATATACCATAAGTTAAAACACCCACTAATCCACATAGCTTCAACATTGATACTGCAATAATCTAATTGAATTTCCTATTGTATTAACCTTATTCCTCCTCCAGGAAGGCAGAAGAGACGGAGCAAAAACTCTTCTAAATCTTAGACATGTTCTAAATCAAGAAGGACCAATAATGACCTTTAGATCAGAAAGAAAAACGACTACTGATCAAATTTAACCAATAAAATAGTATAACTCATCCTGCAGTCAGTGCAAGTAGAAAGGCAAAATCACTTAAGGCTGCATGTATAGAAATGCATTCAAATCAAACCATTTCACTGTAAAAGAAAAAAACAAATAGAATGTCATTCTTCGTAACTAAGTATCGGCACCGACTAGTAAAGTACACTAGAATTCTTGTAGGCAAGAAAGTGAATGTATCAGCAAGACACAAAATAAGGGCATTAGCAGGCATACCTTGAGCACAGAGCCAATTTTGAATGTACCCATGATTTGCTCCTTGGATACCAAACAAAGAAGTGGGATAAGAGCAAAGGGGATTTGAATCGATTGAAGCACATTAAGCCATTCATTTACTTCATCTAACGCTGATTCAGAAGTATCAAAAATAAGAGCAACTATCATAGTAGGAACAATTGCAAAACTCCTAGTGATCAATGCTCTTAGCCATTTTTTCAACCTCAAGTTCAAGAAACCTCCCATGATGAACTGCCCTGCATAAGTGCCAGTAATAGTGCTACTTTGGCCAGCTGCTAATAACCCGATAGCCCAGATATATAAAATAGGGAATAACCCACTTCCAAATTTCTCTTGAAGATACTTTCCCGCATTCACAAGACCGATACTATCAGCTATTTCAGTGCCATAAACTGCCTTGGCAAAAACAGTTGTGACAAACAGATTGATTATAAAGGAAATCAAAAGAGCAGCGGCAGACTCTATTGAGTAATAATTGAGAGCTTCTTGCACTCGGCCTTTCTTGCTGTGATCGATTTCCCGGGATTGCACGAGAGCAGAGTGCAAGAATACATTGTGAGGCATAATAATGCAGCCCACAACTCCCACGGCTTGTTTGATGGTTTTGGAGCTAAGTTTTGGAATCAAAACACCTGCATAAAACAAACCATTTGATCATCATTCAACTGCAATATGGTATGGAGTATGAAAGAAATTGCTACAGCCAACAATGGAAAGGAGTGCCTCACCAAGAAGAAGTTCAGTGCCACTGGGTTTTGTTTGACCAAACATCCAAGCAAATGAGACCGCCATAGTAGCAATAAGGACAGCAAAAAATGCTTCCAGCTTCCTCACTCCAAAGTTTTCAAGGAACAAGAAGATAAAACTGGAACATAATTATAACATTAAAAATACTAATAAAAATTGAAAGAAGAAGAAAATAAGTCATCTAAGAAATACTGACCAATCACAGGCTGTAATAACAACACCAACCCACAAAGGCAAAGCACCATTACTCAAAATCTTAATAGCAATAGCACTTCCAATAACTTCCTGTATATCAGCTCCAATCAAAGCCAACTCCGCCATTACCCACAAAATCATCCTAGCCCAAGTCGGATACTCTTCTCTACACAGCTCAGCCAAGTGTCTCCCCGTCGCCACACCAAGCCTAGCCGACAACAGCTGAACCAGCAACCCAATAGCCGTAGCCCACATCAACAGCCACAGCAAAGAGTAACCGGCTATAGCTCCGGCTTGAAGATCCCCTTCTAAATTCCCAGGATCCAAAAACGCAATCGACATTAAAAATCCGGGTCCGGTGAAAAGCCAAAGCTTTTTCCAGGAAAAAGGCGGGACTCCCAGTGAGCCTTCATCCCCCGTTTCATCAATTCCGACGATGTGGACTTTTTCGCCTGACTCGTACGCAACATCCTGGTCGGATAATAACGGAAGTCGGTTGTCTTCTGATGGCATATTCCGGTGTGCCGGCCTACGAGAAGGATTTAGTTTTAGCTACGAAAAAAGGAAAGGAAGCTTCTTTGAAGGAAAAGAAAAGAAAAGGAAGCTATTTGTCTTTCCCACTATGTTCCTGGGTCCTGGCTGTTTTCTTGTTATTCTTGTCCTTTTCGTTTCTATCCAATTTTAATCAGTAATTTATAGTAAAACTGCAATCTGCCGATCTCATCCTCGCGTGGCAATGCTATGCCATGTTGGATTTTTTGGACTTATTTTAATTATAATTTTTTTTTTTTAATTTAGAGCAATTATATTAAATATTACTAAAATTTAGATGTTATATTATTTATATTATTTGAATTTTTAATTTATTCGTTTATAAACTATGATAATAATAAATTATTGTAATGCGCAAAACGTATAGAAAAATAATTAAAATACATAAAATATACAAAACATAAAATAATAGTTAAAATAGTGTGAATATTATTTTATAACCAATTTTAAATAGTTTAAAAAATGATAACTAAAATATGGACTAAGAAGTCGTATATAATATTTATGAATATAGACTCAAATTTAGGGGTGTAAACGAACAGAGCGTTTGACGAGTTATTCGTGAATCGTTCGTATAATGGTCGTTTATTAAGTTAAATAAACAAGTATGAACAAATATTTTATATTCGATTGATAAACGAACGAACACGAACATAAGTGCGTTCGGCTCGTTTATGTTCACGAACAAACTCGTTTATGTTCGTTTATAAGCTCGTTTATAAGCTCATTTATTAGCTCGTTTTCCCTAATTTTCTGCAACCACACTCCTCTTTCAAATCTCTCTAAAAATAAACATTGTTTATGTTTTTATTTTGTTGTTGTGGTACGTTATATATTTATGTTTTTAAATGAATATTTATGCTGGTTAATTTTATTTTATTTAACTCATGTATGTTTGTTTAATTAAAATTGTAGGAATCATAAACGAGCATGTTCACGAACGTTAAACGGACATATTTGTGAACGCTAAACAAATATGTTCATGAACATTAAACGGACATGTTCGCAAACGCTAAACAAACATGTTCGTGAACGCTAAATGGACAAGTTGATGAATATATACAAACGAACTCGTTCGTGAACGCTTAACGAACAAATTATCGAGCATATAAACAAACACATTCGTGAACATTAAACGAACACGTTCGTGAACGTTAAATAAACTGAGCCCGAACACAATAAAAAATAAACGAACCAAGCTCGAACATACCATTAAAAATTTAAACGAACACGAATAGAGTTTAAACACCTTTAAAAATAAATAAACGAACATGAACATACCCTTATCCGTTCAAGCTCGGTTCATTTACACCCCTACTCAAATTCAAGGACGAACATATGGCGCTTGCAAGGCCCCCCTTAAATTTTGTCAAATTTGCCTTTATCCCCTTTAATTTTTCCTAGCTTTCATTTTAATCCTTAATTTCCCCTAAATTTTGTCAAATTTTCCTTTAATATTTAGGGTGTCATTTAATTAATATAGTGTTGTCGTTTATTTTGATTTTAATAAAGCGTATATTAATACTTTGTATGAATCTTCCTTTGATAAAATCATATTTTATATATATATATGAATGAGAAATCATGTTTGGTCCCAATTTTTAATATATTGAGTATAAAAAAGAGGAGTGATAATTTTTCCATTTTTCAATCTTATCTACGTAATGCTAGAAAAAATAAATAAATCAAACGTGGCAAAACGACGTGGCATTAATAAACTATAAAGGGATGGCGGCTTGTCTAGCTGCGACGAATAAAGAGCGGCGATGTTGCTATGCGGCGACGACAAGCAAGCCTACGTCTAGCCGTGGACGGCTTGTGGTAGCACGAGTTTTCGTTACCTTTATTGGCGGTTTATTTTGTTATTTTTTTCAATATTTCTCCACCAACCTTGGATAATTTTGGCTTTTAAATAGAATCATTAATATGTTTTATGCATGATTTAAATATTATTATATTAGATTTTATAATAATCACGGTACGGATGAAAGGGAAGTATTTTATATATAAAAAATACAAAGTATTTATTTTTCAATAAATTATTATTTGTTGGTAGAAGAAGAGATTTTAATTTTGAGTATAATATTCATTCAACAAAAGAATTTATGCACCTACCAGTGCAATGCATAATCTGCAATTTCACTGTTAATTTATATTTTAAGTTAATTTTTGTTATAAAAAATAAATAAAATTAGAAGTAAAAATTTTAGGGTTAAAATTCGATACGTAAATGTATTTAACATCAATCAAGGTGAATGTCTGATTGATGATATAATGAATAAAATAGTTTAGGGTAAGTTTTTTTCTTTGTCGATTTATTATATTATTTATAATTTTGTTTAATAAAAATTATTTATATTTAAAAATTCAAATAATTAATTTTTTATATAAAAATTAAATATTCACCTTAGGTAAGAACGACATAATTGAATATTATTAAATAATATTATATATAATAAGATGAGAAATAATTAGTTTTTTATATAAAAAATAATTAGTTTTTCGTTGCACATGCACATATGATTTTTTAGTGTCATAGTAATATTTTTAAAAATATATATTTGAATTGTTTCATTTAAAATTTAAATATTTAAGATTGTTGATGAAATATATGTTTTAATAGATAAAATATTTATTTTAGATATAATATTTAAAAATAACAATTTAAGAATATTTAAATTTTATAATATATGAAATATATCTATTTAAATAATAATAATATTTTTATATAAAAAATATTAATTTACAATGTTTTTAAGTTATTAATACAATTTATTTCCACTCTTCCCATTTGTCACTAAAAGCATTTTGGATAATAATACAAAACATTCTTATTTTAAATTAAACAATTTTAAAATATTTTTTAAAACATTTTTAAATTTTTAAAATTATTTTTCCACTCTAATTTTAAAAACAATTCTAAAATATATTATATACTAAATATTATTCATTTAAAAAACTTATGAAAATAATTTAGTAACTTTATCAAATAATGCCAAAATCATAAAACAAAGTTTTTTTTTTCTTTCCAAAATGTAGTAAAAAATAAAATAAAAATATAAAAACCAAAAATTAAACCAAACCGAATTAAATAATTGTGAACCGTTCAATAAATCTAAAGAACCCGAATAAATTGACCCGATCTCATTCACGCTAAATTGAATGGTGAAGAGAAGGTTGAGAATTTTATTTTGAGCCGTACTTATTCGGCCCGCATTGTTGGGCCGGATTAATGCATCACCCTAAATGAATTGGGTAAAATTTTGATAATTATAAAATTAAAATTTTAAATTATTAACCCTAAATCTAAAAAACTAAACCTTAAACCCTAAACTTTATATAATTACACAGCTTCTGTATTAAATTTTATTCCAATGGAAAATGTCATTCTTTCCATTTTCTTTTCTCAATTCTTCCAAGTAAAAATGAACTGAGAAGCTCAAGCCATGGTTAATGGAGTTATGGAGCAAAAAGTTTTCTGACTTTGCCAATAATTCTTCTGCAGACTGGGCACATCTTGTTTTCTTCTTCATAAATCCTGAAAAAAATAACACACAGAATTAGATTTCTGAAGCCATTAAGAAAAACAGGGGAGAATCACTTTGTTTTAACCTGTACCTTTGAGCACAATCATAGCAGGTAGCACAATGTCCGCAAGGAACAAAGAAACAGTTCCTTTGTTCATCATAACAAATGATACAAATCCTGGCATCGTATAAATCCTCGCCGCTACTGCAACTTCCGGTTTCGACATCACCTTCACATGTTCCATATGTTATCGGTATCGTCTTTTCGGGGAATAAAGGGTCGGTCTCGGACTCGGTTGCTGCTGCCGTGACCCTCACATCCTCTGAATCATTGCTCTCATCGCCTGACTCTGTCAAGTACTTAAGAATCAACAAAATCACCACCACCATTACGGCTGCAAAAAGCCATTTAAGAATTTCGGGTTACATTTTAATCCATGAAAAAGAAATATAGAGATTTTTCGATATTACTCACCTAGAATTGAAACGTAAGCCACAAAACGTGCAAAGAAACCAAGGGCGTCACACCATTCAACTTGATCATCCTGTATCAGATCATACGTTGTTTTAGTTATGACTTGTGAGTTGAGGATTAAAGAACAGAAACGAAACCGGGAACCGGAACTCACCTCGCTCGATAAAGTCACGGATCGAGAGTCGTCACGGTAGAGTTTTAGTCCATTCATTCCATAGAGAAGGGAACACATGTTTATGGATTTTTTTTACCTGTTAGCAACTTGTCCTTCCTACAAATATCTGCAGATAAATATATGCCAGCTGCTGTTTGCACAATGATGAAACATTAAGAACAAAAGTGCAAAATACAAAACCAAGTGCTCAAATTGTTATAAAAAAACATTAGTTCATTTACAACCAAGATTGTAAGTGAAGACATGAAAAATTCAGGTGGAACATGTTTCTGTCTTACCTCAGATTCATTGAGAACGAACAGCTGCATTCTCCATTAAACAGGAGCTGAACAAAAGTATGAAAAGCCTCCTGTTTGAGAAGTATAAAGCTAATGTAAGAAACATAGGACTTCCCTTTTCATGCTTGATATTTAGACAGTGAAATTTGAGGATGACAAAGATTGGTAGTTGTTCAAATCCAGCACAACTACCACCTCAGACAGCCATATCAGGTGCCTGCACTGCCGAGTCTGTGTGCTTTGACTAGTAGGTTAAATACTTCATTAACAATGTGTATACGAAGTATATTTGTATATATTGACCGTTAGATCGAACTTTGAAATGTATTTAAGTTCAATTCAGGTGTAATTAATGAATTTGAAATACGATGGTTTATTATAATAGACTTAATTAGCCGGTATTAAATGACAACAAAGACATTTTCCACTGACAAATTTTTGGGAAGTTAAAAAACGTAGAATGAATCTCGGGAGAAATTATATCATATAAGTTATTACCGGTACGTTATATCATCTTAATTAGTTGGTGCTCAAACCCGTTACCTCTAAGAATATTAACCGTTTCTTTAACCACTTAGGCTAGAAAACTCATATTAGTTAATAAACAATTAAATAACTTAAAATGGGTTTGGGTTTTTGACCCAACACTAGCAGAGACGATTTTTTATTGTCTTTGATTTGTATAAGAGATTTGGGAATTTTTTAGATATTTTAGATAAATTTAAATTAAACTAAAATTATTATAAAATACAGATTTGAGAATTTTTTGTATAAAAATTACAACTACCAAATACAGGATTTGGGAAATTTTTGTCCATGGTTCACAATTACAAATTACAACTACCAAATACAGCTAGGAATGCCTAATCCACGAAATACAAAACCTACGCTATTGTTACAGACACAGTTTCCCCCTTTTCCACTACAATGAAAACAACTAATTTTAACTTGTTATTTTAAGAGCTTGCACAGACGGCCATCTTCTCAACATGAAAGCTCCAATCCATTAAATAGAGAGGGAAGTTTCGGAGACTGTTACATTCTAAAGTCTAAGACGCATAGCGTATTGTTTGCGAAACAAGCAGCAATCTTGTCACCTTCCTTGTTCCAACAGACTTCGAATATTCCGCCATTGCCGGTATATGTTTTCACAATCTTGCCTTCCTTCAAAGACCAGATGTGCATAGACTTATCAAGAGATCCACTGGCTAGATACTCTCCATTTGGGCTAAATGCAACCGAGTATACAGGGTCCCTAGCAGGTTATATGAACAAACTCGGTAAAAAAACACGCATTGCAATGCAGTTCCTGTTGCAGTCGATATTTTTGCCTAAACCATGCTTGATTAATTCTTCATTACAGGATCAACAAGGCTAGTAGTGAAATACTGTCATTGCTTAAATAGAAGAAACAAATAGGTAACAGATTCGAGGGATGATACCTGTGTCCATTCAAGCTGTAGAGAAGTTTCCCTAGTTCCACATCCCACAGCTTTACAGTAGAGTCAAATGATGCACTATATAAAAAAAGAAGCAAATAATGACTTAAACCGGGATTCGCAGCAGCAGCTCAAGCAATGCAGTCTACAGACTACATGAATTTCAGTTATAACTAAAGGAATCTTTATCTCGGAACTAAAAAGGGATTTACTTTTACACTAAATAGTACGATTGTGAACATAGAATGTATCAGACACACGTTATTCTTCTCGTTTATTTCTCCCTTTTCCCCTCCAGGTTACTTTAATATTGTTGTATCTGTAATAAAAAACTCATGAGCTCTTTCAACTTATCTAATCCTCAAACCATTGCATCCTAAATTGAGATCCACAGCCAGCACAGGCTTTAGAAACAATTCCTTTGTGTCACAACCCACTCGCATCATATGAAATATCAATTGTAAAATTTTAAAAATTATCATCATAAAATATGTACCGGAAAGAGAGAAAGTACAGAAGTATGATGAAAAATAAACAATGAGGAAGAGACAAATGTATAATTACACATCTTTATCGATAAATTAAATCAAGTTCAAAGTTGAAAAGATTATCAGTAAAGGATAGTATTTTGCTATTTGAGATAACTAAGTCAAGCACATCTATCAACTGACTTCAAATGTTAGACTCAGTAAGAAGCATAACTTAATTTTACCTTGCAAGAACTAGCTGCTGGTTAGGATTGTTTGTCCCTGGCCCAGTAGGACTCCATCTGATGGCATATATCTCCTGCAGAAGAATTGCTCAAAATTTCCCCTAAAATTACATATAAATGTACCCAGACATGCACAGACAAATTATATAAAAAACTTGGAAACCCAAAAGTACCTTTGAATGCTCCCTCAGATCATGAACATACTTGTCTTGCTTCATACACCATATCTGCATCAAGATTTTCTATTAGTTGAAACATATAAGGAGGAATGAAAACTAATATATAAAGCTACAGGCTACAGCAACAAAAGAAACCAAGACACAACACCAACAGAAATAAAGGTACAATAATCCAAAAAGGTGGCATGTTATTTTAAAATTATGTATTTCAAAAAAGGAAAAGAATCAGCAAAGGCGCAACCTAACAAAAATGTATATTGTCATCAAGGATGTCTGCTAAGTAATGAAAAAAGATTGCACACACAACCTTTGCAGTGATATCATCAGAACAAGAAGCCAATAGTGAACCTGTAGGATCCCATTTGACACAATTTACTTCACCCTGAAAGCACAAAGTTCAATGTGAAAAGGAGATTAGAGATCAAATTCATTTTAAAAGCTTTATGAATCAAAATCCAAAACGAAACATTGTTTTTAGCTACAAGTTAAAGCCCATTGCTAGCAAGTTGTTGAAGCCATAAGGCTAAGTTCATTGTTGTAAAAGTTCCCTAGCATTTAGTTTCCTGGTCAGTTTGAACCCTGTTTGGATCCAACAGTTGGCACACATTTTTGACTAAAACTAAACGACCCAACCAAGAAAGTTGTGAGATTATTAGATCATTAGGACCCGGAACAAACCTGATGCCCCGCAAAGGTTTTAATAGGGCGTGTTTCTCCAATCTTGCAAACATATATCATATTGTCTGTGGAGCTTGTTGCAAATGAAACATTATTCCGCCAATCAACATCAAGGGTTGGACCTAAAAGGTAAAATGATGAAACCCAGGGAAATGATTATGGGCTATGCAACAAAAATCCAAAGATTAAAGTTTAGTGCAATGGTCCACCTGTGTGAAATTCAAACTGCTGTTTCCATTCCTCGGCCTTCACATCCCACACAATTGCTGTTTTATCACAGCTTCCTGTAAGAAGATAATCACCCTTCTTGTTCCATTTCAGAGAAAATATAGGTCCTTTGTGTTTACTCAATGTAGTTCTTAGTTCACCTAAACCAAGAAAGAATTTAGTGACAGAGAAAAAGGGGTCAAGGAAGATGAAGTGTAAAATTCTCACAATCAGTCCAAAATAGCAATGCAATTATGAATAGCTTAAAGTATAACAAGTTCAGTTAAAAACATAAATATCTGAACACCGTCTCAAAGGCTGGTTTAACAAAATAGATTTGTTGCCCTTAATTTCAGGATATAGAATGAAGCAGATAAAGTAACCCAACTTACCATTTGTAGTCCAAATCCTTGCTTGGCCATCATATGAACCTGTTGCAAGCAATGTCCCCTCACCCTGAATACAGGTAGGAAAAAGGATCATTATTTGTTCTATACTGAACAGAATGACAATCAGATAGGCAAGTAGTTAAAGTGCAATTTATAGAATCTCCAATAAGTTCACTCGCTGCACAAGAACAAATAAAAAGACACTTTAAACAGCAATGTAGAATGGCAAACAATTAGGCAAGCATCTATATTCTACACTGACATTTCTAGAATTTCCCAATAAGTGCACTTACTGAGCAAGACAGATTAAGAATATACGCTTTAGATAGAAACAATTTCTTCTTACAGGAAAAGACACCATTGCAGAGTAAAAATACTAGCATTATGTAATCCTTATGAACCGAACATCCATTAGAAAACAAGCCGGTACAATTACATGGTTAACTTCCATTCTGCTTGAACAAATAAAACCATCTAAGTATGGTAAAATCCGTCTTTGCTTCATCAACACCTGAATGCCAAAAAAGATGGCTGACACTCCATATTCGTTGCTCAAAGAACCAATGTTATTATATAGTCATAACAACTGAACGAATCAGATTTACCATATGATCTTGAGAAAACCAGATCAAGTTTAACTGAAGAAGACTACTCCAAATCCAACCTAATTCCAGCAGCCAAGTATTCTAGGAAAACTAAAGCAGGGAGTGTATTGTAAAATGGCTACCAACAGCTATTATTGTTGCTCCTTCTTTGTGATATCTCTAGTCATTTCTTTTATCACATTAAATCTTATTAGTTCTCCTGCATAGTATCAGCTCTATACCAAAGCATGTAAAAAAAGTGGCAATCCATAACACCAAACTAAGTGAATGAGAGAAGATAAAGTGTTGGACCTGTTCTGTACTAAAAGGAACCAAAATTTATTCAACAACTTAAGCCTCCAACAGTACTCACATTCCAATCAAGTGTTGTCACATCTTTGCTCTTCTCATTTGTTCTTCCTTTTACATGCTTCAGAACTAGAACATTTAAAGGACTGTTTTGTGCACCAGATTTGAAAAGCCCATCAGATATTGTCCAAATACGAGCTGTAGAATCCCCAGAACTAGAAAACCATGCAAGGAGAGATCAGTGAAAGTGATATAAACAAACAAAAAAAAATCTGTGAATACACACACTGATTAAAGGCCATACTACACACATTAAATACTCAGATGACATGCAAACTACCAGAAATCAGAAAACAAGAGAACCAGCCACATATAATGGAACTCTTGGCATAGAGCAGCATGATCTCAATTTGATTTTCTGAAAGACCTCAATCAGTATCGATAGCAGAGGAAATAGGCACTTCTGCTGGACATGAAGAACTTCAACTGTCCAGCCCTGGAACACATTACAAACAACAAATACACCTGACTACAGGTCATATAGTCACATAACTGGAGAGTGCACAAATTGCATTCCCATTTACAGACCACTCAACTGATGGGAAGGACTATTAAAATGGTTTTGCTACCAGCAAGGCTTAACCCATATCATTTCAGAACTTCTAAACTTGCTCATTGATCTAACACAAAAGGTCCAGCTCATGTAGCAACACAAATCAACAAGGTTTGACAGGGAAAAAGCAAAATGACTGGAAAGATAAAAAGTAGAGAAACTACATATGTAAAGGACCAAACTATCAATATAAGAAACATTTCATAACAGTAAAATACTCACCCAGACGCAAGAAGTGAACCAGTTGGGCTCCATGCACACGCACAAACCTGTAGTAATAAATGCTCAGAGAGAGGAGAGGGAATAAATGTGCATTTGTGCAAGTCCATCTTTGTAGTTTGTACATAAGAAGATTAAAAAAGTCTCAAACCTCAGAAGTGTGCCCTTCCAAAATGGTAACCTCAGAGCTAGGAATTTCACAAGCATCATGAGATGCTGGAGTCGACGTAGTAGCAATATCCATAGGTTCTGGTCCTACATAATAAGAAGCAATAGGAATGAAAATGAATGACCCAGTACACTGGTTAAGAGAGTTATTTTGCATATATATGAAGAAAAACACAAAAGGCCAAGGCTGATAGAAAATTACTGATATCAAACTAGGAATACATATATAACAAAGGAGATAACTAACCTACAAAAGTTCCATTTTCTTCATGCCTAACAACATCCTTGTCTTCTTGATCCAAAACCATATCTCTATAAGCAAGTTCTTCTGGTTGCTTTTCTCTCTCCTTATTGCTTTCAGCCCTCTCCCTTTCCTTTTCACGTTCCTTCTCCTTTTCGTTTCTTTCTTTCTCACGCACTCGTCCACGCTCTCCTTCATGCTCCCGCTCAACCTCTCTATCTTTATCTTTGTCCCTATCTTTGTTTCTATCCTTCTGGATATTCTTCCTTTTCTCTTTTATCATTTGCCGCAATTGATTTACGTCCTTTGTTATTATATCCAAAGGTTGTAAGAATGAGAAATCTTCATCCATTTCTGCGTCATTCTGCAAACTCAAAACAAATTGTGATGAATATACACATAGTCTTAGCTATCACCTGATTCCCCACACCAACCAAAAAATTATCAATAATGATGATGATAATAATAAGGATCCTAACATTACTCAGGTTGGCTTCCATCTCCAAGTACTGAAGTCCTTTTTGAACAAATGTGATAAGCGCCCCAGGAGGAACCAAACTCCCATCAATAGTACACTTATTAATGCCTGCTTCATACCCTAAAGTAAATGCTGAATGTGTAAAACCTGCAGGCATTTGATAAGCAGAAGATGGCTCATTTGAAGCTTGAGAAACAATAATGTATAACAAAGGAGTCCTCCCCCAGTTTTTCCCAATATAAATATCACTATGTAAACAAAAAGAAAAAAATATTAAAATTAGTGAAATTGTTTCATTTTTCTCTTGGAATTTGAAGCTTCAATAATGTATAATAAAGGAGTCCTCCACCACTTTTTCCCAATATAAATATCACTAAGCAAACAAAAAGAAAAAAAATATTACAATTAGAGAAATTGTTTCATAGTTCTCTTAGAATTTAAATTTAGGCTATGCTTGTTATGAAGGAAGGAAAATGGAGGGAAGAGAAAAAGGTGAGGAAAGAAGAAAAAGAAACGAAATGGATTCAAGTAAAACAAGGGTTTTCCTCCCAATTTGGTGATGATTTGTATTGGGCAGCTAATCGTCTTGCAGCTGACCTCATCTAAAAAATTAAGGAATAATAACATCTTTACATTTACTGATTCAACATACAAAAAGCTAGAACATGCAAAACTCATTATGTAAAGGTACTTAGCATCCATTTTCCTTCCACCAAAACAACAGAATAAAGAACCAATTTCCTTTTGAATGTTTTCTTTCCTCCCTCTAATCCTACCAAACGGTCATAATTAATAAACAATACTACAAGTATGCACAAATATGAAACAGGAGATTCTGCTCAACCAATGTAACACTGTAACTACTATAATATTCAGGGATTCAAATAGCGGACCGCGATATTGGCCACTAGATAGCGGCACCATCCAAAACCATTGCAACAACCGTAATTCCTATTGTCCGCAACCACGAAACCAAAGACACGACTGTGATTTAAATCCCTGGTAATATTAAATACCTAACTTTTCAGGAGAGAATTCATAGAGGGAATGAGGGATTCTCATCAAAGACATCTGGTGCCCTAGCCAATAGCACTGAGTTATGCTGGTAATAAAAGCTATGAAATTCAAAACCCTAACCACAATAACACTAAATATTAGCCATCCCTTGTCACGGATCTATAGCCAAAGTGTACTTCTGGACATCATAAGCCCGAGATTAACCTCAAAATTACATTTCACACGATCCAATTAATTTTTTTTCTCGTTTCTTTTCTTTTATTTACACGAGCAATGAAATAACTGCTTAAATTACCAGTTAATAATTGAAAATACAGCAAAAAGGGAAAATCAACTAGGTATAGAACTAAAACGAAAGAAAAAAAATATTCAAACATAAGGATTGATATAATGAGCGACTACAAATTAAAGGAAAATTGAACTGACCTGATTCTTGAAGATAACGGAAGACGAGGTAATTCAACTCGACGGAGGTGATAGAGGTCATAGTTACGTAAGCCGACTAATCCAACGGCTACAATAGAAAGCTCAGACTATCATTAAGCAAGCGACGCAACTCCTGAAAGAGAAGAGAAAAAAGAAAGAGCCTATTATTAGATTTTGCAGAAAAGACAGAGATAAAGAGGGACGCCTAGAGAAACGAATATTAGAGTCCATTTTTTTTTTCTAAAATATTCTGTTTTTAATTTTAGTTTTTAAAAAATAAAAATATGGAAAATAAATATGTTTATTGTAAAATTAGGAAATAATAATAATAATAAATGAAATATTAAAAATATAGAAAAAATTGTTTCCATTGAAAATGTATTCAGAAGATAAAAATATGAAAATATAGATCTATTTTCTAAGATTTTGATTTATTTACTTACTCCATATTTTATTTTTCAGTATTATTATAATACTTTTAACTGTATTTTATTTTAATTATTTAATAATTATTATTTTTTGTTTTAAAAAATTAAATATCAAACATATTTTAATAGGCGTTTATTCTCTACATTTTTTTTTCTATGAAGAAACTTTATTAAAAGCCTTATTTCATTATACTGGGCCTATCCACTATTTGATGTACATGTCTCAGATGATCGACGTATATCTATTTAGGCCCGATACAGTAAGGTTCAGTTTATTTCCCATGTATCTTATTACGATTAACGAGCCGGTTTCCGTGATGTAAAGGTAGTTCATATTTAATCCACAAAGGTTGGACGGGATGATGAAGTACATTGTATTTAGGTACTAGCATTTTATCTGGTCTGTTCGAATCGGATTTTTAATGAAAAAATCAGATTTAGGTAGGGTCGGATCGGGTGATTTTTTAAATGGTATCGGATTGAGTCAAATTCAAGTTTATGGTGTAAAATATCCGATCCAGGACTAAATATGTAATTTTTTCATAATTTTTTAGGGATATTTATAATAATGGTCCTTTATCTATATATTTTTATAATTAGGTCCTTAAAATTATTTTTTATTTATAATTTAGTTCTTAAAATTATATTTTTTATAATTAAGTCCCCGATTTTTTTTTACAATTTAGTCCCTAATTTTTTTATATAGGTCGGATCGGGTTGGAATCGGGTTTAGAATATTTTTTTCGGTTTGGATCGGATTTTTTAGAAAAAAATTTGAGTCAGATCGAAATCGTGTTTAAGATATTTATATTCGAGTTAGGTTCGGATGAAAAAAATCCAATTTTTAATATAAACCAAATAAAAATTATACTTGGAGGTAGTTTATAATTAAAGATGACAAAAGAAGAGTATTTGACAAATTTTGATATGATACACTTTAATAGAATAAGATTTTTATGAAATTTGAGTTTCAGGTTGTTCTTAAAAAAATGGTTGAGTTATGTCTAGGTATAGGGAAAATTAGGAATAGATAATATAATTTGAATTTGATCTGAATCTTATTTGATTTGAAGAAAAAATTTGATCTAAATTTGATTTAAAAAAGTTCAAACTCAAAAAAAAAGTTTGGGTCTTATTTGATATTGTCATGATCTTATCCGATTTAATCCGAATCCATATTCGATATGAGTCTGATCCATATATAAATTCGAATAAAAATATTTAAAATTTTTAGATTTAAAAATATTAATTAAGTTTATATACAAATAATATTTTTGATGATTAATA
The DNA here is from genome assembly GCA_035048815.1 of Abelmoschus esculentus. NCBI lineage: Eukaryota > Viridiplantae > Streptophyta > Magnoliopsida > Malvales > Malvaceae > Abelmoschus > Abelmoschus esculentus. The sequence goes on from JAUCBN010000044.1 coordinate 11,762,517, forward strand.
TCTTCTACAATTCTGTTTATGTTTTTCTTTTCAAATGTTAATAGTTAAACATTTTGATTATATTTTTAATTTGTTTCATTAGATTATAATATTTATTAGATATTTTTATAGTAATTATGATTTAGAAAGTAATTATATTAATAGACTATAGTAATACAATAGTAATTTACAATAGTAATTTACGTAAGGATAAGTTATTTATTTTTAAATTTTTTTAATTACAATTTGAGTTGCTACTTTAATTTGCTTTATATAATGGATTGTAATATTTGTTAATTTTTGTTTCTGCTATTAATTTAAATATATTCGTTTGATGATTTTTTTTATTTAAAGATATTTTTTGAGTTGTTACCTAAAAAAATAGATTTGAACTTTTAGATTTGAATTTTGATTTTAGATATTTTATTAGATTGGACTTGAATTTTTTAAAAGTCTAATTATTAGTTGGATTGAACTTGAACTTTATAAAGTCCAATCTAAATCCGACCATTGTCACCCCTAAAAAAATCCATCTCGATATATTTATCATATTTTTTTATCAAAAACTTTTCATGAAAATGTTTAAAGACTTAAAGTTGAAATCAAGTAATATTTATAATATATATAGGTAAATTAAGTTAATCAATATATAATATTAAAATATAAATACATCATAAAATTATATAAGATAATATAATAAAGTATAAAATATCAAAATATAGGGATATAATAAAAAATGACGAATTCTTTCATTTTTTGATTGAATATAAAAAATTATATGTTTAAAATTCTATTTTTATAAGGTTAAATAAAAATTTGATAGAAAATCAATAAAAAAGTTGAGTAGAAAAATTTATTAAACTCATGTCATTGTAAATAAAACAATTTAAAAGATACAAACATTAAAAAAGACGTATACTGAATGTGTCGATCTTTCGCCTACTAAATTCTATAAATTTATCCAAAATCTAAAAGAAAGAAAAAATTTGAAGGTACAAATTAGAAAGTTGAGTGTTTTTCAATAATATAGATAAAAATATTTTACACCAAGCCCAGTCACATTTCCCGTAAAGTTTTAATGGACAATTAATGATCGGTGACCAAAACAGAATTAACATATAATATTAGTATCAATTGTAAAAAATTATAGTTTAATAATCAAAACATGAAAATAATAATAGTTAGGTGACTAGAGATATAGTTTACCCTTTAAGTTTTTTTTGGCTGTCTTTCCCGTTTAACCCGTATTTTGAATTGGAGAAGATCCCGCTCATTCTCTAATTTAAAATACGCTTTCAAACGTCTCTTTCCATTATAATAGCCGCACCGGAAAGAAAATACAAAGAAGAAGAAGAAGACGTACGCTTGATTTTCATCGAAACAGCAAAGCCGAAGTAGAAAAAAAAAGCAATGGCAACGAACATCGGTATGATGGATGGGGCTTACTTCGTCGGTAGATCTGAGATTCTTTCTTGGATCAACACTACTCTCCATCTCAGTCTCTCCAAAGTCGAAGAGGTTTCTTTCTCTCTTCTTCTTCTTTTGTCTTTAATCTTTCTATTTTTTTGTTATGAATTGATAAACTTGTTTGATTTTATTGAAATGATTTGGATCTGGTTTTCAGGCATGTTCTGGCGCCGTTCATTGCCAGTTAATGGATGCGGTTCATCCAGGGATGGTACCGATGCACAAAGTCAATTTTGATGCCAAAACCGAATACGAGATGATCCAAAATTACAAAGTCCTCCAAGATGTCTTCAACAAACTCAAAATCACCAAGGTCTTCATGTTTGTTTTTATTTTTCAAGGATTTCTTCTTTTGTTTTTCTGGTTTTGATTTTTAGTAAATTCTTTTTTTCATTTTTGCAGCATATTGAGGTGAGCAAGTTGGTGAAAGGAAGGCCGCTTGATAATCTGGAGTTCATGCAATGGATGAAAAGATACTGTGATTCGGTTAATGGAGGCGGTCTTAATAAGTAAATTTCATTTAAACCTTGATTTTCTTTGTAATTAGTTTGATTCTTTTTTATTATTATTTGAAAGGTTAGTTAGTTTGATTCTAGTCCGATGATTGTTCTCTTATTCTCTATATGCCAACGGATGGTTTCTTTTCCCTATTTAATTCAGTTTAACTAAAGGATTGAATTTTAGGAATTTTGGCTAACATTAATTCTGTTACATGAATTTAAAACCAATTTCTTCATTAAAATTTTCATTGCTTTTTATTCATTATTCTTCCATCACTAATATGATAGATTGAAATAATTTGTAATATCTGAGTCTTGAGAGTTTCAGTCTGCTTGTATTAAAGGTTTTGTCAGTATCTGATACTGACAATTAGGCCTGAGTTGTGTAATGTTCATGATTCGTAATTGGAATTCATGAAACTGGTTGTTTTACTTGATGAATGGGTTCTTGCATTTGATACTGACAATTGATTTGTCCCTAAGGTTTAGTATATTCATAATTCACAATTGATTTTCATGAAACTGTTTCTTTGCTTAATGAATGGTTTTGCTTTCTAGTGTTGTACCACTTCATCAAGGCTTATTTCCCCCCCCCCCCCCCCCTTTTAACAACTAAAAGATCTGTGAGTGATTGTTGCCATTGTCACATGTAGTTACAATCCACTAGAAAGGAGAGAGGCTTCTAAAGGAGGAAGAGAAGCAAGCAAAAAATCTGCACCTCAACAATCCTCAACCAAGGGTTCAAGTGCCGCTCCTAGACCTTCATCTTCCCATGCTCGGAGGAATAACAATGATGTTCCATCATCCACGAACGCTTCTAATCAATCAGCTAAGGCATCAACCAAACCTTCTACATCAGTTGCTGCTTATGAAGAACAGGTACTTGTATTCTTGGAGCAAATTGATAATTTTATTTGTTTAAGAATTAAGAAGAATCTGATATCTTTTCCTGCAAAATGTAGATCACCCAGTTGAAGCTATCTGTCGATAGTCTTGAGAAAGAGAGGGATTTTTACTTTGCAAAGTTGAGAGATATTGAGATTCTCTGCCAGACTCCTGAAATTGAAGACTCCCTGGTACTCTTTCGACATTCAGATTTATATTAGGAAAATGTTATTAGTATACTAAACATAGTTGTTGAAGTTGATTGTTTAAATGTTTTACTCTATATGTTATTGCAGATTACTGCAGCTATCAAAAAGATTTTATATGATACAGATGGTGATGCATCAGTGGTAACAGAAGCTCAAGCCATGGTAGCACTGTACTCAAAGGAAGCGGAGGCTTCGAGTCCAATTGCTGAGGCATCAGAAGAAAAATCCAGTTGTGAAATTCAGAAGAGGAAAAACATTTTGAACTCTGATGTAGATGCAGCTGGAATCATAACATTGTCTCCAAGGCAAAGGCTTACCGATGCTTCAGATGTTCACTGCAGTGGGTCACCTCTTATGACTTACTAATCTGCCATCAGCTATAAGCTTCGCAAGATCTGCTGGACAATACAGTTTTGTCAAATCTCTTAGCCGTCTAGTTACAGTTCTATCTGCTGTTTCTATATTCCATCCGATTTGTTAGCAGAGTCTGTTGGATCATGTTGTGCATTTGGAAGGTGCTAGAATAACGTGTTTATTATATGCAGCAAAGAAAATCTGAGATAATTATCTAGGCACCTTGATTCAGCTTCTCTTTTTTGCATAATTTTGTTTTTGGCTATGTCCTGAAAGCCTGCAATGTCTTTGTTTTACAGATTGGTGGTATAATATGATCTATACAGGTATTGGGCAAAACGTCACAATTCGTCTTGCAAGTACTTATGAAGCCCAAGTTACACTACTTAGTACATAGATGATAGATTCACCTAACATAGCCAAAATTCACCCATTTTTACCTTCCAACTAGAAAGAAAAATTAAAACCTGACACCATTTTCATAGACAGAGTGGTAAAAGCTGGTGTTACAAGTCCTTATTTTCTTCCTTTTCTTGGAAAATGATAGAATAACATCCAGAGTAGAGTGATGGTGCCTCAGGAAGGCCTTGATTGACACTGATAAACTGGTAATCACAATAACCTAAAAAGTTATATCCCTATCAGGGCTTTCTGGCATTCTGAATCAGAGTTTGTAACATTTTACATAAAAAAACAATTGAATGGATCCAAATCCTGGAAAAAGCAGTACCTGATGTACTATGAGAGCCATTATAGCCAGCACAAGGTCAAAAGGCCCATAAATGGTGGTTTCATATGATTTTTCTGATTTTAAGAGTTATTACATCCCCAACCTAAATCCTAATGTTAATATACAAACTCATACAATATGCGACAACATGAACATTTTTTTACCACGCAACTAATTAGCGAATATTATATATATTCCATTAAGAATTAGTACTGTTATGGGCAAGGACGAAGGTATGTTTTCTGTTTCAAAAAAAAAAACGAAGCTATGTTTTTTGTTGGAAAGTTTCTTGTCCCTCCCAAATATTTTTGGTATAATTGAATTTGAGGTCCCTCTTAATTTAAATAATAATAAAATAAGATTTTTGTCCCTACCAGTTTTTAAATTTAAAAACTTAATAGACCTTTGTTCTTCACTCTCGATGTTTGATCTTAACTCGGTTATGTAAAAGACAAGAGGCATGCAGAGCTTTGAGCACTGTTTGGATGTCTACCAACCTGAAGGAAAATTAACACCGGTTATACTGTTTCTGGTGTTAGGTAGATGTGGGGGAAGTCTGTGTTGACGTAAGTCTGCAAGTCATATTACCATCAGTTCCAGTGTTTTTTGGCAAAATTCTTGAGAAAAAAAATTTACAAACCCAGTTCTGAGCCAAAACCCTTAAAAACATAATATAAGCAGACCAAAAACCATGAAGACTGAGGTTTAGATCTTTTCATGGTCGTTGTTAGAACCTAAACCTGTTTCATCTTCATCACCCTACTGTGACAAATTATTGAATGAATTCCTACCAAACTTGAACGTGTTTCTTTTTTGAAATTATGCCTATGGTTGTACATTTTTGTAAGAAAATTCAGTGATTCCAGCTGCCGCATTTATTAAGCTGAAATAACTTCACTACTTTAGACCGACACTGCTTCCTACTTTTCCCCACACTTCAATATTTTCTTGATAATTTCAAACTTTACAGATTTTAGCATTTTCTTAATATTTTATTGTCAATTTAAACTCGTTATTGTTTTGTCATATTTAGGTCAATTTGATAAAAATAAATGAAAATACGAGAGTTAAAAGAGACATGATAAAAATTTAAGGGCTACAATAGCTAAACTAACAAAGTTGAAGGTCAAAAAGATCATTCTACCTATAAAACGGAACATGATGCAGTTCTCTAAAAAAGTACTTACTGAATTAAAAAATCATTTTTATCTGTCGTTTAATTTTTAAGGTTTCATCCTAATTAATCAAGATCGACCTATGTTGCATATCTAGTTTTGGTAAGTGAGTCTTTTTATATATTTTTTTATACACAACACCTTAAACTCTAAACTTATATAAGTGAAACTAAACTACTTATCCTAAATTAAGCAATATTTTGACTTTGAGCTAAGTGAGAAGGTGCAAAAATCTGGTCGGGTGGCGAAGTGAAGGTCTAGAGTGAAACCGCCTGTTAGACTCACCTATGTCTTATTGTCGAGAAATTATATCATAGGTCAGTTCTACCACGTCATTTATGGGACCAACCAATAAAAACTGTCCACCTCATTATTTTTTAATTTTCCAAGTGAAGATTCACTTGGGAAAAAATTATGACATGGAAAAATTGATAAAATGAACAGTTTTTATTGATTGGTCTCATGGATAGATAATAGGACTGACCCATAATATAATTTTTCCAAATTATCGTATCAAATTATGAACACCAATAGGTCGTCTAACAGCCAGAGTTGTTTTCCCTGCCAATTTGGTAACCTGAAAAGATTAACTTTCAACAGGGTTTCTTGTACTGATTGAAACCCTTCATAACTTTTCTGTTAGGACCCATTGTTTTCAATTTTTTTTTTAAATAATGTTTAAAGTTAAGAGAATATTTTTTATACAAATTTAAAGTTTATATGTACTCGTCAAATTTATGAGTTACAAATTTAATTTAAGATTTAAGGTTTAAAAAATTATAATTTAAAATTTGAGGTTAGAATTTAAGAATTAAAAATTTATAAATCAATTTGGTCGATAAATATCATATATCTTTAGTTAATATTCTATAAAATATAAAAATTAAATGAATATGAAAATTTGTTATTCGGCCTAATGACGAGTAGAAGTCAATCCCTCAATCTTGGAACCATAAGATTAACAATGTCACGTGTAATTGTATGAGTTTGGAACTAAAAATCCTAAATAAATGTGACGTTTCATAAATTTTTAATCCAATTTGTGGAATTTAAAAAACAAAGTGATGTATAAAAATAATAATATTTATATTATTATAAAAAATTTAAAATTAAGATTTAGAATTTAATTGAGACGTATAGGATTTTTGTTAGAAAAAATATAGTAGTACTAAACTTTTGCAGCTGTCTTCAACCACATCTCCACTGTGATCTTTCACGTGTACCAAATTATCATATCAATCAAAAGTTGGTAGAAGATAAGTAAATCGCTCCCCAAAGTTGGAAATCACATTGTTATTGCCTGTGAATATAACCATGATCTGATTCAGGCATGAAAATGGGACACAGTACTTGAAGATCCATAGAGTATCAAAAGGACAAAAATGGCAGATCCTACGGCAGGTATTGCCAATATGTATACTATACAAGCACTGAAACTTGAACATTATACATGCATGCATACATACATATATACACCCCTCTTACCTCTGTAGCCTTGAGGCTTAAGGTTCAAACTAAGAACCTCTCATTCAAGAGCTATGTTAAAGCAAAAACTACACTGTCCCCAAAGAAACACCTCCACAGTTAGAGCTTAAGACCTCATCCGAATGATATCGAGTTCAAATTCTGTGATATACGGGAGATATTACGAAACAGAAGAAGATTACCTCGCATCATGCAGCAATATGACACGTTAAAATGAAGGGTAAAAAGTAAAACTCAGCTGAGAAAATGAGATGGAAATCACAGCAGGAGAGGATGGGGGTGATATGACTGCAAATGAAGAAGTTTTTGAAAGTCATTATAACATATATACTACAAAGTTTTACCAAGTAGAAAATGAATATATGACCAGAAATTTAAGGCAGTGATATATGCAGGACTGTCATAAACTAGAACAAGTTTTTGACCAAGTATATGTTGTCTTTCAAGGATACGGACCCCCCCTCGTTGGAAGTACTCTCATTTTTACATAGTAAAACAAGGGGGGATCCAAATCCCCGATTCATTATTATTTCTTTCTCTTCTCTATCTTGTTTGTAAAACAGCAAACAAGCACAAGCATTCATCCAGCTGCAAAAAACACAGGTAAATGAACAAAAATAATAGAGATACAGGCAGATGCAGAGATGTCATATCTTCTCATCGGCAAATAGAAAAACCAACTACCGAAGTCCAATCAAGGAGCAATTTAGCATATATCGATCCTCCTCCGATCCATGTTAGCCATGTTTGGCCTCATAGGCAATAATAAGTTCGGAAACACATACTGATTTTACACCAAGTACAACAGTCGACAATACTAGAAAGCGGAATTATACAATAACATGTTTAATATTACTAGTTAATATGACTCGAGATTAACGGGGACTACTAAGCACATCAAGGACAAACATACGGTTAAGTGAAGGTAGCCGCATTTGCTGATCCGGTGCTCTACTCCTCTTGAGTTGTGGATGTGGAAATGATGAGACCGATGATGTCAAATTCCACGAATCAACCGAGTTATCACAGCTGAAAGATGTATCGATGACACCATTAGGACTACTCGGAATAGATCTATGCTTGCGTTTGTGGCCTCGGTTTCCTTTGCAATGGCTTTCCAATAACTCTGAGATGAGCTTGTAGCAAGCATTTACTTTATCCTGTTGAAAACGAAACCACAATCAAGATACAATGGAAAGTCTTCGAAAAATACCCCCAACCCCAAGTAATTGTGTATACAAACCTCACATATCTTGAGTACACCGATAAGCTGTTTCTGATATTCAAGGTAATGGCATGGTTCGATCTCTTTAATAACATGAAGCATTGTTGCAGCAGCTAAGATCGAAGGTATATAAAGCATGAACCTTGAATCTGGATCAAAATTGAATTGGAAAAACTCAAGCCATATATATATATATATATACATATATATAACTAAGCATACTTTGGAAAACAAAAGGTAATTTTTGACTGATTACCAGCAATGAGAAACAGAAGCAAACGCTCACATCTTCCAAGGAACTCCAAATGCAAATGTGTCTTCAATCCAAGCCTACTCGTAATGTGATTGAAGAAGGAAATAGGTGTCACAGGGTTCATCTTCCATTGCAGAGTTGACAACACCAAAAGCTCCATTCTCTGTATGGTATTTGAATCAAACACATACATTGATTCCTCCACCTAAAAGGAAAAAGAACATCAAAATCCCATCTTTGATAACCCAATAACAAGTTTTAGAATCACAAATTTAACAACAAATTAACAAACAATCTTAATCACATACTTGGAGGTCTAAAAGGAGTGGCACTTGGGTTTCCTCGACCTTGGCAGCTAAAGAGAGACAAGCCACAGCAGCTAATTGTCCCATCCATGGCTTGTCTTTTTGAAACTTTAAGCTTGAAATGAACCTATCAAAGTAATTCACAGCAAGAACCAGGGTCAAAGCATTGAACCCATGGTATTCCTCAACCTTGAACATCCACTCCAAAGCTTCTTTGCGAACCAAAACTAATGGCTCATCTGAGTTAACATCAATGTATCCATGGTGGGTTTCTTTCTCCTTAGACATTAAAGACAGCAACTCATCATTTTCCCAGAACAGTTCGTGGTCTATAAAGAACAAAGGTAAAAACGTCTCCTTCTTCCCTGTTCCACTGAAATGTTCACTTGCGTTGTCTTCAAAACTACCCTCCCCTAAATTTTCTTCTTCACAATACAGCCCATCAATGATCAATGGTGGGTTTTGAATCTGCTGAATCTCTTCCTCTTGCAGAGCCATAGCTTTCAAAGCAGAAGAAAATAAATCTCCCTTTCATTATAATACCATAAAAAACAAAGAGAATCTGAACCTCATTTTTCACTCTTTCATCAATTCCTCCAACAGTCTTGAATCTGGGTACATATGGATTACAATGTAAAAGGAGTAGAAGACGAAATTATATAAAGTAACAGAAGCAGAAATTTATGGTATAATATTAAAAATTCATAATAAATGTTGGGGTCTATTTCAAAAATTCAGATATGTTTCATAATTTATAATAAATGTTAGGATTTTTTATATAAAATATAATTTATTTAACAAAATATGCAAAAACATAAATTTAGATATCATTCAATTATTTTCCTCCTTGTTATTTCGTAGAGATTAATGATAGGTAAAATTTGATTTAATTAAAAAAATATTATTTTACTTAATTTAACGTTGAAAAAATTAATTTGTTTTAACTCGACTCTTAATTTTATAAATTTGACTTAATTCGAAAAATAAAATAAACAATTTTTGAATTATAAAATAAAATTTTAAATAATTTAATTTTTTTAATAATTAATCGATCGATTTTTAAATTTAAATTGAGTATGTTAATTATGCATGATATATTATATATATATATCATATTAGAAAGATATAAAGAAATATATATATGCATATCGTACATGAATATAAAAAATTGTTAAAGTTAAAATCAATATGTTTTATAATATTATAAATAATTAGTAACTATAACTAAATTTGTACAAAAGTTTGACTCGACTCGAATTTCATAAACTTGTATATATTTTTTTTTAAATTAAAATCAATATATATTATAATATTATAAATAATTAGTAATTACAATTAAATTTATACAAAAATTTGACTCAACTCAAATTTTATGAACTTGAATATAAAAAATTTGATTCGAATTTCAAATTTGAACTGATTATGTTAATTATGCATGATATATTATGTATATCATATGCGAAAGATATGAAAAAATATATATACCCATATTGCACATAAATATAAAAAATATTAAAATTAAAACCAATATATTATAATATTATAAATAATTAGTAATTATAATTAAATTTTTAAATTTTTTTATTCGAGTCGAATTTTATAAACTAGTAGGGCTGGGGCGACTCTCAGACAAATTATTGTTGCTACATTGCATTGCCTTTACATCTTCTGATCTTCTCTGCCAGAAAGAAAAAGTACTCTTACATAAAAAAAAATAAAAAATCAATTTAATCGAGTTAATAGATTTTATTTTTATAATTTTATTTTTATTTAATTTAATCAAGTTTATTTAAGTTATTTAAGTTTTTATTTAACTTTAATTATAAATATTTATAATATTTACAATACAAACTGGTATTGATCTAAATGATTTTCAGTAACTATATAAGATACATATATATTTTTTCATATTTTTATATGGAATATAAATATATTAGATATAGTTGAGGAACTTAACTTAAGCTTAAAAACTGATCAATTAATTATTAAAAATTTTGAGTTATTCGTACTCTAATTTTATAAATAAAACTTTATTTTAAAGAATTTTGAGTAAGATTTATAAAATTATGAATTAAGTCAAATTAAATCAAATTTTTCACGTCAAATTGTGTAAAAAATTATTTTTAATCAAATTAAATTTTACTTATCCTTATATACCTCACCCTAATATATACCTCGTCCTAAATTTAACATAAGACACTTCTATCTCTTTATTCAATTCATTGGATTAAATTCTCAGAAAATCTTTATTAAAAAGCCATGAAACACCTCAACGTTTGAACTTCTTAAACTATGATCTACACAGTCCATCATTATAATATATTGGAAAGAATTAAGGAACTCGATTTTAATTTTAAAAATAAATTAATTAATTATTTAAAAAATTGAGTTATTCAAATTTTTATTTTTATAATCTAATATTTTTGGATCGAGTTTATAAAATAATAAATCAAGTCAAATTAAATTAAAATTTTCACGTCAAATTAAATAATTTAATTATTTTTAATTTTGCCGCAAGCAAAATAATTCGTATAAAAATAAAAATAAAAATTAAATGATATACAATATAATTTATCAAATTATAAATAAATGTTGTTACCAACAATCGTTCAAATAATTCTTATCATTAAGACAAGATAATTCGTATTTTTATCCTAAGTAATCTAAATAATTTTGTTGCCAATTTATATACTTTTACAACCATTTCAAATAATTCTTGGTACATTTTTATTTACCATAGTTATGTTCCATTGTAGGATCATTAAAAAATGTTGTTGGATGGAACAATATCACCACTATCCAATGAATCAATGAAAAATATTTATATATTACTTATTTTTATTAATAAAATATAAAATTACTAATATATATATAATTTACCCTTTAAATTATTTTCTAATTAATCTTGCAACCTTCACCTTTATGTTGTCGATTTTTTTTTCTTTTTTTTTACTTTTGCAGGTATTTAATTATACTTAAATAATAATACTTAAAAGGTAAACCCAAAGCTCTTAGAGCTCAACCAACATATATGCCTAATTTAATTAATTCTTTAATATACACGTATAATTTTTTCAAAATCTCAGCAACTTCGGTCTGGAAAAAGTAAATAATAATAATAATTAGATTAGAGCACCTAGTAAACGGTTGGAAAAAGTAGTTGCAGTAGTAGTAGTAAAAATTATTATAGCAAAGAGGGATGTAATTTATTTTTAACAATATGATTATTTTTGAAATGAAGTTTATTTGAGATGAAAATTACAAACTTTTTAAAAATATTTGAAAAAATAATCAAGGTCCTACTAAATATTTTAATTAGTTGCGGAAATAGACAGTAAATACTTAATCTCTAACAAAATAATATAAAAAAGTTATTTCAAATGGTTATCTTTCATAATTCATATGATGAAATGAGAAAACTATGTCTAAGTTGAGAAGTTAAATTATAAAAAAAAAAAGTATTTTGAAGTTATGTATTCTACATTTGTTTAAGAACACATGATTTAAATTTGGTAAAAAAAATATAATTAAAATGAATGAAGACTTGAAGAAAAAGAAAATCAATTGACTCGGATATTTCGAATGTAAATTAAGAGAAAAACGGTTTATTCAAATCAAGTTAAATTTTGCTCACTCTTAAGTTACATTGTTTTCGGAATCGATTTCTGGTGATGAAAACTACTTGATGAGTTATCGAGGATATAAATAACAACTCATGAGTAGGGTCATGAACATCAAGTCGAATTATTCGAGTTGACACATCGTATTCACAACTCAAAATTTATTTATTTATCTTTATTTGAGTCATGTTTATGAAATTTGAGTTGAGTTTTAGTCGAATTTTTGAGTTCCTATACAAATTTAATTATCAATTTTTATCAAATATAGTCTAGTTTGACTCTAATTTAAATATCTTTCTCCAATCATATAAGATATATATTTTCATATGTGACATATATTTCTTTATATTTTTTCTACGTTAAAATACTTTGTTGTTAATAAATTTTATAATAATGGTTTGGAGTTTGGACTTGAGACCTAAATATGATATTTGGGTCGAATGTGTTATATTTTTTTATTTGCTAAATTTGTATTTCTCTTAAGGAGTACAACTCAAAGTTTTGGGTATAAACTTCTAAAACTTTGAGAAAAATAATTAGAGTGCGTTTGGTTTACGGAAAAGATGATTACCTTTGGAAATAAGATTACTGGAATATATCATTACTTGATATATTATTGAGAATGTTATATTACCTTGTTTGGTTTGTTTGACAAGAATATAAGTTGACAATGTTTGATTGGAGGAATATAAAGTAATTTTTACCAAATTGTCTTTATGATATATTTTATTTCTAAATTAGTTAAACTTTTATTGGTAAATAAAATATTTAAATAAAAATTCATAAGAAAAATTTTCTATTTAACATAATTTTAATATAATTAATATTAAAAATTATATTTTTAAATATTTTTTTATAAATATTATATTTATAAAAAAAATTATAGTGAATTTTTAAATTCATATAAAAAATATTAATATAATTAATATTAGAAATTTATATTTTTAAATAATTTTATAAATATTATAAATTTAAAAATTATTGTGAATTTTAAATATAATTTTAGTAGGGTTTACTTATATAGGTAATATGACTTGTAATTTATGGATGTTTTTATCCCTTTTTACCTATGTAGGTATTCAGGCTTATTTGAATAAAAAAATGTTATTGTAGGGAATTGTCTAATAACTAACAAATACAAGGGAATAGTATTCCGGGGAAACACCTCAAAAAGCGCTACCGTAGAGAATGTGTTATTACCCTTATACAGGAATGTATCTGAACCAAACATGGGTATGTGATTCCGAAAAAGATTATTTCTTCCGGTAATAATTTTTTCCGTGAACCAAACACACCCTTAGGGTATAAATCTGTGTGTATTATGTAAAGTTACTCTTTTTCTTAACATAAATAACTAAAATAGTTAAGGTAAGCTTAGTTTAAAATTCAGACTATTATAAATTATCACACAAATATTTTATATTTTAATTGTTTTTATCGCAATATTTTTTCCCCAAATTAACGCCTTCTTGACTATTTTTGCTTGACGAAACCCACCAGTAATTCTTTAAAACCTACAAATATTTAAAATTTAAAATAATATAAGTGTTCTAATTTAAAAAATGTGGCGTAATTAATTAAGAAGAAATGAAATTTTGCGAAAATAAATAATGAAACGGTGCGTAGTGGGGGTGGGGGGCGATTGCAATGAGGAGACGCAGGCTTCCCACATTTAACGGTTCTAAAATTACGGCACCCGTTATTTCAACCTCTTGTATACGCCTTATAATTTCACTGCCCAACAGAGGTACCTGAGTCAACGTCGCAGATAACAGAAAACAATCCCACAAAAAAGAGAGGCTATTCTCAGTTACTTTCCCCCGGTGGCGCGTACTTCCACCCGCCGAAAATGGGCCAATTATCTTCCGCCGCTTTGCACCGGGAAACCTCCATCACATTCCTATCCTCTTCTGCTTTTGTTGCCGGCGAGGAATTTCTCGGTGAAATCGCGGCGAACAGGGATTACACCGCTGAAATTCCCGACGAGTGTTTGGCTTATATTTTTCAGTTCCTCGGCCCTGGCGATCGGAATCAGTGTTCCCTTGTCTGCAAGCGATGGTTTCGCGTCGACGGTTGGAGCCGCCACCGTTTGTCTCTCAATGCCCAATCTGAAATCGTTTCTTCTTTACCTTTTCTATTCACGCGCTTCGACACCGTGACCAAACTCGCCCTACGATGTAGCCGTAAGTCTATCAGCTTAACGGACGATGATTTGCTTACGATTTCAATCCACTGCAAAAACCTTACACGGCTGAAACTCCGCGGTTGCGGCGAAATCACTGATGAAGGAATGTCCGCATTTGCTCAGAATTCTAAGAATTTACGAAAACTTTCGTGTGATTCTTGCATGTTCGGCGCTCAAGCTTTAAACGCTGTCCTCTATTATTGCAAGAATTTAGAAGAGTTATCGGTGAAAAGGCTCAGAGAAATCCATGACGGAGCTGAGCTGATCGTGCCTGGAGCCGCTGCTTCTTCATTGAAAACGATTTGCTTGAAAGAACTTGTTAACGGTCAGTCTTTTGCACCGCTTGTGGTTGGATAAAAAAACCTTAAAACTTTGAGAATTATCCATTGTGTGGGTGATTGGGATAGTGTCCTTCAGTTAATTGGAAATCGAAACGGCAGTGAAAATTTAAATTGTGATATCAATTATGGCCGTAGTAACAGCAACCCTTTGATGGCAATTCACCTTGAGAGGCTTCAAGTGAGTGATATAGGCTTATCTGCGATTGCAAAATGTACCAAAATTGAGAGTTTGCATATTGTGAAAACCCCAGAGTGTTCGAATTATGGGCTTGTTTGTGTAGCTGAGAATTGTAAGCTGTTGAGGAAGCTTCATATTGATGGATGGAGGACTAATAGGATTGGAGATGAAGGTTTGATGGTTGTAGCCAAGCATTGTCCTAATTTACAAGAACTCGTTTTGATTGGTGTTAATGCTACCCTGTTAAGCTTGTCGGCCATTGCATGTAATTGTTCAAAACTTGAAAGATTAGCTCTTGGTGGATGTGGAACTATTGGTGATACGGAGATTGCATGCATTGCTGCAAAATGTACAGCGTTGAAGAAACTTTGCATCAAGGGATGTCCGATTTCAGATATCGCCATTGAAGCACTTGGTTGCGGTTGTCCCAATTTAATAAAAATAAAGGTGAGGAAATGTAGAGGAGTAAGTAGTGACGCCGGTGAATGGCTACGAGAACAAAGAGGATCGATGATCAATATGGATTCTTTTGACATAAATTGTGGTTTTGAGACTAGTGTAGGCGATGGTGGAGATCATGAAATCGGCATGGAGTTTCCGCAGGCGGCTGGCCAAGTGACTGGTGCAGATGCTTCCACAAGCAGCAACGGTAGGTTAGCATTGTTGAGATCAAACATTAAAATGGTGATCTAAATGTTGATGGTAGTCTCACTAGCACGTTATGAATGATCTTTGTAGGATTCGGAATATTACTCTTGCTCTGATCTCATTGCAAACAAGTAATTTCCTAGGATTTTCTCGTTATTACTTTTAGGCATCTTCTCCAGCACCCCGTTCCCTTTATTGTGCTGAATATGCAGTTTATTTCAGCTATATGAATATGTTTTACTTTATATATCGTTTTGATGATTTGTATAGGTGTTGCATATTATATGGTAATTGGTATCTTGTATGGAGCAATTCAGATTTTTTATTTCTTTTAATACTCCTGGTTTCAAAGGGCATATGTGGGTCTTTGAATTCTTGCTTTGAATACTCATAGCAGTTTTTCTCTACTTTTCCTAGGTGAGTCAGAGTTGCATTAAACCAAACTTCAGAGAAACTTGGTGGATTACTTAACTTGGCTGCTGGTACTGGTAAGCTTCAATTCTGAAGTCAATACAATATTATCGAATTTGTCGATGCTTTTTTCCGGAAAAAAAATGAACAATAGCAATTATTCGAGTGAATGAATGATCCATATTTTGCATCAGGTGTTTTGGTGCTTCTTTTATTTATATACAATTAAACTCTTAATGCAGAATCAGTGTATAGTTCACTCTCTTTATACTCTTCTTCATCTCCTAAACTGAAGACCAAAGCATCAGCAGCAGTTGATGATGATATCACTCGTTGACAACGAACTTGTTCCGGGGATCTCGAATCCAAAGGATGGTTTGCTAACGCCATTAGATAGCATTGTCCGGCCAAGGCTCTTGATTTTTTATAGATAGTTGATAGTTCCATGCTTTGACATCCGTATTTGCTCGGCTGCAGGGTTAGATTGATCACTGGAACCCGGTTTTCAGTTTCCATCGGCTGACTACTTCTCCAACTCGGCAACCCCTTGAATCATCTCCTGTGCATTCAAAGAGGACATCATCATTGTCTTCGCTGCCAGAAGTTTTAGGTTTGGTTTGAATTGGCATTAACTTCATTGTTGGCATAATTTGTAGTCTCAATTTACCAATTGGATCTTAATCCAAAGATACCCATTTAAAATATTATTAAAAATAAGTCGTTGGTCGCTAAATATAATATTATTATAAATATTATTATCTAATTTAAAAATATAAAATATATTATCTAATTAAAATATTATTATAAATAAGCCGTTGGTTGCTAATATTAGATGGTAATAATAATATGATTTATTATGATAACAACTTTAGTCTTTAAAAAATTATGCAGTCTATTAATTTAATCTTAATTTAAAATAATTTTATAATTTTTTTTTGTATTTAAAATAAATGTAATTTATTTATTATATTAATGAGTTAATAGGTTAATATCGTGGTTATAAAAACCCACTCCTTACATTGTTGTAATTACTTTGAACAATTTCATAGGTTGCCTGGCTAGTATTTTATCTAGTACTATGAATCTATGATGCATGTTTTAAAGAGACTACTTGGACTATAAGTTTAAGGAACCTTAACTGAGTTAATTATGTATTATTTTAGTAATTTTAATGTTGTTTTTATTAATTTAGGACAATTTATTAGTGGTGGTCGTTTATTTTAGGTGTAAGTAATGTTCTATCATTTTAGTTTTTTTTAATCAATTTAGGGTTAAACCTTTTCTTTTAGATTTTTAAGGCTTTTTTTACCCATTAACAAGATGTACAAGGAAGATTTGAGTTTTGATAAAAATTTGGACACATGTAGAAGTGGCACTGGCGATCAGTTCGTTTTCGGTTTATGTTTAATTTAAATCAGATTAAATTTAATTCAGATTTAATTTAATTTTATATCATTTTAAGTCGAGTTGGATTTCAGTTCTGATCAATATTAGATCATTTGATTTTTAGATCAGGTCAATACTTGTTCAATTGACTTTTCAGATTGTTTCAATATCAGATCATTTGCTTTTTGAGTTGAATCAATATTAGAGTATTAGATTTTTGAATCGAATTAATATCGAGTTATATATATTTTAATTCGGATTATTTTTTGTTTGAGTTAATTTTCTATTTAAATTATTTTTAGATCGGGTTGATTTTCGGATCCGGTTACTTTTTATTTTCAGCTTGTGAATACATTACTGGTCATTAAAATGTCTATGAAAACAACAGTATATATGAAAAGGACACATTTAAATCCATGTGGTGGATGAAGAATCACACACCAGAGTAGTGGTCAAACTTAAGTTCCCATGCCATATGTTGAAGAGAAAAATTTAAATTATTATAATACACTCTTGATTGAAAATATGTCAATATCAAGGAATTACATTATTGCAAGGATTGCCAATTGATTTTCAAAATATTTGTGAAAAAAAAAATTAATGTTATAAATAATTTAGTGACTAAAATAAAAAAACAAAAATATTTTAGTGACAATCGGTGATGTTTACCCAAAACAAATCATAAAAGTCAACTGTTTCATGCTGTCAACAACTTTCTTCTCAGTTCTCACTTTACTATAATTAATTAATTAATTAATAATAATTGATCTGACGTTTTAGGACGACTTTTTGACCTGACTTTTCCCCTGTCCTAACCTCCCTTAAGACCAATTTAACCCACAATCATCACATGTAGACAAAATCATCAGTAAACCAATGTCCCCTCCATAAATAAATGGCATTTGTTAAGAAGGCAGCTGAGTCACGTAATTTGACCAGAACTCCATCATTTCCTTTATCAACGTCAATTCTATCTTCGTTTTCCTTTCAATTTGGTTTTTTTTGTTCTTTGAATGGTTTTGTTTCAGATATGGCTACGGAGCTGGCTATGAGTTATAGAAACAGCAACGGTTTCGTATCGAAAATGGAAGAAATTGCCGTTCAAGAAGCTGCTTCTGGGCTTGAAAGTGTCGAGAAACTCATTAGATTACTCTCTGAAACTCAACAACAACAACAGAATTACAGTGGTTGTGATAATCAGTCTTCTGGGATCTTAAGGAGATCCTCCATGGATTTAGAAATGGACTGCAAAGTTGCAGCCGACGTTGCTGTTTCTAAGTTCAAGAAAGTTATCTCTCTTCTGGGGAGAACCAGGACTGGCCATGCCCGTTTTAGACGAGCCCCGATCCCGCCCTCTGCTACAAATACCGGTGTTAACCAAAACCAAGTGATTCCTGAGCCAGAAACTAAGGTTTATTATCCAACTCCGATCAAGCAGATTCCACCGGTGGTCACCGCTCATCAACATCAGAGTGGGGGTTTAGAGAGGAAGGATTCATCAGCAACCATCAACATGTCATATTCTTCAGCTGGGAATTCGTTTATGTCGTCACTGACGGGAGATACTGACAGCAAGCAACCATCTTCCTCATCTGCGTTTCAAATCACTAATCTTTCTCAGGTCTCTTCTGCCGGGAAGCCCCCTTTATCTTTTTCTTCATTGAAGAGGAAGTGTAGCTCGGAGAACTTCGGTTCCGGCACTAGATGCAACGTTTCGTCTGGTCGCTGCCATTGCTCTAAGAAAAGGTACATCTAACGTCATATCAATCATACAAAATTATCAATTTCAGAGTTCTGGTTGTGTTTAATTTCTTACACGAATTTGGGTGTGTTTCAATGTTTGGTCTTGGTCAGAAAACAGAGATTGAAAAGGGTTGTAAGGGTTCCGGCGATAAGCCTGAAGCTGGCTGATATCCCACCAGATGATTACTCATGGAGGAAATATGGTCAAAAACCAATCAAGGGTTCTCCACATCCCAGGTATAAAACAAACCAGTCCAGTCTGAAACAAAGTTTATAGTTTGAGATGTTTTTTTTTTCTAACATGTTCTTTCTTGTTTCGTCTGGTTTTGAATCCTGCTTGGAACAGAGGTTACTACAAGTGCAGCAGCGTGAGAGGATGTCCAGCTCGGAAGCATGTAGAAAGAGCTTTAGATGATCCGTCGATGCTAATTGTTACCTATGAAGGCGACCATAACCATTCCCTCTCAGTTGCAGAAACTAGCAATCTCATCTTAGAATCTTCATAGACAATGCTACTTTTCTCTGTAAAAATATGTTCCCAAGCTTTCTTTCATCGTGTTCTTCCATCCCTTTAGGTGAAGGAAGAAAAAAATGGTAGATTTGGTATTAGATTTTGCAGTTATTATCAAAGGAAGTGAGATTCAACTCCATTTGTTTGGCCTTGGCTTTGCTCAACGTCAACCTCGGTAAAGTATGTGAAGTTGGTCGGTCCATTCATTTATTCTCAGCCACAGGCCACAGCATTGGCATGTGGTGGATTGGTTATCGCTGTTTATTCCAATTTATTTCAACGCTTTCCTACTAAAACCATAAACATGAAAACAAAATCAAACACAAGATGCCTTGTCATGGTGGATTTGTTTGACTCCATCTCAATTATTTGAACCTAATTATTGAATTTTCACTATCTATTTTCGACCCTATGTCTGTAAATGCCTTCTATTTTCATTTTATTTTATTTAAAAGTAATCCTCTAAATATGAAATTAAAAGTAATCCCCGAAGGGATAAAATAATTAGAATTATAAATTGCTAGACGAGGGTATTATGGAGCTCTCTTGATGGATAATCTTCCTCTGGTGAAATCTTTAGTGGAAAAAATGGCTTCGAATCTTAATGTGCTTGTTTCTTGCAAAATCAGAGTGTTCCCTAAGTTAGGGGATACTCTGAAATATGCAAAGATGCTAGAAGATGCTGGTTGCTCTCTTTTAGCTGTTCACAGCCGAACAGGAGATGAGAAAGATGGGAAGAAGTTTCGAGCTGATTGGAATGCCATTAAGGCTGTTAAAAAGGAGGTTAGAATCCCAGTTCTTGCCAATGGGAATGTCAGGCTTATGGAAGATGTTCAAAAATGTCTGGAAGAGACAGGCGTCGATGGTGTGCCTTCAGCTGAGACTCTTCTTGAGAATCCTACTCTTTTTGCTGAATTCCGGACTGCTGATTGGGTAGCAGATAACGAGGACGACTTTGTAGATGGAAAACTAGACCAGGCAGATCTGGTCCTGGAGTATTTGAAGCTTTGTGAAAAATATCCTGTCCCATGGAGGATGATCCGATCTCATGTTCACAAAATGCTAGGAGACTGGTTTAGGCTTCAGCCACAAGTTAGAGAGGATCTAAATGCTCAGTCCAGGCTGACATTTGAATTTCTTTACAGTCTGGTGGATCGATTATGAGAGTTTGGTGTAAGAGTTCCACTTCATCAGAAGGATACTTCAGCAGCCCGAGACACGGCTGAGGTGATCGCTATTTGATTAGCCGGTAAGCCGGACCAACGTTAATTGAATTGTTGTTGCATGGAATATGGGGAAACCAGACTACCATTTGATTTGTTATTCTTCCTTACCTCTAACAACAATATACAATGTTTAACCTGAGTTAGAGAAGCTGGAGGACTTTTGAGCTAAAAGAAGAAAACCCTACTGGTTTATTTACGTAGAAGATTATGAATTTACCATTGTATTATCTTCCCCTTGGTTGGGTAAACCTTATTTGTAAGGCAGTGTTGTTTGCTAGACAATTTATTCTATTTACTATTGTAAACCAAAAATTTAAAAGATTGGGTATTTTGAACATCTATTGTACACTTTGAATATGTATAGTTTTTGATATTTTTAATAATTATTAAAAAAATGATTGTATATGTAATGTTAGAGTTTATTCAGCCGTTTAATTTTATAAATTTTTAAATTTTATGATTTATGTTTACTTTAAAAATTTTATGATTTATACTCATCTTCAAAAATATTTTAATTTATACCCATTCATTATTTTATTTTTTTGATACGCTACTCATATTAGTGGTGTATAAGATGTCTTATAGAATTTTCCTTAATTTAGGTAAGTGTCCAATTCTTCGACCTTATCTAGTTTATTTTACTTTCTTCATTGATTTCTTTACGAATAGATATTGAAAAACATTAAACTGTTGAATCTTTCACTATTATTGTATTTCTAAAACAGAAGTTCAAAAGCACCAGTGGTCTAGTGGTAGAATAGTATCCTGCCACTGTACAGACCCGGGTTCGATTCCCGGCTGGTGCAAATAGGGTAGCAATGAGGGATTTAGTGTTCTATCGATGGTAGGGTCCATCGCGGAGATTGATTCAACGATTAGAAAATAGCACTCCTGAGTTACCCTTTTTTCTACAGAATCTGTCCCCTTTTGATCTAACACTTCTTCTATCTCTCCTCTCTTGTGCCAACAAACTTGCTTTTTCTGAAACTGTTTTTGTTACAAAATTCAATCCGGATATCTCTATTTACCTTCTAACTGCAATCATTCGTTGTCAATAAAGCAGGGAAAACTTCTTGTCACTAACAAATCTACACTGGAAGGAGGAACAAAGAGCCTTAATTGATGTTCATTGGAAAAAAACAGCATCTGAGTTTATCGTGTTTCATCCTGGTATCATCTTTAAGGCAGCAGCAACCGGCATGGCTAAGAATCCTATGAACACGCTTACAAACCATTGTGAACCAAATGTTCCCAAGAATTCTATGATGATAACTTGAAAGACAGCCGTGCAGACAAGGACAGACACGAAAACATGGTTATCTAATAGTAATATACCCTTGAAAACTTCTATTTCCTCCATGTTGCGTGAGCTGATCTCATTGAAAACCTGTGGAATTCAGCAACCATACTTTTGTAAGCTAAACCATGGACTCAGAAAACTTGTGCATGTAGCAAAATAGGAAGGAGCTCATAATGAAAAAGATTACCTGACAAAATACGAATGAATTGAAAATAATTGTGTTCAATGTCAGGCCAGAATCAAGGCCGTTGATATGACCATTTGGTCAATAAAGCATCAAAACATTTCCTCATCGAGATGGATGTTGGAAAATATTATAAAAACAAAACAAAAGTGGGGAAAAAAGAAAGAGTGAAGACACCAGTGAAGTGATAAGAAAGGCACATGTGTAAGTGCATTTAGCATAGAAAGATGGGGCAGATGGCATCGAATTTTCAAAAAGATAAAGAGAAGATATCTTATGAATCATGAACTGGAATCAAACTAGAATGGACACACATGGTACTGTACATACCCTAAAAATGAATATGAAAAATCTAGTTTTTTTTTAATTAAATTAATGTCATTTATTTTAGGGACAAACTTAGGAGGTATTGGGCAGTTATATCTCCTAAACTTAGGAGGTATAGGGTATATATGTGTATGATCCATAATAATTTAAAATTAAAAAAAAATGGAGGAATGATGTTTTGTCTCAGTCACGTGACTCCTTTCTTCCCCGATTCCCTGTTCACACGTACAATGAAAACAAATTCAGGCTCATTTAGTACTATATCAAAAGCTTCAATCTTTCAAAAATCTTGTACACAAAAACAAAAATGACAAAATCAAAGTTCAAATCTTTGATTCAGCTCTTCATATTCTCATGGATTTTTTTAACATCTTTCTCTAGGCAGATATCTTACCCTCCGCACACCAACTTACTCTTCCCTTCCGACGCCATTTCGATCCTCTCCTTCAAATCAAAGGCCGACCTCGACAACAAGCTGCTTTACGACATCAATGAACGATTCGACTACTGCCAATGGCGCGGCGTCAAATGTGCCCAAGGCCGTGTCGTCCGCTACACAATCCAAAACTCAGGCTTACGTGGTGTTTTTCCCGTCAACTCCCTCTCCCGGCTCGACCAGCTTCGAGTCCTCAGCCTCCACAACAACTCCCTCTCTGGTCCCATCCCCGACTTGTCATCTCTTTATAACCTTAAATCTCTCTTTTTGGACCGGAACAATTTTTCTGGGACTTTCCCGGTTTCCATCTTGTTTCTTCATAGGATAACTACCCTCGATCTATCTCACAACGGTTTAACCGGCCAGATTCCGTCTAACTTAACCGCCTTGGAACGGTTGAACATCCTCCGGCTCGAGTGGAACCGGTTTAATGGATCAGTCCCGCCTTTAAACCAATCTTTTCTACTCATCTTCAACGTTTCAGGCAATAACCTAACCGGTAATATACCAGTCACGCGGACTTTATCGAAGTTCAACACGACGGCGTTTTCGTTGAACCCTGAATTGTGTGGTGAGATTATCAACAAAACCTGCACTTCACGTGCTCCGTTTTTCGGTTCTCCTTCAACATCTGGTCCGCTAGGACAAAGCGCGGAAGCCCAAAGTGGCGGCGCGATTGTTCTTCAACCGCCGTCTTCTCCGAAGAAGCACCGGAGAACTGGGATGTTCCTTGGGTTTACTATTGGCATTGCTTTGCTATCGTTTTCAGTTTTGTTAGCTCTAGCCGTGGTTAAAAAGCAAAGCGGTAAACAAAGAGTGGACTCACAAGAAACAAAGGCGACAACGGCAGCTTCATCAGAAGTGACAAATTCAAACCCAGGAAACTCAAGAACCCGAATCGAAGACGCTCCGGAAAGGAAAATGGTAATACCCGAGATTCAAAAGCTGAAAAAGAGTGGGAATTTAGTGTTTGTCGGTGGTGAAGTTGAAGGTTACAGCTTGGAACAGTTGATGAGAGCTTCGGCTGAGTTATTAGGGAGGGGAACGATGGAGACCACGTACAAGGCAGTGGTTGATAGACAGTTGATTTTGACGGTGAAGAGATTGGATGCCGGCAAGACGGCGGTAACCACCGGACAAGATTTTGAGCAGCATATGGACGCTGTTGGAGGACTGATGCATCCAAATTTGGTGCCGCTTAGAGCTTTTGTTCAAGCCAAAGGAGAAAGGCTTGTGATTTATGATTATCTACCCAATGGAAGCGTTTTCAATCTCGTTCATGGTATGGATTTAATTTTTTTTTTTCCATTTGTTTTTTGAGTTTTGTTCTGGGTTTACTCGGTGTCAGTGAGTTCGATGCCGAGTTTCCCATTCACGTTGCGGCTGTAGGATTAGAATGGGGTAAACCAAAATGGGGCCTTTCTATCCAAGTTGTTTGATTATTGATTGTGTTAATATTACCATTGGATTCTGATGAATTAAGCTAAAGTCATTGCCAAATATTGGCAGCTTTTAGAACATTATTGTCCTGAAACCGACAAATGACAATTGCTTTTCTGTCGAAATTATGGGATTTCAGCCTTGTAGATTTCAGTTCTGAGATTCTTGAACTATTAGAAACTTACACTGAAGTCTACATCAATTTCATTGCATACAACTGGTTTTGGATTATTTATGTACAGGTTCAAGATCAACGAGGGCAAAGCCTCTTCATTGGACATCATGTTTAAAAATAGCAGATGATGTTGCGCAGGGCCTGGCTTACATCCACCAAGCGTCGAGGCTTGTCCATGGCAACCTGAAATCCACCAACGTGCTCCTCGGGATTGATTTCGAGGCCTGTCTTACCGACTACTGCCTTGCCGTCCTTGCAGACTCTCCTTCGACCGAAGATCTCGACTCTGCTGCCTATAAAGCTCCCGAGGTTAGCAAATCCAACCGCAAACTCACACCCAAGTCTGATGTTTATGCTTTTGGTGTTTTCCTGCTTGAGTTATTGACGGGTAGGCATCCATCGCAACATCCGGTACTTGTTCCCCATGACATGCTGGAATGGGTTAGAACGATGCGGGAAGATGATGTCGGGGAATACCACCAGCTCGGAATGTTGACCGAAGTTGCTAGCGTTTGTAGCTTGACCTCGCCAGAGCAGAGGCCGGCAATTTGGCAAGTGTTGAAGATGATACAAGAGATAAAGGAGAGAGCAATGATGGAGGATGGTGCATCATTTGGATATTCATAGCAATGCATAAGGTGATGCATCAAACAGCATTTTTATATACTTCACCAAGTATTGATATTTGGGTTATTTGATAAAATTTAGTCTTGATTCTATTAAATTCTACTAGTAATTTCCTTGATAACGAGGTTTATTAAATTCTACTAGTAAATGTCAATAATCCATACAAAACAGATAACCCAAGTGTTAAATTTCTATAAACATCACAATGACAAAAACAATACTACTAATTCAAATACCGTAGGTTATCAGCTTTTACAAACAAACAAAAAAAAATTAATGACAAAAAAATTCGATCAATCGTACAAAAAAGCACTGGTAGAAGGCATTCCATTTTTAAAACACAAGAATAAACAAATGAAGCAGCAGAAGACTACAAACAGTGAAACATCTGGCATCAAATCACAATCCTCTTCCCATCGTGCTAAGCCTGAACAAGCTTCGTGTTTACACATACAAGACTGGTAATTGATAATAGCAGCAAACTCTTCCCTATTTACACCTCGCCTGCATTGAAGGAAAAACAAACTCATCTCCAACATTCGACTCTGAGTCTGGTAAGATGTGGAATCAATTCAAACTGCAACATGTAAATTGTAATAGTCATCTAGGACAATGGGATGGCAATATAAATCTATCAGGTATGGCTTGGTGGTTGTCTATACTTGGTGATCGGAAAGCAATGGAAATTAATGAAATCTATCAAGACATAAGGTTCAAGGTCACAAAACAAAGTTATGCCATACCAATGTAAGGTCGGTCCGTATGTAGATTTCAATGTTTTATTCTTGTGCAAACAAACTAAACAACCAATGGCTTACCTGCATCTATTTTCTCAGCGAGCCATGCAGATCAATTTTGCCAGTCGAGATGTATATACAGGACAAAAAGCTAGTTGATATAAGCTTTATCATATCCGGTCAATCAGGTTCAGTGCACGAGGCTTTGATCTCAAGATTGTTTCGTCGCTGTGTTTGATCCATTCTGATAGTTTCCATGGCTTCTGCCACTTCCATCTGAATTGAAGTAGCCATTGGTGATGACTTCTCTTCCACCTCCAGAGTTTTCCGGTTTGTCCCTTGGTTGTCAATTTCTTCATCGACAAATGTCCAACTGGTACCATCTGCACCGACATATATCTACTTTCTTGATCAAGCAGAAAGACAATAATTTACAAGACCACATGGAACATATAAATTACCTTTCGTGTCTGATCTAGAAATGCTGCCGAGTCTGTAATAGACCCATTAACAAACCCAGGTGTAAATTTTAGTTGCTTGGGGGCCGGGAGTGACACAGGTGAAAGGGGACCGCTCAGATCATCCGCGAAGTGTTTAGATGAACCGCGAGAATTGCCCTATAGAAACTCATTTCATTCATAAAAATCATACAAAAGAATGATGAATAGTTTCATAAAAAAAATTAAAATGATAAAGAATCCTTTTTGTTGAATTTCTATCCATGGGAATAGGAAATAAAAATCAGGGGTTCATTACAAAGTAGAATATTGTAGAATTCTTAACGCATGACTGATATCTAGTGTTATTAACTAGTACTTTGAGTTGGTCAGGAGATGAATGATTGCCTATTCCTTAAGTTTCAAAAGACTAACCAAGGCTCATAATTCAGACATTACTGACAGATGAAAACACCAAATTATAGATGTCTATTTATTAATCAAAATCAGCTTCAAAACTCCTTGCATTAAGGTAAGAATGGGAATGTTTTAGTTTATTACACATCAAATGTTAAAAAAAAGGGTGACTGAAGAGATGGTAATCTCACCATAGCTGATGTAGCCAAGGCAATAGCAACAGCTTGCTCCCTCATCTTTTGCTCCTTCATAAGCCCTTTTTTCTGCGCCTCACTTTGCCATAATAGAGCTGTGAGATCCTTCAATTGCTGTTTGAGGTCCTTAATTTCTAAATCTCTCTCCCGCAACCGGCACCTGTTCATATAGTTACTGATGAAATTAACATTCAAACTTAATATGACAAATCTTCACAAACCCATAAACAAACCCCTAATGTTATTTCTTACAGTGAACACAACCAGAAAATAAAATGCAAAAAGATTTGGGACTTAAAAAAGAAGGGCACTTACTTCAAGTGTTAGATAACTAAATTCAGCAGTAGAAAGAGCAAGTTGAAATGATTTTTTTTCAGACTCTATTTGTATAAGTACCTTGATTCTGCAGTAGCATTAAACAAGTATTGAAGCAAGTTCTTTGCATCATTTATTGAGCGTACTTGATTCCACCGTCCACGACCAACCAAACCACGCTCCCTTTCTTCTGCCTCCGAGAGTTGTGAAGCCATTGCCGTGAGAGCATTTGATGACATGCTAAGCATGTTCTCAAGGGATGCTATTCTCTCCCTTCTTGCATTCGCTGACATAGATAACAATCTACTTTTTGGAAATGAAAAAGTAAAAGGAAACCATAATTAAGATGTAGAATTGAGATATGATCCCAGAACATTGCACCATACTTGCAGAAAATATTTTGAGTACAGAATATATAGAAATATAATCATAAGTACCTAGAATGTCGATTGTTTACTCTGTCAAGAATGGCACCAGTTGAAGACAACTGATCCACTTCTTTCAGTAAGGTTAACTCTTCTGTCAGAGCAGTTTGCCTACATAATGATTTAAATACCACTGTCAGAAAGCTTATGATGGATAAGTGAGCATAAGGAAAGCAAACTGATGGATACTTACACTTGGATCTGTTTCTCATATGCAAAACGGACTTCACGCACATTCACCATTACTTCTAGCTCATGATCAAGCCACCTTTGCACAGATTTTTCATTGCTCTAAGGTACAAAAATCAAATGTAAAGTAGCTAATATTAGTTATGAAACTTAAGTTACAAAAAATCAGCATTAGCTTAAGGACAACTAAAAATTGTCCGTTCCTTTTATGATCAGGTGCAAAATAAATCACAAACTAACCTCTAGGTCAAATTTATGTACTATGTATTTCCTATTTAAGTTCATTAAACATTTGGTTTACAACCAAAATACCTTTTTAAAACAATAGTCTGAATTCCTATCACTTTTGATCAGGATCCTAACCTAAGTTAAACCGATATATAAATATGCTGCTAGCTCGTCAGGTATTAATGACCCAGAGTAACGCTCATGAAAAAAAAAAGCAGAATTACAAATCATTTACCTGTCCATTTGGTGTATGCCCGTTGTGATTAACTGAAAGGGATAACAAACAATTAGTATAGCATAGAAAGAACTAATAATAGATTAAATTCACAAAGTACATTTACCTGAGTTGTCACGTATAGAAGACTTTCGTGCTTCTAACAACTCTTTCAGCCTTTTGGTAGCGACTGCTGCCTCTTCTGTTTTCCTTTGAAGAACCTAGAAAAAGGTTGATTGTAGGTCAATGGAGGATAAAACCTTGACAACCAAGTGCAGTAAGAAGCCAAAGAAGCTTGTCACAAAGTTTCATGTATATGGGAAAAATCCCTCCGAAACTTGAATGATCAATCCTCAGAGTTCCAACACTTTCAACAAAGAGGAGATAATAAACATCAAAGATTAATCATGCCTCTCATGATTCTTTACCATTTTTTGGCGTTGATTTAGGGCTTCGAGTTTATGCCTTTCGTATTCATTCCTCCTTCCCTCCTTTTTAAGCTGTTCAAGAAAGTAGAAAGATCAAAATTGAAGTTAATAGCATTACAGTATAAATAAAATATAGGATACATAAGGCAAGTATGACTAGTAGTAGAAGCCACTTTCCAAACTTTGAGAGCATTGAAAGGAAAAGGTTACCAGCCAAAAAAAATTCTTGAACAGCTATTACCAATCAAAATAGGTCAGCAGAAAACATTTGAGGAAAAGAAAGAATCTAACAAAATTTCCCTATTGAAGGTTCAAATAATGAGAAGCTTCATTGGGAAACATAACTAAATATTCCCTGTTCACTATAACTTCAATAAAATCTAGATAATGATAGTCAAGTTATTTCATGCTCAGTTGCTTTCTAGCTCATTTCTTTTATTTATCAAGCACAACTGTTTTTGAGGTACAAACCCTTTTGAATCAAAGACATGTGAAAAGGACGGAGAAAGGAAAGCTGGAACTAGATTATGTTATTCATAAAAATTGACGAACCTGCAAAAACTCCTTTTCACGATTGGCCTTCCATTGTCGAAATTGTTCTGCCTCTTGTTTTATCTTGTGTTGCAATTGAACCTGAAAATAAGAAAAGCATGTTTCCAAAAACAATAAGATATTTATGCCACAATGCATGGATGTAAACATAAAAATATCAATCAAGTAAAAACGAACTTTTTGAGCCTTAATGTACTGTATTTCTGCTTGCAGCCGTTTTGCTGCTTCTTCACTTCTCTTCTTCTGCTTTAAGAGCTCAACCTGATTTTCCTGTTTCTTCTTGAGATCAGAAATCTGAAATCAGAAAAACAAAAAAGTAGATTAAAACGTAAGAAATTAA
This sequence comes from Abelmoschus esculentus, assembly GCA_035048815.1. NCBI lineage: Eukaryota > Viridiplantae > Streptophyta > Magnoliopsida > Malvales > Malvaceae > Abelmoschus > Abelmoschus esculentus. Next base: position 11,792,298 of record JAUCBN010000044.1, read on the forward strand.
AAAGAATATTTGCACAGGGAATAATGATTGGGTATCATATTGTCACCTGTGCTTCAAGCGCTCTTAGTTTCTGCACATTGATCTCTTGCGCTTTTTGCATTTGTGAGTCAGAATTAGCTGCACGGTTCTCGACGGCAGCTAACAAACGATCTCTTTCTTGCTGTTGTTGTTTTACATAAATTAAGCATCCGAGCAGAAGGCATATTAAACTATTAAACAACAGAAATCGAAGGTATTGTTACCTGCACAATTCTTTTTTCCTCTTCAAGTCCCATGATTTTCTTCTGAAAGTGCTGCTTCAGTGCTTCAGTGTCAGCTCCTCCAACAAGTTTCATCTCAGACTGCACAGAGAGTAATGGACTGAATTAGTTCACGAGAAGATCAATTTAGTTTCTGCAGAACCCTACCAGAAGCATATAAATCTATGGTAACTTCTTGAACATGATAAATGCTTCTTAAAATCCTAATCATAAGACTTTGGTATGAAAATCTCTTTTGAACTCATGCAAAAAAAAAGAACTTGGATCATGACAAAGGATTCTGCCTAGGAAAGATCAAAATGTATTTTTCTTGTCAAACATGCATCTCAGTTGTAGTAATTATTCTCTTTCAAACCTATATATAATCCATTAATTGGTAATTTATGTCTGCATGAAAAAAAAGGAAACCTCTTTCTGCTCCAAGCGTTTGTTCAACTCTTTCAATTCTCTATCCATGTTATTCTGCCGAAGTGAATGCTCCAATTCTTTTGCTACTTCGTCAATTTCTTCTGGGTTTTCATCTGCAGAAATCATAAATTTCCTATTAGAAGCAATGCACCTTTATTTTTTTGACGAAGCAAAGTATCCAAAGGAATTTTTCATGTTGCAGAGTAACAAAGATGTTGTCTATTGCACCACCACTAACACAAGATGAGACTGAAAATAGTTTCGTTTTATATATATTAAAGGACAATTTGCTTTAGTCCCAACATTATGCTATTCAACCAAATAAGTGAATAAGTGACTACCTGACAGAACTTCATCCATTTGATACTCAGATGAGTACTTACACTGACTGGCCCTCTTGTGTCCATCATTTTTCACAAAACATGAATGGCCATCCTGAGATATAGAACAAAAAAACTGATTACATAACAATCAAGCCAGCAACTCTCATTCAAGAAGGATATTTTAATATGAGATAAATATGAGCTAACATATCCAATTATTAAGGAATATGATCTAGTTCAGAGCATACTCTTAAATGATTTGAAAAGAATAAAAAAAAAAGGAAAAGAAATGGTAAAAAGCAACTTCATAATCCATCAACATACTAGATCACCGCTTTCACAACACTCTACAACAGCACATTTGCTGCGATAATCATGAAGTTCTCGGCGAAGATCCTCATTAGTAACCTCCAGCCAAGTAATCCTTTCTTTGAGACCCTGGTAAGAGTTTTTTATGTACCACTGTTTTAATATCTCCAAAGAAAAAAAATGTTTTAGAAACTGGTATGTATATATATATATATATATATATAAGTTAAAGTACCTGTATATTTGAAGTAGGCCCTCCTCGAGCACAAAGTTCTGCTTGTAAGTACTCCAGCTGCTGACGCATTTTTTGCATCTCATTGGATACTAAATCTCTATTAACCTGCAGAATAAATGCAAACCTTCCAGGTGATCATCTATGATCGAACAAAAAATGATGCAATCCATAACCTAAAGAAAACAAAAGGGGAGCAGGGGCAATAGTTCTTTTCGCATCAAAATATAAACTATAAACCTAAACAAAATTTTGAAGTAGGACATGTTAAGTGGTGAAGGATAGAATTACAACAAAAGGAATCATAATAAAACAGCCTAGAAAACTTACAACTGGCTTATTCTGGATATTGCGAGCACGGTTAGCATATTTCAGGGTGTTAAGACTTTCCTCTGCATTGATGTCTGCAGGACTTACACAAGCTGGAAAAGAAAATGAACATTTTACAATGATAGATAGTAGAAGAATAAAAGAATTTAAGCAACCAAAATCAAAATTTTGAGAAACAATCCCTAACATATTAAAAAAAGCAAGATACAAACTAGAGAGATCAAGAATAAGAAACATGATAAATGAACCAAAAAGCAGAATATTAAAATATAGATTTTTCAAGAATATATGCCGGTTATACTGGTTAACGGTTACGGTTAATTATGTACACCCCTAGCCTCCACCTTCTGTTTCTGCCACCTTGGTTTCAAACATAAAGAACTTCCTAAAAGCAAGGTTATATAGTATGCTTTGAGAATGATAAGATCCTATGGAGACTTTAGTTGTCATGGAAGCTTGAGTCTGAGGAAAAAACTTGGTTACTTTATGTGCATAGATTTCAAGTGTACCATTATCGGTTTTCTGGTGAAGAAACTAAATGGTATGATATTCTGCCAAGGGAAAAAAAATGGACCCTTAAAATAAACCATTTCCAGATTTACCTATCATTACTGTTTTGCTGTTTCCACCAAGTGAATCCTGAAAATGACAACTATACCAGATCAGACAATAAAAAGGAATAAGAAAAATACAACTGTATCAACTATCAACTCCCACAGATAAGTGCTTGGCCAATTAAATATAGTTGCAAAAAAAGAAAATAAAATCAGTGAACATAGTGTTAAACACTAAAGCTTTACAAATAAATGTTACAATATGGTGTACACTGTCCACCAAGAGCATCTGATATATACAAACTTCAGTAAGGCTGGATGGTCACATTAAATTGTGCGAGAATCTTTTCAGACTTACCTATTTTAAAAGGTCCTCATAAATGTGTAAGAAATTGAAACAAGGTAGGTAGTAGGTACTACTATAAAATTAACTTTGAAATCAGACCACTTTTTGGTTATCTTAATGTCACTGTTTCAAAATACTGCCGCATGAATCAATCTAAAATAAATCTAACCTGCAAGAGTCGAGTCAGTTTACTGTCTCGGTAAGGAACATGCACACCTTCTTTACGCTTTTTCTCATCCCCAAGAGCGCTGATTACATTGCCAAGTGCAAGAAGTCCTCTGTTAATATGGATACCTGTTCATGAAAATAAAATGACCATCAAACACAGGACACATGTAATTAAGTTCATAAACATGTTTACAAACCTTCTTTCAACCGAAGACCATCAGAACCTGTTCTTTTAGCTCGTTCAGATCCAGCAAGATCTACCAAATGGAGCTTCGCACATAAATACTCTTCACCCATATCTTCATCCGGAGTGTCATTAACAACAGACGCTGATTGGATTTTGTGCATTTGTTCTAACGTGATCGTGAAGATGGCATGGGAGCGACTATTAAAATCATGCAGAATAGAACCACACCTCGTTAAATCATGAACAATTGCAGATGGGTTACAAAATGAAATAATTCAATTCCAGGGACTAGGAATGTGACTCAAGAGTCAAGGCCACTTGACCAAAAAATTCTGGGGAAAAAACAATATTTCTTTTTGCAGCTAAAATAAGATATGGAAATCGAAAGGGAAATACACACCGAGCCATATAACCATTATGGAACCAGCAATTAAAATTACCAATCACAAGACCACTCTGTAAATGTCATATTTGTAGGGAAAGTGGCACTTCCTTTTACAAGTTAGAGTATTTTAACCACAAATTGTTTAGCCTAATTGATTACCGCCAGCACATGCAATCTTGTTTTCCTGCAGTATGACTGGTTAAGAAATTTGGAAGTACAATTGGACAAGGTACCTTCACCACAAATCTATAATGGCTCAATGGTGGTGGTGGGAGGAGGAAATGGTTCAAGTTTGTATAATAATTTCTTCAATCAATAAAATAACATGGTTCTTTTAAGAGTAAAGGGGATAACATCAGGTAGAGATTTACCTGGACTGGTTATTCATATTTGTGCTCCCAGTTGCCCTGTTTGTGGATCCTTGCTCCAGGCAAGCAGCCATTTCTTGCAGTGTACTAACTGCAACTTCAGTAGATCCAGCTAGTGTTATAACTCCATTTGATGATTCACGAATTTGTATGGGTGGCCTTCCTGGAACTGTGACTTTCGCAGAATTTCCGTTAGGAGTAGGAGGTTTGCTTACAGGTTCAGAATCCAGTAAATCCCTCACTTCTTCCTTCAGGATCTTCACATTCAAACCGTCAAATAAGGTTAATCCTCACAAATTATATGAAAATGAAACCAATAGTCCACCTATATTTTCAATTCGTTAAAAGTAATTTGCTTGATGCTTCCATAATCCAAGAAGTAATGTACCTCTATGAATGAAACATGTAGCTGGAATTCTGTTTGATTCTTCAATGTTTCAATTTTCTTGAACAATGAATTCATAACTTGAGGAATCAATCCTGTTTCGCTACCATCTTTGATGGCTGTTCCCATGGTATATGTTTTCCCAGATCCTGTCTGCAACAATTGCATAAATCAATCATAAATATAAATACCAAGACACACAAAAAGCTTATTTAATTGAGAGCAGGTCTCATATATCAATGAATTAATTTACCTGGCCATAAGCAAGTACAGTAGCATTGTATCCTTGGAATAAACCATCAACAAGAGGAGCAACACATTCTTCAAATATGGAAGTTGATGGAGAAGCACCATTTCCATAAACATGGTCAAATGTAAAGGAATGTGTCCCAATTTGCACCTACACCCAGAGCAAAAAATTAGAATTATTCTTTGCTTCTCCTCAAATCAATTATTTTTCATCAAAAGAAAAAAAATCACTTTGGGTAATAACTAATAAACTAAATTTTAATTCCATTAAAGCCTTTAACTTTAGCGTGTTTTCTAGCTGCGAAATTATTAAATACGGAGGAACCACTATACTTGGATATTCTACAGAAAATAAACTTGTACTTCACCAGAGCCTTTTCTACTTAAATAACTACAGTCTACAGTTTCGGAATAAATTTTAGTAAATTCACTCTTAGATTTTCCGTATGTATGAAAAAAAAATGATTTCTGAAAAATAAAATTTAGCTAAAAAAAATATACTACTGTTTCGTAAATTAGTAAAAATAAAATTTAGCTAAAAACAGCACTCACGCGTGCAATGAAAAATGCAAGAACGTAACAAATATTTAAAATAAATAAATAAATAAAACTAAGAACAGAGTACCTGAGGCTTTCCCTTAGTAACAGTCACACATTCTTTACAACCTTGAGTTCGTTCATCGCCGATTAACGGCCTAATATGAACGGCGACTTTCACCGAGCAGTTCTCCGCTACTTCCATCTGTAACAACACCGACAGGGGGAATCCGAAGCAAAATGCAGATGGAGAAACTGAAAACAGAGTAATCTTAACCGCGAGCTTAATGAGCTCGGATTAAGGTTTAAGGAAAAGAACGTGGCGGAGGGCGGTGGTTGGAGTGGTGGCGAAGGTTACAACGAATTTGTTTTAAAATATAAAGAAACTAAAGTGAAGAGTAACCGCAATGAAGAGACGGTAAGACAAAGACAGTAACCACCGCTATGGATATTTTCTTCTTCTTCACTGCTTCTAACTTCCACCGGTGAGCCTTTGGTTGGTTTAATTGACATTAACAATTCTCAATTTTCTTTTCTTTGATACCAAATTGGCCCTTCGACCCCAGCAGGCCATGTCCCTCTTTTATACCGAGAAAAAGCGAAATACCGAAACAATTTTCATTTTTTTGTTAATTACCATCTTTCACTTTTTAATGTCGACGAATAATATATTTTAATTATAATAAAATTAAGAAATTGTCGATTTCTATTTATTTGATAAAACAAAAATTTTAGTCCTTTTTTTAATATTTATAATTTTTTATGTTTCGATAATAAAAAATTAAATCATATATTTTAATTTTAATGTCAAATAGAGTACGATAAAAAATTTTATTCGATTCGATAAAAATTTACGTTTTATATTTTTTAACAAATTTTACATATTATTTTTATTGGAAGGAAACCTTACTAACTAACTGTCTTCAATTAATTGTTAAAAACTACGTGTGAAATATTGTGGATCACCAATTTAATATTTTCTGTGCGTCATTAATAAGTGCCGAGGAGGAGTACACCATGACCACATAGTCATAGATCCTAGATTGCTTAAATTTGTGTGTATGTGTCCACGAAATTAAGCGGGGTGGGGTGGAGTAATCGTTTTTTATTTTTAAGAATTTTTTATTTTCATTTTTATTTAATTTTTAAAAAAATATTTTTTTTTTTAAATTTATCTACTACTTTTAAATATTTATATTTTAATCTTTAACTTCAAATTCTGGCCGGTGACCCTAACAATTGGCAATTGGCTAGGCTGTTTTCTCTGGATCAAAATGGAAGCCTCTGAAATACTAAAGCTATGTCCTCTGGGGGATTTTCAATCAAATAATGAGTTGTATTTAAACATAATAAAAGCTTAGTGAGTTGTGCTTTATTAGGAAGATGAAGCATGAAACTCGAATTTATTTTAATTTTTTTAATTTAAATTACGTATCGATATTTTTTGATAAGTGTGATCATGCAAAACTTTAAAAAATCAAAATAAATTATTATATATAATCATTCTTTTAAAGAAATTTTAGCAACAAATGTTGTTTGATGATATTAGATAATTTGAGAAATCAATAAGATTTGACTTGTCTTATTATAATAGTTTTAAAAATATTCAAAAGATAAATTATTTGATACTGATAAAAATGAGTTTATTTATTAAATTAAAATTTAATATTTTGAAAATAAGTTACTTTTATGTTTTTTAAGATAATATTTTAATATTTTTGTATTCAGAGAATTTTATTTGAAAAACAAAAATATATTTTTTATAAAATAAGAGTTTTATTTCAATAAATCGTATTGAACCGTTCATAAATTTATACAACTATTGAATTTTTATATGTAATATAATGATTTTTTTATAATGAATAGGAAACCAAAAAAAAAATTATAATAACTACTGAAATTTTATTAAAATTATAAAAGATATCAGAATGTACACGTAAAAAAAGAACAATAAGACTAATATACTAAAATCTTTTATAACTTCTATAGAAATAGACATATAATCAAAATTCAGAATACTTCTTAAAATTTTATTACCTTTATTTAATCGAAACACATAACAAGTGAAAACGAGTGGTGAACAACCAAAATTATCAGGTAGAATGTTCTACCACCCAAAACTAATTACATCGACAAACAACTATTAACTGACTGAGAGTCTAATTAACCATGATCCCTAATAAAATCATAATAAAAAACTAGCATCCTTAAAATCCATATGTATTGAGCAAACAAGCACCAAAATATATTAAAACCATGTCATAAATTATAGATAAAACAAACTATTTTTTTTTAATATCGTACACTTAAATGTGTGTCACAAAATAAAAATTCTTATTAAAATATAAAAATAATTTAATATCTAATAATTAATATTAAAATTGATTATAACCGTTAATTAAAAAATAAAATTGCAAGCGTAAATTTTAAAAGAACGATTAGTTTTAAGTCAAATAATCATGCGTTTATAATTATAAAATTACATAGATTAATTAATTAATGAAATGAAAATGAAACTTCACTAACTAAACCCATTTAATTCCTAAAATTACGTGTACATTATTTTGGATCACAAATTTATGCTCTCTTTCCATTTTTTTTAAGGCTTTGCATTAATAAGTGGTGAGAAGGATTACACCCTGACCAGATACATAAAAAGATTGCTTACATTTGTGAGTACGTGACAATACCCAGCTTCATTAAATCTTATTAATACTAGTAATGGTACATCTGTTAATTAGAACTTGAATTTATTCGAAAAAATTGAATAATTTGATTTGATTAAGATAAAAATATTTGATTTATTTTGACTCAATTAAAAATTTTATAAATTTGATTCGACTCGAAAATTTTTTAAATAAAGTTTGAGTTGTAAAATAAAATTCGAATAATTCAAAATATTTAGTAATTAGATGATTTATTTTTATGTTCGAGATAAATCTCTCAAATGTTTATGATATGTATATTAATATATAAAAATATGAAGAGATATTATCACATATGAAAAACATGAAAAATATATATGTACGTATCTTATATGATTAGTGAAAGTTGTTTATATTAAATCAGACCGTACTATAACATAAGAAATAATTATAATTAAATTTTTATATAAAATTAAAAACTCGACTCAATTCTATTCGAATTTCTTTATCCCGATTCGACTTTAAAAAATTTAATTAAAATTTTAAATAATAAAATTAAATTCATCAACTCCTCAATTTATTGTTTTTAAAATAAAAGCTTTTTAGCTGTTTAACCAAGAGATGCCACCAGCTATGAAAAAGGATAAAGGAGTAATTTACAAAGATTACGAAAAAAAAGCATGATTAAATATAAATAAATAAATAAAAAATAGACTGACGGAAAAACCTGGGCGGTAAAGAGATTGGCGGGAAGCAGTAGAAGAAAAGGAGCGAAAGCGATGATGCCCAAAAATAACATATTAAAATAATAAATAATAATAACAACATTAAGCAACGAGCAGCTTTTGCCCTTATGCCACATCATAATTTCTTATTTTTAGATGGTCCCCACTCCCAAGAAAATGCTTGTTCTTCTATTTTTGGTTATTTTATTAAAAAATAGTAGTATTAAACATTTTCTATTTATTTATAATTTTTTATGTAGATGGAGAAATAGAAATTTTACAAGCTAATTTAAGATGTTCTGGCTGCGTCTTTATAAAATAAAATTAAAATAATTATATATTCTAAGATGTCTTGATTAAGTCAGTTACTTGACTTACCGTAAAATGCATGTTTCAAATAATGATACATTTTATTAACTGAAAACAATATATGTTAAGTCGGTTAAATTGTTTGATTTAATTATAAATTTTAGTAATTGTTGTTAGGTAAGGAAGATGAACGATGGCGATTTAATTATTGAACAGCTACAGTGTTATAGTAATATATATTTTAGAATATATTCTCAATTATTAGACAATAATCGTTTAATTTCTATACTGATATTATTAGTGCTTGAACTTGTAACCTCTAAAAAAATAATTATTTTTTTAATGACTGAGACAAGATAATTCGTATTATACTGAACATATTTAAACTAAGAAAACGACCAGACATGTCCAAATTTGAAATGATATACTGTGGCTTTTACTGTAATACTTGGTAATCCGACAAGTTTGATTAATAAGCAGTCAGAGTTTTGTTTTTATTACAGTGAATCTTTGACGGTAAAAATGGAAGATGCCTTAAGCAACCATTGGTTTCGATTGAGCTTACAAGGTAAAAAACAAATTGATTTGATTTATTTATGTCAAAACTATGATCAGATTCTAAAATGGTCTAATTATGTGTTAACTTTTTGGGCGATTTAAAAAAAGACGGACTTAAAAAAAAGTTAAAAAACGGCGGTACCGTTTTTCTTACAAAAGTTGTAAAAAATTCGGTATATACTTTTCGGTATATACTAAAACTCTTACAACTTTTGTAAGAAAAACAGTATATACCGAATTTCTTACAAAAACTGTAAGAATTTCGGTTTATAAACCAAATTTCTTACAAAAAGTATAAGGATTTCGGTATATATCGTTTTTCTTACAAAAATTGTAAGAATTTTGGTATATACCAAAAAGTGTGTATAGAATTTCTTACAACTTTTGTAAGAAAAACGGTACTGCTGTTTTTTAGCCTTTTTTTAAGGCTGCCGTTTATTAAAACTTCCCTTAACTTTTTATTTTAAGGTCATTGGTTAGAGTAAATTTAATTATAATATATATTTTTATTTTTTTAATAAAATAATATTATTTTGAGTTATTTTAAATATCAACATAACTATATTAAAATATTAACGTTTTGATTCATATTTATATGTTTATATCATCACGATGTTAACTCAAAAACAACATAATGATACAATTAAATATTTTATTAAAGTTTAATGATACACTATTTTTATTTTCCAGTTCAATTGTATAATCGAGATTAATCTTAAAATTGATTGTTATTTCGTATAATTTATTATAAAAATTAAAAGTTTTTTATTTGATATATTATTATTTTTCATTTAACGATGTTCCTATAAATATTTTTAAATTAATTTAGACAATAAACACAAATAAATATAGAATTTATGATCACCTAAACGTACAGTGTTTTCATGTTTTTTTTATTATTATTTTTTGTTGTGAATTTTATTTGTTTGTTTTAAATTTCATTTAATTCCCGCTTTCCTCTCTTTTTATTTGCGGGCCTTGTCTTCACATGCACATCCTCGTGATGAATCATCATCAGCTCTTTATTTGTCTTTCTTGTACGACCAAGCTCGTTCAAACCCAATCATTTTTATTATAAGATGGATTTTTTAAGTTTTCTATAAATCTATGTATTTTTATTAGAAAAATATATTTTTTTACAATAATTCTTACAACAATAATTCCTAGTGGATATTTTACTATTTCCCCTGTATCAATCATGGAGTTGGTCCTCATCCTATTCCTCTCTCTAAAGCCACCATAGTTGAACTTTTTACCATGTGTTTTTGTCTCAGACATTAAGTGTTTCAAAGCAAAGCACAAAGCTTTTTTTGATCTCTTTCCAGCTCCATCTTTCCTTCCAATCTTTGACAGCACGAAGCATGTGCAGCCCTCTGGAACACAACACCATTTCTTGTAGGATATTTTACTCCTAGTGGATTCTGTTTCTTGTTATGCCAGTCTTTAAGGATACCATTGTACTTGCTTCCATGTCAAATATACCACAAAACAAAATGTTGCACCAGATAGATCAGTCTATCATGGTGTCGACCTGCATCGTACACTTAATTTTCAAATAAAAATATCTCTTATAAGATTCAATGCAGAGCTACTCAAGTGAATTTAGAATGGGAAGAAAGGAGACCATGTGGATGTTTTAATAGTTTGAATAAAGATGATCTTTTAAACCCTCAACAATGTCATCAAAATGGGTAGGGACCGAAACATAAGGGAAGATAAAGGGCAAATAAGTCATTATGGCCCATTCTTTTTCTTCAACCAAAAGATTTTCACTCATCGAACTTTTAAATCCATCATAAAACAGCCACATGTCTTAACATATTCTTTGAAGGCTATAATGCATAGAATAATATTTTGGATATGAACATGATGTAAAAAAATGATTATGGATAAATATATAAAAAATTATACATTTAATTTCGATAAAATTTAGAATTGCAAATAGAATTTTATAGTATAAAATTTATAGTGCATTTAATTTAGGAAACATTTAAAATTGCAAATAGTTTCTTTTGATAATATATATGTTTCACGGTTTATATTCGAGATTTGATACTGTTTTTCCCAACAATATCGTTTTTAAATTTTAAATCTTTATTTTTAGAGTATAATATACATTTATACATACGATTATACTGGTATACAAACTAATAAATGAGTTTTTAGAAGAAAGGGTCCCAATTTCATAATGGGTTGGGCTTTTGCTAGCCAATTCATTATTTTATCCGGGTTTTTTACCCAATTTCATAATGGATGGATGATAAAACGATGGCCCCGGTCTGCTTAAGTTTATATATATAGCTTTTATTATTCTCGAGCTAAATTTGATATTTTTTAAATAATTTAAAAATAATTTTAAGGTAATTTATCTATATATTTTTAACTGTCTAATAATATTTACATATCTTTTATCCAATTTTATAATGGAATAGGTAATAAAACGATGACATCGGTTTGTTTAATATATTAATTTAGTTCTTATACTTCTTGAGCTAATTTGACGCTTAATATTTTTTAAATAGTCTAAAAATATCATAAAATAATATCTATTTATATATATATATATTTACTTATTTTTACTGACATTATATTTATTTTCTATTTTGATGATATTCATTAAAATCAACGAAGATAATGATATAAAATAATATAACAACAAATTTGATCTTCAAAACTTATATTATGGAGTATTTTATCAATTTAAAATTATTTAAAATATTTTATCACGGATTTAAATTTTTATAATTTTCAATTATTCTTCACCTGATTACTAATTACTAACCCTACTCATAAAAGCCCTCGACAATAAAACAAAGACATGACAAGTTCCTTAGCCATTGGACCAAACTGACAATTTTTCAAGTCACAGTTTGACAAAATCATGTTTATGATAGGTTAATTAATAACATTATTTAAAAATTATAGGTTAATCTCTAGCATTTCGAGATAGAAAAGGTTAACAAAATGGGTCCCAATATAAGAAAATAAGTTATTAATTATTACATGAAAAGGAACCCAACCATATTTTAAACATGTACGTCAATCAAGGTAATGACTATCGCAAAGGTGGTTACATGCATCTTATTTCATATTTACAAAGATTTACGTATATTTTTTATTCAAAGCTATGAATAAAATAAATATCATCATAATAAAAATGAAAACAATGAACAGCTAGCAGCCCATTAAAAATTGAACTGTACACGAGACACATACTATCTTGTCTGTTTTCATTGACCCCTGACCCTGAGCCAGGCGTCTTGGGTGGCACGTCATCGGCACAACTCAAGATTACAATGAGACAATGGGGGATTTGGGATCATAATAATCAATCACAAAAAATATTTTTAAATTTTAAACAAGTATCTTTATAAGATATTAATTAGGGACGAAGTCAGAATTTGAGGTTAAAAGGAGTAAAAACATAAATATTTAAAATTATGAAATAAATTCATAAAAGTAAATAAGTTTTAAAATAATTTAAATAAGAGGACAAAAGTAGAAAAAATTCTTCAAGGGGTAGAATTGATTGCCCCTCTCAACCTCTCTTTAACTCCGTCCCTGATACTAATATAATACACGTAGAAAAACAAGGAATTGGACCTTCATTTCCCATAATTTTGTAATCTTAATAACAAAAATTAATTAGAGTGAATAAAATTTGACTTAATATATTTTTTTTATTTATCTTGATTTAACTTAAAAAAATTAATAATATTTAAGTTATAAAATAAAAATTTAATAATTAATTTTTTTATTAATTAGTAGACTAATTCTTAAGTTTGAACCGAGTCTCTTAATTTGTTTCTTGGTATATATAAAGTATGTCAAATATGAAATAATATGAAAAATGTATATGTATATCTTATATAATTAGAGAAAATTGTTTAAATCAGAATTAAAGTTGACTATAACATGATAAATAATTATAATTAAATTTATACAAAAACTTAAAAACTCGATTTGAATAAAAAAATTCAATTAAAGTTTAAGTTCCATTTTATAAAAAATCAATCAGAATGATATCAAAATTACTAAACAATAAGATTATTTATTCAATTTTGCTTAAAATTATGAACCGTAACCAAGTTAAAATATTTTATTTTAAAATTTTATATTAAAATCGAATTTGATTAATCTTTAAAAATTATTTTGATTAATCATGAATTCAGATTATTCAATTTTCGATATTATATTATAGCAATTAAATCGGGTAATTAAAATATTTGATTTGAGTAATATTTATTTACTTTATTTATTAAAATATAAAATATAATAATATAGTAAGTTTAATAAGAAAAAATAAATATTTTTCAATTTTTTAAGGATTAATCAAAAATTTTAATTTATATTATCGTATCATTTGAAAGTGGTTAAAATATGAATAATTCAAAAAATAGTTAAATTAATGCATTAAAAAATTTACTTTGATGACCAAAATAGGAATGAAAAAATTATAGTTTACTTATTTTTTATTAAAAGAAATAAAAATTAATGATAATTTTTAACGAAATTTAATAATAAGGACCATATTAAATAAAAACTAAAAATATAATGATCAAAATAAATTTATTCTAAAAGTTCAATGACTAGTTTACCCTTGTATATTATAAGGATAAGGCTAATAAATATTATATTAGTATTATGCTATTAGTCATGACTTGTTCCAGTTTATTTTATTCTTTATGAGAATGTAGCAATCACATCTATGTAATTATCGACATGATTGGATATTTTCTATAAAACATTATTAAATTAATATTATTTTATATGAAATTAAACTAATATTCAAAATGAAAAGAGGGACGAATTGGTATAAAATTATATATTCCCCAAATTAAAAGGCTATTACCTAAATAATTAGGCCGTCCATTAATAATAATGGTAAGTAAACAAGTAGAGGGTTGCTCCATTATTTTAGTTGATGGACCATAATTGAAAATTCCAATATTGTCCTCCAATTATCATTTGGAAAATAAAACTCTACGAGGACAAAAATGACCATCAATTCCTAACCGCATCATACCACCTACCTACCTACCCTATACTCCAGCTTTTCTTTTCACAAAATAAATAAATGTATAAATGATAATTAAATTAAATAAATATAATTTACATTTTTAAAATTATGTGATTAAAAAATCACATTTATTTAATTTATTGATTATTTGTATATTTTACAAAATAAATAATTAAAACTAGAATTTGGGTCGGTTTAGCATTGTTTTTAAAAAGTGCAATGGAAAAGTGTAATAGATTTTTTTTTTGAAATTTTTGATTTGAGATATATATGTTTAGTATTAACTTAAATTATGATAAAATATAAAGATATTAATAAATGAATACATAAATTATTTTTGAAAAGTGTTTTTCAGAAGTGCTTTTGAGAAAATATATAATTTTTATAGGAATACATATAATTTTTAAACTAAAAAATAATTTATGTTAAATATAATTATGTATTTGTAAAAATTAAATTATACTAAAACATAATAAATGAAGGTTAAAATTATAATCTGACTCCTAGAAACACTTTTCCAACTGCAAAAGCTAAAAATTTTAGCTTTTGCGTTTGGGTTGAAAAACATTTTTCAAACGTAGTTTTTTCTCTAAAAGTTAACTATTTAGCATTACTTCTAGTTCTAAATCAGTTTTTGACCCAAAAGTTGATTTAGAACGTAATACTAAATGCAACTTTTGTTGTATCCACGTTATGGGTGCAGAAAAATATTTTACATAGAGAATATATTAATTAAAATTAAATCAATAAATTGTAATTGATGATAAATAATTTGTATATAAATTTATGAGTTATATAATTGTTTCATAACAATATATAATAGTATGAAAAAACTAACTTATTAATTAATTTAAAATGCTTGAGGAAAACCAAACCACCTTTCTTTTTCTTTCCTTTGAATTCCACTTCACTTGCCTACAAAACGACAATTACCCATCACCACCCGCTAAACACATAATTACTCTACTTAATTAAATAATCTCTAATTAATCATTAAAGTATTTAAAGTAGGAATCTAGTTAAACAATCTTCTTAATGACAATTTTCTAAACTATTACCGACAGTTTGTCTTATTTATTGATACAATACTCATTTTTGAATTTTAAATATAGAAAAAACTTGCTCCAATTTTCTTGTTTTAGTTAAAGAAAAATTATTATTTTTGGAGGCTATGAGTTCTAACGTGAATATTTGATTGAGTCGGGTCAAAAAATTTTAAGTTATTCGAGTTAACGAGTCATATTTTACAACTCAAATTTTATTTGAAAATTTTTTGGTTCGAGTCGAGTTTTCGAGTTCCTATAAATATTTAATTGTAATTATTTATCATGTTATAGTACGATTTAATCCCAATTTAAACGACTTTTTCGAAATTTGTATATATCAATATATATAATAAAAAATAGAAAGACTCGTCTCAAACTTAAAAATAATTATTTAATTATTAAAAATTTTGAGTTATTCAAGTTATTTGAATTTTCATTTTACAACTCGAACTTTGTTTGAAATTTTTTCGAGTTGAGTTTATGAAATTTCGAGCTGAGTTCAAACAAGTTGAGTATTTTCGTCTAGAATCGAGTCAAATTATTCAATTTTTTCGAGTCGAGTTTACTCACCCTTACCAATAATGCCAAAACAATAATTAAACATCAATATCTTATGATTGAAAATATATTATAAAACAGATATTAATGTATCCACCGCAACTGATTCATAAAAATTAATAGCACTCTAAAATTCAATATATATTCAATAGAATAATCTACTAACATGGTATACATACAAATAATCTTAATATAAATATTAAATATAAAATCTCAATTTTTAAAAAAATGTTATTAAGTCGAGGGTTTATCAAAAAAAAAAAAAAAATCTTCAGTTCTTGATAAAAATATAAATTACTAATTTTAAATAGATTGGTCTTTTAATTCTATAAATTTTATGGTAAAGCAATTGAAGGTACCCGAAAATGCTTCTGATGATATTAAGAAGGTACCGTATATTATTTTCAAGAAATAGTATTTTTTTTAATAATTTGTATTTTATTTTAATCATGATTAATGTTTTTTAATTACTTCTGATAAATTATAAGGGTTTTTTTGATGTTCCACAAATCCTGCAACAAAAATTATTTAATGTTACTAGGTTCGGTAATCGAGGATATTCAAACAATAATCGAGTAAAAAACTTCAAATAAGATAATTTCTTATTAAGTTAAATTAAATCCATTTTATAATTACATTTATCGATATTATAATCGAGTTTATCAAACTTAGTTAAAAGTAAATTATATTTTAGTCAAATTTATTGATAAACTATTCTAAGAAATAATTTACCGATCGCGGGTTGACTTTCGTGGATTATTTTTTTTAATAATTTGTATTGGAAGTTAAAATTCAAAATAATTCTTTAAAAATATTCAGATAAAAGTACCTTAATTTATATAAACGGTTTTATATAAAAAAATAGTGTCTTGATTATTAAATTGAATTAAAATTACTTTTTTAAGTTTGAATATTGTGAGATGCTAAACAAGTCCCAAGCAACTTCTACATGTCTTAGAAATTATATCATAGGCCCGACCTACCACGTCAGTCATGTTTTCATTCAATAATAACCATCTACTTCATCACTAATTGTCAACTCATTTTTTTTCAACCAATGAATCTTCAATCTTAATTTACATGTCATTTTAAAAATATAATTTCTGAAAATTAAATTAATTACATGGTTTATTAATAATAGAATAGGTAGTTTTCATTGGTTAGAGACCACGGCTGACGTAATAGGACCTATAATATAATCTCTCTAATTGTCTAGTTGAAAGTCTCTACGTCTAAGCTCTCATCTGTTTCCCCAGTCGTGGCATTTAAGGAAATAGATGATAGTATTATTTCTGAATTAACAGATAACAGTTCATTTCTATTACATATACCGATAACACAGTCAAATTTACTAAAATAATTAGGGTAAACTATTCTAGTGATCACCAAATTAATTGAGAATATTTATTTTAGTCATCTAACTAATAAACTCGTCAATTAAGTCACCTAACATTTAAACTCTACCTATTTGAGTCATCGTCGTTAAAATTTTAACGGAGAAAATTAACGAAAACTGTTAAATAAATCTGTATAATTACACATTTAATCCTTCTAATTTATTTATTATTTTAATTTAATCATAATTTTAAATTAATAAATAAAATTAATCACCTCATCGATTAGGTGATTAATTTTATTTATTAATTTATTATTTAATATATTTTTCTCTCCAATGAAATGGTAACACGTGTCACCACTTAGTTGGTGAAAAAGAAGAAAAAAATAAAAAGTTGAAAGTAATTGCCATTAAGGAGATCTAAACCCCTACCCTTTTGTAAATAAAGCAAAGGTTGAACTACCGGACAAATATGATTTTTGTGATATGAAGTCCGAAAATATAGTATTAAATGGTTATGTGTTTAGTAAAAACTAAAGATTATTAAAGGAATTAATAAGATTCTTATTCGATTAATATTCAAATATCAAATACCTGAATATTTAATATTTGAATTAAAATATTTAAATATTTTTATTTAATATCAAAATATTTGAATATTATATTAAATATTTTTATTTAATGTTAGAATATTTTAATTTGAATCAAAATATTTAAAAATTTAATATTCTAATTAAAATATTTAATAGTTTTAATTCAAATAATATTAAATAAAAATATTTGAATGTTTAATATTTAATTATTTTGATTTATTTATTAAATTTTTTATTATTTTAATTTAAATATTTATATTTTTAATATTTTGATTCAAATATTAATCGATATAAAATTTTATAATTCATTTAATACACTTTAGGCTTTTACTAACAAAGTAATCATTTAATAATATATGTGAATACCAAATATTATAAAATTCATATTAACTTAGTGGTTCAACTTTTGCTTTATTAGCAAGAGGGCAGGGTTCAAATCCCCTCAATAGCAATTACACTCATCCTTTGTTATCTTTCGTTCTTTTTTACCAACTAAGTGCTGACACTGACACGTGTCACCACCTGATTAGAAAGAAAAATATAAATAATTAATTTTATTTATTAATTTAAAATTATAATTAAATAAAAATGATAAATAAATTATAGAGATTAAATGTATAACTATACAGATTTATTTAACAACCACGTCATTGTCGTTAACCTTTTTCGATAATTTTAACGACATTGATTCAATTAGGTAGAGTTTAATAGTTGAGTGAGCAGATTGATAAGTTCATTAGTTGAGTGACCAAAATAGGTATCCCCAGTTAATTAGGTGGTTATTGTAATAGTTTACCTAAATAATTATTCTGTCTAATAGATTAAATCTTAAATTTAAGATAGTTGAGGACTAAAATCAGAATTAAACCTAACAATAATAATAATATTAATATCGACAATTCACCCAGATTTGTGTCGGTGACTTTGTATTTTTCTTCCTTTTTAGTTTCCTTTCTCTCTCTGTCTTTCCTTTCTTACAAACTTCTCCACATATCCCTTTGTATTGTCTGGCCTGGGAAAGAACATTTCAACATGTAACGGAAACACACGACACAACCAAACACAAACATGCCATCTATAAAACTAAACCCTGCCCCTTCCCTTTCCACTTCCCCGCTTTCTTAATTCTTCTTCCAAAGTTTGTACAAGGAAAAAAACCCAATCCGAAACAGAAACCAGAGCTGAGAAACCATTGGATTTCTACAAGACAAACAATGGAAAACGGAAGGGGAGTTGTTGTTGCATCGAGGGAGAGTTCGAGGAAGTCTGCGGAGAGGCCGTACAAAGGGATAAGGATGCGGAAATGGGGGAAATGGGTGGCGGAGATTAGGGAGCCAAACAAACGCTCCAGGATTTGGTTGGGGTCGTATTCAACCCCGGTTGCAGCGGCTAGAGCTTATGACACGGCGGTTTTTTACCTGCGTGGGCCGTCGGCGAGGCTGAATTTTCCTGACCTTTTGGCGGGAGAAAAACTCAGCGGTGGCTCACTCGGTGGAGATTTGTCGGCGGCTTTTATAAGGAAGAAAGCTATCGAGGTCGGTGCTAGAGTCGACGCGCTGGAGGCGGCTCATCATCATGGCCATAATTATAATCTCAATCCCAGTTATAATCGTAGTTACAGCGAAGATTTGAAGCCAAGCGGCGGGTTCTTACAGCGGGTTGACCTGAACAAGATGCCCGACCCGGAGGACTCTGATGGTGATTGGGAAAGCAAGTAAAAGGGAAAAAAATAACAACTTGATTCAATATTGCCCCTCCAATTATTATGATTAGAAAGCTACCAATTTTTTTGCGGCCGGGCTGAGAAAGGGAGTGAAAGGCGGCGGAGGTGACTAACGTGCACCACGGACAGAAGATAATGAGCGCCGTAGTGGAGGTAAGTAATGGCGGAAGAAACGATGAAGCCTTTGTATTAATATTATCCAATTTAATGAAAATTTGGCACTAATCTCCATTTCTACTCTATTTTTACTACTTTCTTTTCAAATAATTATTTGGATTATGAATTTGGGTTTCCCATATGAATATACTAATCTTAAAAAGTATGTGAATATAATATGATAAAGTAGGATAAGAACTTCAAGTCTATCTAAATGGGATTGGGAAGAAAAAGGGTGCAAATGAGGGACATATTTTAGGGTTTGAAATCTTTGAATTGGATGACTTCCCCCTTCCTTATCGGAAAAGGAGGGGGGGCAGGGAGTGGCCTACACATCCCAGCAGTTGGTGCAGAAGGTGGCGGGGTAACCACAAAAGTTATTAACTACTAAAGTGATAAGATTTTTGAGTTGGGTGTTTTCCTGCTTCCCCACGCTGTCTGTAGGAGTGGGAGTGGGTCACCATTCATCAAAGCTCAGGGAAGGGACTGCCATGGAACAGCATCTTCATTCCATCTTCATCCTGCTCAGCTTTTTGTTGTTGTTGTTGTTAGTTTGGAATTCTGGTTTCTTTTAATTAATGCTGTTTTGGGTGTCATCTAGAACTGAACCGGATTGAGTATATTCAAATATTTTGGGTTTTTGGACGGAAATATGTTAAATTTAATCTGGTTTTGTAAGAACTAATCTTTCTTCACAGTTTTATGATTTTGTCATGCATGAAGCTTGATCTGTATTTTAATTTTTTTAATGTGATGTATATATCTGGACTTAATCCAATCTTTTGATACTTTTATCTCAAAAATGTAGTGTAATCGCCGGCCCTCCTTAACAATACAAAAATCAAAGTTACATAGGGTGATGAAAGATTTACTTTTCTTATTGGATGCTAGACTTGACCAATTGCATGCCCGACGACAACAATTCCCGCCCCGACGTGTAGTGGCTAGTGGGTTTCTTTATTATTAAAATCAGATTTTTATTGGGTTGAATCAGGTGAATATTCAAAATCTTTAAAGTCGAATCAAAATCAAATTTAAAGTTTAAAATATTCAATTCAATATATAAATTTATTATATCTCATATTTAATTAATATCGAGTTAAGATAAAATATATTAATAATGGATAAGTACAGCCTTTTAAACTTTAGAGCTGGAGGTCAAGTACCCGACCTTTCCCGTTGTCATCTCTAACCCTATCCGCCAATGCCCTAGTTTTCTAATTTCCAAAAGAGGACGGGGACGTAAACTCTTTCAGCGTACCCGCCCACAATCATCGGAGAAAATATGAAAAGACTATTCTTGTTTAACACTTCACAGTCACGTAAATTCCGAGTAATTAATGCTACCCATTCGTCTCTTGATTATGTGGTGTGGATGCTAACAATTTCCAGCCTATCACTCAAAACGCGGGAACATCACAACAGATATTTGCCTTAAGAAACAGGTGTACAGAAAAAATCCAGATAACAGAATCTCATTTGTTTCCACACAGTTTCACACCCTTGCTTCCTCTATAATCTATGCTTTATTTTCTGCCACTATAAATGATTTCCACATTTGTATATTCGTGGGAAACCAAACTAAGAAACAAGAACTGATGTAGGCCGGGTAGTTACAACGTACAAGCACATGAAAAGAAAGAAAAAAGACACAAAACAAAATAAAGCAAAGAACATGAAAGGAACGTTGTTCATACATAGCCCCTGTATCAAGGAAGATAGCATTACCTGGTAATCGGTTCAACGCCTCACCGGTGGTGGATTTTCTATGTTCAAAGAACCTACAAGAATAAATATCAAAGCAAATGCGGATATTTTAAAAGAAGTCCATGTAACATAAGCTTAAAAACGTTGACAACAATTTTCTGATTGGTGACTGCCCTTCCATCCCAATGGGTCAATCCTGGTATAACTATTAACAATGTTAAAATTGTAGATTATATATAATATAATACAAAAGCAGGGCCAAATTTGACCAAATAAAACACCCAATTACCTTTCTCCAAACGTTTCTTTGATAAATGGAGAAAGGCTTCTGGCACCGCCCTATCCAATGCCTAAAATATCACTGCATGATAAGTTTCTTGAGGCTTGAGTTAAGCTTTTCCTTCAATTTCACGCTTTATTTGAAGGGCAGCTCTAACCACATTTCCTCTAGTGATGATACCCACCTTTAGAAAAGGAATAAAGAGCTTAGCAAAGGCAAGAGGAAACCATAATAAGCAAATATGGTTTAAAATTGGAGGGATTTTTTTTTAAATGCTTCTCGACTTACCAGCTTACCCTCTACATCAACAACCGGAAGTCGCCGATATTTTGTCTCAAGCAATAATCTGAATTTTTTTTATAAACCAATTAGAACATACGCTTCCCTATTGTGCCAAAATACGAATAGACAAAGGAAGCATAGATTATCAAAATAGTTGAGCAACGTATGGAAAAGCAGAGGCAAGATAACAGACCTAGCAGCATCCTCGAGGTTAGTTGTCTCACGTACAACTAATGGGGCCGGTGTCATCAAATCACCAACCACCTGACCGTTCGTTTTGCTGAGTAACTTCTGTACCTCATTGAAAGTCTGCAAAATTCCCAACAATAAAAAATAACTACAAAAGTAAATGAGTTCTTCTAGATCCAATTGTAGCAAACTCAAATAGACGCAAGTTATGCAACCTTCGAACTTTACAATCTATTTTTTTCATGTAATGCCAAAATGGAAAAGCTCTAGTTTGCCCCACCACATTGCTACGAATCACTAAAAGGACAAAGAGCATTGACTAAGTCTCCACTTATCTTCTTCTGATTCAGAAGGTACTTTTTTTACAAAAATATCATTGTTCGCCAAAAGTTATTGTATCCTTTTCTCAAACTATAGCAGAGCATTAGAAAACAAATACATTAAGCAGATTCAGGAATGTCCATTTGTCACAAGTGAAAATATATGTTATCATAAAGATATAAGATATAATAGATTAGGGTTAATGTTTTAAAAGTTCAGAAAATGAAAACTATAGAACTATGTGAAGGACAATGACTTCTGTCAAAAGAAAGATGCATCTATATCAAGAAGAGAGAAAATTCTTGCTTACTTTCCAAGTGCTATCAACTTCAGGAAACAAGTCGTTCTCAGTCCGCTGCCCTGGTTGAAAGAACAATACATATGAATTGACAGTCATCACATGAACATACCCCAGATTCATGACAAATCTCCACAAAGGAACATGGTGCCACTTAATCATAATAAAGAAACTGATTTACAGCAATAAATATCCACTGCACTTTCTATTAGCCTATAAAGGCTGCCAAAGAAAAACTAGCATCTCAGCTTAATACAAACTTGTTCACACTAAAACCAATAGGGAAGTGATAAAAATACAATGTTAAAATTAGACTGCAATACAAATATAGAGATTTCAGAAGAAAAAAAAAGGGGGGGGGTCTGCTTCTAGGAGAATTGTACACAATTATGTTGGATGAACATGGATATGAATTCATCACATGAACATACCCCTCATTTGTGACAAATTTCCACAAAGGAACACAGTTCCACTCAATCAGATTAAAGAAACTGATTTTTAGCAATCAATACCTACTGCACTTTCTCTTAGCGTAGACAGGCTACCATATAAAAACTAGAATCTAAGTGATACGATTCAACCTGAAAATAGCTTAACCAAAGCAATAGTCCACCAAATGAGAGAAGATAAGAATATGAGAAAGGAAAGAAGCTGTGTATTTCAGAAGAAAGGGGATAAGGAAGGCATAACAGACAATTCCAGTCCAAAATTAATTACCCTAACGTTCCCAACAGACTTATTTAAGGTTTCCCCAACGACACCGTATTGATAACTTTTCCCAGCTCATTCAAACATAAAGAAATATACTAAAACGACAACGTTTCTAAAAAAGACTCATATCACTAAGCTTAATACAAACTTGTTCACACTAAAAACACAAGGGAAGCGATAAAATCCAATGTTTAATTTAGACTGCAGTTGTTACTAAAATAGAGATTTCAGAAGCAATAAAAGGGGATATGCTTCTAGGAGAATTCTACATAACTAAGTTGATGGACAGATAGCATATAATAACAAAATGACAACTATCAAAGATAAGAAAGCCACGGTAAAATTGTTCAATCACTTTAATTTACCAGATATGGAGTCCAATGCTAGCAAGTCATAATCAGAACAAGTCCAACCTGAAGCAGCAAAGAACAGGTTCCCATTATTCCATAAGCCAAAGCTAAGATTTACTAGGTCAAAAAGATAAGGCAGTTTCACAACCCAAATAAACAAAACTGAAATAGTGAATTTGACTGCAAATTAAAGCATGGGAAAAGAAGGCGCCAAAATGTTGACATTTGAGACAAAGTCTTTATTTATAACTGAATTTGTATTCAAGATTGTAAAGAAAGCAGAAAATAGCCTACAAAATAATCATGGTAGAGCCATACATTTCTATTTTGGCTTATACCCCACATGCTACAAAAAGAGTTATCCACATCACTGTGTACAGTATTTATTTTACAGAATCAAGCTCATACACTTGCAACAATTAACTGAAATTGAATTTTGAAGCAATTGTGAGTTTTTCTGTAATGGGGATGGGCCCAAACCCAGAAAGTCATCATACGGTCATAACAATCTTTCTTTCATCCATCTCACCTTAAAGTCTTAAGAATGGAGAAAGGAATGAATTGTGCATGCCAACAGACTCAATTGGCCACTATTTCAGTAAGATATTAGCTTAAAGGTAATGAATCATGACTATTAATTAAAGTCTTGAAGAATAGCATTCTACCCTTCATATGCAAGGTCCAACATATAATCCAACAACACTCACTTTAGTAACATTGGCCTAGTTGGAAAATGCAAAAGCTAGGTTCCACTTTTCTTGAAATGTCAAGAAATCATTCATGACAGTAAATAGTTTAGAGGTTAGAAAAAGAAAAGCAAACGGATACTTATAATCTGATGGCAAAAATTAGGGGAAAGATGACATACCAATTTCCAATCATCATCAATAACAGGAAAACCAGTGATTCGGTGTTCAACAAGAGCTTCCAGTGCTATTGGTATTGGCACAAGATAAATAAATTAGAACCTTCTTTTTTAAATACACGCAAACATAGACAATTTTTTTTAACATAAAATCCAAGCAAAAGCAAGTACCTTCATCAACGGTTGTTGTCGGCTTTACCACATGCAAATCCTCTTTTCTCGTCATAAAATCCCCAACTGTATATACTCCACCTCTTGGCTGTATACATACAAAACAAAGAAGAAACGCCTATATAAATAAGTATAACAGGAGTAAAGCTCAAAAACCATACAAGTTCCACCATCCAAATTACTGATCTATCGCAATTTTCCTCCTGAATCAAACGTTTCATGATTAAATTGGTCGAGTGTATATATATATATTGTGGTATTCCTGTTTACCTGAAGCCTTTGATTTTGCATTATTATATTTGAAACGCATGTGGACACACACATACACAAAACAATTACAGTCAATATTCAGATAAAATAAAATAAATGAAAGAGATGCTCGAAGAGCTAATTACAGTCTTTTCATTCTAAATCGCTGAACCTTAACGCTTATTACATTAAATCGCCGAAAGTAGAAAGATCGAAACATAAACAAGCCAGCAATTTTCAAATAAAATTGACTCAACAGCAAAATTCCATGCATGTAAAAGATAATTCTCCTTTTAAAATGTTTAGACTTCAAATCTGTTCTATAACTAGCATTAATTTCAGCCAAGTTAGCAAAAATATGCATCCAAACATTAAGAATAAATACAAACATATAAATTGAATGGATAAGGTAACAAACCGAAACGGAATTGGCAGTGAGAGTGCCGCTAGCAGCAACAACGGAAGCGGAGGACCTTCTAGAGCCAAAGCCAGCTTTGACGGTGGATAAGGGAGATAAGAAGGCGTGGACGGGGCGGAAGATGAGCTGGCAAGGCATGTGGTGAATGGAGACGGTGGAAGTCGAAGTGGCGCGTAGGCGAGTGAGAGATAAGGATTCAGTATGGAGAATTGAATCCATTTTATATCGACTCCTTTCCCTTTGGGTTATGGCGTTGGATTTTTTAGTGAGGGAATGAAGGAATGTCCGAAGAGGGCCGAAAGGAGGAGTGGCGAAATCGTTAGGAGTTGGAGATATAGTGATTAACGAAGCTAACAAGCAACTGAGTTAGCATTTGATTTGGACTCGCGATTTTGGGCCGAAAGCTATTAGATTTTGAAGCGCGTGCTGAATACGACTTTGGAAGATATTTCTCTTTTTGTTGAGGCATAAATATAATATAAAAAAATCGACTTTTGATTCATATTTTTTAAAAGTAATTTAATTGTTAATATTTTATTTAAATTAAAATATTTTTTATATAAAATTCATTAATCAATTAGTAATAAATAATTTAAAAATATTTCTATATGAAGCTTTTACTATCGTTTATATACTCAAATATTTGTTCCTTGCGAATATGGAATGCCTATTCATGTTGGCCTATTGGAAGAGAAATTATATCATAGGTAAATTTCATCACGTGTTCATGAGACCAACCAATAAAAATTATATATATCATTTTTTTCTATGTCATATATTTTTTAAAGTGAATCTTTACTTGTTAATTCATTTTAAAAACAGTTTTTTTAAGTGAAGACTCACTTTGGAAAATATATAATATGAAAAAAAAAGATGACATGTATGATTTTTATTGGTTGGTCCCATAAGTAACGTGATAAGACTTATGATATAATTTCTCCTACCAGGTTTAGTTTTGTACGGCTAAAAGTCTAATATGTACTTTACTTAAATATCAGCAGCAACTTTAGACCTGTTGGAGCATGTTTCCAAAGATGGATCAAACAGATTTTTTTTTTCACTTTCTAGGGTCCCCATAAGCTTTGAAAGTAAAACTTGTTGAAAAAATGTATGGTGCAAGAACATTTGAGCTTAAATTTGAGTGAGTTTTATTAGTCAAATTAATTGGAACTATGTATATTATTAATCTACAACAAGAGTAGATTAAATTTGTATATTTACATGCTCAAAATGTTTAATGGGTGAATGAGAAATTGTTGCTCAATGTAACACCCATGATGTTGGAAAAATAAAATGAAAAGTAGAATATCCCACATTTGTTGGGAACATAGATTTGGAAAGCTTTGGAAATAAGTCAAAGGTTTGGACTATACACCATAGTTGTGCCTAACCATATATAAAAGTCAAAAGATGGGCCTTGGATTAAACAAATATTATAGAATTAAATCATCTTTTATGTAGTTGCAGACCCTTCAGCTGGTTGTAACCTCTAATTTATTTGGATTAATTCTCTGATAAATACCAGCTTCGAGAGGGGACGAATCTGTTTTAAGGAAACTGTGATAGCACAGGCCTGGGTCAAAGTTTTCAAAGTCGTTTACTAGTTTTTTTAGTTTCTGTGATCTTTATATTTTCATTTTATATGTTTTATTTCATTTGTAGAAATTGTTTTTAACAATTTAATAATTTGTTTTGTTTATTTTGATAACAAAACTGGCGGATGCCATTATAGTGGCAAATAATGTCGGTATGCAAGCCAATGGAACAACTAATAGACTGCTCAGTGCCCTCACCTGAGTCAAATGTTAGCAGTCTTGTTTGTTTAAGTGATATTTGAAACCATTTTTATAAAGTTAAAATTGGTAACAGCCGATATAAAGCATATATTCTCCTCTCAAACTCCATGATTTGACTGGATTTTTCCTGTCAAATGATTCATGATGCAAACCATGACCCTGGTGTGTCCTATGGATCATTTCATGGAGGTTGAAACAAATTGTTTTAACAATGATGACTTCATTCCATTAATGACATTTCAACCGATAACCTTTTAATCAATATTATCAATCTTCCGTGAAGGGGGGTGGGGCATTTCCCCCAGTTCATTATATGCTTAAGCCAGCTCAACACAGACATGATACAGCTTCAGTTTAGCAACAACAGCTCCAATAAAATGAATCTCTCTTGCCTATTCTATAGTAGTACACCAATCAGAAGTCAGACTCGTTCGATGGTGGTTTTGGGGAAGCCAATGCTGCTGCAAGTTTCCATGATGCGGGTGGAGCTGCAAAGAGGTTCCATATGACTTCAGCAGCAGGGATGGAGGTACATAGTTAATGGGAGAGGTTGTTGTCCCGATTTAAAAAAAAATAGGTTAAAGTTTTGTGAAATAAAACACAAAAACAAATTTAGAAAATCAAAAAATATAAAAGGTGATTTTTTTTATTAAAGCATTTGGTCAACATTGACATCATCAATCAATATTGATACCATCATATAACATTAACGCCATCGATTAACTTTGACGTCATTGATTAATGGGTTACCTTATGTCAAGTTTGGATCGAGTCTAGATATCATCTTGAGTTTGGGTTAGATATACGAGACATAAATCAAGTCAGATGCAAATTGACAAATAAAATAAAGATAAAAGAATAATTCGATAAAAGACGAAGGGAAAACATAAGAAATTTAGAGACCCTTTTTATTATCCTTAAAAACTTCTGTCAGAATAAAGAATACTACTTCCTCTATTTAAAAACGTATTTTTACCTAAATTAAGATGGACGAGAATCGATTATAACAATTAAAGATGGAGTTAAGATTTAAGATTGGGGGATAAAACATAAATATTTAGAAGTGTGAGGTAAATTCATAAAAAAATTTAAATAAGGAAACAAAAGTGTAAAAAGAAAATTCATCGAGTGGGGCATCCCATATAGTTTCATCGCGGATAACAACACACTAAAATAAACACAAAAAATAAAAAAATAACATGAGATGCCTAAAATAAGGTTAAATTAAAATTATATAAAAATATTTATAAAATGGTAAATTTTTTAATAATAACTTTTATGTACATACTTACAAAACTAGTAAGAATTGTGATACATAATTCCTTTACCGATATTATAAGCATTTTTACATGTATATAAAAATTGGTATCAAAATTTTTAATATTTTATAAATATTTTTGTATTGATTAAGGAGGATATTAAAGCTCATGAAAATGTAATATAATAAATATATACAACATTTATTAATTAATCAAATAATTAAAAATGTTTATATTATTTTTATTTTATATAAATTTAAATTATAACATAAAAATATAAGATTTCTCTAATTAATAAATAAAATTTACCGTATATCCGAAATTTCATCGACTTATTGAAGATGCAAAATCTTTCCCCTAAAATATTAATAAATTAAATAACTATATATAGTTTGACATTGGGATTTATGTTTTGTCCCATTTATGGCAAGTAGACATGAAGGGCTAATTACATTACATTTGGTACTAAATCTTGTAATTAATGACAAACGATTCATCATGCAAACCATGACCCTGGTGTCCTATGGATCATTTTAACGGAGGTTGAAACACATTGTTTTAACAATGATGAGTTCATTTCATTAATGACATTTCAACTGATAAACTTTTAATCAATATTCTTTGATGAGAGGGGGGCAATTCCACCATTTCATTATGCTTAAGCCAGCTCAACCCAGACATGATAGACAGGGACCTATCAAGGACGGAGCTGTGTGCAGGGAGTGAGAGGAGCAGTTGTTCCTCTCAAAATTTTTGCTATAATTATATTTTTAGTTTCTTTTAATTTAAATGTTAATTAAATAGGGTATTCTGTTAATTTTTTAAAAATTTTAACTTTTTAATCAAAATAATTAATCAATTTTAACATTATCAATCAATGTTAATATCTTACATCAATGTTGACGTCATTGATTAATAAGTTAGCTTGGGACAAGTTAATAAATTAGATCTGAACCGAATTTAGATCAATGATCAATTCGGGTTTAGATTATATGGGTCAAACTCAGATAGAGTTAGGTTCGAGATAGTAAACAAAGAGAAATAAAAAAATTGATGAATGGTGAAAGAAAAAAGAAGTGATATTTAAATAAAGATAAATAATTGTAAATATTTGAATTTTTTTATAATTTTATAGCTTTAAACTGGGGTATTAGATAAATTCTTTTGTATAATGAGATTGGAGAATATTTGATAGATTCTTACGATAGTTGGTTTATAAAGGTTAACTTAGATAAAATAAAGTTTGATTTATTAAAAAAATAACAAATCTTATAAAAAATTATTAATCAGTTGAATAATTAGAAATATTTATATTATTTTTATTTTATATAAATTTGAATTTTAATATAGAAAATATATTATTTTTTAATTAATAAAAAAAATTCACCCAGTACATCTGAAATCTCATCGATTCCGTAAGGGAAGATCCAAAATCTTCCTCATAAAATATTAATCAATTCAATAACTTTATATAATAGTGTGACATTGGGATTCGATGGTTGCCCATTTATAGCAAGTAGACATAAAGGGCCAATTACATTACATTTGGTACTAAATCTTGTAATTATTTGCCCAACAAAACCACTGTACTTACTTCTTTATTAAAAAAAAAAGCTGTTTATCTCAAAAATAATTAATTTAAGCGTTGATATGCATTGTAAAGGAAACAACGCGAATTTTTAATGGTCAAGTATGCTCATCCTATCTCATTTTGTATGGGTTCGAATCTCAGTATGAGAAAAGATATAACCTCTCTACTTAATCAAAAAAGGAAACAAGGCCGATTTAGATAAATAATAGAGTTTAAAAAAAGAAATATATATTTAAAAAATATTTGAGATAATAAATTAAAATAAATAATATTTGAGAGAATAAATTAAAATGAATAATAGATCTCGTCACCTACAGATGATAAGGTTTAAAAAATACTTTTTATTTTTTCGTAAATATAACTTTAAACATCATTATTCCTCTAAATTTTCTCGAAAACATTTGCCGCTCAGATCGATAATTTTATATATTTATATTGTCTTTGTTGTCTCTTAAATCTCAAGTGGAACTCTTTATTGTTTAATATTTTTCTTACTGGTAAAATGTTGTGTAACGTGGAAGTCTTGTTCATCGTTAATTTTTTTTGTTTATAAATATATAATATATTATATATCGAGAAATGCTTGTGGATATTTACAAAAGAGAAGGGCCTAGGATGCTGAACTGATTAGTTCGAGACTTCGAAGTTATTTTAGTTATAATAGCTTATTTTTAGATAAATTATTATTAAATTAATTAATTATATTTTATATATAATATTTAATTTTTTATTAGTTTTTTATATAAAATTTTTAAATTAAAAAAATCTAAAAAATCAATTTAAAATATTATACCAACTATAACATTTTAAATTATTGTAAGAAATTTTAAAGTTGTAAAATCCGAGGTACAAGTTGTAAGTAGAGAACAAACCTTGGTTGCTGTAAGAACGAAAGGCAAAAAAAGCTGTCTCTTTATCGTACTAGTTTGGATTGGACCTTTCTAGAATGGTTTCCTTTTCCTAACATTATTCTCAGTTCCTATTTTGAGAACCCATCACCACTTGACCATTATAATGGAATTGAAATAATTAAAAAATATTATAATTAAAATTAAATAATATAAACAATATAACACCTAATTTCAAATGACACTTAATAGGGTACATTCGGTTTAGTTTCGGTTTAATTCGATAAGCTATAACCATCAATTTTCGGTTTGATTAATCTCGATTTTCGATTTTTCTGTATTAACGTTAAATTTTAAAATTTTATATTTTATCTTGACAAAATAGATTTATTTTATAACTTTTAAATATTAGAAGGTAAACATAAATATTTATTAAAAATTTATTTTAAGTAAAAATAAAAAATAAAAATACATTTATAATATTTCAAGTATAAAATATATATTTTTATCTTATAAAAATAATTAAAAATCAATTAAAAAATCAAGTTCAGTTTAATTCGGTAAACCGTGATTAACCACGATTCGTAAATTTATGAATCATAATACCTCAATTCGGTTCAGTTTTCGATTTTACGGTTAATCATACTCAGCCCTAACACTTAATATAACTTATTTTAAAATTTCAATTTAATTTCCCTACAATATCCCCTTTCCAATAAAGATCGATACAAATAAAAATAAATAATAAGAAGTGGAAACGAAGCAAGTGTCACACCAATTTACATATATTTTATGGTAACATACTACTATTTTAGTACAATGCAGTCATGTCATATTTAAATTATTATATTTATTACAGAGTTTAATATAACATTTGATTTTTTTTTATTATTTTAAGATTTGGTCAGATCTCATTTCATAAGAATATAGATTATGCATTATATTTTTCATAATTTAAAATAAATTTAATATATAAATTATTTTTAATCATTATTTTAGGCTATTTATTAATATGTATTATATTTTTTTGATAAATACAATATAAAGTGCAAATACCATAGGTGACGAACAATGAAAAAGGGAAATTACATATTTATATTATTTTTGTTTTAGTATTTTATCTATTTTTATAAAATTATATATAATGTATGTTTTATTTTTTATTTTAATATTATGTATTAAAAATTAATAATAAATTAATTAAAAGAAAAAATATCACATGTAATTGACTATCATATTATTTTTTCAGTCTTAATTAATATATATTATAAAAAATCACATATAATATGCTAAATAGGAGATAAAATAATATAATAATTTATTACGTCTGAAGTTTTCTATTGATCAATATATTATTAATTTTTAATGGTAAAATATTAAAATAAAATCAAATATATTATTGATCAAATCTCATAAATATTGTTGTTTAAAAGTTTTTTTCTCGTAATATAACACTTATAAAATTATTTCCTAAACTATTATACTTTGAACAGTATCGGTGAAGTAGGATTCATTAGAATCTGATTATGAACAATGATTGAATTAAAAAAAATAAAAACATTATTCAAAGTCGGAACCTCTTACCACCGATTTTAGTATATTTTTTTTTTTTTGAATTTTTACTATTCAAAATCGGAGCCTCCTGCTCCGGACTTTAATTTTAATCTGAAAAAAATAAATCACTATTTAAAGTCAGATTCTAATAAATCTGACTTCACTTTTATTATAAAATCAATAATATTTTGAGAAATATTTTTTCAAATATAATATTATAAAAAAATAAATTTAAACAATAATATTTATGATATTTTTGTAGTATTATTAAATACTATTTTGTGAAGAAAAATGGAGTAATGAGTTATCAAAATAGTAAAGTGAGAATAAATGGTGCATTATTTATATATCTCCCCCTAAAAATGGATGATGAATTGAAGTATTTTATTGTGGATTCATTTGAATATATATATATATATAAAAGCTAACTCAAACTGGCCTCCTATCCATGTTGTAATGGCTAATGGGGTTTCTTTAGCTTAGCTCACAGCACTCTCCGAGGTTTTCGTCTTCCTTCTTTCCTTCGAAATCCTCCAATAGATACTCTCTTTTATTTATTATTTTCAGAGAGAAAAAAGAGCGACGCCGTGATAGTTTGCCGTAGCTCTCTTTCTTTCAAAATTCTGTCTTTCCTTTGTTTGTTGCCATTTTTTGTCTCTTGAAGGAGATTACGGTCATGCTTTTTCTGCCTTGAGATATATAATATTTTTTAGAGAAACAAAGATTTGAAGCTGAGAAACTTGTGAAAAGAGAGGAGAAAATGTGGGATCTTAACGGCTCCCCTGATCATCCAAGAGACGACGAATCGGAGGGTTGTTCATCACAGAAAACATCCGTAGACGGAGTTGAAGAGAAGGGAAAACAGGTCGGATCCTTGTCGAATTCGAGCTCTTCAGCTATGGTCATCGAGGATGGATTAGATGAAGATGGGAATAGAGTTAAAGCAGCTTTAGAAAAGAGAAGCAACAACTTGGTTTTTGAGTTCTCAGTGCCTCAACACGAACAAGATTCCATTGAGAACAGTGGCTCGGTTCCTGTGATTCGCCAGTTTTTCCCTCTCGAGCGTTCCACTGCTAGAACTGGACCAGGGTCCCCTACGGCTCACAGTCCCTGGGTTGGTGTCAAATCAGTTGAAGCTTCAAACCCCATGAAGAAAAGCAGGAGAGGACCCAGGTCAAAAAGCTCTCAGTATAGGGGTGTCACTTTCTATAGAAGAACCGGTAGATGGGAGTCTCATATTTGGTTAGTTAATTCTATGTTTCTTTCTCATTTCATCTCATCAAAACCTTGAATTTAAGATGGTTTGGATTCGTCATTTGATTACAGGGATTGCGGGAAACAAGTTTATTTAGGTAATTGACAGTCTATTTTGCCATAGATATTTTGAGACGAGTCTTCTTTTTCTTCTTATTTTGCCTGTGATTATATAATATAGGTGGATTTGACACAGCATATGCAGCAGCTCGGTGAGCCTTCAAATCTGAATATCATTTCTGTTTTTTATTTTTGAAAGAACAATGGCAATGTCTTAAAAAAATAATAACTTACTATAATGTCTGTCAGAGCTTACGACAGAGCAGCAATCAAGTTCCGGGGAGTGGAAGCTGACATAAATTTCAGTACTCAAGATTATGAAGAAGACTTGAAGCAGGTGAGAGCCTCATAAGCAAGAAATCTTATCTTGAATACGTCTTTATTAATTTATTGCGATGGAAATCACAATGGTTTACTCTAAAAGGGAAGATTCTGTTTTGTTGTCAAACAGATGAGTAAGCTAACGAAGGAAGAATTTGTTCATGTACTTCGTCGACAAAGCACTGGATTTCCTAGAGGACGCTCCAAATATAGAGGGGTAACCTTGCACAAGTGTGGCAGATGGGAAGCTAGAATGGGCCAACTTTTAGGCAAAAAGTAACCATATTTTTCAACATAATCCATTTCACAACTCCCATTTATGTACCATTTTGTTTTCCAGTGTTCATTTCTTTATTCAGGAGTCTAATTTTTTGTTTTTGTTTTACAGATATGTTTATTTAGGCTTGTTCGACACCGAGATTGAAGCTGCAAGGCATGTACTTTATACCATGTTCTAAAATAATGCTGTGAAAAAGAAAATATGTATGTCTGGTGGGGTTTCTGAATTCTGATGAATTTTGTGTCTCTTATTGTAGGGCTTATGACAAAGCTGCAATTAAGTGCAATGGAAAAGATGCTGTTACTAACTTTGATGCCTGCATTTATGATAGCGAGCTTAACTCCGGTGGTAAGTAAAAATTTCCCTTTTGTTTGAATTTCTTTTCCAATCCTAGGCTAATGTGCATGGTTTTGTTTTTGAAAAACATCAGGTAATGTGGGGGATCACAACCTTGACTTGAGCTTGGGGAATTCAACCTCAACCTCAAAGTTTGGTGTTGATAGGCAAAATGGTATAGGTGACCGGCTTAGTTTGCCACCGGAACCTGATCGGCAGTGTTTGGGGTTTAGGTTCAAGGTTGGTTCAGTTTCACATTATGATTTAAAAT
Organism: Abelmoschus esculentus; assembly: GCA_035048815.1. Taxonomy (NCBI): domain Eukaryota; kingdom Viridiplantae; phylum Streptophyta; class Magnoliopsida; order Malvales; family Malvaceae; genus Abelmoschus; species Abelmoschus esculentus. The sequence goes on from JAUCBN010000044.1 coordinate 11,827,419, forward strand.
TAGTGAAGAATGTTATAGTAGTGATTGGTTTTCATTCTGTTGAATGTTTACGTTTACCAGCAAACTCCGCAGCTAGAACCTTGCGGAAACAATGTTCTTCATTGTCGACGAACTGAGGCTGAAACAATGCGACTTTCGAGCCAATCCCACATTCAATCTCCAGACTCGATCCCTCCCATGGAAATGCAAAGATATGGACAGTGGAGCATGCCTGGAAAGAATCATATGTTTAACATTCATCCTCCACTCGCTAATCCGTCAATGAATCGGGTTCGTATTCATGATAAGACTAATGATTAGTAGAATTTTCTTGATTGAGAAACTTCAACCAGCTTCAATCACTGTGATTGATAGATTCATTATCCAAGCAATAACACTGCAGTCCAAATTGGGAGTGATCTTTCCCTGTCAATAAGTGATCAACAATGGCAACATGGACATCACCAATTCTGTGTACAAATGGTGCAGCATCATCAGGATTCCCATTGCAGATTAGACCTTCCGAAACTCCAAAAAAAAGGGTTCCACTCAGTCATGAGAGAAACGCCCTCCTCGCCACAAGTAGCCATAAAAATCTTTTCTTGTAAAGATAAATGCTTCGAGTCTTTCTTGTCAAAACACTAACAAAGCAACGAAAAGATTTCTTTTATTGTCTTTGGTACATTGCTTTGCCGTCCAATGTAGTTGGTCTTATTGCCTTGTACTCCATGTTCCATTTTTTGTATTTTTTCTTAGTTTTGTCATCGTTTATCCATGTCTTATTGTCATTAATCCATGAATGGAACCTTCAGAAAATCTATGTAAGAATCTGTGAATCAAATGGAGAAAAGCAGGAAAGAAAACGCACACACGCATATATATATATATATATATATATATATATATATATATTGGAACCTGGTTAATGGTTATATCTTGGAAATATCAGTGGATGGTGATGAATAGTCACATCATTTGTCCTTTGAATCAATTCTCTGTTACCAAAAGCAACCAGACATGGCTATAAATGACGAGAGGAACTCATCACCCATCATCTACATCCACACCCTATTTCTCTGAAATAGCCATTGTAATCTGAGGGGTTATCCCTATAAGAGCACTTTGGTCTGAAAATTTTAAAATAACACTTGGCTTTCATTATTTCCTATGCATGCGTGGCAAGTTCTAATAAAAAAATTGTTTTTTTTTTAAATATTTGTAAATTTATCGGGCATACATGACAAATTTAAAATATATATATATATATTTGTTTTTAATTTATTTAAATAATTAACATATAATTAAGCAAATCCTACTTGATACTTACCTAGCATGCATGTTAAGTTTCGCTTATTTTTTAAATCAAATATTTTTATTAAATAATAATAAATAAATAAATTATTAGAAACTCACTTTGCATCTTCATTGTATTAAAAAACAAAAATAAAAAATATCTAAACTAATAGGAATAGGAATAGTTTGAAAATAATTAAAATATTTTTTAAACAAATTAATTTGCAGAAGATTCCAAAAATTCTCACATTTTTATAAATTAATCCTTAAAATTTTACATTTTTTCAATCATAAACCTCATCACCATTTATACTATCGGTAGCCGCCTTTGAACAAATTCCTTCGCTCATCGGATTTATCAGATAAAATGGTGAACGATGGCCAGTCGATCATTGATTTCACGTTTAACTGGTACATTATTTGTCATTTTCGAAAACATTGTATTAGGAACAACTTTTTTTCCTATCGGGATTCAAACCCATACTAGATGGGACATGATGAGCATTCTTGACCACTAGACCAATCAGTGAATCTCAATGAAAGGGTATGTTTAGAAGTGACGATTAACGACAGAAACAATGACGAGTTAATTTTTTTAAGTTTTGAGTGTTATTTTATAAAATTTTGAGAATTTTAAGATTTTCTAAACAATTTAAATTTTTTGTTTTGTTTTTATTTTCTTAAAAAAATTAAAAATTTAAATTATTATCACGTATAAAACATTGATTGGTTAATCAATTTTTTGATTGATAATTACTTATCAGATATCTAGAATTATAATGATATAAATCTAAACTTTTATTTTTAATAAAAAACATTTTAAACCCCTAAAATTTTAAAAATATAATTTACACATTTTTTCATTTAATACTTTTTCAAAAGACTTTTTATAAAGAAAAAATAATGAGATAATGTGATAAATAGACAACTGAACCATAAAAGTTTCTAGTTATTAATGTTTTGTTCTAATTACTTTTAGTTACTAAAATGATAACAGTCACAATTTCAAGGCTGAACATAACATTTTCTCTGAGTTTTAAGTTTCTCACCTTTTCCCACAATTTACGTTTCTTGCTTTCCAAACAGACTCTCTCTCTCTCTCTCTCTCTCTCTCTCTCTCTCTCTCTCTCTGTTCCTTAGTTTTTCTTATCTTCTTCATTGTTCCACTCAACACTGTCGGTGGAAGTCCCAACATCACACGTTTCATTTTAATTCACACTTCCCATGATTTAATCTCTCTGAATTTCAGGAGTTAAAGCCTAAAGGAGTTCTCTTTCCCTTTTGGTTTTCTGCTCTGATGATCCATTCATTGTTGGGAAACTACCACTCCACTCATCATCGAAGGTAAAAACCATTAAGCTTTTCAGTTTTTTCGAAAGATTTTGCATCAGGGTTTAGTTCTAATTAGGATCGCATTTTGCTTCATGCTTTGTACTTTACAAATCATTTGTTTCTGGAAGTAGCTAGCAAGAATTTATACATGCAATAATGTTGTTTTGGGAAAATTTTGTGAAAAGTTTTGGATGAACACTGTACTAATTTGTTGTGTTGTCATTGTAATTTAAATGCAGATGTTTTAACTTTTGAAATCTTTGAAATATTGAAACTGGAACTGGTGAAACAATGGACCAAAAAATCTGGCAATGGAGGAAAAAATCTACAGAGAAGGCCATTCTTTCCACCGACAAACTAAACATCTCCCAGAAAGACAATGAAGAAGAGGTAAAGTCAAGAATGTTTGATTATTTTCAATTAACTTTCTCAGAAAAATCTGGGTTGACAATAATTTATGGGAAGCCTTTTATTTCGGGATAGTTTTTATTACAGTGAAGTTTGATCAATGTTTTTGGTTTTTACACATTTCTCTCAGATACAGACTCTTGAGACTGATAAAAGAGAATTGGAGAATGAGCTATATAAATTAAATCGAAAGCTCGCCGCTGCACTTTCCGACTGTAGTAACAAAGATGAACTTGTGAAGGAACACCGAAATAAGGCACTGCAAGCTACTGCAGGTATATAATATATACACACACATTATATTTGACTTTTTGTTAATGGTGGGGATTTGATTTTAATGAACAAATTATATGAAGGAATGGAGAAGGCAGAATTGAAAGCAGCTTCTTTAAAGCAAGAACTAGATGAAGCTTTGCAGCAGAAAGTTGTAAGTGAAGAAAGGGTAAATAATTTAGATGCGGCTCTCAAGGAATGCATGCGGCAACTGCGGTTTGTTCGACAAGAGCAGGAGCAAAGGATTCACGATGCCGTGATGAATGCCTCAAAAGAGTTTGAGATATCGAAGAAGAATTTGGAGGAACAGTTGGCTGAGGCTAGGAAAAGGGTTACCAAATTAAATGTTGAGAATACTAATCTTAATAAGGCTCTCTTGGCGAAGGAAAAAGTTATTGATGATTTAAACAAGCAAAGGGCTCGGATTGAGACCAATTTGAGTGCACTACTAACAAGATTAGAATCCACAGAGAAAGATAATGCTGCTTTCAATTACAAGGTTCGAGTGCTTGAGAAAGAACTTGAGATCCGGAATGAAGAAAGAGAATTCAATCGTCGAAAAACAGAAGCATCACACAAGCAACATTTAGAAAGTGATAAGAAAATTGCTAAGCTTGAATCAGAATGTCACCGACTGCGTGTCCTAATCCGGAAACGGTTGTCGGGTCCTGCTGCTTTGGCTAAGATGAAAAACGAAGTTGAAATGCTGGGAAAGGGATCTATTGAAATGAGGACAAGAAAAATAAATCCAAGTCCTACCAATTTAGAGGTTGATTTTGCAGTTGACAGTTATTCGGACAGCCCAAGTAAGAGGGTTAATATCCTAACTGAACAGTTGTGTGCAATTGATGAAAAAGATATGGCCCTTGAGAACAAAACCAGTGAACTACAATTCTCAAGAGCCTTGTATGCTCATGTTCCTTCCAATTCATTGGAGGTTGAGTCACGACTTAAACCCTCCAAAAGTCCATCGAACAATGAGTCAACCAGGAACAACATCATGTTGTCATCAATGTCTGATGTTGGCATAGATGATAAATCTAGCAGTGCAGAGTCCTGGTCTCCTGCTTTAATTTCAGAGCTTGAGCATTTCAGGAACGAACAAATAAGGAAATCATTGTCATTCAAAACTGTTGTCTCTTCGGAAATATATCTGATGGATGATTTTGTTGAGATGGAGAAGTTAGCTTTAGTCTCAGTTGATAAACTATCGAGAACTTCTCATGTTTCTTCAGATGAAGCTAGTGAGACCCTTGGACCGTTACAAACGGGATCGAATGGAAATGCTTTGGACGTAATGTGTAAGGAGCTGGTCCTTGCTCCTGGCAGTCAGTATGACCATAGCATGTTGAACAATGAAATGAAATCCCAAAGTCCGTTGGTTAGCAAAGTTCCTGGTCCACCTCGGGATATACCAAAAGCGAACTTGGAGCAAACCCATGCAACTCAAAGAAATCCAGATGACATGCTCGTGGATATTAAAGGAGGTTTGGCTTGCATGGGCTATCCTAAGGCTGCTGATTCTTTGGATGAAAAGGAGGGTTCGAACCATAATACTTTTTGTGATCCAACTTATATTAGTGACTACATGGCATGGAAACAATTGGATCATTCCTCAAAAGTAGATTTATGTAATGATGATGCTGATGTTAACATTTGCTCTGAAGAGGTGGATAACCAGCAGTTTCATCCTGATTTGAGTAAATCAATTTGCAGGATAATTGAGCTTATCGAAGGGATCAGTTTACCGCCACCAGATTATAATATCCCTGAAACCTTGACCGAGAAGAATTCTTTCCCATACAAGCACTCAGAAATACCTTCAGGTTACGTGGTTCGTGTTTTTCAATGGAAAACTTCTGAACTCAGTGCTGTTTTACAGCAATTTGTGCAGGCTTGTTATGACTTATTGAATGGAAAGGCAGACCTCGGCAAATTTACCCAAGAATTAACTTCGGGTTTGGACTGGATCATTAATCATTGCTTTTCTCTTCAAGACGTTTCAAGCATGAGAGATGCGATTAAGAATCATTTTGATTGGGATGAATCAGAAAGCGAGAGTGAAGAAGGTGGAATAGTTGATCATTTTGCAAAGCCTAATGCGAGAGAAGAAAAAATGAAACCAAGAGATGAGTTGGTTAACGAAGAAGCCACAAAGCAGCAACATCTCGAAGATAAGCTCCAGTCGACTACTAGTAAGAGCAACTCTCTGATAAATCAACTGGAGGAATCTGAGAAAGCCATTGAAAAGTTGCAGGTGGAGTTAGATGCATTGAGAAAAACTAAGGAAATGGATGAAGTGAATGTTGAAACACATATATGGATGAATGAAATATACGATAACCCGCTTTCCTCGACCAAATATAAAATAGATGAAGCTTGTCAAAAGTTTCCTTCACAAGACCTAGAATCAAAGATTAAAAATAGCTGCCATGAAGAATTTGAGACCAAGTTTCTTGACAGGTAATCTAAAATTTGCTTTTCGAACCCTGATATTGTAGTCATCCCTGTCGATTTTGTTTGCAGTGTTCAGTCTTATGCAACTGATGTTTTCTTTCCTTCTCAGTGTGACAGAAAAAGAGCTACCAAAGTCTGAAGTTGAGCAGGAGGGAAATCAGTTTCGAACTGTAAGTTTATATGCTGCTAACAATTAGAGTAGTTCATTCTTTATATCTAACATGTTAAATGTATCAACTCTTGATCAATCTGCCAGAACCATGAGATTTCAATTGCTTCGGAAAAGTTAGCCGAGTGCCAAGAGACTATTTTAAACTTGGGAAAGCAGTTGAAGGCATTGGCATCTCCAAAGGAAGCAGCCCTTTTCGACGATGTTATCTCCACTCAAACCGAGACCATAACTCCAACGACTTTAATTAATATACCAACTCCACCGAGGAAGAAGTTGATTAGCCGAAGACCCTCTCTTTTAGATCAGATGATAATGGAAGATAAGGCCAAAGTAAAAGGTAATCCCAGTTCTTTTAACGGGACAACGACAATAGCGCCTATGGACAGTACCCTCGTTTTGAACAGAAATAAACAACCGGAAGACAATGCTGCTGTTAACTCCTTAGCCATTGTCCCAGGCAAAAAACAAGGTGGGAGTTTATGGAACAAGGTTTTCCGGAGAAAGGGGTTTAGATGTTGAGGATTTCACCTAGTACTAACACGACACATCCAAGATCGACCCGAACCTCGGTTCCATGTGTTATAGTTTGATAATGTAGTCTGTCTTGTAATGACTAAACATAGAGATATTTAGGAAAATGCAGATGGAGTGATATTATACCAGTAAAAAGCTAGAGGCCATTTGTGGTTTGTTTACGTTTCAGTGAGATTTATTCTGGATTTGATTGTTCCATTTGTGGTATATTCTTTACATCTCATCTTCTTTTCCTACGAACTAAAGCAAATCTACCTTTGAATTAGACACCATATTTGAAACGATGATAGCTTTGCTTGAAATATGAGATGATAATTTGAATCGTATACAATAACCTTAATTTAAATAATTTAACTTTAAAATCATCTAAATCTGTGATAATTCGATTTGAAATTATACGATTAAACAGTTTCAAATGAAACAAAATTAATTGTTACGATTTAAATTAACATGACTTGAACTGAATAAAGAAATTTTGATAAATTAAATCTAAAATATGTACATCAGAAATATTTTTAATACAAATGAATTTGTAGTACAATGACACTATTGTAGATAGGGGTGAACAACGAAACCGAGAAAATTGAAAAACCGATCCGAACCGTGCTATGCGGTTTAGTTCGGTTCGGGTTTATATATTACGGTTCGGTTTAAAATTCAAATTTTATAATTGGGTTCAATTTTGAGTTTTCCATATGAAAACCCGGTTATTCCATATCAACCCGAATTAAAGAAAAAACACTATGACCTCATACAAATATGTTTTAAAGATAGTCTCTTGGATTTATTTTTTAAATTGGTCTCTTGAAATATTTATATATGATTTTATAATATTAAATTGATTAGATATCGTGTTTTAAATTCGAATATATTTTTATAATATTTATTATTTATGATTATTTTATGATATAAAATATTTGAGTTTGTCTTTAATCCAACAATATATTAGGTTAGATATATATGTTTAGGTTGGTGATATAGAATCATTGAGTATATATTAATTAATTAAATATTTTTATGATTTATTTTTCAAATATATTGTTTGTTTTGTAATATTATTATTTTTCATTTTTTATTTAAAATTTTAGATTTCTCAAGGACTCGATACATGTGTTTTCATGTTTCTTAATGACAAAATAAATTGATATTGAAAGATCTAATAAATATTTTATTTGTTTTGTTTACATTTTTTGAAATTAAAAAAAAATCCGTTAAAACCGCGGGTTTTAACCGAACTGAACCGCAAAATTCGATTTTTAGTTTTTTATACCATTTGGTTTCGTTTTTTTTTAAAAAAACGCAAATTGCGATTCAGTTCGCATTTTGATAAAAAAAAACGAACCGAATATACCCCTAATTGTAGTAGGGGTGCGAGTAAAACTCAAACTCACTTAATTTTTTTTTTTATTTTAAGTGAGTTGAATCGTATTATAAAAATGTACCCCCTAACATTCGGGTGTTGTAAGGAATTGGTTCTCGTTATCCATGATTTTTTTTTAGGTGAAAAAATTGGTTTAACCCTCTAAATACAAAAAATAAAAAATCAAAGCCTAATTCTAGAAAGAAAACTAGCAATCTGCTGTAGGTACAGTCATGTACCAGTACCAATGCCAATGCCTTGAATCGTCAGCCCTTTGCTTCAAAGTTCAATCTTATCATAGTGGAAAGGAAACTAGAAAGGGAAGAGTTCCATTATAACTTAATCATAATTAAAGTACAAAACTAACTCCAAAGTATTTCAAACTTAACAGAACTCGGATGTTCTTGCAACAATCAAAGTACACACAACAACAAGGAGGTAGTGCGCATCACTTGTGAAACAAGGAAAGTGAGATGAATTGATTAAAAAGAAAACCAAAAAAGGGGTTTGCCAGAAACACAATCTAACACAAACCAGAATCGTCTGGGGAGTCTTAATGGAATTCTTGGGAAAGGAATTGGATCTTTTTTAATGAATTATCTGTACATGTGGCCAAACTGAGTAGCCAATGAGAAATCTTCATCAGGAAAACAAGTCAGTTGATCTATGTTGGTACTAAATACTAATCATTTGCAATGGAAAATCAATTATAACTCCATCTCTTGTTTCTTCTACCTCAATGTGATCCAACTCTCTGAAACAGGCCAATAGGCTGCTTCAGCACAAGCCAGTTCACGAATTCGATCAGAAGGGGATGGAATGTTAATGTAACTCGAGATTGAAAGAAAAGAGCTTGATTCAGAAGAAGCTGTTGATGGAGTGGAACTCCAAACCCAGTCTGGGAACTCAAATGGACATTTTGGTGAAGATGAGAATTCTTCAAATGAACATCTTGGGGATGTTAATTCAGCATCGGCAGACATGAATGGATGATCCAGGAGCATCTCAGCCGTCCATCGCTTCTTCGGATCCTTAACGAAGCATTTCCTGAGAAAATCTTTTCCTTCCTCTGATAAATTTGAAGGAATTCCAGGCAATTCATCGCCAACCCCAATCTTAATAAACAAAGCCGCCATGTTTGTCCCTGGTTTGAAATTCCAAGCTGGTATCCCAGTAAACATCTCAACAATGGCACATCCGAGTGCCCAAATATCCACCGCTGAATCATACACGTTTTCGGTGACCGACTCCGGTGCGATATTCAGAGGAGTTCCCCTGATTTCCATCCTCCTCTGTTTTCCCTCTTCTTCTTCCCCAATTCTTCTGGCCAATCCAAAATCAGCTATCTTCACATCACCATTACCAAACAACAGAACATTCTGAAGCTTAATATCACAATGAACGAACCCTTTTGAATGAACAAAGCGTAGCCCTTTGAGTATCGATCTTGCATATCTTCGAACATCGGATTCCATCAAATTCCCGCCGCTTTTCTTCACCTGATCAGCCAAGCTTCCTTTATCAGCATACTCCAAGAACAAATTATACAACTTCCCACCCTTTTCGACCATGTAATCACCACCTAAACAACGAATGATTTGGGGGCAAGAACCGATTCGATCCAGCACTTCCTTCTCGTTCTTCAGCGAAACAGAGTCGATGAGTTGGCAAGACTTGTCAGCCATTAAAGGAGATTTTGAGAAGCCATTTTTGGTCATCACCAAATTGACAGTGCCAAAACTTCCACACCCAATCGTATCCCCTCGAACCCACTCCATTGGACACTCTAGAATTGAACTCTGTGACGTGTTTTCTCTTTAAGAAATGAATGTTTCCTTTCTTTGTTATGAGGCAAAATGTGCCAAACAGAGTTTACAGGGTGGCGCAAAGACTCCTATGGCTATATAGAGGGGAGGAATTTTTTATACATAAATATATATTTTTTTTACTTGGTAGGCGTCGGCGTTGCACATTATTATATGGATGAATTGAACTTTCCTATAGTTTCCATTTTTATTCGAATTTCCAATTTTTGATATGCAAAAACGGCTCACTTTCCTCGGTCTTGAAAAACGTGGTAAACATCAGATAATTTTTGACTTGATTTTAAAAAAATAAATTATTTACCAACGAGGGTTGGTTCGTAATAAGCAGCTTGATTCCGTTTAAGCAAGTCTCAAGTTTGAGACGTTGTGTACGTAAAAAATCTCTGTTGGAAGACTCACCCACCAAAGTTAGGTGTGCGACGCGGATCGGTCTGAATTAATCAGGGCTAAACTCTGAAACAAGAAGAACAATAAATAAATAAATTATTTGATTTAATTTAATATAAAAATAATTAAATTATTTTGATTCGATTTATAATTTTATAAACTCGACTTGATTGAACACATTTTTTAAATAAAGTTTAAATTATAAATAGAAATTTGAATGATTTGAATAATTCAAAATTTTTAGTAATTATTTTATTAAGTTTAAGTTCAAATCGAGTCTATCAATTCTACCTAATATATCCTGTATATCACATATAAAAATATAAAGATATATATATTATGAATATAAAAAATATTTAAATTAGAATTAATATTATTATAACATTATAATTTATAAATAATTATAATTAATTTACACAAAAACTCAAAAAATCTATTCAAATTTTATAAATTTAACTCGATTAAAAATCAAATAAAATTTAACTATTTAAATAATACTTCACTCGATTAAACATCCAATCCCGATAAATACCATCGATCCTAAAAGATTTCCCCTGCATATTTTTATATAATTATATCCTTTGAACCAACAAATATATATTACAACGTCCATTTTCCATAATTTGATAATTTAATTTTTAGTTTTAATCGTTAAATAAATGCTAAAATTATATATATTTTTGATTGATCTCTATAGAGTATTTTATAATCTTATCAAGTACATATCATTTTATTTCGTAAAACAGATTTTTTTAATAGTCATTAATTTTTTTTTTTATCATCAATGAAAACATAACACATGACATCTTTTTAATTTTTATTTTAAAAAAATCATAAAATCAATAAATATATATTTTTAAAATAATATTTTAATAATTTTTAAAATAACATTCGATCTCTAAATCTTTCTTTTATCATTATTAAACACCATATTATTATCGTTAAAGTGAGATTTCTCTTCTTATCTTATGAGTAACAAGATTAAGTTTATAATTTATCAAACTTTTATTATCACATTTCGTCAAATACGAATTTAACATACGTAAATTAAAAGATTATATTTTTTAATAATATATTTTTTTCAATTAAAAAGTTACGCCTATAGTAAGAGTAATAAAAAAATATTAGATGAAAATTAACATTTTAAGTGCAGTTGTGGGTGTTCAAATTGTTTACAATTTTTATTTATTGATGGAAAGCATGAAAGAATCGTTTAGCTTCGGCAGCCTAATTGTGAAACGACTTATGGAAACATTAAGTTCATGGAACTTTGTAGTTAACGGCCAGTGGCAGATCCAGAAATATTTACGAGAGTGGACATAAATCAAAATATTTTTAAAGTGGACACAAATCTTAAAATTTCAGGGTGGGCATAAATCATAAAAAATTAAACATTTAAAGACTAATTCATAAAAGTTTAAAAATCCAAAACCAAATCTGTAAAGTTTAAAAAGTTGAGGATGGACACGAGTCCACCCTCCTACCCACATAGATCCGCCACTGTTAACAGATCACAGGGCTAACAAATGATTTAAAAACAATAAATAATCAAACATAATCAACTGTTTTATTTCTAAAATGTATAATTAAACTAAAATGAATATTTTATAAATACAACTACACTGAAACAAAGTTTTTTAGAATTGCTATATAGGAAAATATTAATAAAATATTGTTTTAAATAAAAAAATCTAATTTATATTGTAAAAGAAAATCTGCCACTTTGTGTCAAATAGTAGTATTTTCCTACGAGAATCATAATCATGTTAATAGTGTCTCCTATCATCCCGAATGAGCTCATGCATACGCAAACTTCCACAGGTTCATGGAATCTTGGCTATACTAACCAGGCTGAGGCTGAGGCTGAGGCTGAGGCTGAGGCTGAGGCTGAGACTGAGGCGCCACGCCCACCCCCCTTGTGATTTTGAGTTTTGACGCTTTTGGGATTAGCCTCTGGTAGTTTCTGCTGCCTTTGTAAGTTGCCAACTTGTTGAAATTGGTGGGGTATAATTATAATTTTCAGGCTACGTTGGTGAAAGTGGACCTATGATAGGCTTAGTTAATCTTGTTTGCATCAGCTTGTGGACCAACCTAGGTGAAAAAAATTATCCACAAAACAGGGGAGATGCTCTCTTTCTCCTACTATTTTTTATAAGTTCTCCTTAAATTTTACGTCGTTATCAAATTGGCCTATTAAAATATATCAGTTTTCCAAGTTACACTTAAATAAGGTTATTTTAATTTACTTTTATAAAATTTAGGGGGCAACGGGTTAAAAAGTTTTAAGGACAAATAGAAAAGAGTAATTTATATTTCAAATCACTGAATTTAACATCTACTTTCATTTACATCACAACTTCAATTTAATCAAATTACATCATTCAACTTTTATTATTAATAAACTAAATCATTTATCCTAACACAATTAAATAATTTTAACAAAAAAACATAAATTAGTACTATTACTTAATATATTTTTCACATATCACTATTAAATAATGTTTAATTAACAATTTTAATAATTTTATGTGGAAATTTTCTATTTTGTTTAAATAAGTTTTAAAGAAAAATAACAAATTTTTTTATAAATTTTTAAAAAATTAAATTACTAATTAAATATCATTTATCGATGATATATGAAAAATATATTAAATAAAAATATCAATTTTAATTTTTTTTTATTAGAGATATTTAAAGATACTAATATAAATGACTTAATTTATAAATAATGAAAGTTGAATGATATGATTTGATTAAATTAAAGGTTTATGATGTAAATGAAAGTCAATGTTAAGTTTAATGATGTAAAATGTAAATTACTCAATAGAAAAACCAAATATAGTTTAAGAGAAAAAAAATATATTAAATTGAGATCGAGTTCTATCTTTAGTATAAAAATTAATAAAAAAATTTGATTAAATTCGAATTAGTAGCTCAATTATATCTTCAATCGAGCTTAAACTCAAAAATTAATACGATCAAATTTAAACTGAATCTCGAGTCTCAATTTTTGAATCGAACTTAAACTCGTGCTTGTTACTATTTAGATTTGGCTTGGCTTGATTAACATGATCAAATAATACTTCACAATTCCTCACGCCTAAATAAAGAAAAAAAGTTAGGTTTTGGTGAATGTGTAATTGGTGAGTTGCTGAACTTGTAGGAGAAAAATTAGGTCAAGATTTAAATTCTGGGTTCATTGAAACTTTGACAATGAGACTCATTTGGTAAGTAGCATTAATTTAACAACCGTACTACCTGCCATTCAAGTTTACGTTTATTTTTTTTATTTAAGGTATCCACTTATATATATATTTTTTTTGAAAATAGGTACCATCTGAGTTTTATTTAATTCAAAATAAATACAAAAGTTTTCAGAAATATTAAAAAGAAAACAACAAAAAGTAAAAGACACCTACTCAGATGATCCATAGATCATGTTGGTAATGATTTGAGTAAAATAATGGATTACAATCACCAAAATGAAAGGGTTAAAACAAAACCCTATTGCATTCTCAACATGCCAAAAAGCTATGGTGGGTCTATATTTCTTCGATCCTCAAAAGCAATCGAAAGAGCTGAAATCAGTGCATCCTCCACCCAAAATTTATCCTCGTGGTCGGATTTTTCAATAAGAACCATCGTATGTGCTAATTTATTTCTATTTTTACCGGTAAAATTAAAACGACATCTCAAAAAAACTCTTAATCTTTATTTTGCATCGACTATTAAGGATCTGACAATTGAAATAAAATTACATAAAATCAGATAGAAAAGGACTATCAGTGGATATGTGCTCAAATGTTATAATCATAACACATTTCTTATGTAATCTTTACCTCAGCAATTACATGTAAAAAAAATCAGAAACAAGACCAAATTTAGTTCATATTGTTAGGAACGGATTTAGGGATGTTGAAGATAGTCACATCCCTTAAAAATTTTAAATTATTTTATATTTTATTGATGAAATTATGTTATCTGTATCTATCTATGATGTATCAGTCGAATTATTTTTGAAAAAAAGAGAGAATAATCGATGTTTGATTTTGACTAGAATCTGTTTGATTAAATTATAGATTTGTATGTAGTTTTGTAACACAGCTTTTACACTGTTGTTCCACCAAAGAGCAGATCTAGTTTGATGAGACATTCTCCAAGGGAAAGTGGAACCTAATGAAGTGTCTGTGCACTGTTTGGCATCCAAGGTGAGAACATTATTGGGAAATGACAGGTGAAAAGTTTAAAGGGTGAGGGGGGGTGTAAGATTTCTTCAGATCTTCAAAGTATTGAGACATGAGTGTTGGGTTATTTCAAAAGGATTCTGATTTTTTACTACTGTTCTTTTTTTTTTTGACACAGATTTCATATCTGACTGAGTTTACATGGTTCCTACTTCTGAGATTGTCTTGAGCCGTTTTCCTGTAATTGTTGCATGAATTTCGCCGATGTTTCATGGGGGAGTATCGAGTGACTGTGATGATGCGTGTCGGCAATAGGCGGAAATCAGTGGGATTAATGCATGATATTGATAATAATTTCATGATTTTGAGATTAAAAGGTTGAGAAACTGTAACCATGATTTACTGAAACCAGCAAATGCAATACTGTAACCTGCTAATTTGATGGGAAGTTTGTTTATATTTATTTATTTATTAAACGGATAAATATTTATTTATTTAACTAAATAATCGAATATAAACAAATGGTTCGTTTGTTTATTTGTACCCGATCCGGCGGGGTAGAATGCACTGCACCATGCCTGGGTTCTTGGACTCATCAACTGGGAATAAGGAATAATCTTGTGTTGGGCTATTAAGAAAATTTTCAAAGTGGAATGGGCTATTACCAGAAGTCCAAAACTAATAGCCCAGTTCATGACATCAAAGAGGGTAGGGGAATGGCAGTTTGGTTCAAACATCTCGTCATAATCTGGGTAAGTTGATCATACTATAGGAAGAAAGAAAAGAACTATAACAATGTTTTTAAATTCTATTATAAATTAATAAATATTATTCCCTTCGTTTTATTAAATTTACTTTTTATTTTAAAATTGTTTTATTAAAAAAATTTATCATTTTAACTATCTTATATTTTTATACATTTTTTTTCTTATTAAAACTCTGTGGAAAAATCAATAAAAAACAATTTAAAGAATATAAATCTTTTATTTTCTGTATCATCGTCTCAATTCTCAAAGTTGTCATTATGTCGGCATTGTTTCCATGAAAACAAAAATGGCTTCTCAGTTATCTCCATTGTTAATGATCAGAGCTTGACAATCCGTAGTTGAACTTCCATCGCGGCTTTTGTTTTGTTTCATTTCAAAAACCTGTACATCAAACTACTGGTTTATACAACAGTACCATTTCATTTTTCAACTAATTTTGGCTGGCTGGCTGGCTGGCCTCTGGGGCAGGATAGAGAGAAAGTTTTCTGATATACTTGCGCAGAGTATTTAAATATTGTTTTTGGGTTACTGCAAAATATCTTGAATCTCAAACCCCCATGTGCACCTCAAATGTACTCGTCATGGTCTTTGCTGACAATTTTTGATAAATGTAGATATGTTACGGCTACTGTTCCAATATTTAATTTGTGCGTTTAAAAACGAAAGAGATGAACGGCAGTAAAGACTTGGTTAGTAATTTTCATGTCAAAAGTTAGATCAGATCAGATCCTATTCAATTCAATTGTCTTGTATACACAAATTGGTGAAGACAGAAGAAACAGATCATCCTCACGAATGGAAGCTGGTGTCAGTTAAGCAACAAAAGGAAAAAGAAAAGAAGAAAACAAAGTAAAATTTTCAGCACCCGAAGCCACTATTTGCACAGTTGCAGTGGAAGGGGTATCTGGCTATCTGCCTGATCGTCACCCTTCCATCCACCTTGGAAAGTGTGCCCAAGGCAATGATGACAGTGACCAAAACTATGTCCACTGCAGTCTGCAGTATACTATCACCAGTATTCTCCACCCTTTTAAAACTTGAAAATGTCACTTCTGTGATATCATCATCCCAAAGTTACCGGAATCTTTATCAAGCACCGGAGACCGCTAAAGGGTTGATTGTCCTGACAAAAGTCATGTGACTGTGGAGTGTGTAGGTTTCATGGTAGAAGGGAAGTATAAATTTTCGTAGGTATAATATTAAAAAATATTTTAAAATAATATGATAAATTTACATTATAATTATGTCATGGAACTGTCTAAAAGACCAAAGTGGTTCATGCACCTTCTTTCAGAAAAATCCTTAAATCCAAGTCAACTAAATTGTGGGTTTAAAATTTTACTGGATCGTAGGGTTGATAGGATGAGTGAATAAGAGTTAGCCCCACACTATGGGCGGTCACTATCGGAGTCTAGAGATTTCACATATTCAATCATAAACGAGTTTTGTAAGAGGGGAACCTTCCTATAAATTTTGCATGAATTTATATAAATAAATATATTGGTCACAAGTTGCTATATAAAGCTCTGTCAACTTCTCTGCTAGATATTGGTTGTACTTTTTAAATACACTTTTTCATCTCTCTCCCTTATCTTCAGCTCTGCACATCTTTGATTTTGAAAAAAAACACAACTAATTCCATCAAAGCTATATCTTCATCTTCTTCTGTCAGCTCAGCTCTTAACCCATCCCTCTGCCATTTCAGTCTTTCAGAAATCCATCCTATTCCAACTTCCCCATCTCTTTTTCCTCTCAAACAGTGCTTCTTTTTAAGGGAAAAGAGTAGAAAATAGCAAATTTTGAAGGTTCAATGGATGTTGACATGATCAAATCCTCAACAGATGATCACATGGATATGATGACAATGATGATGCAAATGGAGAAGCTTCCTGAATTCTGTGAGTCGCCTACTTTCAAGACCTCTGATATAAACTTCTCCAATGGAACTTCAATATTACCTGCACCACCCATTTACCCTAACCCCGTTAATGACCCTTCTTCACTCAACACATTCATGGCCTTGCCAGCTTCAGCTCTATCCTTCATTGGAAGTGTCCCAGCTCAAGAATCCATGGATCCATGTCTTCAAACCAAGTATCCATCTCTTTTCAACAACTTAAACTCATATCCTTGTTCGGTAGACAAGAGGAATTCCATGGCAGAAATGAGGGAGATGATCTTCCGTATAGCGGCAATGCAGCCGATTCATATTGACCCGGAATCCATTAAGCCACCTAAAAGAAGGAACGTCAAGATCTCTAAGGATCCGCAGAGTGTAGCCGCCAGGCATAGAAGGGAACGGATAAGTGAACGAATAAGGATTCTGCAAAGACTCGTTCCCGGAGGCACTAAGATGGATACTGCTTCAATGTTGGACGAAGCGATTCATTATGTTAAGTTCTTGAAGAAACAGGTGCAATCTTTGGAACAAGCTGCTGTGAATAGGCCAATGGGTATAGGGTTTCCGAGTGCAGCAATGGCTAGTGTGGGTTACTCCTCTTTGGCGAAAGCTTGCCAGCCATCTCATCATCATCATCATCATCATCATCAAGTGTTGGGCAACATGCAGATGCTTAGATAAGGAATGTAATTCAGAATATTTAATTAGTTGATTTGTGTAAACTGTAATGGGAAATATTATCTCGGTTATGTTTTTGGATTACTTGTAAAGTGTTGATTTCACTTGTTCTTGGTGTCACAAAGAATTCCATCGTATGCTTTCATTATCTATGATTAAACTTCTTAATATTATTCTCCACGTATATCTCTTTATACCCATCCAATTCCAACGATTAAAGCTTTTATCATTAAAACATGACAGTAACTTCAAGGATTTCCCCCAAGCATGCGAGTTCCGAAGGAAGAAACCTTGCAAAATGTTACTTTTCTTGCTCTCTCTAAACTTATCTGAATTCTCTCTAACAAACTGCAAACCATGGGTCTGTCTTAAAATAAAAATTTATATCAAACATGAGTAAAAATCGTTTGTCCTTTTTAGATACTTCTACTTAGGGTTTAAGATTAGAGTTTAAAACATTGGAGAATAAGTGTGTTGTATATCATTTAAGTTTTATGATTTAGAATTTAAGGTTAAAACTTATAATTTGATTTTTTTAGTGTTGAGTCACAATAGAAATTTTTTGTCCATCAAACCATCGGGTACAAAGTTACACGTATATTGTATCTACGTGTTGTTTACATATTCGATTATAAAATATATTTCACCTACAACTAGTTGAAAAGAATTAGCTGTGAATCTCTTTTCATGCATTCAGACCAAAATTGAATCCTTATATATATTACCTTAATTTGAACAATATGATACGTAAACTAACATCTTTTACAGTTAGGAAAGTATTAGATTTCATTATACGAAATAATTCAATATTTTGTATGGTCTGTATATTATTAAAGTACGTGAACGTGTGAGGTAGGTTGTCTCCCGAGGCAGGGTCGACTAGTGTTCCTGTTCGTGTCTAAAGGGTCATGCCTCACAATCAATTCTAGATCACTATAAAAAAGAAGGAAATGGTGAAACCCAATTTCATGAAGTAGACCCATGTGAGATATCCCACTAAGGTCCCAACATCCCCACAAGAGCTTTGATGATTGGAGAAGGGTATGTATTTAGGGTATCCTCTAAACGGCAAGGTTCATTGCACCCTTCTCTCTGACACAGGCTATCTTTTATTTTATTTTTTCATACAAAAATCCATTTTATCCATCTACTTTTCCCCCCCTTTTTTCAATGTAAGATAAGTTCTCATGTTCTCTGTCACAAGATAAATGGGTACATATTCTTGGAAATTTCTCTAAGGTCTTTTTTTTATTATTATTTTCTCTCATTTGGACATAAATGGGTAAACTTGATCATATTTTTTCCTAAAATATTACTAAGATTTTTTATCACCCTTATTTATATAAGAACAATAAAATTTTGTTAGTTGATTTTAGACTTAAAGTTAATTGATTGTAATCTTAAAAAAAATAATAGTTCTTTAGCTATAAATTGAGAGCTATGTGAGTAAGCATATTTGTATAGAAGATTTGGGGTTATTCTTTATAAATACTCTTGTTTTTTGTGATTCGTGGATAAATAAAATTTAATTTATTCTAAAAAATATTAAATTTTGTTGAATTAATTATTATTTTCATCTACAACGTAAATTATTTATAATCACTATACAATTTTAAATTAAATGTTATTACCCTTTTAACATGTTGGACTCCATGTTTCTAAAACTGTGAACCAAACTACAATTTAGTTGACAAGTTCCTTTGCTCTATTAAAACATGAGTCTAGAGAGGCGCATGCAAGTGTTACGTGGTTATTATTCTCTTCTTAAAAGATATGTATGAAAGGATATGTAATATCACCGTTTATATATCACAAGACTCCATTTTTTCTTTTTGATATAAGATAAATATTTTTTACCTTTTTCAGACGTGAGACAAAAAAAATTTGGGGAGGGAGGTGAGACCATAAATGAAGAAATTGGTGTCGGAAAACTCCAAATCCAGACCTATCAAATGTGAACAGGATAAGATGAGGAAAAGACAATAAAGGGGTTGGTTGGTTGTTGGTTAGTTTTGGTGGGAAATGGATGCTTTAACTTAAGGGCGGAAATTCTAAATATAATGGTTTTGGACAGAAATATTATTGTATTACATGTCGGTTAGGCAAGGTGAAATGCATGAAGACGATGGTATTGTATACAAAAATTTATATTAAACTTATAAAACATTAAAAAAACGAATTTATTAAATTTTACAAAATAAAATTAACTTTTTAATGAAAGATATCTATAAATTTTCTATTTTTTAAAATTATATACAAATTTTAAATTTTTAAAAAAGAATTTGTAAAGTTTTACTAAATGAAATTAGGTTTTGTGCATATTTAGCCATGAAAGGAAACAAAGATTTAGAATATTAGTATGTGTATCCATTGAAGCCCAAATCCAATAGTTTTTCTCTTTTTTCTTGTGGCTATATTGGGCTATTTTAAGTTATGAATCAACACTTTCAAGGCCGACTTGGATTTTGTACTGACAACATAATTTGGATTTATGGTCTTCACCTGCAGCTATGAAAATAAGTGATGTAGGGTGTCTCCAAAGATTGCTGGAAAAGAGGGTTGAATTATTCATGCAGAACGTAAATACATGAACCTGTTTTTTCACTCTCTCATTTATAGAACCGCTCAGCATTTATTGACAGCAAGAGCTGCAGTCAGAGACAGTATTATACGCGTAATGTCCTATAGGCTATAGCTATTCTCCTGCTTGGCTTTGGCTGTAGGATATGCCAACTTATCCTTCTCGTTTCATGCTAAAGACATGAAATCCTTTGGTTTTACTATTACCAAAACTCAAGATTTTAAAACCCCAACATTCGTTTTTCTTGTTCAATTTTGTCATCCTACATGTTTTCTTTGTTCAAAAGATGAAATCTAAACAATGAAAGCTGGTACTGAAATGTCAACCAAGAGCAGCAACAGTCTAGGACAGACCAAACAACAAACTGTGAACACACATGGGAGCCATTGACAAGTAACCAAAGCTGCCCTACAATAATTAACCAACCAAGTTGACTAAATAACAACGACACCTTCCAAACTTAATGTCACTATTCAAAGTTGGTGACAAATCTCCACTAAACTGTCTCCTCTTGCAGTGGCAAAACCAACTGCAACTTACCATAACTTAAACAAGATGCTAATTGCTAAAGCCTAAATATACACTAAATTATTGGGTCTAGTTGTTCGAATCGCAACTTGGTTGTGCTCTGTCATTGTTATGGGGAAATTGGTGAGTGGCAGTTCCAAGGGTCGGTTCAACTTGGTCCGTTCTCAGCAATTGGAAGAATATCATACCGTCATTGAATTAATACATTTTCATTTTCCAATGGTTTTTTAGACTTTGGGTTTCGTTCCAATATTATTTTTCTTTTTATTAAAAGATTTTTTTGGTTTTATTAGATGTTTTTGTCTACTGCACATGTTATAAAGTGGGATGATCCAAACATGATGAACCTAACCACTGTTGTCTCTTTACTATGCAATTATTTGGTGTTCATCGTTTTGGTCAGCAAACTACTGTGCAAACCCTTAAACCCTGTTTCTCTTACTTGTAAGAAGAAAATGGCTTAACAAGGCTTATCCTTGAAAGCAGTTGGAACATTCAGCTCACATGACATAAAGATTCGGACATGGGATTTCTGACCTCGTTTCTTGAAAAGCTAAACGGTGGGAAGGATTTGGTGTCAGATTTCTGTGTGAAAACGGGAAAGCCTCCATTGGAAAATCAACTTCCGATGTGAACATTTTTATTTTCAGTGTTCTTTTTCGTGATTCATTTCATATTACAACGTATAACTTTCCCTCATGTACCTTTTTTTTCCCTGGAAAACCCTGGAAAGTAAAAACAAAAAAAAATAGAATGGATCTTTGTTGTCGGAACTATCTCATGAAAGGGTAATCGATTCACCTAGTTTCTCGATTTTTTTAATGATTTCAGGGGATAATTTCTTGCCAGGTTTCTTTTCCTTTTCCGCTCGGTAGTCGAAAGGTAGAGCATCCGAAACTTCTTCGGAGCTCCATCCAGCCTTCCGGAGAGAGTCTGATAACCGGTTTACTTTTAAAAGGAGCGCATCCAGAACTGCTTGAGTATCAAATAAAACCATCTCTTCTTCCGAAAACCCAGATGCCGATACATGTGCGATCTCTGCTATATCGGACTCGCTCCACCTTCCTTCTCTAAGAACCGATCCGATTTGCTCAATGTAACCCTCCACCCATTTCGGAATGTTGCTTCTCGGAATATCGAAATACGTGTCGGATGAAGAATTCGAGAGTGAAGACGACGAGTGTCTCCGGCGACGATCGACTGCTGCGTCGCTCCAGAACTCGACCCATCTAGGTGTTCGAGTCCCGGTCAGGAAATCAGCATCTATACTAGCTCGCCTCGAGACGTTGGAGGACGACCCAGCTGATTTCCCACTAACTGATCTCTGTTTTTTCAGCAAGTCCGGGTCGAATTCTGAGCTCCGAAACAAAGATTCCCTGTCGAAGAAACTAGATATATCGAATCCGCAACAGAAAATCCGGGTCTCATCGATGAAGAAAATTGGGTTACCCACTAAAGATGGATTACAGGGAATATAACAGTGATTGAAAATGGGGGTCAAAAGGGGAGCTCTTTTAAGGGCATTCCTCGCCACCCGTAAAGCTTTTTCCGGGTTGGATGGCCTTGGACCCCAAGATTTAGACCATAACGTGTTACGCGCTATCTGAAAGGAAATTGCAGCGATGGGAAGATCCAGCAAAACCCGAAGATGGGGTCGGGCTCCAATGGACCGCCAATCGGGAAAGCCAGGACCCTCGGGTAAACCGGCTGATAATATGGCTCGTAGGTCAGGTGGGAAAACAAAACCAAACTCGGCTTCAACTCGAGCGAACTCAGCGTCGGATAAACCCGGTTGGACTTTGAAACCCGACTCCCGTAAATGGGTTACAACTTTATCCGCTAATGAAGAGAAAGACTGAAGACCGTTGCGAACGGGGAGGGAAGCCACATTTGAAGGGGCGGAAGCCCGAGCAGAGAGACGGCGTAATCCTGCTATATGGGCCGGGTTCATACCGGACACCCTCCGATCTACGTCAACCATTATTGCTTGAATAAGCAATCGGCGGTGTCTCTTCCACTTCCCCTCTAACAAAAACTTGGACTAATTTTTCAGAGAAAAGTGAAGTGAAGAAGGTGAGTGAAGTTGGGGAGTTAATTTTTGGCGAAGAAGAAGACTCTGAGAAGTGAAGAAGTGAAGCTGTTTATATAGCCGCTTCAACGTTGGTGGGGCCTACCTTTGAGATTCTGCTACTGTCTTCTTTAACAATACGTTAGAAATTTGATTTTTATATATATATTGCCAACAATATTGTAGTACTAACCAAGGCAAAATGTTTTTGTCGTTTGTTTGGAAATATGATGATTTATATAATTTTTTATATAATATACATATATTTATTAAATTTATAAATTAAGAGTTTAATTTAGGTGTTAGGCGATTATGGTTTAAAATTTTAAATTTTAAATATAAATTTTATATTTAAAATTTAAATTTTAAAAAAATAAAATTTATCTGTTTATTTTTTGTTTTTATATGTTTTATCATTGATTTTATGTTAAGCAATACGGAATTTTGGTACTTTAATTTAAAAAATTTAAAATATATACGGGATATTTGAATTCTAATCAATAAACCTTAAATTTTAATCATAAAATTTAAATTTTAACTATAATTTAAAATTAATATGCTTATAAAAAAAATTCTTTGTTGCATGATATGCTTACCATGTGCATCTCTACCATGTTTTGATTCTTTGTTACTTTGTTTGCTGGGTTGTATTAATCCATTATTTTACTCCAATAAATCAGATTTGATATCCTTAACCATCCATTATTACCTTTATACGATGCCATTGCCTTCATCTAATCCATTTAATTAAGAAGAAAGCTTTGTAAATGCAAACCTTTTGGTGGGGTGGGGTCCCTATAAGAATCATGAACACACTTGGGTCTAAGGTAACGTTGATGTTCCCCCTTACTTGATGGGAAATCATGAGAATGGAATGATTGTTTATGAAAATTAAGACTCAAGTATTGGAGTCTAACATTATTGGCAACAATAAACTTGATATACAATCTTAAAAAAATACAATTAAAATTTATGATTATCATTAGGACGAAATAAATTTAAAAGTGAGAGATAAAATATAATTTTTTTAAAAAATAAATTACGTAAAAAAAATGTAAATTTATTATTTTTTAAGAAAATATAAAAAGATCAAATTAGGAAGAAAAAATCAGTCAAAAACAACAACTCTCCCAAAAGCTTAATAACTTCGTCCCTGATTTTTATTATTATATATGTTTCGTTAAATTATTGACGAGTGTTAAATAAAAAATGTAATAGAAATTTTATATACTCGTACTATAACAAAACAACAAGTATATTAATCGAACAATAAAGACGATATCAAAATTTTATGTAAAAGTCATAAATAGGAAAAAAAAAAACATAAGTACATAAATTCACTAATATAAAAAAATAACATACATAATTTATGACTAAACACAAATTTATGTTATTCAACTATATTTTAACAATAACTCAACTATCTATTTATTATAGACTAAATTAAGATAAAATTTAAATTATAAGTTATAATTTAAATTTTATAATAAGTTGGCGTATTTAAATGATCTATAACTTGAGAGGCCACAAAAGCAATCACCATGTTGGTTCATATATGTTTGAATTATATCATATTTCAATATTAATAGTGTTCAATATGCATAATAAATTCATCTTTCATCGTATTATATATTAGGATTGATTCGTATATAAAAAGTGTGACAACAACAATTTTTAATCAAAGACAACATCCAATTAAAAACATACATAGATTTGATATCGTGATTGAGATCAAAAAAGGAGAACAAATGTTAGTTTGAGGCATCATATATATATTTTTTGAATTAGCTAACAGTGATCATAATAGTATTTATTCTAGAATATAATTTCTATTATTTGATATTGATCAAATAATCACTTTGTTGGTATCATTGGTGTTTGAACTCGTAACCTTTAAAAAGAACAATTATTCTTTTAACCACTTAAATCATAAGGTTGGTGCTGAAGCATCAAAGGTGAAATGGGTTTAAGGGGGCGCTAAGAATTATGCATGCTTGGGAGAATATTTATGAATTTGTGTATCAAGAATCTAATCTACGGATTAAACATCTTATGTGAAGCAAGATTAGTGGGTAATTTAGCAAATTAAATTAATCGAAGAAAAGATAAGCACCTCCCCATGTGATTCCTCCATAATTAAGCAAATGAACTAATTAAGTTGCTAGCCAGGGTTGGATAGGAATAATAGGGAAGAGCAAGTGGTTAATTTAATAGTTTAATTATAATTAACTCAATCTTGATAAAGCAAAAATCAAATGATACTGTTAGTAGGTAAAAAGTGTCCCCAAGAAGGTACTTGATTGTCATATATCAAGGCTCCTGGTATAAAATCATTATTTATTATATTTTAGATTCCGATAACAAATACATTTTAAATTATTGTTAGTTTTAAAATCATTACAATTAAACTTTTTGTCCCTTTTAATTTTTTTATTTATTGTATTTTTGAATTTTGTTAGTTAAAATCAATAAAATTAAATTTTAACACTTCATTTTTCTGGTTTAATTATTTTTTAAGATTTTATTTATTCAACTAGGAGAAATAATATAAGTTTTTAACACTTCATTTTTTAAAGCTAAACCAAAAAAAAATATTCAACTAGGAGAAAAAGAAAATAAAGAATCTACGATTTTAATTTAAAAATTAAAATAATATTTTAACTAATAAAAATTTAGACTGAATTAATACATTATATAAGTTTTTGGACTAAATTATTATTAACCAAACTATATCAACATTTTTGTCAATTTTAAACATCGAAAATATTAAACATAACAAATTTATAATATTAAATATTATTTTATTAAAAATAATAATTAAAATAGTAAAACAATAATACAAAGATAAATAAATTACTATCTATGTAGTTTTCCTTAAATTATTTCACCTTTCAATTAAAACCACTTGTTTTCCCTTCCGTGGAATCCTGAAAATAAATTGAAATTTGTGAAACATTTAACAGAATAAAAATTTATGGGAAATTTGATTAATTTACTTACAGACCTTGTCGGCCTTGGGTGACGTGATTGAGAGCATCGTGGCGGTGGAAACGGCAGCGAGAGCCGATGACTTGAATGGATTGTTGAGGATCGCCACGTCTTTGGGCTAAGAATATGTCTCGTCTTTGAGGCTTGAGCTCTATTTTCACCATGTCTGCAGAAGAGAAATCCATTCTGGATTTGGGCATTCTTTCTTGTCCATTCGATACAATAAAAAATATTTTTTTGAAAAATATTTAATTATATTAAATTGAGTTATCGGACAATTAGATTAAATCAAATAAGTTATGTAATTTCTGACACCCGACTAAAAGTTGTTAAAAAAATATTTTTTATATCGCACTTAAGATTTTTAATATTGATTTTTTAAAAATTAATTTTTTTTTTATCTTTGACGTAAATTATTTTTAATTTTTTTGTTAAATTTTATTGGATATTGAAAGTTCTAGAGGTAATTAGCCTAGTGTTGGTTTTCAAGGTTAACATATTTTCTGTTTAAGCCTAACAACCTACTAAGCTTACTCTTCATGTGTATAAATAAGAATGCTTAGAACCTTGTATCATCATCTTGATATCAATAATACAGTCTCTCTTTTCAAGCTTTTTTAGTCTTTCTTGAGTTTTAATAAATTTTATAAAATATATATATTTAAATTACTTAATTAAAGATTTTTAAAATATATTTTTTACATATTTTTATCTTTAAAATTATAAAAAATTAAAAAAATAATTAAAAATTTAATATTAAATAAATAAAATGAGACATAAAAAAATATATATTTTAGTCTTAGACCGACCGATTATCCCCTCCTCTTCCCCGTGTGAGTCGGTTGCTTCCTTATCAACACATTTCATTACGTTACGTCTTTAAAAAAAATTAATATTAATATTACTTATTACTTTTTGAGAGGACATTTTAAAACATAAAATTAGGAAACAATAAAATAAATTATTATATTTTTAGAATTTAAAATACATTATTATTTTAACTCATATTTTTTAAAATTTTAAATTTTTGAAAAGATCACGGTATTGTAAGTATTCATTGAGTACCCCTCATTATTAAAAATAATAATCAAAATTGATAAAAATTTAATTGATTCAATATAACAATTATTTTTTTTAACAAATTCTAAATCTTCTTACGACCTTCAATCTATTATTTTTAAGTTTTTCTATTGTTTATATTTTAAAGATTTAATTATTAATTTTTATTTATTTAACTATTTATTCTATGTAAAAGGTTTACAAGTAACTACGGCGTGTATATTCTACGTATCATAAAACTTTGTTGAGAAGTCATCAACCCCAAGCAACGAACTGAACTTGAATTCTTCCATCCCAGTCGTCGAAGTTTGACGAAGCATTATAGCCTGGCCCTGGAGGAGAAACTCAAAATGATGTTGTGATTGAATTCTACCATCTGTGCTATCACGTCAAGGGTAGAGGAAACTTTACGCTATCAATCACGACAGAAGAAGAAGTACATCGACTAATTAATATGCTAACAAACACCATAGAGTCTAGGTTGTTCTTGAACATGAACAAACTGTACCAAACAGAACAAGGTATGTATGGGCATGGCCGACGAAAACAATCAGAAAACAAGGATGGACCTAGACGACATCATTGGTCTATGACTCATGAGAATGGTGTAGGCTATGGATGGGGTTTGATTTGATTAGAAAGAAGACCTAACCAGGAAGGGGGGAAGAGGGAACTGAACCTTCTGGTTGTCGGCGATTCTGGTTCATTCCCTTCATAGATACAGTTTATTTTTCATTTGGCTTTGTATTCATCTTTGGAATGATCAATACTTTATGTCAAATCAAAATATGTAAGCTAGTTTAGATTTTAGAATAGTCAAATCTTTTAAACCAAGTCAGCTTCTTTTCTTAGTATAGATTCTTTGAGAAGAAAAAAATATATGATCGATTCATCAGATAATATTGCCCTTTTCTTGAACTACTATAATTAAATTATGACATTAATTTTGTCATTTCTTTCTGAAGATAATTCTCTTCGAAAGATGTTTGAATAATTTAAATGGATGAAGTAATATTTATTAATTTTTTATTTTAATTATTAGAATTAAAATTTTAGACCACATCATATTTTTTATTACATGAAAATCTTAATATCTGAAAAAAATACTAAAAGTTGCACTAAGTTAGATCAAACATTTTGCTTTTGCACAAAAAAATATACTTTATTTTAAGAATAATCTCTGAAAAGTTATCTAAATATAAATGAGATAAATTTTTTAAAATCGACAATAATCTTTTATGTCTATCATAAAAAAATTATTCGTTATATATTATATTGAAAAACAACTCAAAAAGGATCAAATTTTACGTGAGTACCGATAAACACGAATTAAAAATTATTATTATTATAAAATCATCATATGAACACCAAAAAACCTATAAAAATAACCATAAAACGATCCATAAAAGCAGATAAAAATGTACATAAAAGATAAAAAATACAATAAAATATAAAAAATTATAATAAATAAATAAAACATAAATTATTGAGATCAACAATTAATATAAATATTAAAAATCATCCTCGATTAAAAAATAAATATAATAAAAAACGACTGTATATATATATATATATATTTCACTTTTAAAATAAAGATGTAACCAATACCAAAATATAACCTCATCCAAATAATTAAAATACTTGAATTTAATACATTTGAGAGAATTCAACAAATTCTATGATATATTAATTAAATTAAAAGATTGCTCCTTACTTTATCCATAATTTTAAAGACCAAATTCAGGAAAACCTAATAATAATAGTAATAGCGATGAATGGAAGCAACGAGAATATATTTCCATGGAGTTGGTGAGTAAGGTGATAGACACGTGTACCGTACGCGTTCCATGTGAAATCCATTACAAAATATACTCCAAGCTTCCGTCCAAGTCCAACAAAGACAATCCATGTTTCTCAACTCTCATGGTTGGAAACGTCTACATGGTCTCAGCTACACAGACATAGAGCATGTTCTTATCTACAACATCTGGGAAACGAGGACTCAGTCTACTGGAGAAGAAAGAGGCTTTCAATTCCAAATGGCGTAGGACTTTCCCTTTATAAACAAACAACCTACAACAATTTGCAGAAAGAGAGAGACTCTTCTTCTTCTTCTTCTTCTGATTTTCACCATCTCTCCGGTAAATGTAATAACCCAGAGTTATGATCTTGTTTAGGGTTGTTAATTAATGGAAACTGATGCGACCAAACGCTGCGATAATCTACTTCACTCTCGAGTCTTTCTCTCTGGGTTTTATTGCTGGGGTTGGGAATTCTTGACCGCTCTTCTTCTCTTTAGTTGCTCTGCTTAAATCACAAAACTTCTCTTTTAATTGAACTATTTTGTTGTAATTGTTGTCTTGGAATCAGAAGTCTTTGTTAGAATCCTTTTTTTAATCTTTTTGGGGTTTACGGTATAATTTGAGAGAGTTTTGGTCAATCGGAAAGTCGGAAAAGATGTCGCAAAGGTCAGTTCCGGCGCCGTTCTTGATCAAAACGTATCAGCTGGTGGATGATCCGATCACCGACGATGTGATTTCGTGGAATGAAAACGGCACGTCTTTTGTCGTCTGGAAAACTGCTGATTTTGCAAAGGATTTGCTTCCCAATTACTTCAAGCACAACAACTTTTCCAGCTTCGTCCGTCAGCTAAACACTTACGTAAGTTTTTTTTTTTTTTTTTCTGCTTCTCAATATTCTGAATTATTCTAAATCAAGATCAGATACGGAATAATTGTATTAATTTATCAATCAATTACTGTTAATTATATGCTAAATTGTTTCTACCTGCTTTCAGGAAAAAGATGGGTAATCTCTTCAAATTTTTCTATGGTTTGTTTTAAAAATTAATTAAAGATTATGATGGGGGTATATGAACTAATTAAAGGAAGTAATTAATTGTTCAACCACTCTAATTTAATTATTTTTCAAGAAAAAAAAAAACTCTACAAATTGTTAACAAATATTAGGTGAAGGGGTGTGATCGTCTTTTCGCTGTTTCCGACAACGGTACGGACTGTGAAAATGAATGGATTCGCCGTTTTATTTCAGGGATTTCGAAAGGTTGTTCCGGATAAATGGGAATTTGCTAACGAGAACTTCAAGCGAGGGCATAAAGAGCTCTTGTCCGAAATCCGTCGTCGGAAGACGGTGATAACGTCGCCGGCTAACGGAAAACCGTCTGATGCGGGACCTTCCTCTCCGACCAACTCTGGTGAGGACTTATGGTCCACCTCCACGTCGACATCACCGGGCTCAAAGAATCCGGGATCGGTGGAAACAAAACCAGCGACCGTAACCGAATTAGCCGATTTATCAGACGAGAACGAGAAACTGAAAAGGGATAACGTGATACTGAGCTCGGAGCTGGCGCAAGCCAAGAAGCAGTGCGACGAGCTGGTGGCGTTTTTAACTGAATGCGTGAAGGTAGGTCCCGATCAAATCAATCGCATCATGCGGCAAGGAAGCTGTGGGTCCACCCATGATGCGGATGCTCGTGGCAGCTGCTACGGCGACGATGACGGAAACGGCGACAACGATGAAGGAAACGGAAGTTTAAAACTGTTTGGGGTATGGTTGAAAAGCGCAGGAAGGAAGCGGGTACGCGAAGAGAAAATCGTGTACGGTGGGCCACACGCAAAAGAGATGAAGACCGTCGATTTTAACCACGTGGCTAAGGCGATGAAAAGCGGCAGGGTTTGCAATTAAGCCCAGCATTAATAATTAGGCATAAATTACAAGGTTTTATTTTACAGTTTTAGGAACAATATTTATATTCCCCTATTTATTTTTATAAATAAATAAAATATAAATGGTTTGTATATTTATAATTTCTTTTCCCAAGGTTAGGTGGTCAATTAGTCAGCAATTGTGTGAGGCAAAAATCAAAGGCACATGGGTCCTTCAACTTTGCTAAAATGCTAAAAATCCTTATTTTTAAAAATAAAAATTGGGTTTAATTTCCATTTAGTTGACCATTTAAGAGCCATCTAATTTTACAACGTTACGCCAAATGTTTAAAAAACCATATTTTTATGTTTTCTAGTTAGATTTTGGATTCAGTTTTTTTTAGTTCTTATATTTTTTGGGTAATTTTCTGAATGAATTTTAATCCGATCTGAATTAAGAATGGTGTGTTTTTTATTTTTAGAGTTTTGTCTCGATTAATCTTCTTTTGTTTGTTTTAATTATGCCTTACTGACTTTGCAAACATAAGTGGGAATCCTGCTTCAAATCTTGTATGGAAAAAAATGTTTTTTTTTTTTTTTTTATGCATGTTTTGACTTTTGACCACTTCATCAGGCTAGTCTTTATAAAGAGACACCTGGGAAAGACAAACATAAGGGACGTCACCATGGATTAAGCCAACAGAAGAGACGAGAGATTAAAGAAGCATTCGAACTATTCGACACCGATGGATCGGGTATACAGGCTTATATTCTTATAAATTATGTTATTCGGACTCAAATCCGAGTGTCGGATACAGATGTTCAGTTGTATTCTAAAATTCCATACATTACTGTCCAGGTACCATTGATGCCAAAGAGCTGAATGTTGCCATGAGGTATATGTTAATACATTTCTAGTTGATATCCCAGATAAAAACTGGAGCTAACAAGTTATAGCATTACAGGGCACTAGGTTTCGAGATGACAGAAGAGGTATTTTCCAAACATTTCATAGATTGTCTAGGTTTATTTTTTTCCCAGAATCCTTATTTTAAAAAAATCTGTTGTGTCACACGCACATGCACCAGCAAATCGATCAAATGATTGCAGACGTCGATAAAGACGGCAGTGGTGCCATTGATTTCGATGAATTTGTGTACATGATGACTACCAAGATTGATGAAAGGGACACCAAAGAGGAGCTTATGAAAGCATTTCACATCATTGATCAAGACAACAATGTAAACCATCTTCTTCTGTTTATTTATGTATTTTTATTTCAGAACCCATGTTTGATTCTTGATTTGGATTCAGGGAAAGATATCTGCTCAAGACATTGAACGCATTGCCGACGAGCTCGGCGTAAACTTGACTGGAAAAGAGATTCAAGATATGATTGGAGAAGCCGATCGAGATAGTAAGCTTCTTCAATCTTAATCAAACAATCTGTTCATGTACCTAGTTTCAAGCCAGGTATATTGATTAAGCCTTGGTAAATTTTGATTACTGCAGAAGATGGTGAGGTCAATATGGATGAGTTCATGAAGATGATGAAGAGAACAACATATGGTTACTAGAACTAGAAGTCTCCATTTTAATGGTGGATGGGAGGGTTTTGCAGAAGTCTTTTGCTTAGAACATACAGAATATGTTCAATGTAGATTTGAGTTATTGGGTTAATTTTTGTTATCTGGCTTATCTTGATTTCGTCTTCTAAAATTCTCTCTATAGTCTCTAGAATTCTTCTAAACTTTTAATTTCATCCTGTTTCTATTTAACCCAGTTTTCAAAAGGTTTAATCCCATATTTACTCCTTGAAATTTGTTCTGTTTTAATTTTGAACCCAAATCCAGTGATTTAATTCCCTAATCATGAATTTTTAATTTCTACCCTTGCATTTTATTTCATTTTTAGTCTCCTTTTCATATTTATTTAATGATTTAATATTCTAAGAGTTAACTGCTTATATGTTTATTTGATATATGTTGAATTTGCATGTGGTTTGATGCATGTTATTTGTTATTGTTTTATAATATTTATGGTACATCTTATTGGTTTGTGATGTTATATATTCATTGGTTCATGTATTCTAAATTGTAATATTTAATTCCTTGCATTAATTTCATTTAGTACTCGAAACTCTGACAAATTATTGAAAATATCGTCTTAAATCTTTAGGCGTCATTTCTTTCGGTACTATAAGTTGCTAGTTAGGTTACGTTCAATTATATGTTCATGCACATATGCATTAGGTAGGGGTTATTAATTAATTTAATTTAAATTTATTTATTTATTTTCTTAATTAAATATAATACGAACCCTTAAATATTAATTTTATAAGTGATTGGGCGTTAATTATTCCTTACACGTAACCCCAAACTTGAGCCTACTTTAAGTGGCATAAAAAAACTTAGAGATTAGAGAGAATCACTTTGTTACTAAAACCTTAACAATGTCCTGTACCACTACTAACTCCGCTGTTTCCTTGAACCCATGGTCTCCGTTTTCAATCTTTTCTTTTCTAATTATATTAACTATTAATCATCAATAAAGGAATAAAGTGGACTTAAAGTCCTCTCTACCTAATATTCACAACGGACATCTATCATCACGTAAACTAAACCCTTCAAAGTCATATGCAAACCTTGTCTGAAAAGAACATAAAAATCTGGTTAGACTCTCACTTTCAGTTAAAAAACTCTCTTTTATGCTAACGGTATTCACAACTGACCAGTAAAGGCTGGAGATGCTTTTATTTATTTGACATATTTGGTATTCATAATCATGTCCGAATATATGTGGAGATACAATGTTTAAAAGAGAGTAATGAAGTTTTGAGAGTGCAATGTTTATCGACAATTGTTGGTATAAGTGGTAAGCAGTTTAATTCCGTTTAAAGATAGAATACGGATATAACTTTGCAGATTTCGTACTGCACCTGCCCTAATCGAAGGAATGAGGATGGGTATAAGTTTTATGGGTAGAGGGTGGATGTGGATGTAAAAAGTTATGGCCATCGTGAGTAGTGGGTAGGTTATGGGTTAAAAACTTTCCCACACTGCACCCACCCACACGTTTATCATTCCTAGTTCTGCTTGTGTAGGTATTGAGTTTAAAACGTATCATGTGTGTCGCTCCAGATTAATCAGAGAAGTAAAAAAAAAAAATTTAAGAGTCCAATTGGCATGTTGTATGGTAATGCCAATGATTCCACCGCGTGGAATATCAAGTTGTAAGGATGGAAATGAAAGTGTTAGAATAAGAATAATTATCCCAAAGTGGGACACTTACCTTTTATTAGTATAGATCCACAATTTCAATTAAAAGTCGTATTCTACTTCATCTTCCTATTGGGTTCCTTGTTAGGCAAGTAAGGTTATATATAAAGAGAGGCACACGGCATAGAAGATCATGTATCAGGTATCAGAAACAGTTCCATAGTTCCGACAACATGTCGAAGTTGAGTTTCATTGAGTTCAATTATGGTGCGCTTCCTGGGAAGTTGTCAAGGAAACCAACCAAGTCGGGTATCAGCGAAAGACAAAACTCGAATATGTCATCACGGAGTTACCATCCAAACATGGAAGAAATGAAATGGGTGTTCGACAAATTCGACACAAACAAAGATGGCAAAATCTCGAAAGAAGAGTACAAATCAGCTATGAGAGTGATGGGCAAAGGAGTTGCAGAAAAAGATATGGCCAAGGCATTTACGGCCATCGATACCGATGGGGACGGCTTCATCGACTACAAGGAATTCACTCAGATGATGCATAACATGGGAGAAGGGATCAATGGCAACGACATCCGAAGCGCATTTCGGGTGTACGACTTAGATGGTGATGGGAAAATCAGTGCCGAAGAATTGATGGCGGTGCTGAAGAAGATGGGCGAGAGATGTAGCCTGGAAGCTTGTCGTAAAATGATCAGAGGTGTGGATGTTGATGGGGATGGTTTAATTGACATGAACGAGTTTATAACCATGATGACTCGCACCATGAAACCATCTCCATAGATTTGTAATAAATATTTGCAGTTTACGGAATAAAGAACATAAATCAAATAGCATACAACTGAAGAAATCTGGTTCATAAAGTAGAACAGATAAACAAAGAACAATGAGTTGAAGACATATAATCATCTTGCCATACGTCCTA
This sequence comes from Abelmoschus esculentus, assembly GCA_035048815.1. Taxonomy (NCBI): domain Eukaryota; kingdom Viridiplantae; phylum Streptophyta; class Magnoliopsida; order Malvales; family Malvaceae; genus Abelmoschus; species Abelmoschus esculentus. Next base: position 11,862,018 of record JAUCBN010000044.1, read on the forward strand.
CGACTGGAGCAACTGTAATCCCTCTGCCTTGTCTATCCATGTTGGCTTGCCAACCTTCAAACAAAAAATTTATTTAGGAATGAAAAACAAGGACACGTAAAAATTCTAAGTTAGGCATACTACTTTCCTATTAATTGCACACACATCCTCGAATCATGCTCGTATTTTATTTGATCAAAAATATTATAATTGAGTTCAAATATGATTAACGTATAAATCACATCTTTTTGACAGTTTAAAGTTTTGACTTTTGAATGTCAGTTTAGATCTAATTCGGGTCGTATTTAAAACATATGATCAAATTTCAAGCATGCATATACTTTAAGGACCTTATTAGAATATTTTAAATAATTAGATTATTTGGTTTAGAACTTACCGATTCCCATATCAAATCCCCTGTTCTTGAGCTCTCTGTACTCTTGACAAAGTGAGCAAGTCTCGCAGCAGAAATGAACCAAGCAATCAGCACAAGGAGCCCCTTCCAAGTCATATTGTCCTCTCAATCTCGACCTATAAACACATGAATACAAGCAGGATAAGCCTGTAAGAGCCAGAAATCCATAAACCGCACCACTTGCTGCACAAGCTGCAAACACATTTTTAGACAAAAAATATTTCAGTTTCTGCATGTTCTAAAAATGGTCTTACACTAGGTGTTTTAGAAGCTTACAGATAGATCCTTTGTTAACAATCTCAGCAATTTGACCAAAGGTAACACAAGGACAGAAACAAGTGATCAAACAATTGGCAGGGTCATCACAACAATGGCAAAGGCCAGTAGACCACGTTGTAGCACTTGTGGCTGATCCCCGGAAGAGTGAAACCTGGGAAGGAGGCATGCTCATGGGGGCTGTTGGGAACCCTGCTGCTGCATATTTTGCATTGCCATGAGTTGAAGAATACATTTCTTTCTTGTTAACTTTGTTGAAGACTTGTGATTAGCTTGGGGTTTGTGGTAAGAAAAAAGGGGAACTTGTAGCTGATAAAGAAGACGTTGGTTTGCTCAGAGTTTAAACCCCATTTCCGAGAAAGTACTGCTCCAGAGTTCGAAACTAAAAAGACTTTGAAAATGATTGCCCCGATGCAAGCAAGTTGAACCTTCTGTTAGAATTAAAATATATTCAATAGGAATATAAACCCAAGATCTATACATGTCAAATCATCAAGAACAATAAAATAAATAAACTTAATGCGGAAGCGTACCTGAATCCATTGATGAAGATTTTTTCAAAGGGTTTGATCTTCCAAGAAGTTAGGTTTTCTCTTGCGGGGAAAAGAGATATGCAAGTTGACTTAATTCTTGGGGACCATAACCCCTTTATATAGTTGATTTAATAACCAACTATTAAGTATTTATAACTTTGTCCCTCATCAAATTATAAATACACCTTATGGTATCTACACTTTTAATTCCATGACAATTTAATACTTATAACACGTGTAACATAATTGGTCACTTAATTACGTGTTAAACTTTATAATAGCAATATACATCATACATATGTGCCCACTATTATTGAATTTTAATCCAACAATCTCTCACTTGGGTCACATATGTTTCTTGACAAATGTATAACCTTATGAGCTCAAAATTTGCTATCATATAATAAGTATTCTATAACAATCTCGTCCATCAATTATATCTATATAGAATCAAAGCGGTCTTCATCATATCAATCATGACTAGACCCATCAATGGCCACATATAAAAATATAATCAAATGACATAGATCAATCATGGATGCGTAGCATGGAAATTACATGTAAATGTGAACCGAACATGCTTATTTCCAACTGGTCCTCCTAAACTTTAGTGAGATCAAACTTTACTGAATTCAGAGTGTGCATAAGCCAAAATAACTTTATTTCTGCAGAAATTAACCTTAAACTAAAGTAACCGAAATTGTGTCTAAAACGAATGAGCATTTACCAAAATAACAAACTCCCACTAAAACTGAATATACTTAAATAATATTACACCCACATGAGCAGTATACTCATGAAAGACCTAGGGTGATAGTTTCTCAATAAGCGCGTAATTATGGAGTTTGTACCAACATGCTCTATAGACACACAAACACTCTGAATTTTCTTTAATAACTAGGAACTAAACTTATTCCTATTGTTTATAGAATAAATGATGCATATTTATTGTTACAAAATAACTGAAGTGGTCTTTCTATTCAATCTATAATTAGCAGCTCATGTGACATAGTCTTTTGCATCAATATTCTAGTAGAATCGAAGCCTGTAAACTTGATGATCTCTAACTTACCAGAACTTCGATATGTGAGCATGTAATTTTTTTTTGTTCTCTAAAGATATTTCATAACTTTATTGGCTGCTGTCCAACGGTTCATATTAGATTTACTTAAATATCTGTCTAATATTCTAATAATGTATGCAATATCCAAATGCATACATACTTAAGCATAAATTAGATTCTCAATAGCTTATGTATATGGAATCTTTTGTATTTTATAAATTTCAAGGTTACTTTTAGGATACTGAAATTTATTATTTTTTTTATCTTCTTTAGTAATATGAGTGTCACTTGGTTTACTCCCACTGAACTTGTAATATATACAATTTTTCAACCAAATTTATCTCAAAACCGAATGAGATAATCAATATAAAATTTATAATTTTATTAATGAGAGTTAAACTTAAGCTCATAGATGGATTTCTTTAATTTATAAATCATTAATTTTGTATCATTAGACACAAATCAATGATTATACCATATAATTAATTTATTCAATGTTGTCATTGAAAAACACAAGCTTAACATCCATCTTATGTAGCTCAAGATTAAAAGCAACAAGTGTCAAATTATTTTGAAAGAGCCTTTCAGTATAACTTGAGAGAAAGTCTCCACAAATTCAATGTCTTCTTTTAGAGTATATCCTTTAGATACAAGACATGCCTTATACTTGTCTACATTATCATTTACACCCCTCTTGGTTTTAAATATTAATTTACAACCAATCAATTTGTACCTTAAGATAATGCGACAAGTTCCTAAACTTTATTGTCTTGTATAAAATTATACTCTCTTTTTTAATGACATCTATCCACTTTTGAGAGTTAAAACTTTTATGGTTTGATAAAAGAAACTGATCAAGTTGTCCTTTATCATTCCATTATTATCTTTATTTTCTTGATGAAATACTAAGTAATAATCCTGAATAGTATTTCTCTTTCCTCTCATGGATATCTTTAAAGACACTTTTGAGGTTGTTGAGTTTGTTCTTCTAAATAATAATAATAATAACCTTATCTTGAATGAGAGTTGTTCAACATTGCTTTGCTGATGTACTTGATTCACTTTTGATTAATAATAGGTGTGAAAACCTAAACATCGTCAAAAGTGATAGTAGGAATTAAATTAATATTCAATTCCTCCTTAACAACAATATATCTAACCTTATTCTCCCTTCAAACTCAACATCCTAAAAATAATTATAAACCCCTCATTAAAATAATCTTAATTGTAGGATCATAAACTTTACAGCCTATTGATCACTCAAAATAACCTAGGTAATTGCTTATTTTTTAAGTTTAATTTCTTTAAATGTATCTTAGCTTATACAAAAGAATCAACAATTTGTAACTTATTGTTATTCCTTTTGAGTAGGACCCTTAACAACTTCATTCTAATATATATTTTTTATTTCCCTTATTCTTAGAGACACTAACTAAAGATCACTAACTGATTGAGTATTTTTATAATGCTTCAACTTTTTTTCCTCTTTAACACAATGAGAAATAATCTCATTTGAAGTTTATTTCTCCTTTAATAATTGTAACTAATTTTGAATTAGTTAAATTGTATAGGAAGCTATACTAAAATTATAAGAACAAACAATTGTTATAAAGTTTGATCTTATGTGCCTTAAGTTTGAAGCAATATAACATACTCCCTCACATTTCCTTGATCCTTATACTTCATAGACATCAAGTAAACCAAAAGTGATGTCATGTTAATCTTAAAAAATTAGTATTTTTTTTAATAGAAAAACCTTAGTATGAATAATTTCTTTAGATTTGTGCTCTTAAAAGTTTTTAAAATATTATACTTTATGATTATTAGACTTATGCAACTTGAATAAACTCACCTCTCAAAATCCTATTTATGAATGCTTACCGCCGTGAGAGGTGCAAGTTGTTATTCACTTAGTGCAAGTTCTATGTTCATACCACCAAATACTATATACAAGTGTCTTTTTTATTCCTTGAAATTAATTTCACTAAATATGAGTGTAGAATGTATTTGACAGATATTATAACAAAGATAAATTACCTAAAGATAGAACAAAAATAAGTAAATAAACAAGCTCACATAAATATCATAAGTAAACAATAAATTCAAAATAATGTCTAGTTCCCCTCAAGATACCAAGCACAACATTAATATTAAGTCTTTGGACAGTAATATTAACTGTAAGTGGTACTCTTGTTGTAGCAATCAAACATTGACAATAAATTATATCAAACAATAGATTAATCTTTGGACTAACGTATTGTTCACATAAAATACCTTATAATTTTCACACATTTACCGCCACAATTGTCATTGTAATTCGGCCAAATATTAATTTTCCTTTGGGCCAATTAATAAACGCATGAATTACAAAGACCTATAATTATCTTAATATTTTAAATAAACTAATCTACACAAAAGCGATCACTTTGTTGACATTATGTTTCAATTAATCTATTAAAATATTAGATATCCGAAGCCAAAATATGAATTTAATTGTTTCAAAATATTTTTCTTAATTTTAACTTTTACCCAAGATAAAAGATAACCAAAGTAATAATAAATTTGAATAAAGGTAACATCATCACAAGATATTGAACACTCCAATAATATTTAAAAAATATTAATTTGTAAGTGATATCTTGATGTAGTAATCAAACATTGATAATAAGAATATGTTAAACAAAATCTTCCTTTGGGCCGATTTATTGTTCACATATAAAACTGAATAATTATCACATGTTTATTACCACAGATGCACATGTAACATTACTAATGATTAACCTTCCTTTGGGCCGATTAATATTAGCATAAACTGAATTACATGCACAAAACCTTTTATATTTTAAAATAAAATAATTTTCACAATAAAGATCACTTTGGTGACTTAATGCTTCAATTAATTTATCTTAAAAAATATATAACATAATATACCAATATTCAAACTTCATATTTATAACAGTCAAAGTTGAAATTTCTGATAACACTTGAGTTTTCAAAATAAACTAAATTAAGGTTATCTTAATGGGGCGATCAGAATCCAAATAACCGAAATCTTTGACTGTTCTTCAAAAATTCCTTAAATATGTTTTTATCAAAACTAAATTCGATCAAAACATTTAATCTTTAACTAAAAACAAAATACAAAAATGTCATACAAATGAGTAATTCGTATAATAATTACTTGAAACTTTAATATAATCATAATAATATAATAATCAAAAATAATTTTTTTTGACCAAACCGAATTGAATATATCAATACCAAATATATATTCTATAATCCAAAATAACATATGATCAAAACTAAATACTGAATATATTAACCAAGTAAATTACATAAAGTAACAATATACTTTAAAAGTAACATGCCAAAAGATCGTTCAATCATAACTTAATAGACATAAATCGAATATAAAGCTTTAATAGCTAACCTGATTATAATTTTTTTTGAATCATGATAAATTTATCACGACAAAGCCGAAATTAATTATATTTTTCTTTATTATTAACGACCAAAACTAAAAATTTTGATCTAACCGAATTTAACTTAATACCCAATGATCAAAACTAAAATTTTGAACTAACCAAATTAAACATATATTTTAAATAAAATATATTTAAAATATATATTTCATAAAAATAAAGTAAATATGCGACTACCGAAGTAATTGGAATCCGAACTTAAAAAAATTTAATTTCCAATTAATAACAACCCAAAATTAAATAAATTTTTATGCAGACAAAACCTAATCTTCATATAAATCTAAATTGATTTATGTGATTTCTTAATTAATCGATTCAAACCCATGAACGTAAAACCAAACTGAATCTACAGAAAATCGAAAACAATGAATGTTAATCCATTGGAAAATACCGAATTGACGAAAAATCAAAATAAATATAAAATTCATAAGGTTGACGATATTATAAAAAATATCAAAATTAAGTGAATCATATTGATTTCATCGGTTATAGTACCAAAATTTAATTTCCAAATCAAAACGCATGGTTAGAACAATAACAAATTGATCCAACCGATTGCAAATTGAAAAGGAAAATTAATAATAAATTAAAGAAAAAACAAGTCCAAAGTTATGGACGCAAAAACCAAACTGGATTCCATTGAAATTAGAAATCAATGGACGTAAAACCGATTATTAGATCTCAATGATTCGACATAATTCTGGCTCTGATACCACTTGTTAGAATTAAAATATATTCAATATGAATATAAACCCAAGATCTATACATGTCAAATCATCAAGAACAATAAAATAAATAAACTTAATGCGGAAGCGTACCTGAATCCATTGATGGAGATTTTTTCAGAGGGTTTGATCTTCCAAGAAGTTAGGTTTTCTCTTGCGGCACAACTCTCAGACGGGGAAAAGAGATATGCAAGTTGACCTAATTCTTGGGGACCATAACCCCTTTATATAGTTGATTTAATAACCAACTATTAAGTATTTATAACTTTGCCCCTCATCAAATTATAAATACACCTTATGGTATCTACACTTTTAATTCCATGACAATTTAATACTTATAACACGTGTAACATAATTGGTCACTTAATTACGTGTTAAACTTTATAATAGCAATATACATCATGCATATGTGCCCACTATTATTGAATTTTAATCCAACACCTTTCTCATGAAGTATCCCTAACGAGAAAACTAATGGTTTCACATGGTTGCAAAAATCTAGGTTTGGTTACTGCTTACTAATTTCTCATCAAATCCTCAATTAACCTCAAATGTGATATTGAATATGAGATTTGGGTCCCATGATAGATATAATTAGATTTTCTCCACTAATTTAAACGAATAAATTATTCTTTTTGTCCTAATATTAATGTTGGTTTTTAAATTGTCTCATTTAAAGTGTGATATTGAAAAACTTATCATTTAAGTGTAAATTTATCATTTTAATTATTTTTTACAATACAATTTTTCTTTATAAGACTTCATAAAACGTTAACATGTGACATAATAAGTGAGACGAATGGTTCTTAGTTGACTTTTGTATGGTTGCTGACGAAGAGGAATCTTGTGGTTTTTTGGGTGCAGTGTGCTGAGGAGGGGAGGTATGAGATTGCTGGATTCGTGTCTTCTGTTTTAAGAGCTCATTTTCATGGATATAATCCAATCTTTTCAATGACATTGAGATATCTGATGAGGTATTACAACTTTTGATACATATAATTTATTGAGTACTCTGTTAAGATTTGTGCTCATTCGTACTGATAAATTTGCAATGTTTTCCCTGCTTTTTTCAGCATACATATAGGATTTTGCTTTAGACAAGGAATTGTATCACCCATTTCAAGTCTTGCTCCTTGAGGAACGTGACTTCCCTGCAATACCTACAGATGTTTCTTGGTGAGAAAACGAGTCATATATGAGTCTGGTTTGATGCATGAATTTGCAGTGCTGTGTGTATATTTGTTAGGTTGTATGGATTCCTCTTATAATTGCGTGTTGATTTTGAAATTCAGGTGGATATACAAGCTGTTGCACATGCTGTACAGCTTACAAGACAAGGGGCTATTGATAGCTTGAGATATGCCATTTCAGGTTGTTGAAACTTTCACCAATCTATACCTTCCCCCACCCCAATACGTTATTTTTGGAAATTCATGTTTTTTGCTCTCAATTTTCTACTGAGACAATGGTGACAGTATTTCCCTTAACTCAGAGATGAATGATGACAGAATACTAAGGCTTTTCGATGGATAAAAGTTTGAAAATAACTTTCAGTGACATTCTAATTATGATTCATGTTCCGGCAATGGCTTCAATATCAAAAATTCCAGGTAAATTTCTGTCTAAATTGCCAATAAGATGCAAAGAATGTTAGCTTGACCATTCTTTTTGGATTGGTTGATCATGCTGGTGCTCTAAGAGTTGCATGCTCCCATTTAGGCCTCTTAGCTGCTCATGACCCCAATTTGCCGAAGCCCTTGAAGGAGACTTTGGTATCACTGCTTCGATAGGCTTGCCTTTACATGCTCTTTCAACTTCACTTCGATAAGCATTTAACTTAAGACCATCATTTTCTTTAAAGTCATGAGCAGTATGTATCTTGAGAACCCTCCTTAGAGGAAACAAATGTTCCGACATGTTATGTCTTGAAACCTACTCAAGTCTAAGATATGGTTTACATCTTGAAATGTTTGAAAGTAATGTACTAGTAGGGTTTAGTTCTATCATTTGCTGGTTTAGTTATGCTTGTTTTTCAGCTTTTAGAATACTAATCAACCATTTCACATTCAGAAAAAAAAAAATGTTAATGAGGTAATATAGGGTGAGACAAAATAATTTGTTCTTATGAGCATAAATAAAAAAATTAGAACGCAAGCCAATGCTCTCTTTGCCATTAATCTTGATATCATGTCATGCTTAATTAACCTTACTTCACCTAATTATGTTTTGCTTTATAGAATCTTATAAGCCCCACTCAACCACAAACCAAGACCTTAAATTATAAATTATGTTTGTATTTTATTTCTGGTCCACACACGTATTAATAAATGTTTTGAATGGCAAGAATATAAGACGGCGTGGGGTTAACGTCGGTAGACATTGAATATCTAATCTTTATTATTTATATAATAAATGATGATTGTGATCATAACGTCGGGACACATCTTGAAACTTCAAATTTAAGCAAAAATGGGTTGACAAACACACATGAAAGGTTGAGGCACAGGTGGTATAAACAGAACGGATGGATTTAAAAATTTTAATTTGGTAGTTCATCGATCAATAATAATTATTGTAATTTAAAATTAAATTAAACAAATCATAAAAAATTTAAATTAAAAATTATTAATACATAGAAACGATTATAAGTTAATTTAATTTTTGAAAAAATTAAAAAAGATAGAAAATAAAAAAATTAAAAGTTTTGAGCTTAAAAGAATGAATTGTGATATTAAGACCAAATTAAATTATTTGTAAAGATTTAAAAGTTATTTTATAATTTTTCAGAGTTTCAAGATAAAATAATAATTCTTAAAAGTTTTGTACCATTTATAAAAAATTATGGTACGTCACTTAACTTAGGAGGCATAAGGGTAGATCCGTCCTAAGTGTGGCATTTGCATAGTTGAGGAGTTTTCTTTATAAGACACAAGGGGTTTAGAGGGAAAAAAGATTATTATCTGATATAAGTCGAAAAATAAATTTTTAAGAACGAATTATTTAGGTTTTGAATTTTAGTTTAAGAATTAAAGGTTAAAGATTTAGGAAGGATATATAATTTATAATTCATGAATATTATTAAAATTTAAGATTGAATGAACGTCATACAATTATCAATAATGATGTTTAAAGATAATGAATAATAGAAGTAAACCGTGGTCGATAGTTAAGTTTAGTTTTATATTTTTATTTTAAATTGTTTTTATATCTAATAATAAAAATATCATATTATATGAAAATAATTTAAAATAACTAAAACATGAATAATCTAAAAACTTAATTATTGAATTAATTTTTTTAAAATTAAATAAATAACATAAACATAAAAAATAATAAAGTGATACTGTATATATTCACCCATAAATAAAAGATCACGATATATTTTTTTAATTTCTCTATTTAATTAAAGAAATTAGGATTGATGCATAAATAAATAAATTTTCACTTTCCATCATTTTTTTTGTTTTAGATAAAGATATGAAGAATATAATAAATTGGCATGTGGTACACTAATGCAACTCATGATTAGATAGCTTTATTATCCAGGACTGTGGACAATGATTTTCAGCATGAATCGGGTATTGTGTGCAATTAATTTAAATAACGCTCAAAGATTATTAATTTTATATATTTTTATAAATAATTTTTATAAATATTTAATTTGATTTAGATTCTCTATTTTAGAGTTTTTTTATTAGGAATAAAAAAAAGAGTTCGATAGATTTTGATCTGATGTAATAGAATTAGTTTATTATTATTATTATTTTAGGGTTTGGGGTTAAATCGAATCGATTTAAAATAAAAAAATATTTAGAGTGAGGGTGATATTAAATTTAGAGATGAAAATATTCGATCAGACTCTATATATTTTTATATATTATATTTAATATTTTTATTTTTTAAGATAGGGTTTAGTCAATTTTTTATTAAAATATCATTGTTGAATTGAGATAGGATATATTAGAGTATGGTCAAGTCGAAGTCAATATGAATGGTTAATTTTCAGGCAGGGTAGGGTGACAAAAACCTGCCTCGTTATCATCTCTACTCTCTGTTGGTAGTGTAATCGTTCCAAACGTATCCGTACAAAATCTCTATTAAAATATAAAAAAATAAAGATAAATAACTTATCAACCTACCAATATACTTACTCCCTCAAATTTATTTGAAAATTATATTTTAAAAGTAATTATATCATTCAATATTTTTCTATAATTAGTAGGGTTTTTTTAATAAATTAATTTTAAAACCACAATCGTCAACATATTTAATAAAAATAGACAAAATAATAAAGTTAGCTCCTAATGTGTAATCCCTTAATCCTTGTTGTCAATTTGACAGTTTTTATTTCTCATTTTAAACATTAATTTTTTTTAATATTGTTTGTTAAAATTTCTCGATAATAATGTGACAATTCATCTTGTAGTCCACATGGTTTTTTAATTTTTAATACATAAAAATTATAAAAATACCAAACCCTTAAAACAGATATTAATATAATATTGTAGTTGATTTAAAAAAATTATCAGACCTTTTATCTACTTAAGTTAAAAGAATAGATTTTTATTTGAATAAACTTAAAAAGGCTAATTTTTTGAAAATAAATAAATGAAAACTAAAAAAATTGATCATTTGAGCCATTACCCATTTAATATTAAACTTGCAAATTTAGAAAGAAAATTAGTTGAGACGTCTATTTTTGCAAGTTTCATATAATTTTTTTCCACAACTAGCTATTAACTAACAAGTAATATTATTAACTGATCTTTAATTAAACAACTCTGGGGGAAATCATTAAGAGAAGGAAATATTGTTGAGGAAGACGACTATTTTTGACTAATTATTTGCCGTTAAAAATGACTCACAAGGAAGGATAAGCAAAAGACATGTCAACAAATCCCTAACCGATTCCAATGATTTTCCAACCAAAGTAGTTGAATAATCAACGTTGGAAACAAAATCATCATGGAAAGAAATTAAATTTAATAACAAAAAATGGCAAAAAAATATTAAAAAAAGTAAATTAATAATTGATAAACAAAAGTCAAAGGCATCAACATTTCTTTTATAATTCACGTATTTGTACAAATTTGATGTTTTTTTTTTACTTATATAAACTTAAAAATCTTAATAATTTAGTCTATAAATAAGTAAAAGAAATATTTTAATAAATATATTTAATAGATTGATTAATTTATTTATGAATATTAAATTTAGTATACTTATTAGAATAATTATTAGTAAATATGAATATTGTCATGGTATATTATCTTCTTTCTTAAAGATATATCTAATAAGTTATACAGTGTCACCATTTATATATACTAAGACTTTCATTTTTTCAAACATGAGATTAATGTTCTTACTTCTTTTCAAGTATTATATTCTCCTTCATACAACCCCGTGATCTTTTCATTACAAGTCAATCACGTTCGTGATGAGCCACTTGTCATGATTATTCACCTTGCTTATCCTGCTTATTGATCTTCAGCATAAAATCAGGCAGTCAAATGAATACTTTGATACTACTTATCATGAGAATATTACCCATTTTCCAGAAGACATATTTGATAGTATGTGTAGTAATACCGATTATATATCTTAATTTTTTTCAAAAACGACACTATATTTATAATATTTTTTTGTTTTTGTGTACATCTTATTCACATGAAAAACTATTATATAAACTCAACATGTAATTAATTTAAATTTTTATATTTTTCATATATTTTTTAAGATAAGCTTCACTTTTTTTCTACCATATAAATCGGTAACGGACGTTTACGTATAAATTAATTATGAATGGAAAATCCGCAATAGACCGTGTGTTTCGGGTTAGATTCGAGTTCCGTGCTTTCATGGGTCCTTTACCAGATTTGGTTCAGGCATCTGTCCTTTGTTAGTACAATTATTTTCCCATTTTGCAATTACCCTCCCAGTCCCAGATCACTGTAAAACATTAACTAGTTGAAACAAACAACTGTGTGCCTGTTGTCACTCTAAAGTCATTGTTTCACACGACGCACCAAAATAAAGAAGCTGAACAAGGACCATTGCCGCCTCTTCCCTTTGTCTTCTTCTTCTCCCTTATGTTCTTTGCGTTTAGATTCTCTTTGGGGTTTCTTTAGTAGCTGAAAATAACATGGATTTTAATACAAATAAAACTTCATCTCCTTCTTCTGCTTCGTCTTTGTGATTATACACACACAACGCACTCAAATCGTTTGATCTATTTCTCTTCTGTATTTGCTTCAGCTTCTGCAAAAGTAGCAATGGCCGACATCTGTGTATTTAACAAGGTACATCCGTGTATTTAAAGTTTAATGCTTTACTTATCTCTCTGTAAGTTTGGATCTGGGTTTCTCTTCTCACTTGTTCTTATGCTCTAATTCTTATACTTCAATTTGAAACTTTAATCTGTTCAAAAGCAACATTGCATTTAAATTTTCTTTCCTGTTTTTGGACCCCTTTTTTTAGTTTATATTTTCAGTGTAAGTTACTGAATTAGCTACTGTTCTAATTTTAACTTTACTCTTCTATTTTTTTTCTTATTTGAAATGTTTCTTTGTGTCTCCTTCAATTTGATGATAATATGGGTTGTACTTGTTTTTGCTCTATTTGTCAATGCAGGATACTCTAATTATAAAGCCTTCAAAGAAATCTCCACTGTTCTTAAGGACAATAGTTTTATTGTTTGCTATGGTATGTGGTGTTTATATCTGTTCAATCTGTATAAAGCAGATAGGTACTGTAACCAAGATGAACATCCAAGTCTTTGGGAGTCCATCTCCAGATACTAACATTGGCACACAACTAGAACCTCAAATTCCTATTTTACATTACCCGAAACCCGAAACCTTTAGCAGGTGAACTAAGTTCCCTTTTAGTTTGAATCTATTTTCTTTGTTTTGTTTTTTGGGTTTAGCCTAAAGCTTAAGTTTTGCTGTTGATCCTTTTTCAGGGGTGAGTGTACACAAAATCCGGTACGCTTCTTCGTTATATTGTCTATGCAAAGGTCGGGAAGTGGATGGTTTGAGACATTGTTAAATAGTCATACTAATGTAAGCTCAAATGGGGAGATATTCTCTGTAATGGAAAGGAGGAAAAATATTTCTACTATTATACAAACTTTAGAGAAAGTTTACAATTTAGATTGGTTCACTAGTGCTTCCAAGAATGAATGCTCTGCTGCAGTTGGCTTCAAGTGGATGCTGAACCAGGTAAAATTATGTGATTGAATTTTCAGTTACGATAGTGAAAATTTGCGGTGTGATCGTGTTTGGAACTTTGGTGGCCATGCCCATTATAGATCAGCTATGTGGTCAAGGTCTCTAGTGTTCATTTGTGGCTGAAACATGGTTATTAGCTGTTGCAAACCGCCTTAGAACTTTGAAATTTGATTCATATAAATGGTAGGCTCGCATTTGTGAGTACAATTTTCTTTTTCTTCAAGATTTTCTCAGAATGTGTTGGACTAGGATATTTCTAGCAAAATGAATAGTCGGAGCATCATATAGTTCGAGCAAGAAATTCATAGCTTCTTTTTGTATTGTCACGATGCATTCTTATGTAGGGATTGAGAATATATACATTTTAGTACCGGTTTATGGTCAATAGCTAACGGTAGATGTATTTTTATGTAGGGATTGATAGAACACCATGAAGAGATTGCGGAATACTTCAAACATCGGAGCATTTCTGCCATATTTCTCTTCCGGAGGAATTTGCTTCGAAGGATGGTTTCAGTGCTTGCTAATTCATATGATCGGTATGCGAAACTGTTAAATGGAACCCACAAGTCACATGTTCATTCACAGCAAGAGGTCTCTGTCCAAACCCCACTCCCTCTAACCGTTGTTGATCACTCATTCCTTCACATTTTTGCCTTTTCCCTTATACACAATCTTGAACTTATTGCTTGTCTCTTAATGTAGGCCGCTGCTCTTTCGAGTTACAAGCCGGTAATCAATTCTACATCATTAATAACTGATCTGAGAGAAGTTGGATCGGCCGCTGTCAAGGCTTTAGAATACTTCAACAGCACTCGTCACATAGTTTTGTACTACGAGGATCTTGTCACGAACCGTACGGTAAGAATAGTGACAACATTTCACTGTCTCTGTATAGTATTTCATTTGGCAGTTCTATATTCCATTTATCTTAATGGCATTTTCACGCAAAGAGAATTCTTCTCTAACTCACATCTGTTGTTTCTCATGCTTGGCACAGAAACTAAAAGATGTTCAAGAGTTTCTCGGGATTCCACGGATGAAATTGTCAAGTCGGCAGGTTAAGATACACAAAGGTCCATTATCAGATATTGTGAAGAACTGGAATGATGTGAACAATACACTGAGTGGTACAGAGTATGAAAGATTCCTCCGTTCAGACTACTAAGAACAACACAACGGAGTCGGTAACAAAAATGAATGGTCTGGATGCTCAGGCTCAGCTAATTTTTATGACTGAAGCTGACTGGATGGACATTCACCCTGTTCTGTTTGATGGCATGTGGTGAATGAAGGCATGATGTTTCAAGTTTTAACAAGCTGACAAGAGTCAACCGGTTGAGCAGTGAATCATTTCTTCTGTTGATTTGAATTTTGTTGATCATACAGACAGCTTGTATGTCAGCTAATGAAACATTTGGGGTGAATCAGTTGTTCATCCTAAATTTCAAAGTTTTCCCTTGGTGTGCTACACACGAACTGGAAACTTATATCGCAATAAGGATTATCGGTTCTTTAACGTCGATGGCTTTGGACTAATAACCAAAGCCGATCAAATGTTTGCATATATACACACACAATCAGTTCTCTCTTTTGGAGGGGAAAAGGGCTGATCTCCATTTATTTTTGCAGAAAAGAAAGGAGAGTGAGATCATCTTGTTCCCCTTTGCTTCATCCATCTCTTCTTCCTTTCACCTTGCACCCATGTCAAAGGCTCAATTTTTGTTTGATTGAAGCAATATTTCGGAATTGAACTGAAAATATAGTGTTTTTTCATTATTTCAATGACTGTCAGGCACCTCACTTTCTGCGAATAACATAATTCAATGAATATTATTTCTTTCGACTTATTCCTTAAATATTTTTTAAATACATCTATTTCTTAAATATTTTTTCAACCCTATTATTCATCTAAATTTATAGTAATTTTTTCCATACAGTGGACGATTCTAAATTGTTGATGTGACATGCCTTCCATGTCTTTTGATGGCGCGAGTTTTTATAAAGAGAAGCTCCCACACCATTGGAGAGAGAGACCTTTAGTACTTCAAAGTTCATATTCCTTAAAGTAGCATTGAAGGGTCAAAATTTTCCATTTAGAACCCTGCCAAAAGCAAAAGCAAGATTCATATCAATATCAACTTATGAACTGAGATTTGGTCAAATTCCGGCTGCCATATGAACCATCCATTATCACTGGTGTATCCCATCTTTCCCTTTTTTCCAGTAGTGGAAGATAAATTCAACACAATCCTGTTAATTAAAACATTCTCATCACTAGAGTGCTTTCACAACTTTTGCTTAAATTAGTGTTTAATGTTCCATGATGATAACATATAATTCTGAGATGCTAACCAGCACCTTTCAGATTGGAAGTTGAACTCAATTCCATTCTGTTCCAGACACAGATCTTGTATTTTAGTTCATTATTTATGATTTCCACCAGAGAAGCTTTCAACATTCAGCAATCGAACAATCATTCCAGCACGCATTTAGTTGACACTTGAAAATCTGCAAAGAACCATAGGAGACATCACTATAACTTGTCGACCAAAAGTGTTCTAAGCTTGCACAGCAGCCACTGGTATATAATATTACTACTATTTATATATATGCATTTGCAGGTGGACAAGTACAGGAGAATCCCTTTCCTTTTCGGTGCATTTCGATGGTGGGGAAAACTCCATTATTTCCTATAGATTTGTTTATCTCTAGGGAATAGGGTTTACAAACCAACACAGTTAGCTTCTAAACAATATAGAATTATTGAGGAATTAAGGTATTTGTGTCTAATCCATAATTAGAAATAAATGTTCGGTATGTCTGATCCTTCCAAACCCCAGAAAAATAAGTTAAAATGTGGAATATGTCCGTATTCCAGATATCTTTAAATTTGCCTAACTTAGTCTGGGGTTCTTATTAGACTTACTTTTAGGGGGGAAATCAACTCAGAGCAGAAGCAGAGGGGCATCGAGAATAACACAGAAAGATGTGCAAAATATCTATGGGAAGACGGTGTTCAAGAGAGGCAAATAATATATTTGGAGGGAGAGAGAGAAGAATGGTTGCAAATTATGAACTATATATTAATCTTTAGGATTATACAATAAAAACACGACATGCGATCTATTTTTATTATTTTTAACTTTTATTTTTGAAAGAACATAAAATATTTGATTTATAAAAAAATTTAAAAAGAATATTTTTTAAAAATTTCAAACTTTAACTCTAAATACTTAAATCCCTAGATTTCTCCCCTCTAACTATCATTTTAACTACTAACAATCACCTTCGCCTTCGTTAAACCTTACGACTAAAATTCTCATCATCTTATCGGCAAAAATTGATGAATCAATCATTGATTGCAGCATCGACAAATATCCAATAATGAGAAAAAAGAGGTCGATTGGATTTTTAACGGATAATTAGAGTTTGAGGATGTTGAACAATAAGATACATGGTGTTTGGAAGGTGAGGGTGTCAAATAGTGAGAAAGATATGATTTGAGGGTTTGATTAAGATATATCTCATGTGTCATGTTTTAATTGAATGATAAAAAAAATTAAGGATCATTGACGAAAACCCTTAAAAAGGTTAAAAAAATTAAATGCATATTTGAGTCAAAATATATTTCATACACTAAACTTAAAAATTGCCATAATTTGAACACTAATTTCATGATTAAGTTTAAAAAATTGAAAGAGGGTCTAATTTTTAAAAAATCTTGAAACCATCCATTATTTCTGATTCATCCCCCACACTATAAATCCGAAGGGATCTGAAGCAGGACTCACTTCATTGTGCTTCGTTCTTCTTTCTTTCTTTCCTAAGCTAATCTCTCATACTACAACATACAAGAGACATTCAAGTTATTGATTTCCTACTTATGGAATTCAGTCCCATGCAGAAATTTGCTATCTGTCTTCTAATTGCCTCTCATTCACTTCTCTCACTCGAGGGAAGATTGCTAAAATCAGTGAGCAAAAATGGTTCAAACCAAGTAATGCCACCCCCTACACATTCTAAAACCTCAGATTTCGGTGACTCCATTGAAGGTTACAAAGAGGATTTTCGACCCACTACACCCGGGAGCAGCCCTGGTGTTGGTCATTCCTTTGCAGAAGATGACGAAGATGTTGAACAGAAACCAGGAAGCATTAATGGAAAACATTCAGTTGCAGGAGATAAAGAAGATTTTCGACCCACCACACCAGGGAACAGCCCTGGTGCTGGACATTCTTTTGAAGAAGATGATGAAGATATTGAAAGAAAAGCAGGAAGCATCAGCAAGCAGGGTAATGGTACTCATTCAATTTCAAGACCAAAATTCTGAGCCAAATGCATAATAAACATGCATGTAAATGCGCTGGATCTCCTCGATTAAGTGTAATAATTGGATCATAAAGGAAAAAGGCACTAGTGTTATGTATATGTATTTGAATTTGTATTGTACATAAGTGTTTGAAATGTCTTCCTCCAAGTCTCCAAGCATCTTAATAAATTGTTTCGGGTATTAAAAAACCACCATTGTTGGATTCTAATGTTCTGAAATCTCTCTTCCTCTAGCAATCATGTATAGGATGGAGACCACCAAATAAATCAGCAGAAATTCTAATAAATAAACAAAAAATTAACTAAAACAAGTACGAAAGGAGTTGGGTTCTGGGAAGGCATAATAGGAGTAATCGCACATGATCCTCTAAAAAAAATTCAACATTTTGATAAATTACATTTATTAGACGATGTTAATCTCGAAATTCATTGAATTTTTTTAAAAATACTATTAAGAAAGATGAGTTATAATTGTTAAAACGTTATAATTATTTCTTAAATGTAACAATTGATTATAAAATCTTATTGATTATTTATATTATTATTGCTTCCGTAAAACTAATAAGGATTTGGACAGACGCAATAGAAACGATCGCACATGAGTCTCTAGAAAGGATATTTGTTTTTAAGAGCTATAATTTTATAATCAGCGAAGGTTATGGATAATTTCTTTTAGAGACTATATTTTAATAAATTGTATAAGATCTAAAAAATCTTTAAATAAATAGTATAAGATGTCAAAAATCTTTAAACCGCTGTCGACGAAAGGCATAAGTAATGAAGATGAAAGGGTCTCATTGAGATGGAAGATGAGTCGGTTAAACCCTATGGTTCTTTATTATAATTAGGAGCGATTTAGAAAGATATGCAAGTCGACGAAAGAGTATTAGAAAGTGATTTAGAGCACACGAATGCCTAAAGATATTTAAACCTGGCCCATGGCATTATGTCGAACTTACGAGGCGGCGAAAGAAAATACTTTATGTAAAAAATTATTTTATAAATAAAGATTTATATTTAATATATTGGTTATGAAAAAAAAATCACAAGTATCTTAATTTTAGTATTTAAAAATTTAATTTAGTGTTTATAGTTTTTGAGTTTAGTTACGGGGTTTTAAAATTTAGATGTGGTTAAAATTTTAGATTAAAATTTATGGTTTAGAGGTTAATACAATATAATTATAAATTTAGGTTTTAACATACAAACCCTACCACGTTCCTGGGACTTTGGTGGCGATGAATTTAATAAATAAATTTTAATTATAAATATTAAAGAATTAGATTTTAAGAATAAAACTCTAATAACATGTATGGAATGAGAAATTTTAAAATTAAGTTGAAATTATTACTCCAAAATGTTAATATATATAACTCACAAAATAAAACGTATCGATATCGGGTGTTTGTGATAAGGCACAAAATAAAAGGTATCGATAATGAGTGTTTGTAGGGTGTTAATCTTTTCCCACATATAATAGACTTCTAAATTCAGTGGTAGATCCAGAAATTTATTTAAGAGTAGGCACATATAAAATTTTGAAATCTTAAGGTGAACACAAATCTTAAATATTATAAAATTATAAGGATTAATTCATAACAATTAAAGGTAAATATGTGAACTTTGAAAAATTGAGGGTGAACACTGACTAACCCTCCTTATAGTGTATATCCGCCGTTGTCTAAACTATGATTTTTTTAAATTATTATGACTAACCCTCCTTATAGTGTATATCCGCCGTTGTCTAAACTATGATTTTTTTAAATTATTATTATTATAGTATCTAATCTATTAAAGTGACCGATAATGATCTTAAAAAATTAAATTTATTAAAAAACTTAATCTTTCAATTTATTTTTATCAGTTAAAAATAGCTTCACGGTTTCCACTAGCAATTCCTGCTCATTAAGTCGTACACACACAGAGACGCTCGTCCAATGAGCAATAAGGGAAGACCCATAATGGTAAAGGACTCAAGGCCACAATCCCCATGAATGAAAGCTAACTTAAGCCAAATGGGCTTACGAATGAAAGTACCCAGGCAGACAAAGATGGCGCACTTAATTTTATAGGTGGTTGAATTGGGTCACGATTATTGCAGAAAACAATGATTGCAAATGGCAGACTAATTTGGCTTGTTGAGAATGTTGGAGAAAACCAAAATATCGAGTACATTAGTTGTCATTAAGTCTTAAAACAAATAACTCTGTAAGATGTTGTTATTTTGGTTCATACAAATCCAACATTCAGACCAGGAACTTGATCGATGGAGAAACCTGCGAAAACCTCTTTAAGTCACTGTAATTATGATCTGTTTCCCCATGCTATTGAAAAATTCATGGGAACAAGTTATCACTATACATCAAATACGGCCATCTGATTTTTCATCTTCGTCGGTGTCCATGTTGTCACCTCCGGTGATACTCGACAGGCCTTTAGCACGAACACCAGCAAGGAGGGGACCCTGTGGGGAACCAGACTGTGAAATGTTTGCTTTCATGTCTTTATTATTGCACTGATTTTGAGCTGACTCTGAGCTGTTTCCTTGCTTAGCTGAAGAAGCCGGAAGCTTTCGGATATGAAGTCTGTATTTCTGCACACAAAACCAATTCCGACACCCAAATTCTGTAAACATAAAGGAGATCTAAAAGACTAAACTAGGATTAAGTTACTTGATACTTATGCTAATTAAACACCAACCTGCAAATGGCTCTTCACTTCATCATTGGTGAGACCTTCTACTTGCATCAGTTCTCTAATCTGTTTAGGAGTTGCCACTGTGGAACATTAAGACACCAAAATAGAATCAGATTCCAATGTTTTGGTCCTAAAAAGGTTCTTTCAAAACTGAATTCATCAAATCTGATAAATCTAATTGCCGGGGCCTAACCTTTTGAACCTCCAAGCTGTTGAAGAGCTTCGATAAATCGTCTATGAAGCTCAGGTGACCAGCACCGTCTCTGTTTCCTACAATTCTGCATATGCTGCAGCTGTTCATGTTGTTGTTGATGTTTGATCTGAAACTCAATTTGGTTTTGGTCTGAATACAAGGAAGGACCAAAACCAATTCCATAACTACCATTGCTCTTCAAAATTGGCTTACAAGAACCCAATCCAGAACTTGGGAACATGAGAGAAAGACCTAAATTTTCCTTATCCACTTGTCCCGTACATCTTTTGTCACAAAGTTCAATTAGGTTATCTTCTTGTTCTTCCTCTTCACTTCTCTGTCAAATCAATACCCCTTGAAAAGATTAGTCTTATCATTCCATAAAATAAGATGAAAATCAGACAGCTATTTCGGGAATTACCAGTTTCTGTTCTGGAACTTTGTTAGATTTCCTGCCGTGATCAACGTTGTCTGAATCAGATTTCCAGAGTTGAACAGAACTCATCCAGTTTTTCTTGTCACCGCCATCTTTTTCTCCATTTTCCTTCAACGGCAACATCAACTCTTTCGTCCCTGATTCATCATCCATTTCCTTGCATTGCATTTCTTCCACCTTCAATCTCTGAATCACTAAACCCCCATAAAAATAATCAAATTAAAACCCAGGAAAAAATCAAAATCAAACACGAAAATAAAATTAAAAATACCATCTTTCAAGAGAAGCATGCAAAGGGGAAGTTCTCGTTTAAAGGCATCGATTTTCCTCATCTCATCTTCCAATCTTCTAACAAAATCACTAATCTTCAATACTCTTTGGAACCCATTTTTAATCTTTGAAACATCTTTCAGAAACGCAGATATACTGTCTGGTACATAAACAAAACCTAAATCCAAGCTCAAGTCCATCATTTCTCTCTCTATTATCTTTTTTTTCTTTGTTATTTTTTCCTAGCAACAGCAAGATAATACCCCAGACCCAGACATGTGTTTTATATGGACGCGTGTAGCAGACATTCAAGATTCGCTGCCTGTTTCGCAAACGTATCGTCGCATATAACGATGTCAGGCTAAAAAAATAGGTGACCGACTCGGTACTAGAATCAAATATTTTGATCTTCTAATGGTCGTAACGGGTATTTTAGTCATTAAAGAGAATAATATGTATGGTAAGATAATATGTCCTTAGATTTTTCTTTCCTGTTCAAGAAAATGTAAGTTAAATATAGTTTATACCCTTGCATCTAGATTTTTTTTTTGAATTTACTATCTTTATTTATTTGGATGAGTCTACGACAGACGTCGATCACCGCTGAACATATTTTTAATATTAAATATCGTTGAACTTTATTAAATTAATTTATAAAGAATAAAAATCTAAATGACTAATCAAACACCCGTTGTAGAATATTTTATATAGAATTTAAAATGATTAACATTTTAAGTTTATTAAAATATTTAAGCTTCATTTGATTTTAGAAAATAAATTTTATTTTTATTTTTCAAAAAAAAATATAAAATACTAAAAAATGTATTTGGTTAGAAATTTTGGATATGACTTTAAGAAAATGGAAATTTGAGAAAATTATAAAAACAATAAAAAATTATTTTATTCATTTAAAAAATATTTAAAATAAGTGTTTTTTAACTTGATGGATAGTGTCAAGTTCGAATACATATATACATAAAAATATTATTTTTAACAATTTTTAAATAAAAATATATTATGTTTAAATATATATAAATGAATAATTTTTCCGTTTTATTCATCGTGTTTCTACTAAAAAATGCAATCATGAGTTCTTATATTTTTGATGTTGGAAAATAAAATTTTATTTTTGTTAATGAAATCACATCTCTATCCAAAAAATCTAAAGTTTAAAAAAACTTTTAAAATTAATGCTAATATAATGATTGAGCGATTAATGTCTAATAATTAAGAGTATACTTTAGAACAAATAATATTCTAATCACTATAGTTTGATTAAAAAAAAATTTAACATTTTTTATTTTTAAGAATTTAATTATCGTTATTTAATTTATCAATCGATTAACTTTTAATTATATTTATTATAAAAATTAAATATAAAATTTCCCTCATCGTTCTTTTTCATTCTATTAGAAGGAAGAACGTAGAAATGTGAGGAATGACCAATCAATTTAATTCAAAATTATCCATCAAGTGCCCCATGACATTTTTCTTTTTTAAATTATCCCCTTGGTCTTGACCTACGGTAAAGGAGGCATGCCAAAGATTCCTTTTTGAATAAAACGCGAAATTATATTATAATTTATTCGTATTATATTATTTATAAGATCAATTAATAAATATATTATTTAATTATATTTTTATTTTATTTTTATCAACTAAATTTTTACTTAATAAAAAAATATTTTAAATTTAATTTATAATAAAGATTTATTTAATAAAAATAAAATAAAAAATTAATTAAATAAATATATTTGATTAATTAATCTCAAACCACTACAACAGAAGAACATAAAATATTTACTTTTAAAAAATATAATATATCTACTTTTATGTAAAATTATTTTGCTTTTACAAACTTTTAAAAATAATTAAGATTTTTGTTAAAGTTTAATTTACATAATTGTCAAAATCTGAATCATTCTACTAATTTCACAGTAATCAACTCTGAAAGGAACGGACTGATCTAAAGAAAAGTGATTCCATGGAATGTGACAGTAGGGGAAATTATCATTTAGGATGTCTTGTAAGATGAATTATGATGCGGTTAAAGAGTGGTGTTAGTAAAATTAATTATTATAACAATAATATTACTGTAACAGTGAGAGAATATATTAGTTGATTAATTCGAATTAAATATTATATTCACTTATTTTGTTCAGAACGATAAGATTTGAATTAACCGATTAAAATTGTTGGTACAGTGAGATATGTATTATATAACACAACTACAACAATGAAATGAGAGTGTGAAATGACTATTAAGGATATTATATTAAAAAATATAATAAATAATCCGAATAAAAAAACAGATGATAATTATATTTAAAAAATTTGAATTTAATTGTTTTGTTTATAAAGTATGTATATCTTTCAGGTTAAGAATATATATGATTAATAATACTAGATATTTTTAAATCAAAAAAAATAATATTAGATATTTTTTTTATTATCCTCTTAAGATTCCTCTAATTAAAAAATAACATGTGTCAAAACCATCTATTTAAATTTTTGCTATCTTCCCATGCAGTGAAAAGGATGTCCGAAAAGGTCGATAAAGATCAGGATTCCTTGACTTGTTGTTGTTGGGTTTTGATTGGCTTACAAGATGCCTTCTCATGTAAGAGGACAAAACATTTATGACCAGCAACTCGTTTCAAGGAATTTGTTTCAGTTGTATTTTATGGGGATGATCTGAGACTCAAAATTTGTAAGGAATACGATTCGAATTTATATAATTTTTTAAAAATATTTAGTTAATTAATAGATTTTTTTATAAAATATATTTTTATTTTAATAGTGATAGAATTATTTTAGAATATAATATTTTACATTGACACAATAAACTAGTTGCTTTGGACTATATAAAGATTATATATGAAAAAGTTTAAAAACCCAACTAAAAGATTTAAACAAAATATAAATGCAAACAGATTTAACTACAATTGATAAATATACCGCAAAAGAGAAAAGTACTAAAATATCACTAACAATCGTAAATCAAAGTCGGGAGTCACAAAAACTATCATAAACGTAAATTACATATCTAAATTCAATCGTTAGCATGTTAAATTTTAACCTTGACAAAAATAAACGAAATGAATAATCAAACGATCGATAAAAAGATAAAAAAAATATGCATAAAAGCGAAAAATATATGTAAAAAGGCTGAGATATTCTCATTAAAAATAAAAAAAATAAACAAGTATAAGATAAAAAAAAAAGAGTATTGATGATTGACGACTAGCACCAATACAAATATCGTTGTCAACTAACATAAAGATAAAAATAAAAAAAAAACTAGATGACACTTATGGAGAGAATAATCTAGACATGTTCGGCTCGACTCGACTCTAAAACAATAACGTTGGGCTCAATTGGGGCTTGAGGTTTACCAAGTTCGAAAATTTAGATTGAGATTAAGTTCGAAGTAGACTATTTGAGCTCAATCTGCTTGTGGCTCAGCTCAATTCAAATTAGATAATTTTATTATAGTTTTTTATATATATAAATATAAAAGATAATGTCTTGTTAAAAATTCTTTTCATAACTAACACTGAATTAGAATTCAATGTCAGAAAGAGGAAAAGAATGCCATTAGATTAATCCAAATAACAAAAAACAAACTATTCTTACACCATGATTAGTGTGAAAGGTAAGAGAAAGCAAACATTTCGCGCAAACGTGGTTCTTTAAGAAAAAGATTTAACGTTTAAACGTTATCGGGGACATGGATAGACTTAAAAGTGCTGGAGGATATAGTGACACCCTTAATTTTTTTATTTTTTATTTTATATATTTTGTAACACCCGACCCAGATGTCATATTGGGCCTCCGGCCCAAAACCTGTATTCCAAAATTTCTTTTCAAAGCCCATCAAATAAAAACAATTACAAGTCCAAAGACGATTTCATAAAATCTATTTAAGTTAAAAACACAAACCCAAATAGTATAAAGTAAACGGAGCTCCAAAATATTACAAACCATTAAAAACATTCAACCCAAATTAAAATAAACAGAGTTACAATACATAGGGTTCAACATAGTACAAGCCCACTAAATCTAATACATGTACTCTGACAACACGGTCAATGCTGAAATCCGAACCTTGATGGTGCTTCACGAACCGGCTTCACCTAACCTACGCACGAAAACATATTTCGAACGCTGAGCTACGAAAGCTCAGTGGATACGCCGAACTCGGCCAACATCATGCATATCATAAGCAGTAAAGCATAACATATAAATATCGTGCATGATATGATGATCTAGCATGCTTGCCTACCACATGGCATAAACAATGTATAATGACGCACACAGCATATACATGTCAAACAACAACACAAAGTAGTGAGGCCCGCGTCCACACAGCATCGGGATCCTACACTACGAGCAGGGCCCGCGTCCACACAGCATCGGGATCCCATACTCAGGATGAGGCCCGCGTCCACACAACATCGAGATCCTACATCCGGGATTTAAGACCCGCGTCCACACAGCATCGGGATCCTCCAAATCCCATACTCGGAATGTCACATCGAGTATCATCGAATGAGGCCCGCGTCCACACAACATCGGGATCCTACATTCGGAACGGTCTTCAGAATCATCACCCGGAATGTTACATCGGATGGCCTTCGAAGTGTTGCAACACTTTTGGATATCCGGATTTCCATCACACAAGGACTCAAACCACACAAACGATCCACCTAGGATCTTAGCACAACAAGATATATTAAGACTTATCACACTTTAGTCTTTCGGGGTTATAAACATCAAACTCGTATTAACAATTCATTTCATTAATTATAAGATTCATTAAGACCCTTAATCCTCTTATTGAACCTCAAACAAAGCTTATCTTGTTAAGTTTTCGCAGGGGTATCGATACCCTTATGTAGGGTATCGAACCACCCTGCCTCGATACCCACCCAAAGAAGGCATCGAACCATGGGTATCGATACCAGTATCGATACCCTTTGACCAAATTCAAAGTCAACAAAAGGGGACCCTCCAGCATCGATGCGGGCATCGATGCCATTATGCTACTGGAGGTCCCGGTATCAAACCATGGTTCGATACCCTTGTCCATAAAGCCAAATTTCACTAATGGGTATCGATACCAGTAGCCCGAGTATCGATACCCCTGCACGAAATGTAGGTCTGCACTTAGAAAATTCTAGAGATTCATTCTCAAACTTGATCTAATCAAATCTAAAGTGTTCCTATTAGTTCTTAAGGATGTTTAACACATTTTAACACCATCGTTCAACCATTAAACTCACTAACACAATTTCCACCATTAAAGCATATCAAGCACCAAAACAACACACACATACCTCAACATCTATATGTATGCAACTACCATGGTATGCAAGATGTAAAGAACGAGTTGGGAGTACCAACCTTAAGCAAGAACAGCAACAAAGCCACAAACCCGAGCTCCAAACTCAACCTCAAGGTTTCTCCTTCCTCAAGCTTGATGATGGGTCCTCCACTTGTTTCTCTACAAGGTGAAAGATGAGCAGTGAATTAGACACTAAGGAGAAGATTCTTAGGGTCTAAAACACTAGAAAAACCAAGATTAACTCCCTCAAAAACTCATTCCCGAACTCACCCTTAAACCTCCACTAAAACCCTTTTCTTCACCAACCAAACACTTACTTACCTTGTTTTGTAGATCTCTTTAAGCCTAAAAACCTTCCTTTTTTTTCTCTAAAACGAGTTTTCTAAACAAACTCTCAAAGATCTCACCTTTAACACTTCTCTTCTCACAAAGATGGTGAAGGGAGGATGAAAGAAAAAGAGGAAATGAGGTCACCCTCTGCAGAGAAATAACATCCCCTGACCTCTCTTGTCTTCTCATTTAGACATTTACCAAAATGTCCCTCCAAACCAAGCCCAACATAAAACCCAACAACCTAAGGCCCACAAAGCCCAAACTACTCAAACCCGGGGCCCAAAACCAAAGCCCAAACCTCTTGGGTTAACCCGACACTCGGATCCAAATCCGGTCGTTACATATTTTTTATTGATAATTTAATTCTACACCTTAAACTCTTATAATTTTACATCTTTATATTTTTAATATATTTTTTTATTAGTTTACACCCCTTAAATAAAATTTTAAGTCTGTCCCAAATCCTAGGTCGATGAACTTTTATTTAGGTTAACTTTACATTTGTTTTTTTTTCTCGTAAACATGTTTTCAAGTGGTATAGATTTTTTTTATTCTTATAATTATAAAATGTTGATGAACTCTTGTTTAAAACAAATAATACGAATAAAAGAATTTAGTTAAAATTTCTCCTATTTTTTATTATATCGATAATAATAATCTCAAACATCCATTTTTCTAACATAAACTGAAATAAAAACATAAAATTATAAATCATAATAATAATATTTAACTAATTTAATTTTAAATGCATGAGAAATGATTTACTTATTTTATTTAGTGAAATTTTTTCTTAATATTTAGTAGTGTTTTCTGTGTTTGAACACTAGTGTAATGTAACAACCATGGCTGCCACCAGCACCATTAGGGGTGTTCAAAATCGGCTCAACGGGTATCAATCGGACCAATAAACTCATAATATAAATTAAAAAAATAAAAATAATATTAAAATATAATAATAATATAATATTAATATTAGATTTATTAAACCGTTAGATATTCATTGAGCTGGTTTTAAACACCCTTAATCATCCTCACTCACCATATAAAGTCATAATAAACCAAGAAAAAAAATAGAAAGATTTTATTTTGTCTATTTCGTACCAACAACAAAAAGAATGAAATGAAGAAAATGACTTCTTTTTCTTTCTTTGAAGAACTTGACTTGTCTGGTTCTACATTTTCTCGACCTTCCCCTGAATTTCCTTTGGTTTTTCTTTCTGGGTATTTCTTCTTATAGTTACGGTTTCTGTATCCTGGGTATTTCCCTACCTTTGCGGACAAAAAGGAAAAGACGAAGGAGAAGATTAACGGTTAATGGAATTAAACGAGAAGAGTGACATCATTTAATATAAGGATTTTCCCGCTTATACTAATCGATGGAAAGTTTTTTTCCTGTTAATTTTAGGTTCGATCGATTAACGGTTAATGATCTTTTTAAACTTCAGTTATCGGTAATTCAGTTTAAAATCAGTTAATTAGCTAAAATTTCTATATGTTACGTATATTATACATATTTATTTTCTATCATTGAAATTTTAAAAATTATAAAATGATCATTAAATTTTTTAATAATTATAAAATTATCATTAAACTTTATCAAATTAGCACAAAATGATCATTAAATATTTTGAATTAATGAAAATAATCATTAATTTTTTTAATATTTATCAATAATTCATAATGTACGACTAATTAATGATCATTTTGTAATAATTCTATAAGTTTAATGGTTGTTTTATAACTCTCGAAAGTTTAATGACTAAAAAAATCATTTCAACATAATTTAGTGATTATTTATATAATTTACTCAAAATTTTATAATATATTTCAATTAATTAAAAAATCGACCGACCTAATTAAACTCTTTTCAGTTCGATTAAAGATCTTTAAAAAGAATCAATTCAACATTAATGTTTAATAAAAAATAGATTAATAAATTTTTAATAATTCAGTTGATTAATCAAACTGATCCATTTAACCCTCCTAATATTTATTATAAAACCTATAATTAAATGATCTTAAATGCAGTTTATCCAAAATTTTATCCATGTTTATGAATATTATGGAAATATATCTAACTAATCGAACCGATCCATTAAACTCTTTCTCTTTTAATGTTATATTAGTGGATCTAATTTTGCTTATGAAATTTGGTAAAACTCCATGTATAAGAAAATGGCTATATGCATTTTCACCAATTTTCTGATTTTTAAAATTATATTTTGTAAAATTATTATTTAAAATAATGAAATTATATTAAAATTAATTTTCAATTCCCAAACCATATTTAGTACAAGCCAAAACACCAAAGACAATAAAAGAGACAGAAGCTTGATTTTTTTTTTTTCAAATAAAAAAAACATTATTTTTGTTTCTTTATTTTCTTCTTGATTGTCTCATTACCAACGTTGTTCTTCATTGTCTTGGTTAGAGTCTCCTCAAGCACCTCATACACTTTTCCTACCAAACTCCCAAATGGCTTAATTCGATCCCAATGGTTTGCCACCATCACAGGAACTGATGTACCTGTCATAACAACTGCAACAGCAACACAAATTATAAACATTTTAACCAATTCAGATTCAGACCAAACTGGAAATTGTCGACATAGATATCTTCTTACCACTACAAAGTGTTGGGAGATCAAAGAAGCTCCCGACATAAGCAACAAGTAGAAGACAGGCAATGGTTTGTGGAAATACAGACCATTTCGCTTCAACATCAGTCGCCTCAAATATCCATCTTGTTACTTTATCTGTCACTTCCCAACAAGTGTTTGAAATCTCCATGACAAACTGTTCTCGGAGTTTGTCCAAACTTTGCTTGCTTGCTTCTTCTCTGATACAGATGAATTAAAGTGATTCGAGATCAATTAATTAATTGAACTTAATGAATGAAATTACGTACCGATCAAGAAACCGGTTCACATATCTCCAAATGAACAATGAAGCAACAACGAAAATGACTATCCAGGAAGCAACAGTGAGAAAGTTGTAGTCATAAACTTGCTGCAATAGCCATGTTGCTGTTGAGCTTGCCAGAAGTGATCCGCTTATCTTCTTTCTCTTCCATAAAGCTATGTCGTTTACAACCTCTGCAACAGAACTAAAAAGGTTGTAAAACTGTAATAGCCACTTAAACATACCCCAAAGAAGAAATTATATCAGGAGCTGATTACTGATACCTGCAGCCTGAGAATGTACCAGTTTCTCTCGAAACAGATCGAAGACAACCCCACCGGTATTTTTAGCACCTGATTGAAGATGTTCAAGCATAATATAAAAGAAGATTGAAAACATCAGCTTCAGTTCATCAACAGAATCCAGGATTTTCCTAGTATCTGCATATATCATAACCGGAAAGAATACGTCCAACGTTGTACGAATCGAATTATCGAGTTCGATGAGCTCTTTGGCGAATTTGTACTTCTTGCTAATATTCCAGGAGCTGACCCTAGAGGATTTATCAACCGTTACCTTGGCTTGATTCAAAAGACTCATCAGCCTCTGGATTTCATGAGAATCTGTAGACCGACTGATTTCCTCCACCCTTGGTGTAATCCAATTAACTGTATCCCTGAGATGATTCAGAAGGGGCTTAAATCTTTTGGCTGTCTTTCTTGCATTTCTTATGGATTCCAGTAACAGGTTAACTATGTTTGATATAACAACACCTGGAACAGCGTTGGCAACTTGATTCATATTTTTCCTATACGTAAACTTTGGAGAACGGAAAAGCCTAACAGGTATTATATATAGGGTAGGAATAATCTATTGAACTCTATTTCTGCAATTTTCTTGTTGGAATCTGCTGTGCATGTTCTTCTTCCCCAGGAACTGATGATTTCATGTTTTTTTAACCGGTTCTGGTAGTGTATCTGCCTGGAAATCTTCCCCCTTGTATTTAATTCCAAGTTGGGGTTGATAGTTCTAAAGTCTAGCTCAAGAAATCATATGAAAATGGTAGAAAACAACCACTCTTATATAAATATAGTATTAATTTGAATGGGGGGAGATATATTAATTATGTTTCTAGAGCATGAGTCATCCTCTTATATTAAATGTTTCTAAAACCTGTGAAACTTCTCCTGATTAGATGCTTCGGGTTATTTGTCTTTTTAAAAAGACTCAATTTTTTTAACATACAATTTAAGTACAATATTAATATTATCGAGACTTTCTTTATTCTTTAAATTTAAAATATTAAACATTTAAAACAAATATCGATAATCGGTTGGTCAGAATTACTCATCTGTTCCTCCTTCCTTTCCTTTTGGTCTTAGATTTAAGAAATAGACAACGTATTAATAATCATGTTAATAAAATTAAACTCAATTCGAAATAAATTGTTGGATAATAAATTTAATTTTTTTAATATGTTCTTTGAATTTTGTTTTGTTCTATATTAGTCTCTGAATTTGATATAATATGTTCAAGGGACAAAGCAGTATTAAATTTCAAGTCAATTCCTAACTAATAATATTTTTTTATTAACTACCAACTTGTGGAAATTAAAATTTGGATCCTGTTATTGAACAGTGGGTGGGTCACGGTGAAACTGAAGTTAGGCCATTGGATGCTATGGAGTCGGGCCTTAAGGTAAGGGTGGAGCAGAGAAAATTATTACGGCTTGGAGCGGATGATTACGACGGTGCAGTTGTTATATAATATTAAAATAATTTAAAATTTTAATTTATAATAATATTAAGTCAACATCAATTCAATGTGATTTTAAACAAATATATTTAATCGATTAATTAAGTTGTTTATATTTATTCTCTCTCTTTTATAGTGGGTTCTAGTCTTAAACTTACTTTAGGATCCTTTATTCTCTCTCTAAACAGAGAGATTATATCATAGGCCCGGTTTACCATGTCAGCCGTGGTCCTTAACCAATGAAAACTTTTCATTTCGCCACTAATCAACCATGTAATTAATATAGTTTCTAGAAATTATATTTTTAAAATGACATGGAAATTCTGAGTGAAGATTCATTGGCTGTAAAAAAATGAGTTGGCAATTAGTGGTGAAGTGAGTGGTTATTATTGGATGGGACCACGGCTGATGTGGTAGGCCGGGCCTATGATATAATTTCTCCTCTAAACAAGATTACTATTTGTCCGAAAAGAATCGAATAATATATAGATTCATTATGAAGTAACTCGTCAAACTCAATTTATTTCATTCACAACGTCATAACTCAATCGTTGACTTTGTATAAAAAAATTAAATATCTCAAACTCTAATTTTATCATTTAAAATATTTTTAGATATAAAATCTCTTAAAATCAACTAAAAATATGTAAAAACAGATGATTCGTAATAATTAAATATTTTAATAATTTTTTATAATAATTTAATAGTAAATTTATTACTATTTTATAACAATCGAATAGTCCCTTAGACAAAGCAAACCAAATCTTATAGCATTAACTCATCAAAGAACAATAAAGAAAGGTCGTAGTCATGTAGCTAATAGTTTACTGTCTGGTCTCACTAAATTCACTTTGTACTAGGAACATTACCAAAAGAAGACAAGGAACCTAAAGAGAAGATTCACTTGACACCATTTCCAGGGTTTGAAATGGCAAGATCAGGCCAAGAAAAGCAATCCCCACCAACAAATCCAGGATCCACACCTTCAAATTGCCATGCATTCCCCATTCCCGTGGCGGTCTCACCAATGTTACGGCTGCCGACAACAGAAGTAGCAACAGCTCCATCTCTTACGATTGGAAAAGGAGGCCACATTCCTCTCCCAAGTCCAAATCCAACATCCTCGAGTGTAGGAGCAATACCAAGCCCAAACCCACCAAGTGCTAGTAAACCAGTCCCCTGAGTATTCAACAATGAAGTAAAACTTCCAAAGATATTCCCCTTGGACTCTCCACCAATACCAAAACTTCCCTGATTGGCAGAGATTGGCAACAAAACCGGGGAGGCAGGTAATGGGAAGTTATTGTAACCTATGGTGGCGGAAGCGGAAGAACTGGTTGCGGAAAAAGATGTCCCTTGGATGGTTGTGGTGGTGCTACAGCGTGAACGCTTAGCATTTTTCCTGGTGCCACCGCCAACAGGGATGTCCCTCAGGGTGCCACCACGAGTCCAGTACCGGCGACAGGACTTACAAAAATAGCGAGGTTGAGAAAGGTTATAGTTGTTATAGTAGCAGAACTTAGTGTTGGTGGAGTCACAGCGTGGACAAAGTAGCTGCTCTTGTTCTGGTGGTGGGACTCCATGGGCCTTGGTTAAACGCCTGTTTTGATCTCCGGAACTTGACGGCATCTTGATAGAAAAACAAAAATGGCTTAAAATCTTCTTCAAGTGTTTGCTTTGTAGGTGTTAAGGAGAGAGTGAAGAGGGGATTTTATGGGGTGAGAGGAGAAGAAGAGAATCTGTTGAGAGTTGAGACAGTGAAACGGTTTGTGAAGGTTAAATGAGAGATGAGTGAAGAAAACAGGCTTTTTACGGTTTTTTGTTAGGCACGAGATTTTGATCAGTCGGCTGTAGATAGAGCTCTGACGCTCTGTGTAGGGTCGTCCTCCATCAGCTAGCAATGCTGCTCGGTGTTGTACAGTTGTTAGCTGTAAATATACAAAATATTAAGATTGTAAGCAAATTTCCATGTTTATTTTCTGGACGAACAAACCATGCAAGCTGTAGTATTCTTAGTTGAAGCAAAATATTACTGGTTAACAACAATTTAATAGTAAAACTGTGTCAGAGCGTCATCAACAGTCTTTTTCAATTCAAGTCTTAAAGGTTCTGAGCATAAAATGTGTCATTGCTATCGTCCTAAGCCTGAACCGAGGTTGTATAGACAAGCATGTCGAAGGGTTCAGGTACTAATCCCAAACACCCGACAGTGAGCCAAAAGAACTGGAGTGGTGGTCAAAGGTGTAGGAGGATGCAGAGATTGGGATATTACATACAGAATCATGAGTGTCGGTTAGCGTGGGGTTCAATTATTGAGTCTCATTTCTGATTTTTCCGACACGTCACGTCCGTATTCAGAATC
This sequence comes from Abelmoschus esculentus, assembly GCA_035048815.1. Taxonomy (NCBI): domain Eukaryota; kingdom Viridiplantae; phylum Streptophyta; class Magnoliopsida; order Malvales; family Malvaceae; genus Abelmoschus; species Abelmoschus esculentus. Next base: position 11,896,345 of record JAUCBN010000044.1, read on the forward strand.
CTGCTCCGTACCATACCACACCTTCAAACTTTCGAATGTCAAGATCAGATATATCCCTCGTCTCGGTTTGAGCTTTGAAGGCTGAAATATCTTTGGAAAATTAGCACTTGCAAAAACATATTGAAACACCAATTCATCTCGCTAATTTTTAAAAATATTATAGAAGCCCTCTTCTTGTTTTTTTAATTTATTAAAATAGTATATTAATCATTTTATTTTATTTTTTAAATTTTACATTTTGAATAATAATTTTAAAGATGAATATAAAAATATTCAATTTTGAATAATATTTTGATAATTTTTAAAGTATTTTTCTGAAATCACCGTTTAAAGATAGTACTTCTTTTGAAACCATCTTTAAAGTTGAATTCTTTTGAAAATATTTTAAAATTATTATTCAAAATATAATATTAAAAAAATAATTGATATCATATTTTATTTTTTAGAATAAAATTATATTTTTGAAATTTTACCATACTTGTCTATTTCGACCCTAAATGTTGTATTTTTTTTGGACTTTTATCTTAGATAGGAAGATATCATTGTTATTTTTTTTATTTAAACATCAAATAGGTGCTCAAACTAATATTTTTTTAGATAGGTGTCTAACTATTTTTTGAGTCAACTAGGTGCATAACGTTTCATTCTATACCTCATTTAAGTTTTTCTGTTAATTTTCACCGTTAAAAGACACGTATCATCTCTTAAATTATATCCAAAAGAAATAAATTTAATAAAACAAAATAAAACTAAAAACATATCATGAAATTTTTAAATATTCTCAAAATAGTTCATAAAATCTATAAACCCTCAAATTTAGTTACTCTTATCGACGTTACCAACGACGAAATGAAGTACCCTTCTTACACCGATCAACCCATATTTTATTTATTTTTAATAGTATTTTAAATCAAGAGATAATACATGCTCTTTTTAACGAAGAATTAACAAAACCTTAAATAAATTATAAAATAAAAGGTTAAAAATTTAATTGACCTAAAAAATAATTTGAGTTAAACAACTATTTGACGGTTATTTTTTTTTTCATAGTAATGATATTTCCCTTCTTTAATAAAAAAATGCATTTGTTTTATAAAGTAATTTCGTCTATCCTCCATCTATTCCGTTGCTTTTTTTTTCTTAAACCCTAAAACCCCATTATTAGCTAGCAACCCCCAAATTACCCAACGCCAAGGTTTGGTGGGAAAATCCATTGAAATTCCTGCTTTCCATCGTCCCCAGTTTCTCATGCAATCCACTATTTACTACAAACCTTCAACTTCTCCTAATTTCCTACACCAATGGAAATCCTCAAAAAAAACTGCTTGCAAAACCTTCAAGTTATCCTCAAAATTCCCGACTTTGGCCAATTCACTTAGAGCCCAAATTACCTACGAGCTTGAAGAAGGCGTAAACAACGATGGGATTGAGTCATCAAATCCTACTAAGCTCCCGGTGGTGATACAGAGGCACGGAAAAGTTTTAAGGTACTTTTGGGATGGCAATCGTGTTCAGCTGCTTAGTGTTGACGGCGGCGGCAGCTCTGGGGCGTCGTTTGGTTTCAATTTGGATAAGGTGGTTGAAGCTTCTAGCTTGGCCGTTAGGAACTTTTTTATTCCTAAGCAAGTCAGTGAAAATTATATCGGCTATGTAAAGTGGAAGCTTTTGCACAGGGTTTTTAGCTCTGCTCTTCAAGTTCTTGCTACTCAGGTAAATGTTTTTTTTTTGTTGTTGTTCATTCAATCTTTTAAATTGAATTCTTTCCGTTTAAAAATTGAAGTTAATGTTATGAGATCAATGGGGGGAGAGGGAAATAGGGTATAAATGTTTGGCGACTCGTTTTACACAGGAAATAGTATCTATGGAAGGTACTAGGGGAAGAACTTATGAATGCTTTATGTTACATTATACATCGAATTTTGACAGTTCGAGTAGTTAGATATTGATTGGCATTTTCACAGAACCTTGTTTAACTTATTTTAGACAGAATGTGGTGAAAACAGGCAATGTTTCGGGCTATAGGAATTGGGTATTCTCGATCACTTACATCAGCTGCTGCACTTAACTGGATATTGAAGGATGGACTTGGACGACTAAGCAGGTGTATTTATACAGCTAGTTTGGCATCTGCTTTTGATACCAATTTGAAGGTAAGTGTTTCAGATTTTGGGTTGCATTTTACATCTTCTTCAGCACGTGTGTTTTTATGATTCTTTGTTTTACTAATCACAGTTGTGCAGTTACACATTCTTATTTGTTGTCTTATCTCCTTTGAAGAGAGTTAGGTTTTCAACCTCCCTACTATTCACTTTGAGCATTGGAGTTGAACTGCTCACTCCTATATTTCCTCGGCACTTCTTGCTTCTTGCATCGTTGGCCAACGTTGCAAAACAAATGAGTTTGGCGTGCTATATGGCAACCAGTGTAAGGATTCAGTTTTTATCAAGTATGGCATATTTTTAACTTTTTTTTTTATTTTAAATTTCTGTAATTTTATCAGTCTGTTTTTTTACACAATATATGCTTTAGATGTTTTAATGTTTTCCACCCTGTACAAGCAGCCTTCCATTCATCGAAGCTTTGCAATAGCTGATAACCTTGCTGAAGTTTCTGCGAAGTCACAGGTTACACTTTACAGTTCTTCAAATTCATGGCATTATTGATACTTTTTGTGTGGGAAGTGCTCTGATCTTGGAATTGGTTTCAGATTCAATCAGTATGCTTTGATAACCTTGGTCTCATGCTTGCTGCTGTTTTGAATTTGTTTCTCAAGAACAATCAAAGGTTTGTACTCTTTAATATTGCTGCTGTTTAATTTTTTCTGCTCAAGAAACAATGAAAGGTCTATACCTGTTTTGCTGTTTGCTATTTCTGGTATACACATTCTATAATTGCAATTTCGGTGCCATTGATTAGGCTGATGCTTATCTGAAGGCTTATTTAATATGGACTTATTCCTTCCTACTAGTGCAGAATATTGCAGTTAGCTGCATAGAATTTAAGTTGGAGTCAGGATTTAGTTATTCTATTTCTTCTTTCCTTTTTGGAAAAAGGTTAAATATCTTGATCTGTCAACTTAGTTTGTTGTGTAACTGAATGCTATGCTGCTTTCTTGATTTAGGCTACAAGCTGGACTACCTTTCATTCTATACCCTATTTTCTCGGCAGTTGACCTCTTCGGAATATATCAAGGTCTCAAGTACGTCCATCTGCAAAACTTAACTAAGGTGGAATATTTATTTCCAGTACATTTTCAGCTTTCTCTATTTTAGTTGTTACCCTGAAGAAACAAAAAACTTCGCATGTCTTAGCTCATGATTTGGAATATGCCAACCCTATTCAATATTCATTCCCTAGTGCAGGCAGGCAGTTGAAACGTGGGACTAGTTTTTTTTATAAAGTTGAAAATCTGAATTTCCTCCTCAATTGTTCAGTTTCTTATTTGTTTCAGTTTCTCTTTTCCAACATTCAGGATAGAATAGAAATTATAATTGATACATGGATTTCATTTGGATATGTACCTTCGCCTGAAGAAGTGAGTAAAGATGAAGAAATCAATTTTTTGTGGACCAAGGGTAAAGTTTTTCATGGTTGTGCTTTACCTTTTAGTTCACCATTTACCTGAGCCGTTGTAGAACTAACCTTTAATCATGGATGACACATTTGGATCAGGCAAGGAGCCATGGCGCATCAGAATCGGGTGTATGAATCCCAAGGGTCAATTACCCAAGTTATCAGTCATGACAATGCAGGCTGTAGGTAACAGGGATTATTATTTCATATGCACGGAAGTTTTCTATCGAGGATTAGCAAGGACCAGAGAGGTGCATATTAAATCCCATATTCACAGCTGTTTCACTAAACTATGGCACTTACATAAAATGATGATCTCTCTTATATCTTCTGTTTTTCTCTATATTTTTTTCACTTATGAAACTCTAGCAAGGTATCCTTCTTTGCATACGTGAAGGGGCTCGCACAGCCGATGTTATAATGGGATTGTTGCAGGTGAACCAAATAACTATGCAAATAGGAATTAAATTTTTATACACAAGCTTATGCTTATAGTTGCCAAGCTTAAGTTTGAGGCTAAATGTTTGTGTTGTTCCAGGCATGCTATGTTCGAAAGGTCCTTCGTTCTAGTATATGGGAAAACATAATGAAGGCTGGAGATTCCTCAGACTTGCTTATCAGAGAATGGTTTAAACTGGTCGACGATAGCAAGCAAAGTGTAAAGCGCGAGTTTGGGCCGTTGAATGAACAAATGGTGGCACAAGGTTGGGTAATTAAAAACATTTTATTGAAAAATGAGGAGCAGACAAGATATAGTTACATGGATGACTGAAAAATACATTTTCTCTTCCGGTTGCTCTTCTCAAACCATTGAAGAGTTTTGGGGTTTGATTGGTTCGTTTCTTTTCATGTAAGAAAAACGAACAGCAACACAACCATTTTATATAATCTCATGTTTTGTTGTAATATTGAACAATTATTCTCATTTAATTCAAATGTAAATAAAAAAATGACCCTTGTTGGCTATTGCTTTTGTTAAAACAGTCGGTGATGTAACCTTAATGAATGTAACAGGCAAAACATTCCCCTCCATCTTTCCGGTAATCTTTCAAGTGTTGCAACAAATAGGATCTGCTTTTTTGTACACGAGATTTTCTTCACAACTTTAATATTCTTGAGGAGCCAACTATCACTCACTGAATCATGCATTTCCACCATGAATGTAATGAATTGTGTACGTGGAAGAAGCTATACAACGCATCGTACAAAACATCTGGACTTGCTGTATGAGATGTGGATATTTACTACATAACTTGTATGCTTGTACCTAATAAAGCACCATGGCATTACATCCCATGCAAAGCCGAAAATGGCCTTGATGCATAATCTTACAGCTTCAAGGTAAGGAAGCGTAAATGTCTTCTCTTGTGCATTTACATGGCATGGTATGTACACTGGTGTTGATGACCAAAGACCTTTTCTGATCTGGAAATTGGACATCAATGAGAGAAGAAACTTGCTTCTGTGCTGTAAAAATGAGTGCTCACCTACGCTGAAGTTGACTCTCTTTTCATCCCATTTTAGAATCTCCCTCGTGAATTTAAGAGCAGCATCAACGTTGTTGGTTTCCAGTCCTTTCCCATGGGAAAGGTACAATTTCGTCCGGTGAGTGAAGAATAAAGCCTCTTGAACTTGACAGCGACATAATGGAACGCTAGCTGTCCCAGGGTAGGATTATTGTTAATGCTGTTGCTATTTGTATTTGTACATGACGACTGATCAGGGGATGGAAATCATTGAACCACTCACACCGAGTAAATGGAACTCGTTCTATCTTTTCCTCGAACATATCGAATTTGTTCAATATTAAAAGGAAGTCCATCTGATCAAATGTAGGATGAGTACCGATGGTTTCGAAGAATTTCCTGCTCAGTAGCATCCTATTAGTCCCATCAGCAGTGAACTGGTCATAGTCACTCAAACATTTCTAGCCACTTGCAATTTTCTCCAAACCCTCTTGCTTGCACTCTGATTAATTGGTACCTGAGATTCAGACAAAAACTTTAAGGATAAAATTCATTTGAACATAACCTAACCAGTTTTAAACTGAGCAATGTACATCACCATAGAGTATGCTGTTTTAACAAGTGATTCTAGTACCAATCAGTTGATAGCCATCAATAAGAATCACTGCCTCACAAAAGACAGATAACTTGATTTGAAAATGCAGGTGTCTAATCTTGGTAACGGTACCTACCTGAGCAAGGAGTCATGTTGATCAACGGTGTCACTATTTTCAGCAGGTGAAATTGGGGAAACGAAAATTCGACACAGGCCAGACCATTAACACCTTCAGCATAGAGGATGTCTAAATCTGATGGTTCATAATCTGTTTTCAATATCTCAACAACCTGGAGAATCGTAGAAAAAGTATTTAGAGATAAATTAAGACGAGCACAGGTGGTAGAGGTTATACTGCCGCAAAAGTTCAAAACAGAAAATGTAGTGCCATACAAAATACCATTTGTACTAGTTGAGATTGCTTGACAGATCTGTGTTGAGAAAGACCACTTTCTGAGGTCACCTAATAATTAATATTATGGACTAGCCTAAATAGAAGCCAAGTTTACAACTAATGAACCAAATTTGGGAACTTATAGGTCTGCTTATTAAGGACATAAGAACCTTAAAAGACAAGAATGTGTCATTATCTACTTGCCTGGTGAATCTAGCTTGTCGACCATGCAAGATTCTTTGTTAAACTGATATGATTCTCCATTAGGAGGCTTTTATTTTCTTCAGAAGAATTAAACCTGGTGTTGCATAAACCCCTGGACCATAAATCAGAAAGTAAACGTCTAAACTCTAAAATTAAAAAAAGGCTTGTGTAAACTAAAATTTAGATAAACTTGTGTATCAAAGTATTTTTCTTATTTAAATTTTATAAATCCAAGTATCCATTCATATTAAGCTCACGATCTAGATGGATTTCGTTAACGCTCATATTTAAGATTTAAAATTAAAAGCAAACTTGGTTACATTGGTTTACAAAGCCAATCCTAACATGGAACTAAACTGAAATTTAGGTCTTTGTTAAAAGGAAAAGATGAGCCATTACATTTCTTCCACATGACAATCTTAAATACCTAAGTATTCAGTTAAAGTTAACCATCCAAATCTAAGTAGATTAGGGCCATATTCTGAGATTGAGTCGAGACCTGAGGTCCTGTGCTCTTTACTATTACTTACTAAGGCTATTCTGGTAAGGATGTGGATAGTAAATTCTTGATGTCTGATGAATCGGTCTCGTCGGAGCTTTGTGTCGGATGTATTTGGTCCGCTATCCGCCAAATCTTTACAGACTTATCTAGGCTGCCACTGTAAAGAATCCACTGATTTTCACCTGATGTTGATTCATGATCCTTTTCAATCGCCAAACACTTGATAGGATCGTTGTGGCCTGTTAATCTTGTCAACAAGAAGTGATCGTTCCGACATCTTTTCCATACCAAAATCTCCTTATCAGCCGATCCACTGATGACAAGATTCCCGGCTGTTACCAAACAGAGAATAGCCAATTTATGGCCTCTAAAAGAGCCACCGTGGGAGAGATTATTTTCACAGTCCCAAAAGTTAATCAGCCCATCCGACGACCCACAGTAAACAAAAGAAGCATTAGGACTCAACGCTAATGCTGTAATAGCATAATCTTGTTTGAACAATGACCGGAACAGTGAATGTCTGGCCCCTTTTCCTTCTAACTCTTGTCTCCATACCTTCACCGATCCATCAGCTGAACCTGTGAATACTAAGCCATCACACCCTGCAACAATGGAGTTAATCGCATCTTCGTGAGCTCGAACTGATTCCAAACATTTCCAATCTGAAATTCTCCAGACTTTGAATGTTTTATCCCAAGAACTCGAGTAAAGCAACGTTTTATCTTCATTGAAACACAAGCAAGATATAGCATCCAAATGTCTGAGCCATAGACTGTTACGACAGCCCTTCACATCAAAAAAGCTTGTAGGTACAAAGGAGTTTTTTAAATTATCTTTCAAAGTCGGTAATGTCCCAAGTCGTCTATGAACCTTCGAGTTTTTGCTCGAAACTCTCCAGACTCGAATCTTCCCGTCTCGATGACCTGTAAAAATCTTCTCTCCAGCAATGACGATAGCTTTTACCAACCCACCACGCGATTTAAACCCACCATGTGCCTTTTGATTCATCCAGACCCTAATGTTTTTGCTATCGGAGCCGGTATACAACAAATCTCCGGACACCGCCAAGGAATATACATGCCCTTCTTTACGTACCAATGAACCTATCAACTCTCTAGGAGGACTTGCGTTGGTTTCTTCAACAGGAGAAGAACAGAGAAGGCTATTACCTGCTGCCGAAGATAACCACGGTGATTTCCTGAAAGATGGTAGTGGTGAATCATTAGGAGAGGTTGCCAACGAAGAGAAATCTTGGATGCTTGAAGAAGAGTTAATTGACGCCGGATAACCATCTTTGATATCTTCTTCACTGGAGATTGATTTCTTTAGCCTGGCAACCTTCCGGCCGACTGCGGAGCCTGTTTCTTCGAACCATATGTTCAAACCACCCCTTCTCTTAAGCCTAATGGTTTCCATGCAGAACAAGCACGCAAAAATGAAAAGATAAATAACCCAATGAAAGGGCAAACCGTATAACAAAGAGACTCCAAGATGAAGGAGAAAAATAAACAAGGGAAGGCAAGAGAAATGCAGCATTTGCCTCCCCTCCCCTCTCCTCTCCTCCAAGAATAAAAATATACAAGTGAAAGTAACTACAAGGCCTTCCAAGTATCAAGCAACAAAGAATTGGTTTCATTTTTCCCCCCATTTGCATGCAAGATTTGATGAATGTTCCGTTGGGATTGTTTCTATTTTTGGACTGAAATTGATATATTTGTTGTTGTTTTTTCAAAATATTATTGATAAGAATATTTAGTTTTTTCTTTGTTAAGGTTTGAGATTGTGGTTACGAAAATTTGTAGGGAATAGTTCGCGATATCAGTATTTTTCAAGTAAAAAAATCCAAATTTATGGTAAATGCTGATTTTATTAAATGGGTAATTCTCAAGTAATCAGTTTATTTTTAACAATTAATAAAACTCACACCCTACATTCAAAACTGTTCAACCCCAAGTTGGGTGCAGTTGTAAATAGCATTGAGTGCATTAAAATAAATTAAAAATGTTCAAATGATTAAACTCGATATGATATATATTTCATAGGAAAAAAACACTCTAAGGAGAAATGTCATAAGGAGAAATTAACCAAGAAGTTCAAAATGGAAGATACTGGCATTCATAAATAGGTGTCTTACAAAATATGGGATCTCAGGCTTGGAAGGGACCCTAGAGAACTTTATTACAACCTTTCACAGCTTTCGGGTAACCCAGATGTAGAAAGGGCATAACTAAGGCGAAGTACTTGGTTGGAGTTCTTTAAAACCAAAGACGACCTTGGAACCTGCATTTTCCTTTTCTTCAAGAACTCCAAGGAACTTTGTAAGCATGGAGGAGGTGGTATTTCCTTCAAAATAACAGGTCCTAGTCTGCAGATAAACAATGCAAAAGCGTAATTATCGTCTTTAAAAAGCCTTGATGTGGATGCTTCTTCTGTTATCTCAAAGAAAGAAAAAAGATTGATCTTCGTGAACTAGAAAAGAAATCCCTCACCCTGAGTTTTTCTTCTTTCTCTTTTTTGGAGTGGGATCTACAACATCTTTCTCATCCTCAGAGTCAGATAAGAAAACTTGTCTGCAAAAAGAACATGTTTTTCTTAAACTTGAACTACACAAGCAGAAGTATATATGCATAGATAAATTTTCATACTTTTCACGAGATGCGAGCATTTCAACGATGTTGGTAGGAAGCATCCCCTTCTTGGCCTGAGATTCCTCATCAACTTCAGTTTCTACATCTTGACCATTTTCGACTTTTGCAGATTGACGTTGTGTTTTCCTCTGAGCCCAAAGCCTGCGACGTTCTTTTCCCTCTCGAAGAACCCTGTATAATATAAAGCAGATTAAGCTCTATTAAAAGGAAAAACTTTTGCATTCAATACAAATAGAACTTGATATAATCAGAAGCTCAACATGTTAATTACAAATCAGAATAGCATATGCCCTCAATTCAATACCAACACTTCACCACACGGTGTGTTATTCATTAGATTCATTTTTTCCCCAAAGTCATAAAGTTAAAACAATCCACTTCTGAAGATACAATTATATCACCTCGACGCTAACATCCAATAAGCTAATTCACAGTCAAAAATCACAGCAAGTGCATGGCTACTGCAGTTTCGAGACATTCCCATGAACCACAAGGAGCTTGATAAAATCATAAACTGATAACTCAGAGTCACCATATCTCAACTCTAAAGTCTTTTACTTCATAATTAAAGTAATTTATCTTCAAAACATAGGTCTTATGAAAAGAATGAAACTGGCTAATCAATCAACCTTGCATGCTTTGATGTTGGTTAATAAGCTCAATATGGATATAATCAATAAAACACATACATATTTAACCAAGTATTAACTTGAAAGGTGAACTAAGGTATCAGTATCTTAAGCGCAAAATAGACTAAAACTTGGGCAGTTCAATCATACCCAGAGCTAAAAATTCTTCCCCTCTTTGCTTTTAGTCAATCAACAAGGGGGTGAACCTCAACTAGCATACTAATTTTACGCAAAATAAAAAAAACAAATATTCTCGAAAAAAACGAAATATAAATAGTAAATAATAATCAATTAACTACCTGGCCTTGTTTTCTTTCTGGATTTTTCTTATATTCTCATCCTGCTTTATCCCCTGCATTCCAAACAAATTTTAGTAAAGAAAATTACAACTTTCTTTCTTTCTTTTTGTATGTGAAAAATTCGATTACAAAAACAAAAGATTAGATTTTTCAAGAAAACCTGCTGGTTTGTAAACTCTTCGGGTGCATCGGAGTCGTAATCTTCTTCTCTTTCCGACATGGTTGCAGTGTATTTTGTTTATGGTTCTGGGTGTTTAAGACTGCTGTCTGTCTGCCTCTATTTCTAGGGTTTAAGGTACTGGATTTTAAAACCAGAACCTGTGGAAATATATGCACCGAAAGAGACTCAAAATGGAGAGGCCCAAAGTCTTATAAGTTTGGACCGAAAGGAAATGGGCCTATTTCGAATCAGTTTCCCTTTTATTTTCGGCTTAATTACAACATAAATATTAAATTATGTTTTTTTTTTATTTTTATAATAGATGTTTACAATTTTATTTTTAATTTATTTAAAATTAATTAAGATATATATTTTGATATTTATTTTAATTAAAAATAAAATTTTAGACACTTATTAATGGATGACCAAAGTGTAAACTATTTAAAAGTTGGGTGATTATTGTTGTAGTTTACGCTTTCGAAGTTATCCTTCAGGTAGCTCTCGAAACGCTGTCGTTTATAGTATGGTCTTCCCTCCCGAATCTCCAAATTTATGTGATTTTCCACCAGAAAAGGGCTTTTTCGAAAAGAAGCACAAGAGAAACCCCCAAAGCTAAAAACCTCTTATTATTTGTCTTTATTTTTGCATTTTCGGGAATTCAGCAAAGCTAAAGAGCGATGGCTGAAGAAGAAGGTATGGCGGCGGCATCAGAGGTGACAGTGACAAAGACGGAGCAAACTCAAGGAGAAGAAATTGGTGGAACCCTAGAAACAACAGGCTCAATTGAAGCCACTGTCGAATCTGCGGCTCAAGGAGGCATGGAGTCTACCTGCAACAATAACGACAATGCTAACAGTTGTGGACTTGCTTCGGATGTTGATCGAGAGAAGACGCTGGACTTCGCAGATGAGTTGACGGATAAAGGATCCATGGCTTTTAAAGAAAATGATTTCGCTGAAGCTGCTGATTGCTTTAGCCGGGCCCTTGAAATTAGGTTTCAAACCTTTGGCTCCTGTTTCGTTTTATCTCGTTTTGAATTTTATAAATGTTTTCCACCTTTTAATTTTTCTCTAGGGTTTACTTGAGGAAATGGAAATGAATTATTTCATAATTTCATGATTTAGGGCTTGATTTTACTCTGTTTTTTAGAATTATTAATTGATTTTAAAAGTAAAATGTTGAACTTTTACTAGAACATGCTAGTCTTTTTATCATGTGAAGTAATTAAAAATTGGTTGAACATTTGTGCGGAAGTAAAATGCCATTAGGAACAATCGCCGATGGTTGGTTTAGAGAGCTTCCTTTAGTAGTTTAATTTACTTATGATTGTTTATTTCTGCTTAGAATTATGTTTGTTTCACACTAGGGTTGGACATCATGGTGAACTTGCCATTGAATGTCTCATGGCTTACTATCTCTATGGGCGTGCACTGCTGTATAAAGCACAAGAGGAGGCTGATCCTTTGGTTTCTGTTCCAAAGAAGGAGGGTGATACTCAGCAGGAATCAAATAGAGAAGAGCCTAGGAAAAGTGCTGTAACTCGTGAATCGTCAATTGCTTCTGTATCAAGTAGTACTGTAGCAGATGGTGGTATGTATTCATAAACGAACTGTTTAACTCTGTTGAATTGAGCATATATACATAGTGTAGTTGAATAGTTTTTTCTGTCTTGGTAACTTTGCAATTGCTTACAGATTGTTATCAATTGTAGACTTGTAGTTAGCTTTGTTGCTCCACCATCAACAAACTTTGGTAACTTTGTTGCTTACAGATTGTTATAGTTGTTTCATATGCTGCCTATAAACTAAAATGTTATCCATTCTTTACCCATATATGAGTTATATCCAATTATCCATATGTGCTTCAGGTGGAAAAGATGAGGAGGGAAGTGATGATAGTGACGGTGAAGCTGAAGATGTGGCTGAAGCGGATGAGAATGCAGATGAGTCTGACCTGGATTTGGCATGGAAAATGCTTGATGTTGCCAGGGCAATTGCTGAAAAACAACAGTTGGGTGACACTATGGAGAAAGTGGATATTTTATCAGCATTGGCTGAGGTTGCACTGGAAAGAGGTACTACATGACTACATTTATTGTTTTGATGCATGTGCTTGTTGGGGGTTGGTGGGGAGCATGATGAAACCTTCTTCATGAATTTTGACAGTGGCTTTTTCTTGAAGCATATTATCTCACCTAAATTGTCAAATTTCTTTTTGTTATGCTTCTTTAGAGGATATTGAATCTTCACTTGGCGACTACCAGAAAGCTCTATCCATTTTACAACGGCTGGTTGAACCTGATAACCGACAAATAGCCGAACTGTATCCTTGATACTTTTAAAATATCTTTTATTATTTAGCTTGCTACGCTTTATATGATATGTACTACACAATCTCAGTTTCAATTAAATAGTGTTCTATCTTGGTTGGTTAGCGCATGCTAGTCAAAATAGAAATGTGAATCCCCCCAATTCTGGCCTTCCATTTTATTCAGGTTCTATATGTTACTTAACCCTATAATTTAGAAATTTTCGGATATGTATGTGTTTGGAGATTGGCTCAAAACCCGCAGAAGCAATTCCATACTGTCAGAAGGCCATCTCCATTTGCAAGGCTCGGCTGCAGCGGCTTAGAGATGAAGTAAAGACTTCCTCAGATCCAGCATCATCTTCAGCTGCATCTGACTTGGATGATGGTGTACAACAGTCCTCCACTGGCTCTCTGAATGTTATATCTGTTAAAGATAAAGAAGAAGAAATTGCAACCCTTGCTGGACTTGCTGAAGACCTGGAAAAGAAGGCAAGTACATTTGTATTAACTAATTTGAACTAAAACCTAAGTTTATAACTTCACAATTCTGTCTATTTCCGCTCTTTCAGCTTGAAGATCTACAACAGCTGGTTGCCAATCCAAAGTCTATTATTGCAGAGATCCTGGGAATGGTGTCTGCGAAGGCAAAGGGTGGTGAGAAGAGTGCATCTCCTGCTGTGGGTAGCTCATCGCAGATGGCTACTGTTAACAGCAATGGTGGTTTTGATTCTCCTACTGTTTCCACTGCTCATACAAATGGGGCCGCAGCGGTAACACATCTCGGTGTTGTAGGAATTGGTGTGAAGCGTGTTTTGATGAGTTCGGGAGCAGTAGAAGGAAGCCCGACAAAGAAACCAGCCACCGACCCGTCATCTGATAAAGGAGATGGCAATAGTGCCTCTTGACGTTTTCGATCCTAGATTCTGATAATGCCTGCTTAGTAATTGCTAGTAGAAATGAATGATCATACTCATTGGAGTTATGCAGTTCAAGCAGTTAATGGATGCTTTTAAAACTCGAAATTTGTGATACCCTGAACTTAATTGTATTTTCCGTTTGTTGCTTTCTCTGAAGATCTATTAGACATTGCAACCCAATTTTTTATTCATTAATCTTTGCTTAACATTTTAAATTTAATTTTAGATAAAAACGTCTTAATGAGCTTTATGAGACTATTAATGGACAGATTATGTGCAGACACAAAAGGAAGATTAGCTACACAACCTCACCTAATCATGTGAAAAATACAGAAATCGAAGTGCTTCAATTAGTCTAATCACATGATCAGTGTGTTAGCAGTTTAATAATTAATAACCGAATGAAAATGACAAAAACCTTTAACAAAGATAAAAGAAAAAAAAATCAGTGAGAGTAATAATAAATGTATAACCCCAATACTCTCCTTTAGGGATAGACTCATGGGTTTGAGGGGAGGTTATCTTCTCTCAAAAATTTCAAAAATATATTTTCTTCTCTAGGGATGATTTTTTTATTTAAAAATTTATATAAATTTTAGTTTAAATATATCTTTTAGTTTTAGAAGGTAGGATTTTAATTTAGGTGTTAGGTCGAAGGATTTAGAATTTAAAGTTAGTGTTTAGAATTTTAAAAATAAAACTTAAGTGTTTTTAGGATAAAGATTAAAATTTTAAGAGTTGGGTAATATAATGTAAATATGTAAGCTTATGTAAAATTAGTTTTACAAGAAATTATATCAAGGTTATTCCCGTCATGTCATCCATGAGACTAACCAAATGTATTCATTTTATTAATTTTTTATCTCATCTTTTAATCAAGTGAATCCTCATTAATATTTATCATAAATCAAATTTAATTTTTTTTATCAAGTGACGATTCACTTAATAAAAAAAGATAAAATAAAAAATTAATAAAATAAATACATTTAATTAGTTGATCTTATAGATGATATAACGAAAATAATTCAGGATATAATGTCTCTAATTTTACCCAATTTGTGTATCGGATAATATAATCTATAAGCGAAATTTTGGTAATGTTTTAAATATTTGGGTAAAGCACATCAATGGTCACTAAACTTTTAAGTTGTGTTTATTTTGGTCACCAAACTTTTAAAATTTTCATTGGTGTCACTCAATTTTACTTTCATTTCGGTCCCTCCAATTACCTTTGCTTGGAAATTGATGGCGTGGCTTATTAGTTCTCATTTTTCTTATTTAAATAAAATAAGTTACCCATATACTGCTAATTAAAACATTTGAAAACATTTCCTCAATTTTTTGTTTAGAACCCTAAAACATTTACCCCAAATATTTGAACACCCATTGTCATCAAGTTTAACCACACATCAGTTCCACCACCAACAACAACAACTATATTATCAACCTTAATCCTCAGAAAATAGATACATTATTCGAAACAATATATATGATCATCTCGAGACAAAACCGAATCAAAGAAAAAATTTCATTTTGTTTATTGTTCGCACAAAGATCAGTGCGACCAATGTAGGAAGCTTCATGGGAAAGCTCCAATGGTAACCTTTCTAACAAATCCAAAGATCCTATGTACAAAACTTGTCTGGAACCACTCAAATCTTATTAACAAGTCCACAAGATCTATTATGTTAAATTAAATCAGATTCAGATTTATTTGAAAGGGTGTTTTAATACATAATTATCACTCTAAGGTGTTGATGCCGGTTGTTGGGGTTTATTTTCTTCTTTGCCAACTACTTCTGCTCGTGTAATCCAATGGATTAAGACAAAACATGTATAACAGAATGTCACAGATCAGATCCTCCTCGATTATTCAATATTTGTATGAACATATATTGTCCTAATTTGTGGAAGCTTTGAGCATGGTCTCTCTTAAGTTAGTTTTGCATTAGTATTAATAATTAAGTGAGTGAAAATCTTTTATCTCTTTATGATGCATATTACCACAGCATACAGCCTAGTCACCCATAAACAATGCTTATTACCACGTGACGACAAAATCCTAGGTGGCAACATGGTCCAATTTCCTCGGCCACTTGTTTCTGTCCTCTATTTAAACTCCTCGACTTGCCATTTCCTCTTCAGTCTTTGAGTTCTAAAAACAACAAGAAGATATTATTAAAATCTAAGATCCGAAAATGGGTATTTGTAGTTCTTGCGATTCAACTCATGTAGCAACGGCTAAGCTGATTCTTCAGGACGGAAGGTTGCAAGAGTTTCATTATCCTGTTAAGGTTTCTCATGTATTGCAAACGAATCCCAAGTGCTTCATCTGCAACTCAGATGAGATGGACTTCGACGACGTCGCAGCAGCCATAGAGGAAGACGAGGAGCTTCAACCAGGTCAAATTTACTTCGCCTTGCCTTTGAGTTGGCTTAAACATCCTTTACAAGCACAAGAGATGGCCGCATTGGCTGTCAAAGCTAGCTCAGCTTTGATGAAAGGTGGTGCGGGTGAAAGATCCGGATCTAGACGTAAAACTGTTATTCATTTTGCGTTTTCAGACGAATCTACTCGCCGGAAAGTTGTCTTCCCCGTCGGTGGCAGTGGTAGTGAGAAGAGAGGGAGGAGAAAGTTCAAGGCTATGTTGAGTGCCATTCCTGAATAGGGAGGGGCCGGGTCATATTGGGAAATAACGGTGGTATATTTGTAAATATAACGAATTTAGTTTATTTTAGCAAATCACCAGTGGAAATGGAGGAGGTTGACTTATATTTCTTCTCATTCTTCTGTTTCCCATGCGAGGGTCTTATTACGAAATTAAAAAATAAATAAATTTATATAAGATAGGTTAAGTAAAATAATTTAAAAATAAGTTTACCTTTAAAATATTAATTTTTATTTTTATTGGAAAACTAAAAATGATAAATAAAAACAAATGTACTTTACAAAAATGTCAAGCTTTTTAAAGCGACAATTTAAGTGAAAAAATTTTAAAATATAAAAATAATAATTTTATTAAGATAAAGATAAGAGTGTTTATTGTTCGATTAAAATCAAATTAAATGATCAAATTAAAATTTTAATTTATTAATCAGTTAGTTAATTAGATATTAGATCTGTTAACGATTATTTTTTCATATTTTCACAATTAAGTTACCATGTCTTACTACAAACTCAATTATGGATTAAAATCTTCAGTTTTTACTTATTATATAAAAATACGATTGAAAGTTAAAATCATGAAATTTAAGTTATTCTTTTATTTATTGTTCATCGAAGATCGTTAAGAAACTAAAAATAATCTCACACTCGAATATCGATTTCATCGTTAACTCGATCATGGTATGTTCGTTTATTTTTCTTCTTAGACATCACATTTTTTCTTCTAAATTTCTATGTTTGTATTAAATTTTAATAATATCACTATATTTTATACATGTTTTAAAAAAATAAGATAAATTAATCATTGAAGTTTTTTAACAAGCATGAATCAAGTATTAGCATCCCTAGATACAACTCCTACGTACTTTAACACTTGCCAACTCTATAATTGTAGACGACAGCTTGGAAGAACCCAATGACCAATCATGGTGAAGAACAGGAAGTACTTTTAAGTAATAGGACAAAAGAACTCAATGTCTTCCTCCTCATGAATTGTGACCATTTTACTGTATCTTACACCAAAGTCTAAAACAGCAGGCACATCTGCTATTCACCACTAGGTTTGTTGAGTGAAAGACAACTAAACGAAGATGCCAACCTTGCAAGAAATGTAAACTAAAAGAGTTGAACACGTGAGAACCTGTTTTTCTTCAAATTTGGACAGATTAGCAGAGCTGCGATTAATTATCCAACTTACTTTAAGCATTGTCTGCTCACCAGTTTTTCTTTTTATGTATAGCTTGATATAGAATTCCCTAATAGCAGCCCCTTGCAACTTCCCATGGAATTTGAGCGCTGCCGGCAGTTGGTTTTAATGTAGGATGGAAGGCTAAGTACTTTAAATAAGATCAGAGATTCGAATATTGATATTGTAAATAAAAAAACTAAATTTGAAGAATCATCCTATAATAAACTTATGTATAATCTAATCTAAATTAATCTGTTAATAAATCGAATATCAATAATTTAGGCTCCAAAAAGACTAATTGAGAAGCAATGAGCTTGACAATCATTTGTTGAAGTAGGGCGCATAACTAGAGAAAGTAATGCCGGTGAGAGCCTTTTTCCGCCGATTACGACTTTTCTTACTGATCCTGTGCCTTTTCGCGACTTGCCATTTTGACTAACAACAAGAAAGAAACAATTTAGATTCTACTATAAAAAAAAGGTAACATCGTATGGTCGTACTCTTTAGTTTCTGCAGTTTGATCATATTTTTATTTTAAAATTTTGAGTAAACTTCACAAATGATTAACAAATGATTATCAAATGTTGATTAATTTTTTTTAATTGTAATTATTAATCGTGTATCAAATATCAATAATATATATATTTTTTCTATACTTTTGTTATATTTTTTTAATAAAATATATTTGAAAATAAGACCTCCCTTGTGAGATTAATGCTCTTTGTCTTTTTTTAGGGGCGTATAAGTTTCACTCGGGCGTAAAATCGGACTATCAAGGGATCGTTCTAATACTACTTGTCTTTTTTTTGTAATTCTCTTTTCCTCTTTTCAAGCATGACACTTGCCACAATTTAGTTCGATGTTTGATCCCAGCTATGTAGATTTCACCAACATTGGTTCTTCCTATTGCATGGGAATTGGCAAAGAAAAATAAGAATTACATTACAAAAGATGCTGCATTGTTCTATCTAAAATCTTCAGAAATGGAAATGCTTGCAAAACGCATCATGCCTACAGCCAATCATCTTAGTAATTCTTTCGATATTAGATACCTAAAGGTAAAATTGTGAGGAATCCATACTATGTTCTTGCGTGGTTTTCCTAACTGACATTTTCTAATGCTCCGACCAAGTGATTCGGGTAAAGAGTGTTGGATCATTTCAATGACACCGGCAGGACATAAACTTGAGTCCTTCACAAATGACTCTACAATCTTTGGTAACAGAATTTTCTGGTCTTTGCGGACACCAAATGTAGAACGGATGTACTCTTCTTTTGCAGTTTCCAGCTCTTGAAATACTCTCTTTGGTGTGTAGGCACGGATCTAAAGAAAAAAAGATCAAATATACTTACAAGGCTGATAAAATATATTAAAGGTAAACTGCAAAAGTAACATCTTTCAACTGGTTCATAGACATCCCAGCATTGGTTATAGATGAAATCGTACTGCAGGATCGGAATGGTTTCCCGAGCTGAGGGCAAAATGTAAAAGAGGTTCTTGATGTTCAATTGCATATGCTTGCCTCTCATCTCCAGTTTTAATCTTTGTCCTGGATGAGAGTAATAACCAAAGCCACTACAAGCAGGAAAGCTTTATCAGCACCATCTTAAAACATGAATTAAATCGAATCTCGATGGCCATTTTGAACTGGAGTACTGCTCCAATAAGATATTTAACAATTTTAAGAAATTATAAAGGATCAAAATTGAGGAAAGGAAAGATGAGGCTTGAGATTTACCTGTCCAGGACGAGATAAACGACATCCAAGGATAGAACTCTGTATTGTATCTGCACTGATGGTGTGACCCCCGATGTTATATGCAGCCTGAACAGTAAAGAGTATAAGATAACACGTCCAGTCTAGCTCCATCGTTCGAGAGGTGTAACAGCGAGACATGTTATGCTTACCCTCAACAGAAGAAAGTGTCTCTTCACATTATTTTGTGGGATACCATAAGCCAAAAAAGCCTATTATGGAGGGAAAGAATGACTGAATGCAATCTATTTCATTAAAATTGGAGCCAACACTACTATATAAGATTCTTTTCATCGATGAGAACACTCACGTGCATCGCTAATGAATTGTGGATATTTATCCAGAATGCCAGTTTCTCTTCATGTTTCAACTTCCTAGGATCAATCTCTTCCAGTCGACATATAAGTGACCTATAACAAAACAATTTGATGAACACATGGGAAACTGCAAGAGGGATTTTTCTTGTGACATTTGAATGTTGGAAAGAAGCACCTGAAATTTTGTTGCAAGTGTTCAACATCACCTAGTTTCTGACTATCTCTGAAAATCCATGACACTTCAACCATAGTGCTATATGGTCCACTAAATTCTTTGAGTCCTTCCACGTGAAAAGGGTTGTCTAACCGAACATCAAAAGATGAACTATTTCTGAACCCCGGACTCCACATGTCATCCTGCTCCGGTGGGGAACAGACACTGGCTGATGACATGGATGAATTGGGAGAAGATAATCCATTTTGGATTGGTGGCTCTGCTAGCTTGCAATATATAGCAGCCATGCACTTTATCATATCCTCAGAAAGCTTGTTTGGGGTCTCTGTAACATGGTCAGAAATGCGAGTGCCAAGATGTTCAGCCAGACTGATTATATTCGATGCACTCTGAGCATACTGCAGAGAACCAAGCAAAAGTTACAACCACAAGAAAAACAGATCCTTGAATTGTAGTACCTATTATATGAGAGATCAATTCTCCCATAACCGAACTTGTGTCTCTTCTTGATGCAATCATGGGATGATGATGATGATTGAACAAATTTTCTATTACTTATCTCAAAAACCAACTAATAGTAAACTTTATAAGCTGTTCAGTTTTGTAACACCCAAAATTTTTTCCTAATTTTAAACCCTAGCTTTAAGATTCTTAATTTTTGAAACCCTAATTTTTTTTTTAAGTTTTAAATTGATTTTTTAAATTTGAGGGAAAATTTTTGAGATAAGATTATAAAGTTTTAAATTTGAATTTGAAGATTAAAAGTTTTAAATTTTATTTTTATTGAGATTAATTATTTTTTATTAAAAGTTTTTCTATAATTAATCTTTTTATTAAAAGTATTATTTTATTCTAGTTATTGTTTTATCAAAACTCTTTATTTAATATTATATATTATTTAAAGTTTTAGATAAAGAAAAGAAATTCATTTGAAACTATACAATCTTATATTTATTATATTGTTAATGTGATCTAAATAGAATTTTAATTTTAATTCTAATTGAAATTAGTTATTTTTTCCCTATAAATACATATTTTGGTTTAAAAGAAAACCCACAATTATTTTCTTCCATCAAGATTCTCTAAAGCTTATATTTTCTTTGTTTATTTCGGTGTTGTATGTTCATTCATATTCATACATCATGTTTTGTATTTTTCCAAAACTATATTCTTTACAAAATTATTTATGTGAACCGTATTTTATTTTATTTTTTTGAAATATTACTCTTGAAAAATAATTTTATAAACTGTGTTTTTTTTTTTGCACCTTAGAGATACATTAAGCTTTTTAGCTTACCCCCTCTTAGCTTTTCTCTTACAGATCTTTGAACTTTAGGCAGGTAATGTGGTACTTGGAGGATCTCAAATTTTATTCAGTTTTTCATTATCAAAACGAAACTATTTTTAGTTATTCAAGTTATTATTTATTATTGAGATATTTGAAATATTACGTTATCACTATGATTTTATTTTAAATTAAAGTATAGTTTATTGTGATGTGATGTGATGTAATGTAACAGGCAACCAGCAAAAAAGATATAGTACAACGAAATAAATTTTTTTTTGAGAAGATTACATGCTAAAAGTAGGTTACCTCCATCATGGACACAGGTTGTGAATGGCAGGTCCTTATAGCTTTAGCCAAATTCTCTTCTACAGGTGAATGCGATATAGAAGTCCCTTGTTGATCAAAGGCTTTCCTATACAACGAGAGAAGGTACTGTTCCAGATATACAACTTCCAATTCTAACACAGCAATTTCCTTGATTAACTCAGTAGCTGGCTGTACAAAAGCAGTGTCAACGGTCAAGAGTCAGGCTTGAAGAAAGTATAATGGAAGGGCTAAAAATGGAGTCAGAAAGTAAATTCTAAGGTAAAAGTTGGCATAAATGAAATTTCATGTCCACTAAAATTAGAGGCAGCAAAAAGTTGAACTCCTGCCAGGAAAATAAGAGTTTAGAGGAACTACCTTAGTTGTGGACACTGATGTTTCATTTCTATCTTCATGGAAAGAAGTTCTATAACCCAATGCTGTTTCCAATGCACGACGAACCTCAAATTGGTCTTGAAATGAGGTTTTTCTGTAATCCAAATGTAAGTAGTTAAGAATAATAACGTTAAAAACAAAAGCAAACTCTGTCCTCAAAAGAATGAAGAGAGAAGCTTAATGAGACATAAAAGGAAATGAGGTTTTGAGGTTTCTCTTTGTCTAAATCTTCTTGTTTTGAGAGAATAGGCGCATAGCCAGATGCCCAGATTGTCTCTCAGTATCAAAGAGACTAATGTTTGTCATAGAATCCACACACTAGAAATAAAATAATTTAAAAATGTCTATGGGGATTGACCTTTAACAAGGATCAGTACAGTAAAGATTTAAAAATATTGGATTGTGTGTAATTAGGAGGCTTGGTTTCTCTTTTTGTCTTCATACACAGATTCTTAGGGGAAAGTAGTTTATTTTATGACTGCAACAAGAACAGTTATCCAAAAGCCTTTTATATTGAGATTGCAGAAAAATCCAAAAGCCTAGTCTCTAAACAAATATAGGCTAAAGAAAATAGAGACAATGTTTTAATATGATTGAACTTGAGGGAGGATTCATGATGACTTAGATTAACTGAAACTTTTGGATAATCAATTGGCTGCTGCCTTTAGCTATAATGACAGATTAACATGAGAAAATACCCTTTGATAGGCATTAATGCTTATGAGATTATGGAACTGATTAACATAATCTGTGTGTTTAACAGCAGCATCAATCCATCAATATCATTTCCATGTGATTCTTCCATTGGAGAGCCAAGATTGAGTTTTTGGAGCTATCTGAATCTCTGATATTTTAAGCTCCACCAGCAAAGGTTTGAAATTTTTCCAGTCCTTGTAAACAATAAACAAATGAAACTTCTATTTTATCTTATTATCTTGATTTTTATATAAGCCAGATCATTGAGTAGCTTCTCAATGACAAAGATTTGCATTACCAAGGAAACTTAGTATATATTTTATCAAATGAAACTGACAGACATCCTTCATATAGATCAATGAAACTATCAAGCTGTATTAATGATATTCTTTAATTGAGGATTACAAAAAATGACATCCCCTAATCTAACAACCACAGAGTTCCATGCTTAATTGAATACCGAGATTTTTCTCAGAAAAAAATTGTCAGTTTATAAGCACAATATGAGGGTTAGATTACCCAGGTCTCTACAGTGTTTTTGAATCAAGCTTATATTGCCTCAATAATTGCTAGGTTTATTTCAAAACCATTAAACAAGGCCAAGATTCCTTAGGACCATGTAGATTAATATGAAGAGTTGGAACTTGAGAAACAATTATAAGTTTATTTGAAAGGTAAAATCAAGTGGACTTGCAGGAAATTAGCAGTTCTCAAGGAATCATTTACTATAACATTCAACTTTAAATGATCAAAGAAGACAATTTAGAAATGAAAACAAAATATTATGATATCAAAGGAAGATTGGAAAATTCAGGAACCAGATTCTAAGGAGTACTCTGCTATTTAGGTGCTTATTTGTTCTTTCTGCTACCATTGTTGCTTGTTTCATGTAGAAACAAGACTGCAACTCAAGTTGTCCCGTTATAATATGTTATTCATATATAGCTTATTACAAAATATCTAACATATGTTACAAACATCATTTTCTTGGTTCCTACAGAATTGTTAGAGTTTCTTTACAAGCAATGCCAATAATTCATTTTGAATTAAACAATTTCAAATTTAGAAATAGGATAACTTTGGATTCTTGTTGTTTTCTTCATTGGGCTGATATTTGAAGACCCAAAAGATCCATTTTAACAGGCCATGGAATTCAGTAGAAACAGACTTCAGTGAGATGACTTCTTTGAATATAAATAACATAATGCTTTCTTTTTCCTTTGAGATGGGAGTCTGGGGTTGCTTTCATCTCACAATCAGTAGTTTATTGATTTTTCTAAATCTTTTTTCCCCAACATTATTGATTTTTCGCCCATGAAATTATATATATTTGATTAAAAGGGAACTGATGGTTGCAGCAGAACAAACAACTTGATGAATCTAACCGTAGAGATGTGTGTTTATATTTGCTTTCTCAAAGGAAAAGCAACATAGTAGGTAAAAAGTACTTGTTGCTTTGCATATTAGGTATTTTGGATTCCAAGGAACCAAAATCCAACCTTTTTTTTCATATAGTTAGTGTTCGATGCTAATATGTTGGAGATTTTGGGTACTTAAAATAATGAAAAATCATGATAACACTGCAACAATAACAACAAAATCTACCTGCAGTCTGCTTAGCTAGTAGGCATTGCACACAGTGTGAAAATTGGTGTGGGGCTGTATATTAACAATGGCTTGAACCAGCGAATTCCTTTGTAGGTAAAACAATTCATATATCGTTTTCTTTGTCATTGTCATTTCTCCAGTCAGTCGACCAAACAAAGAATCATTATGTAATGACTGTTTTTTCTGAGAGTTCTGTCAGAATATGCTGATTGAAAAGGCACTTCCCTTCGGTTCTAATTCAAATATATGGTGAGACACAAGTAATACTTTGTACACAGTTTTTGTAGTAGTTTGGGACGGGACTAACATGATTTGAGTACAAGTTAAGATTAGCAAAGATTACTTCAGTGGCAGCTTGTTGCACCCTGTTTCAAGGCTTAATTTCTTAGAAGACAAGAACCTTTCTCACAGCAGATTCCGAAGGAATTTAATGTTGATGTTTGGACTTCATTTTGTTATGACTTGATAATTTGAGGCTGCGTAGGATGGAGATTTGATTATTGGAATTTAGGGTTGAATCCTTTGTCAACATATAACAGTTGGGTGAGTTGAGTTTTCTTGCTTAAAAAGGTTATTTAATTAGGCTAGTGCAAGTTGAACTACAATCTGGTCATGCTTCCGACATTTGGGTGATGAGGGATGCTACTGAAACCTGGCAATTAAGATTGGCTAAAACGATAGGAGATTTAATTAAATTAATAAGTTTTCTAGACAAATTGTTGGAGACAAAATAACAAATTTTAAACATAAGATTTATATTTTTTTACTCTGATCAATTTAGACCAACCCACATCGTACGTCTGGATAAATCTCTTAACAAGAATTTTTTTTACATACATAAAATCTCGAATTCAAGACCTATTTAAACAATATCAAACTATTTAGTACATGAATGTACCGATAAAGGGTATTTTATTTAAGAGGTAGATGAGAAATATTTAAAATTATCAAATCATTAATACACCCAATGTACATACCTAACTTAGTTGAGCAAAATTGACATGCCATAAATTCATGTTCATCAAATTGCAATCCATAGGTTCCAGTTTCGCCACGTGATTGAATGTGACACCTATATCCATTATAGATCGGTTGCTATCACTTCTCTCAATGATACAAAACCCAAAAAAGTTCTGCATAATGTGTATGTGTTCCTGGATACATATCATCTATATATAAAAGCTAGCTGATAAATGGCCAATCAGTGTCACTATAGGTTTGTTGTTAATTGTAAAAATAACAAAAATGGAAGAACATAGAGGATAACCTATTTGTCTCCCTTTCTATCCCTCAAAAAACATGAATATTTTCATGTTATACTCCATAAAGGTACAAAATCTTATGTTTATATATATAAGTGTAAAAGCAAATTACTATACAGTTGTAATATAAACGCCAAATACACAGCTAGCTAGCTTGATGCTACGTTTAACGTTATGAAAATTTGGTTTGTTAATAGAATTGAAGGAGCAAAAGAAGAAGAAAAAGAAATGAGAATGGGATGATCAATGGTGTTTTTGCATTTCAAGAGAATAATATGGAATATGTGACTGAAATTAACAGCCTCTGGAGTCTGTAACCGAGAAAGAAGAAGCCTTATCGGGGATGTTCCCAGCATGGCGTAGCCCCAGAGTGAGAGATACATCACCAGCCGTGGTCCCGAACCTTATTAGAGTTGAACCAATGTCAGTGTTATCAGTAGTGATGGTCCCATAATCTTCTGCAACAATGCTGCTGCCACGATGGCATGTGTCATCGACGCTAGCTAATAATCTTTGGTGGATATCCGAGTCATGATGGATTGTGGGGGTGAAAGGCTGGGAGACGGGTGGCGCCACCTCCGCTTCAGTGGTGTTGTTGGTGTTGGTGGGAGGAGTACTAGTACTAATAATGGCGTTGGTGGCTTGGTTTTGCGAGAAGCATTGTTTACTGATTGCGACGAGTGAAGAATGGTCATTTTCCATGGCGTCGATTTCGGATCTTTTGGTTGCTGGTGCCGTCGTTATCGAAGCTGTAGGAGGTGGTGGTGGTAGTGGTGATGTGCCACCTTCCGCGTCTACTGTGGTCGTTGAAGGCGTTGATGTGTGTGCAATATTGTTGCTGTCCTTTGGTTTCCTTTCTTTATCTTCTCCCTCTTGTTCTTTAGACTCTTGGTGGTACATCTCCTCCACCATGGGTTTCCACAACCGAACCCTGGCATTTATGAACCAATTGGAAACCTGCAAAAAAGAAACAACATACATTTTCATACCATTACACCACACCACAAGCATTTAAAATCCCAGACAATTAAAAACAACAAAAAATCAATTCCATGTTTAACATAAGACAAAACTGATACACATTATATGCAAACCATGCGTATTATATAAGTGGTTCCAACACCAGTAGCTTAATGGTCTACATTATGAACCAGTCCAAAAAGAAAACACAAGTTTTCTTTCCCCTCACATTAATTAAGTGGACTATTCAGCAGCTAGCTATTATAATATCTTTCATTACATGTTGCTCAATGATGTCTATTTCTTACAGAAAGCTCCAAAAAAACTGTGATGATTGGGAGGGGGGGGGGACTCCATTCCCTACAGTCACTGAATTTATTACCGAGTTATAAATTATAAGAGACAAAGGACTAGAATTAGGTGCTTGTCTTTCTTATCACGCTTTGTACCCTCTCGCTACTCCCCTTTAATTAACGCTTAACTAACAATCTTATCAGATTTAGTATTTTTTGCACTCAATTTCTCGGTACTTCATTTTAATTAATCTGGAACAATATATATTGCATACGTAATTTTAATAAGTAAATTTTTTACCAAAAATATTAACGTACATAAAGTTTCAAACTTAAACCTTATTTAAATAATATTAAATTGCTTACAAGTTAAACTAATCTTATCAGTAGATTCTAACTAATATTTCTTCAAAATATTTGGTGTATTTATGGAGCTTTATGATGTGGTTGGTAGGTGTCATACTCAGTATTTGATATGAGAGAGAAAACCAGAGAGAGAGAGGGAAACTTTCATGTCTCATCTATTTCTGTACTTTACTGAATTTCTTCCCCATTCAGTATTTATGTCTTTCATTTCAGAAATCAGAATCTATGTCCCTGAGGGTAAATAATTATAATGAAAAATTTTAATTGTTTTCTATATGGAACAATGAAAAACAATCTTTTTTTCTCCTAGAAAAACACATCAGAGAAATAAAACCCTATTACTGATGCAAAGTTAGAGAAAAGACCAACCTGATTTCTCGATAAGCCAGTCTGTCGAGCCAACAGATGCTTATCTGCATCACTTGGGTACCTGAGAAAGAGACCAGAAAATGACATCAGAGTCATTGCCTAAAACCGTGTAAAGAGACAATCATCATTATGTACCACCATAGATGCGATTGAACCTTTCTTTATTTACCATGCATGGGTGTGAGAATCTAAGAGAAACAAAGATTATAACACACCAGCAGCAGTTTTTGCAGAAGTAAAGAAGACGACAGAAACTCTCAACAACTCTAACACTTTTTCATTAACAAAAAAATGAAAAGAAGAAAAAAGGGTGTGTCATCAGTGGAATGTATGCTTTAATAAAGTTTTTCTTTTTTCTTATAATAAAAAACGATTTTCCGGGCCTTTGAGGGACAAAGTAAAGATAGAAAATAAAGGTCTTTTAACAGCTTTCTGGTTGACGAGACATGCATCTGCAGGACGCTGAGTTACTGTTTCCTCTAGACACAAATCAGAAAGTATGACAAAGTAGGAAACAAAAACTTGGATTTTGTGAGGCTAGTAAAGGTTCTTTTTCTTTTTTTTAATATCCACTGAATTAAAAAAGATGCACATTCTTTTGTTAGACTAGTGTCAGATGATATAGGTAAAGAGGAAAACGTACGGGTGGAGGAAATGTTCGAAAAGCCAGGCCCTCAAAATGTTGACAGATCGTTCAGGCAGTCCCCTTTGGGGTCTCCAAGCTTCATGTTCCATCATACCCATTTGACGGAACGCTCGTTGTTGTCTCAAGCTTTGTTCTAACATCCTTAGCCTCGGTGTCTCTCCTTTGGTTATGCTGGATGTTCCAGCTCCATCTTTTTCACCCAACAGCTCACAGACATGCTTCAATTGTCCGGATATTGAATCTTTAAGACATCTAAAATGCCTCGACATCGCCTTCTGAGCTAGGGCGGTGTAAGGAACCGCTGCACCAAACCCCATCACCAGATCAAATGAGTTCACCACCATTTGCATTTGTTCACAATAATGATTGTATCTCCTGTCCACCTGCGCAGCCAGATCATTTTTTAACATTGTTGTTAATCACAGTTCACGATAAAGTATTGATGTTACTGAAGGAAAGCAAAAAGCCTGACTTTTTTTGACGTTCTTTGCACAACCATGCTAAAGACATAACAATAATAACAAAAAAATGACATGACTTGACTTTGTAAGAGAAGAGAATGCAAGTTCCAATTTGAGAGCTTTGCAACACCCAAAACATCATTTCAACATTACTTGGTTGCTGTTTAAGGAAACCCACCAGAGGATTAAATGCAAGAATCAAAGATTGCTACAGGGTGAAATGATTGTCATTCCTACAGTTTTTTTTCTCTCCCAGTATAGGCTACAGCCAATTGACAACAAAGAAAAATGTGCCTAAAGAAAAACATAGAAAAAGGGAAGGGAAAATGAGACTTGAGTCAACCGAGTTATAATACATCAATGGCTTTCCTCGCAATAGCTTCACGGTAAGTTTGTATGTAATAAGGTGGGCTAATAGTCAACTTCCATATCAGAAGGAACGTCTCACCAGCCTAATAATCACCAAACCATAACCCCAGACTTTAGGAATAGAAAAATCAAAGTGAAAAAGGCTTAATCAAACTCTACCGAATAGATCCTATGGTACTGGACTGCACTAGCCGGCTTTGCGCTATCTGGGTTTTCTTTATTTGAAAATTAAATGGTGAGTATTGGTTAAAAATATGATTATTGGGTCATTGACTCTTGAAGGGGAGAGAGAGAGAGAGAGAGAGAAAAGAGATTAGAATACATACCTCATCAAGCATGGATAACAGTTTGACCTTCCTTCTTTGATGTTCAATTCTACCGGCTGCTGATAAAGGAGGGAGATCCTTTGTCGATGAAGAAGATCCGTCTTTGCCGCCGCCGCCACTACCGTCACAAGTATTACCCGGATTAGAACTAGGGTTTATGTCGTTTCTGTCGAGTTTTTTCTTCTTGAACTGGCCTCGTCCCACGCTACAGAATTCTTCTAACAATTCTTGAGCGGCTTTGCCGTACTTTGAATTCCTCAACACATTGACCATCCCCAATGAGGAACCGTATCCAACGTGAAGCTGATGGTTTTGTCCTACTTCACCTTGCAAATGCAGTGGCTGCTGCTGATGGCTACCCAAACGCTTGTACGGGAACTGAGGTGTAGCAGTAGCAGAAGAGCCTCCTCCTTGGTTATAGTACAGTAACCCGCCATCTCCCATCCTCAATTCTTCGGCTTTGGCGGCTTCCAAGTGTTGCAAAGATGATAAAGATAGTGAAAGGCCTTGGCCTTCAACAACCGTTCCTCCAATTTCACTTGGGTTACCTCCTTCATGGGAACTATCGGGAACCCAAGTGAAATGAGGTGGAAAATTCCCTCCAGGACCTGGTACATTAAACCCTTGAAAAGAAGACGATAGAGAAGATGATGGAGGAGGAGATGGTGACCTTGGCTGTGGATTCATCAGGAAAAGATGCATGGCAGCTGCTGAGTCGGTATTGATGCTAGGTAAGTGCTGTTGAGCTAAACTGTCACGGTTATTGTGGCTCTTCGATTCACCTAACTGTCCCAAATCCCCAACAACAACACCTTGCCTGTTGCTGTACCACTCGTGGGTATGACCCGGTGGTTTTTGTCCTCGATAATTAGCCTGTAAAGGCTGGTCTAATAATTCGGTCGAGGCCGTGATGGCAGCCACACCCGGAGGGAAATAGAACATTTCCGATGATAACATGCCTGGTGTTTCGTAAACAGGAAGAGCATTTGAATCTTCCTCTTCGATCCCTACTAATGGGGGAGGTTGTAGCTCAAAGCCCTCAACTCTCAGTTTACCACTCCGGATCTGTTGTGCTAAGTGAAGTTGCTGCTGCTGCTCCTGCTGTTCTTGGTGGCTTATGGCCGCTGATCTCTCGAAGTCATTCGAGAAGCTGAAGATACCAGCTACTTGGTGATGGTTATTGTAATCTCTGGACATAGAATTTGGTAGAATTTTTGCTCCTCCTGAATTGGAATTTAATGGTGATCCTTGGCGTAGTTCTTAGGAAGAAAAAAAACAAACGCTACTCCCATACCAATATCTTCTTCTTCTTCTTCATGATCTCTCTAGCAACACCTTTTTCGCTGCTCAATAATGGAACCATAAGTTAACTCACAATTACAAACCAAAAATCAAATAACGCCCACGTTGAAAAGCAGTGTTGTTCATCATAAAAAGAAAGACATAAGCAAAAGATGATCAACTTCTCCCAGTTCATGAAAAGTTTATGAAACGGATTTTTGTTTATAAATCTTTTCAAAATTGTTGCAACCCTTTTCATCTTTGATTACACATATATAAAAAACAAACAAACTAAAGTATACGTGTGAGAAAGAGATTGTGTGAATCTATATGCCGAGTGCAGACCTTGTTAGAGTTGCAGAGCCTGAAAGCATGTAAAAGCCCTTAGACATCGTTGTCTCTTCTATGGTATTGAAAGCTTCTTCAATTCTCTCTTTTCTTTTCTTTTCTCAGTAAATGTGTGTGTTTTGCCTCTCTGTCTGTCGTCTCTTTCTCTCCTCTCCTTTGCAGCAGTGGCCCCTTTTCCATGAGATTATTAGGCGAATCTTCTTCGTCCCACCATTAATGGCCCAAACAATTAAAATCGTTTATTTTTAAATAATTATCTAATAACTCTTGATCACTAATTATATATAGGAAAAAGATGATGATTTACCATAAAATAAATTGAGATGAACGATCCTAATTAATTAGGATCACAGATAACGTCACTTAATAATTTTTTTCTATTATTTATTTAAATTTTTTAATCAATTTGAAAATCAAAAGTAAAATATGAGGCAAACTAATTATATAAAAATAAAATAAAAGGAAAGTACAAAGGAATAGACTTAGCCCCTCCCCCAAAGAGATGAGAAAAATATCAGAACAAGCGGGAAGAGAAGGGTAGCTATTGCACCACTCGTTACTCCGCCAATGTTTTATTCCCTTGTCTCAATATTTTTTAAATTTTAACTATAATTTATTTAAATATTTTAATCGAATAAAATTTATTAAAAATATATATTTAAAAACTATTTAATTAAAAAAATTTAAAATATTTTTTTCATATTTTTATAATAATAAATTTTAAATTATAAAAAACTATAATTTATAAAAAATAATTTAAAAAAAATCAATATGTGTCAGTTTTAATGAGACAGAAAACATATTCTAAACCTAGTATTTTTTCTCAATTTTTTAATAATTAATTAAATTATAATATTAAATGAATAAAATAAATTTACCAAAGATTTTAGTATGTAATATATTTTTATATATTTTTTAAAATAGACACCAACACAAATAAATCTGCTCGTTGAATTTCTGTTCCACTTTTGATTAATTGTTCAGTTTAAGATATGTGTCCTAGGAAACAATTTTGTTGAAATTAAAAAAAAAAACATTTCTTTCTTATAAAATAATAAAATTAGAGTAAAAAAACAAAGCTTGAGCTTTAATTTGTTAGAATTTTCTAAATAAATATTAAACTATTTTTATCTTTTTAAATGATTAATTTTTTTATGTCTTAAATTGTTTTTAATTAAAATAGGTACTTTGATTTTAAAAAATAAAAAAATGATTTAAATGTTTAAAGGGGATTAAAAATTTAATCACCTAAAATATGAGATAATTTAAATATTTATTTTGATATTAAATTTTTTAATAGATGAATTTTTTTAATAAAATTAAGTTGAAGAGTGGGGGTATTATGGTAATTTAAAAATGACGTCCTTTGGAAACCAACGCAAACTACCGAATAAAATAAATATCAGTTCAGTAGAAAGTCATTTCAATGATCCAAACTACCACCATCCTTTGATATGTTTAAATGACCAAAGTAGTCTACCTAATCAGGGTATATATTCAGCGATAGCAATAGTTGGTAAGGACAAAAAGGTCCTTTAGGATTTTTTGTATTTATTATAAAATAAAAACTGTGTGGGACAAAGCTATGACGACGATATTGGTTGATATTCTGAAGATGACATCGCACTCCCAATAAGATAATTCAGGTTTAAATTTTGAAAATAATATTATAATAAAAAAATTTACAAATTTTAAATATAAATTATAAAATAAATATACACTATACAAAAAATAAATTAAATGTTTATCTAAAATTAATAATTTAAATCTATCAGTAGAGATGGGTACAAGTTGGGTCAGATTTTCGATCTATCTGAATCCGACCCGAATACAAATAGTTAAATTTGACTCTGACATGATCCAAAAATTTTCTTTAAAAAATCTTATCCGACCTGACCCTAAAATAAATATCATAAATCTAACTTTTACCCGATCAAATCCGAAATATAAAAAAAAAAATTTAAGGACTAATTGTAAAAAATAATTTTAGGAGATTTAATTATAAAAAATATAATTTTAAGGACTAAATTATTAATAAAAATTAATTTTAAAGATCTAATTATAAAAAATATATAGATAAAGTATTATTATTATAATTATTCATAAAATTTATTTTAAAATATGGAAGAGCTAGAAGGGATAGGTAGTAGACTTGACAACCTAAAATAAAATATATTTAGTTACGAATTAATTCAATGAAAAAGATTATACTTTATTGCTCAAACATTTATAAATCTATTATATTCATTAATAAAAGAATATGAGTTTTTTTCTATATTTAATAATTTCTATTTTAAAGTTAATCTTAATATTTATTTATTTTTTATAAAAATATTATGAAATATTATATATAGTTTGTCCACACCCATCTATCAAAATTCAAAAGCAACCTTAATTATCCAAACCTTAAAGTACTTACCTATTTAAGCCGATTCTTTTGTCGGCATAAAAACCACACGATAATAAAATTTAAAAATGATAATTAACGATAGAAAAATTATATTAATTAAATTTTTTAATTTTTATTAATTAATTTAATAATATATAACATTAATTATAAACTCATCTTTAACCATAAATATCTTTCAATATTCAATATCGAACAATTAGGAGAAGTTATATCATGGGTCAGTCCCATTACGTCATCATGGGACCAACCACTAAAAACTACCCACCTCATTAATTTTTAATTTTTCAAGTGAAGATTCACTTGGAAAAAAAATATAACATAAAAAATTTGACGAAGTGAGTAGTTTTTAGTGGTTGATCCTATGAACACGTGATGAGACGGACCCATGATATAATTATTCAACATTTAAATAATAAGGATTAGTTTTTGAAACTTAAAATAATCATAAATCATAATAAAGAAGCCATTAAGTTAATTTATTACCAGGATATTGAAATCAAGTTATATAATTTCAGTTAATATATTAAAATAATGTTCGGGTAAACTATATAGATTCCAATTTAAATATAAAATTAATATGTATTTGATTATTATAATTTTATTTTTTAAAAATATATCACATAATTATTAAAATAATTTTAATATAATTATATACTATTAAAATTTAATAAATGAGGTGACATGATAATTAAAAAACGAATATAATTATACATTTACTCTAAAACAAACATCAAATTTAATGTCTCATTTAAATGTTAATGTCAAAAAAATATAATTTTAAGAAATTTCACATATAAATATAATTAAATATAAAAAATTATATTTCAAAAAAATAATAAAAAGTAAAATTAATATAATTTTAACGTATTTAATTTTAATATATAATAATAAAAATTTTGTTTTTAAAATCAAAAATAGAAAAAAAATATTAGATGAACCTTGTTCACCACGTCATTCATGATATCAATTAATCAAGACCGTTCATCTCAATTTTTTTTAAGATGAATCATCATCTTTTTTCTTACATATAATTAATGGGTAGGGATGACAATGGATCCTGGACCCGACCCGAATCCGTAGATCTAGATTCGTTTTATAGGGTCTGGATTCTAAAATTTTAGACCCGATTTATCTGGGTCAGATCTGGATCTTATGATTAAAATACGGATCTGGATCTGACATTTAAGACCCGAGCCTAGACCCGAATCCATTTATCTATTTATTAAAAAACTCACATTTAGTTTTAAAATATATATAAATATATAATTATAGGTTTTATATTTCACAATATTCTCTAATATAATTTTTATTTATTTATGACAAAAGACTTTTTGAATGAATATATGTTTGTTCTACTATTAACGAAGATTGTGATGATGATGTAGAAATGGTAAATATCTTGACAAGGTATATAAGAAAGTCATTATATTACATACCTTTAATATTAATATTTAAATTTCACAAATATTATTTTCATAAAATAATTTTTTCTCTTTAGTTGATAGTTTATTGTTTGTTTTAAGATGTTTATGATTTAAGTAGTGATGAAGACTAGTACTCTAAAAAGTAAAAGTACGATACTCGATTTGCAACAGTAGAATATTTTATGATCTACATTTCTTAATATTTGTGTTATTCAAAAGATATTTGTGTAATTATTGAGTTTTTTTAGATTTTAATTTATCGTTTTTTTATCCTGATACTAGTTTATTGAATTTAATCTTTTCTTTATCGAAGTTGTGATGTAAAATTATTTAATGATAGTTTTATTACGTTAAAAAAATGTCAAATAGTCATTTTTTAATAGATCCATTTTCGACCCGTTTTAGACCCGGATCCGTAAGATCCATTGTATCTAGGGATGGGCACGGAACCTGAACCCGACGGGTTCTGACCCGACCCAGTCCGATAGGGTCGGATTTTTTGGTGAAAAATTCGGGTTCGGATCGGGTCGGGTTTTTTTTTAAGGGTGGTCTCGGGTCGGGTTCGGGTTTAGGGTGAAAAAAATCCGACTCGACCCGACCCGACCCGGGACTAATAGTGTAATTTTCTCATATATATTTTAGAGATATTTGCAATAATGATCCCTCTTTATATATATTTTATACAATTAGATCACTAAAATTAATTTTTTTACAATTAGGTCACTAAAATTAAATATTTTTACAATTAGATCCCTAAATTTTATTTTTTTACAGTTTAGTCCCTAAAATTTTAATGTTTTTAATGATTCGGGTCGGGTCGGATTTTAAAGCTTAAAAATCAGGTCGGGTCGGGTCGGATTTTTTTCACCCTAAACCCGGGTCGGGTCGAGTGGAGGATGTGATTTTTCGGGTCGGGTGCGGGTGGGCCGAAAATCCGACCTGACCCGTGCCCATCCCTAATTGGATATGGATCTGGGTCTCAATTTTCTAGACCCGCAGATCTAGAGCAGATCTGGATCCATGGTGTAAAAATAAATCTGGATCTGGATCCAGTTGGACCCGATCGAGATCCGACCCGTTGCCATCCCTATTAATGGGTGAATAATTATTAAATAATTATTTGAAGATGAACGATCTTAATTGTTTAAATCATGAAATAGGACAAATAATTTAGAGTTGTAACGTGTGAAAAGCACACATAACTGCTTTCCGGTTTGATAATGTGACGCTGGGCACGTTTCATTAAACTTTTTATTATTATATTTTTATGTAATATGTAGTAACTTATCATGTTTTCAATCCCTACTAGTTTTAGTTGTCAAAACTTTCCATTTTTGTATAAAAATGTTTGAGATATAATACCATACGTTCTTAAACTATAACTTCTTATTTTAAATCGGATTTTAAATTTTTAACGTACTAATTTTGATCCTTAAACTATAACGTATTCTAAATTTATCCTAAACTTTTATATGTTTCAGTTCCATCTTCAAACTATGACTCTTCCTCTAAATTGGTCCCTAAACTTTTAAAACTTTTAAATTTATTCTCAAATTATCATTTATGTTACATCATATTAATACATAATACATATATATTTACATGATAGTTAAAAAAATTATAACGATTTTATTAATAAGAGATATGATTAGCATATGCTAATAATTCACAAATAAAATTAAAATGTTTAAAATTTAGAGACTAATTTATAATGAGAATTATAGTTTGAGGATAAAATTAGAATGACCAAAAGTCACAATGTGAGGACGAAATTGAAATATATAAAAGGTTGAGATTAATTTAAAATAAAAATTATAATTTAAGGGCTTATGATGCAATTTACCATTGAAATTTTGAAGAAAAAAATTATAATTAAATTTTTGAATTTTTATATTTATTAAGTTTTTGAATTAAAAGATTAAATTAATTAAGTCTATTATCAATTTTGATTATTAAATTTTAAATTTAAAATTAAATAAAATAAACATTAAAAAAGTCACGTGAAAATATTGTGATATGATATTATACCAACATATTCAAAAAAAAATTGTAAAGAATTAGATTAAAATTTTTAAATAATTTAATTAATTTAATTTCTTACTTCAAAAACTTAATTAATAAAAAATTAAAAATTTAATTATTTTCTAGATTAATTTTTTTACACCCTTGTTTTTTTAATTAATATTTCGGGCTCAACTGAGATCTACAATTAATTTCTATATAGTGCCAGAGATTTATCTTGCATTATTCGTTTAAGCATTTAAGTTTTAAAGTATTATATCTCTGAATGATCTCATGCATCGACCAATATTTTTTACTAAGACGAATGTACTATGTAAATTGAATGTTGTTAAATATTATTAATATTAAATATTATTGTGAAATTAAAAACAATTAATTACACCGTCGTCAAATTAAAAGTAATTAATAGTGTCATAACATAACAACTAAAAGTACTTAATAGTCTAATAAATACCATACAATTTAAAAGCCATAATCTATTTGAAGAATAAGAAGCAACTAACACTAGTGTCAATCCCGTCTGTAGTCTTGTTCTTCCTTTTTTTTACCGATGATTGCACTATTTTCAACGCTGTTTGTTGACGTTAAAATTTAACTGTTTTTGCTCTATTAGCTTTTTACCTTACTTTTTGTATTTTTTTAATTTTGATTTTAAGGTTTTAGATTTTAGGTTTAGTAGTTTTTTAATGTTTTATAATTTAAGTTTTAGTTTAAAATTTAGGGTTTTAATTTTAGAGATTTAAGATTTGGGGTTTTATGGTTCGGAGGTTTAGGGTTTTATAAGTGTAAAGTTTTAAGATATGGGGTTTTATGGTTCGGAGGTTTAGTGTTTTAAGTTGAGAGTTTTAAGATTTGGGGTTTGGAGGTTTAGTGTTTAGATTTTATGGTTTTAAGATTTGGGTTTTTATGGTTCTAAGGTTTAGGGTTTTAAGTTTAGAGTTTTAAGATTTGGGGTTTGGAAGTTTAGAGGTTTAGGGTTTAGATTTTATGGTTTTGAGATTTGGGTTTTTATGGATCGGAGGTTTAGGGTTTAGATTTTATGTTTTGAATTTAGAGTTTGGTTTTTTATTTTTTTAAATTGATTAAGATTTATATTTGATCTAATTATTTAAAAAACTAAAAGATATAATATATGAAACAAATAATTAAAATTTTATTTTATATAATTTATAATCATAATACCTTTATATAATTTTTAATATTTTAAATAATAAAAATATTTTAAGAACCAAAGGGGGACTAATGAACATGTATTTGTTTATTTATCACTCTACTTACATTTCATTCGTAGATTAATCTTCATAATATTTTTTTACAAATCCTATCTAATTCTAATTATATTTAGGGAGAAGGTAATTAAACTTTATGAACAAGAAAGTATTTTTTAGTGAATTTAGAATTCATAATTTAAAAAAATAAAAATATATCTTGATCGACCTATAAAATATCGTAATTATAAAAAAAAACTAATATATCCCAAATATTGTTAGTGAATTTGTATCCTATAGATTGTCCCGTAAAAATTAAGCCTTAAAATTTTTTGCACTTAAAATTAAGTTTTTAAGCCAAAAAATTGAATTGATTAAACTCTTTGACCATTAAATACATTGTAATTCTATTCTATTGTACTGTATTTATAGATTTTTTAAAAAATTATTATTTTTTATATATATATATTTTAATTTTCAAAACTTTTAAATTATTTATATATCTTTTAAAATAGGCCAAGTCAATAACTTATTAAATTTTATGTATCGAAATTGTTTGAAAGATTTATTTACTTCAACCACTTGATTAGATTGAAAGATTGCATCCGAAACAAAAATACCCAGTCCTCGCCGATTTTCTTGTTGGCTTTCTTTTCACTTTCCCTCACGAGGCCATGAAATGCTAAACTATACATGAGTTTCATGCCGATAGAAAATCTACCAACATGGCAGTCCTTGTATTTTCCATGCTGACAGACATATCGTTTTGGGGTCTGAAAACAGGAACAGACGAGACGTGATCAACAGTTTGAGAAAGGGCATGAAAGATTGCAGCAGAGATCCTATATTGATGATTGATTCCGAAACAAGTCTATGTGAAGGTACATGAAACTGATCTCTGTGAATTTCTGAGATGTTGATAGTGCATAGGATGATGCAGTAGATCTAGAAGTGATGATACGACTCAAAATCACGCAGAGTTGACATGATTTAGGGCTTCTCAGTCAATGTTTTTTCATGTTCATGTTCTTCTCCCATTGAAGGAGACATGATTTGGATTATATACTATACCATAAGATTTCAGAGGAATCTTCTCACACTCACCTGATACTAATCAAAATCACGAAGAGGTGACCTATAAGCACAAGTAATTACATTGTCAGAAACTCTAATTATCCATTGACTAGTGGACACTCTACAGCGTTGACCTAAAAGTCACGCATAGTTTAATGATTTGTATTTTTTTTCAATTTTTATTAATAAAATTTAAATTTTATCAAAGTGTTCATCTAAATTATAAAATTTAAGTCGTGAATTA
This sequence comes from Abelmoschus esculentus, assembly GCA_035048815.1. Classification (NCBI taxonomy): domain Eukaryota; kingdom Viridiplantae; phylum Streptophyta; class Magnoliopsida; order Malvales; family Malvaceae; genus Abelmoschus; species Abelmoschus esculentus. Next base: position 11,935,499 of record JAUCBN010000044.1, read on the forward strand.
ACAGTTAAACCATATATTTTATCTTATATAATAATTTAATGATTTAAATTTTATAATTTGACTTAAAACGCCACTTACAGGTGATTTTTTTTTAAATTTAAATTTTATTAATAAAAAAATTAAAAATATGTTACTTGCGGGTGATTTTTTAAGTTATTTTAATTTTTGTCGTAAATCTACAATCATAAGGCAATGTACCTTATTTTCCTAAAATCTAAAGTAAGAGTGCACTATTATCCTTGATTTTTAAAGATTAAACCACATATTTAGCCATCTTATAAGATTGAGACGTTACAGATTTCTTTATAAGGAAAAATTCACGTCGAATTTAAAATTTTAATTATTAGAAATTGAAACTGAGCATAAATAAATAATATGATTGATAAATAAAAAAGTTTACGATATCAACAAATTTGATATTGATATGAAGTAAATTAAAGATCTAACTCAACACGAAAGATCAAAAAGTTAAGCCAAATTGATTTGAAGATTTGATATTAAATCAAATTAAAAATTAATTAATTTAATATTAACATATTCAAAAATCAATTGAATTGATATTGACCTGATCAAAAAATAATAGTTCAAATATTGACCAGACCCAATCAAAAACCAACAAATCTTATATTGACCCGACCAGAAAATCAATTGATCTCATATTAATAACGAAAGTTTATTGACATGATATTGGTCTGATACGAAGGTTAACTAATCTCGTATTGATATGATTCAAAAGTAATAAATTTAATATTGAATTGATATATTACCCAACTTATGCTAGACAAAACTAATTCGATCTAATTCAAATCAAATTTAAATTGAGTATAGGTACGAACCGAAAAGATGACTCGGCCTGAACCCGATTTGATAACCTATTTGCAATCTATTTACTGAGGGGTTAAAATTAAAACGTGTTGGGTTCAAATTATTTCAACAAAATTTTAAAAATTAAAATTATAGATTGAAAATAAAAATGAAATGCATAAGATTAGAGATGGGTACGGGTCGGGTCGGGTCGAATTTTCAGTCTATCTGAACCCGATCCGAACATAAATATCCTAAACCCGATTTCGACCCGATCCGAATATTTCTTCAAAAATCTGACCCGACCCGAAAATAAATACCCTAAACTTGACTCTGACCCGACCAAACCCAAACTGTAGAAAAAAAATAAATTTAGGGATTAAATTGTAAAAAAAAATTGGGGACTTAATTATAAAAAATATAATTTTAAGGACTAATTATAAATAAAAAATTAATTTTAAGGATCTAATTATAAAAAGTATATAGATAGATGACTATTATTATAAATATTTCTAAAAATTTATAGAAAATTGCATATTTAATCCTGGATCAGGTTGAATCGGATATTTTACATCCTAAACTCGAACCCGACCTGACCCAATATCACTTTAAAAAAATCATCCAGCCCAACCCAATTCTGATTTTTTCATAAAAAAAATCCAACCTGATCAAATTAGGTTGGATCAAAACCCGATCAGACCGGATAAAATTACCATCCCTGGATATAATTTATTCTTTAAAAAAAACCTAAAGAAAAGTTGAAATGGGAGACATAGCGAAGCCAAACTGCATTTCTCTAAGGAAAAAGAGAGGAAACGGACAAACAAAAAGTCCTTATTACTTTAGTGTATTCTTTTTTCTTTTTTGAAAGTCAAAATAATATCAATAGATAACGCGTTTACTCAGCTCATTTAATTAATTAATTAAGCTTTTGTTTAGTCTTAATTTTTTTTCCTAAACTCTCTTCCAAACTATTAATTACTTGATAAAATAGCATTGCCTTTTTTTTCGTTTCACTTTTGATCTGAATATCACTAATTTTAAAAAGTTTTATTTATTTTTTTAATTTTTGGCATCAAGTAATATAAAACAGAAATTATTTTAATTTAATTAATTTATATAATTATATATCCAATGTAGAACGATTACATCAATTATCAGTAAGCAAAAAATAATTATGTGGATTTGATACCATCTGAGCACATGATTTTTCAAATAATATCAATTAAAATAAACGATTAGAGATTTAATTGAGGGAAAAAGGATTACCTACTCCACTTAAGCAATTATTTTATTAATTAATTCAAGGCTTTTAAGTTTTAACCACTAATGTTTTTTTTTTAAATAAGTCAATTATAGTTGTATATTTTCGGTAGGATCAAATAGAGCATATATTTCAGTAGCTGTTGAAAAATTCAAAGTCTAAATAAAATAAATTAAGAAAAGAACAAAAATATTCTAAAACTGTACATTATTGACTAGTGAGTGAGGAATCAGTGTGATTAATTAAACGAGTTTAAAATAATAAACATATTATATGTGATACTTAACGAATTATTTGCCTAACATTGGTTTCTTATGTATTATTAATCGAGATAAATTTTTGATATATGGACTACGTAACAATTTATATATTTATATTATAAAACTAAAATTTTAACCTAAATTTTAAAAATAAATCCTACACTTTAAATTCTATATCGTAAATTTCAAATATTAGTTTTTGTTTGATAGTCGTAATGAAAACTAAACAAACATGAAAATGTTTATTAATGATAATAACAATTAAACATTAAATAATCAATCTCAAATCTTAATTTGATCAACGACTTATATTTAGTAGATTTTCTAACAGGTCCATGTGATTAAAGGGCAAATGTTAAAAAGATAATGTTGTTGGGGGACCCAAAAATATCAGCTTAATTCGTGGTTGCAAGTAGAGATCTGGAGAATGATAAAAAATAAATAAACATATTCGAATCAAACGATTTTAATAAAAATGATATTTATTTTAATAAATTATATAATGAATTATTGGCAAAGTTTGAGAAATAGTAGTAATATTTTGATCGCACAATAAGGTGCATGTAAAATCTAGGAATCCATGTAATCCAACCTGTCTTAAATTCTTGTGTAAAATTATGTGTAATAATATTAAACCAGACATGTTCAGCTCCAACATTATAGCTTTTCAAATTGTCTCAATCAATGCCCTTGAGTTTAGGTCATAATTTTCTGGAAATATTCATGCAATTATATCAAGTAATTCAACATGCCAAAAACGTTAAAAGGGAAAGCAATGAACATAAAAAAAGTGAAAATAGTTTGATCTCTACTTTCATGAGTAGCCGTAACTATTTTATACACTGTTCTCAAGAAGAAGAAGAAGAAGAAGAAGAAGAAGAAGAAGAAGAAGAAGAAGAAGAAGAAGAAGAAGAAGAAGAAGCTTATATTTAAAATATTAATGGCTTAATGCTCAGCTTTAGAATCTTTTTTTCCCACTCAGATTCATCTTTTTCTATAAGTTCCAGGGCATCATTGAAACTAAAAATCTCAGCCCAGAAAGGGAGAAAGATCCCCCAAGAACAAAAAAAAGAGAGAAGATTTATTGCTGAACATATACCAATATTCTAAGATTCCAAAGCAAAGGGTGTTTGCAGCAGATCATAAGGTGCCCATAGAGCATCCAAAGGGCAAGGCCGGTTTGCCTCGAGTCTCGACCATGGCTTCCCTTTCCCACTCCAGTGCAACAAACTGACCGGACCCGGATGCAAATCTCTGCATAATCCTATATAATTGTCGCCTCCGAGACCATGTTGGTTCCATCTATGATCTACGGGTGCTATTTTCCCTGCAAACACAAGCAAAAACGGTGGCAAAGATCCCAACTCATAGATCCTTATTCTCTTCTGAAGCTCCATCCATTCAATGATTTTCTTCGTGTAATCTCCTTCACGCCATCTTTGCAAGTCTATCACCATTACCCCAGTGTTGAAATAGCAGGCTTTCCGATCCGCAAATGTTAAAGATAGTGTAGGGTTTGACCAGAAGGTTGGGGTGAAGTAGGAGGTGAAGTTTGCGTTGCAGTACTCGGGTGCGGCCAAAACGGAGTCTTCTCCGAGCGGTGTCGCTGCGAGTTTACCGATGTCGTCGACGAGGACGAGGTCGGAGTCTAGGTAAACAACTCGGCGTACGCACTGAGGGATGAGGTTACCGAGGTAGTTGCGGGCGTAGTTGAGAGGGCAGTCGAGTGCCGAGCGAATGGAGGTGGAGATGAGACCGGACACGGAGGAGGAGTCGTATGGGTAGATTTGGAATTTAAGGGAAGGGAAAGATCGGGAGATCGTGTAGCGGAGGTTATGGTGGTCTGCGGTAGCGGAGGCGACGAAGTGGAAGATGATGTTCTGAGGACACGAAGAGTGTTGTAAGATGGATAAAATGGCTGCCATTGAACCGCGCAAGTAGGCTGCATCGAGGGTCATTGCAACGTGAACGGCTTGAGTTGAGCACATTTCGTCGGTGCCATTAATGTCGATGGAGGTACAGGTTGGAGCGTTATAAAACTGCGGAGCTTCTTTGAATCTTTGGTAGTTGGTGGTGGTACTATCAGCAATAGTGGCGGAGACAAGGAGGAAAAGGAGGAGGAGGTTGTGTCGGTGGAGGTGATTTTGTGTGACTCTTAATGCCAGATTGGACATTTTGTTTGTGTGAAGGACTGAGTTGCTAAGATTTTGTTGGTTCAATTTTGATTTTCAATCTTTTAGAGTAGGGCAGGGCCAGGGTAGACATCAATGATTTCTGCTGCTGTTGGTTTTGTATTTCAGGTTTGGCTGAAAGGGTTTTGAACCCTATTAATACTAGTAAGGCTTTGAAACCGAGTGAAAAAAATTATAGGGATAATTAAGAACAATATATTAATTTATTATTTAAAAAAATTTTAACGAGACATATTATAAATTATTTTGGGTATGATTTATTTTAATATAATCATACATTTAAAAAATATATTATTTTTATAGATAAAAAATCTTTAGCTTCATATTTTTTTCATCTACTTTTTAAAATGAGAAATATTATAATATTTATTAAATAATATTTTGAGCCAAAATTAAATATTTAAATATTTTTAAAGTCGTAGTTACTTAAGTTTGTTAATTTTATTTATCCTAGGTCAGTTTTAGGGTTACATCTAATGTAAATTTTATATTTTGTGAACAATTATTGTTCTTAATTATCTCATGATTATTCAAATTCGATTTCACTAAATATATAATATACTTAATTGAATTTATATAATATCCTTAACCGAATTAAAATTATATTATAGTAGAATTTATTAAAAAATAAAATAATTGTTAAAGATAAAAATCTTCCTAGTTCTTACTGAGAGAGACACATTTATATTGAAATGGACGAAGATTACGTGAAACCAACAAAAATTTAATTATTTGACTTGGATTTTCCTCATAAAATGACGTGCCAACGATTTAGTTGAGCCATCGTTGTCATTCAAAAGCTCTAACATGCCATTTTCTTGCCCTAAATCAAAGGATTGGCTTCACTAAATAAAAGTTAAGCTTGTCGATATATCATTTATATTCTTAATTTTAATATTTTATATTAAAATTTTATGATTATTTAATTTAAATATTAATTTTGTTTAATATTACCTATTTATTAAGCTCAAAACATCATTACTTTGTTTAATATTGCCTATTTATTGATCTCATGATCACCTGCTTATAGTTATAAAAATATTTTAATTATTTTTTTCTAACTCGATCCAGATATTCCGCAGAACATTTAATGAAGAGGGGTCTTTGTGTCTCGAAGCTTAGATTTATTAAAAAAAAAAAATTATGTTAAAAAAAGAAAGGGACACGTAAGGGGAAGGGATGAGAGACAGAAAATGAAAGATGCCACGTATATACAAAAGTGCCACGCAAGCAAGACATAGTTTTCAAAGAGGAAAAATCGGAGAAATTATATCATAGATCCGATCATGTCAGCCGTGATTTCATTAATAAAAATTACCTACTTCACAAATATCTTTCAACTCATTTTTTTTCAATCAATGAATCTTCATTCATTTTTTTCATATCATTTTAAAAATATAATTTCTATAAATTATATTAATGACATGGCTGATTAGTGGTGGAATGAGTGATTTTCACTGTTAGAGACCACGGTTGACGTGATGAGTCGGACCTATGATATAATCTCTCAAAAAATTGAGTCTCGTCCCGAAAAATTATATTTATAAGTAAGTTTACCACGTCATTTATAAACCAACCATTAACAATTATTTATCTAGTAAATTTTTTATTCGTATTTTCTCTATTTATCGTTAATTCATTTTAAGAATATTTTTTAAGTAAAAATTTATTTAAAAACATAATAAAATAAATAATTTTTAATGAATGATCTCATAAAACGAATTATTTTTTTAATATTCGATATTCAACACATCACATGCTCCAAGAAGAAGTGATGTTTGCATAGCAACAGAAATGTAAGGTTTATTATTAGAGTTTGATTGAAGCTAAGAAAATGTGTACACCCAAGCCATGTGCCACACATGACGAACTCCCCACACAACCTTTCTAAATCTAAATAATTATTGTCTTTTTTAATCACTTTCAATATAAATATCAAATTTTATCACACTCACAATTTTTCATATAACCAAACATTATATATTTACAAATATATTATTAGCATATTGGTAAGATAGATAAATTCATTGATTTTGTGTTTATTTTCAAGAAAAAATATTTTTAATTATTTTATTTAAAATTTGTATAATATTTGAAATGGTTAAAATATTCTTATTAATTACCGTATAAATTTTAACGTGTATTATGTTTTATAAAGTAATCAATTTAAGATGATACAAAATAAATAAAATAAACTTTAATTTAGAAATAATAAACTGAACAACCAAACTGGATTAAAGTTGAGATGTTGAGGTTTGCGAAAGAAATTTCACTAAGACAATTCGGTCATTTCGATGTACTTGAGTTGTTTGGTCGTAGGTCTCTTAAGATACAACAACAGGAAGATCTTCAACAGAAACAAGAATTGTAGAGATCTCGAATTTTAATTCTTATCTTAACCAATCATCGTAAAAGAAAATAAGAAAGAAAAGATTTTGAGTGTGATGAAAACTAAAAATCTCATTCATATTTATAGAAGAAAAAAAATCAAATCGAGTGAAAAGAATAGTCCAAATAAATATTTTCTCTTTTTAATTTTAGAAATAATATTATATTAATTCGAATATTATTATAAATAATCAATTTTATTGATTTAATATTCGTATTTAAAGAAATCATATACTCTTCTTTAAATTTTGAATATTATAAAAAGATAAATTATTTAAGAAAAAAAATAATCACAACAGATAAAACATCTACAAAAAGAGCTTAACATGTTTGAATATTCACGTCGTTCACATCGTACGGGTATGACCCAACTTGAATAAAATTGGTTTTATATAATGCAGGTAAAGTATATAAGCACTTTCCACATCATTTATCTCATCCATGTGGGATAAGAGTTTTTTTTTTTATTTCTTACTCTATTCACAACCTCTTGAGCATCAATTTATCATTCATCACCCAACCATTTTGAGTATATGAGATATCGTTATAAAGATCTCATAGAGTAGAATAAGACTCAACAAATTTCTTATTCAAATCTTCATCATTACTCTTTCGAAATATGATTTGAAGTTACCCATTTTCATTTTTTTTTCAACATTATATAATTGTCATGTGTCTAAAATCGTTTTAGTAAAGCTTTTAATGTGTTGTTTACTTAGACGAATCAAAATCTAAAACGACACGATTTTAAACCCGTGACATAATCCTATAATACAGCAGAAATGATAATTTTGAGGATAGTAATGGGACATGCAAAAATTTGTAGATGAATTTAAAACGAAGGTTACACTGTGAAGAGTAAAAAAACCCTCACCAGTCCATCCAACTAAAACACCTGATTTGATGAACATGGAACTGCTGCAGACAACCAACAATATTAGCAGTCATTCACTGTCATGTTAAAAAGACATCATTGCTTCTACAGATCCCCTAATGGTGCCTAATAGTTGGATGTTGGTTAGATTCATATGTATATCTGTAAGATCAAAACTATAAATCTGATTCAGACACAAACTCATGTTTTTCATATGGATATCTGATGGATCCAGGGCCAGGATGTCCAATAAGTGGCTTATCACAAAGATGCCAACATCCAGCAGGATCAACAACATAGGATTACCCAAAAAAACAAAGAAACAAAAGAACATTTACTACAAACATGAGTAGTAGTTGTAACTAAAGCTAAACCAAACAAAAGAGGGATCTTAATAGGGGAGATTAAGCAAATTTGGGGAAGAATGGAAGGTTTAATAACCTAATTGTAAAAAAATCAATTATAGGGACTTAATTGCAAAAAAAATAATTTTAATAACTTAGATCTAATATTTTCCCTCTAAACATGAATATCCAACCCAAACCCTACTTAACTCCACTAGAATAAAAAGGAGTTGGGCTTTATACTTATTTATTTTTAAATCCAATTAGGAAGATATTGGACCACTTCTCCATATACCATACTCAAGACCCAAACCATGAATTTAAAAATTTCTTACAATATTAGGATTTAAACTCTTGAAGGACTAAATTACTAAAAATAAAAAACTTCCTTTCTTATTTGATGACTAGTTTGTGATTTCTAAAACCTATATGTTACCAAAGTTAAGAATCAAACTTAGAGGGTGTATTTAGAAAATTTTATACAATTTAATTCGGATATGATTATATAATTATATCATGTTTAGGTAATCATCGTAATGATAAATTACGTTGAATTGGATGTAATTAGAGCCTTTAAGTTATACTCTTTAATGACGGTTTTCAAATGGTCTATTTAGTTACTAACCAAACCGAACTATCCGAAACAAAATTCAAATAACATCATTATTATTTTTATTATTTGTTTTGTTGTTAAATTCTTCTTATTGTCTGATCTTGGGTAGGTGAAACAGACAACTTGATGCATTAATGGTGTTAGGTCTTCTTAGTCGTAAGACTATCATACTGAGTTACAGACTGATGTTGTTGGTCTTCTTAATACCATCATTATTATTTTTTTTTCTTCAAAAGTAAAACCTTTTAATTAATATTGATAATAACACGAATATTTTTGTATATTATAAAATAATTTAATTTATTTTATCCAAATTTTTGTTGGATTTTGAAAAAAAATATGAAAAAGATGCTAAACGTTGGCATCAGGACATTAACTAATTGATTCGTTGAAAATTGGAAGCTACAAGCTTCAATTTTGGAATATTTGTATCTAATTAAGTTCAAAGTTCATTTATTATTTTATTTGTTTTATATTATTTTAATATTTTGGTTTTTTTTTTTTCAATTTTTAAAGTTTTACTTTAATTAAAAGAGATTAAATTATTTACTCTTAAATAATTTAAATAAGTAATTTAAGTTATGTATCTGACATCTTAAATCTGTAATAAATAAGTGAAAACTCTTTTGAATTTTCTCCACCAACAATTTTATTTTCTCCACGAATACGCTAATAAAATAAATTAAAAGTTTAGTGCCTGTAATAAAAAATTTAAAAATTTGATGATCATATTAAAAGTTTCTGAAGTTCAAGGGCTACTAATGTAGTTTACCCTAAAGATAATTTTTTTAATCAAAACCTAAATCACGATGATATGTCTAGGGACAGAGTTAGAATTTAAAATTGAGAGGGCAAAATATAAATGTTTATAAGTGGAGTAAATTCATAAAAAAATTTAAAATAAATAAATAAAAGACAAAAATACAAATAAAATTTTTTCGAGAGTGGGATAAATTCATGATTTGATTTTCTGTCATGAAAAAATTAAATTTTAACTTATTTAATCAATTCCAATTTTAATTTAGCCAAAAGAAAATAATATATGCAAAATATTTTATTAAGATAATATTTTAATGGCAATTTTGAGTAATAAAAAAGCAAAAATTGGGTGTGTGTTTTAAATTCTGAAACTTATTTTAGTCTCATAACTCATTTTTTAATAAATAAAATAAAATTTTGATTTAAATTTTAAACTTTAAATCTTAAAACTCTATCCAGTATAAATTTAATAAAATCATATCAAGAGACGATGACATACATGGATAGCCTAACTCTATTGTCAAGCATAAATAAATCTTAAATTATTTAATATCATATCATGTAGTTTTATTTAATATTACTATGATGTCAAGCATGAACCGACTATAAACCTTAATTTAAGTAGGGTTGGCAAGTAAAAGAGATAAGAAAAACGAGGAATAAAATTAAAAAAAAATATTTTTAATATTTAATTGAATAATTATAAAATTATTTTTATTAACCTATCATTATATCAAATAATTTAAATTATTTATTATCAATCAATTAAGAATTTTTATACGCAAACATAATAAATCTCAACAGCTTAAGTTAAAAGAGAACTATTTTTATTTTTTTTTTAATTTAATGTTTAAATTTAAAATTTTATTAAGAAATTTTAAAAATTCTAGAGGATATATAGATTGAAATATTCAAATTCTTTGTAATATTTTTAAAATATTCAAAGAAATCAAATTAAAAAATTTCAAGGACTAAAAGTCAATTCTCCTTTTTTTTTATGGGTGGGTGGGGTGGGGAGGGCACTTTCATGACCTCTAGAAAGGATCCATCCTTATTTTCACCCAAATAAAATATTAAATGCTAAATTATATTAATAAAAAATATTTTTATTTCAAAATTTAAATTTATATATAATAAAATAAAACAAATATTTTTAATTATTAAATTAATTAATAAACTTTATTAAATAATTATTTAATCAAATATCAAGGATAATTTTTTTAACCTTCTGCATAAATAAAATGAGCAAGGGTCATCAGCAATTGAATTGTTTATCATGACATTTCTTACATTGAAGGTTTTGTCCCACAGTTTGGTAAGAAAATAATTTTTTATGAGATTTTAACCAATAAAAGGGAGCTGAAAACGCATAATGTAAATGTGCTAATTTAGATGGATTAGTCTCAATTAAAGTGATTAAGTTTCAAATCATGCTTTAACAGAAGCATAATTATAAATAAGTTGGAACTGAGACGATTTTTTTTTCATATTATAATAAAAAATCTTGTTATTTTTAAAAATTTTAAAAACTAAATTAAGGGGGGAAACACAATACATATTCACTAATATGGTAATTACAGGTTAATTAAATGAGGCAAGGAACTGATTCATTTCTATAAGGTAAAAACTGGTTATGGCTTGACCAAGTAAAAAAGAAAACACACGTGTAAACAGGACAGACCACACGTGTAACAAATCAGTACCGACCACCTCAATCTTCTTACATCCAAAGTATAAGTGCATGGGAACCAGACAATAAGGAACCACAGTACTACTCCTCGATCCATTCCTTTTAATTTCAATTAAAACATGTGAAAAACAATATCCCCATCCTCACCGGAAGATATACATTTGAAACCGTCGATCATACGCCGCAGCCGTCGACGCTATGATCGCCGTCGTTACTTACTACCTCTCCCAACACCCTTCTATCGTCGCCTTCCGTTGGAGCCACACTCAATCATGGGGTTCCACCTGGTCCTTTCTCGTCACCTCCATCGCCCTTTACCTCATCATCTCCTCCTTTATCCACTTGTTTTTGTGCCTACTCGTTCGACGCGGTCGATCTGTCTCCCTCGGCCCGATCCCGGCTCTGCATAGTCTTGTGATGAGCGTCGTCTCTGCTGTGATCTTCGCCGGGATCCTCCTCTCTGCTGCGGCGGAAATCAAGGAGACGCGATGGTTCTGGCGCCGTTCGAAGACCCCATTCCAGTGGCTCCTCTGTTTCCCCCTCGGAACCCGTCCTTCCGGCCGTGTCTTCTTCTGGTCCTACATCTTTTACCTCTCCCGTTTCCTCCACATGTTCCGTACCATCTTCTCCATTTTCAGGACCCGGAAATTGACCTTCTTCCACCTTTTCAACAATTCCATACTCACCATCATGTCTTTCCTTTGGCTGGAGTTCTCGCAGTCGTTCCAAGTCTTGGCAATCCTGTTCACGACTCTCGTTTACGCTGCCGTCTACGGCTACCGATTCTGGACGGCGATAGGGTTACGCAGCGCCTGCTTCCCCTTCGTGTTGAATTGCCAAATCCTGTTGTTGGGCTGCAACGTGATCTGCCATATCGGGGTTCTGATGTTGCATTTCATGAAAGGCGGGTGCAATGGGATCGGAGCTTGGGTTTTGAATTCTGTTCTGAATGGGCTGATTTTGTTCTTGTTTCTGAAGTTTTATGTTCAGAGCAGAAGAAAAAATGGCCATCGCCATCAAACGGCGGTGCTCGGGGAAATCGGCAACGACAAAGATTTGTGATTACTTAGTTTAACATCTTAATTTTGTAAATTAAATGGAAAATAAGGTTTTTAATTATATATACTTTATAATCTTCTTCTTCTTCATTTCTGTGTTTCAGTTTATCTTTTTCTCAAATTTAATTTCTAACACTTCACTCCTAATCCAGTTCTGTTCCATTGAAAGTTACATGTTTTTATATAATGGATTGTTATATATTTTAAATATAATAGTGTGTTTAATGAGGAGCCAAAGAATATTAATATTTGTACATGTAAAACATATTTAATTTTTAATTTGGATTTGTTTTTTTAATACATTTATTTATTTTTAATTTATCAATTAATTAATCTAAATAGTTGTAGAGGTGACAAATAGATGTTTGGGATTATTTTCGCTTGTTTTTAATTTGAGTTGCTCCCAGATCAAATTATTTTTTGTTTGCGTTGTTTTTCGACTTCAGTTAGTTTTAGTAATATAATGCATTGAATTAAATTTTATGTACACTTAAGAAAGAAGTAATCAATATATAACAATTACGTGGACATCATTATTTGTCTTAGCTGATAATGAAAATTTAAGGAATAAATATTTTTTTCACACAAACCATCAAGTTACACAGTTCATTTAAGTTGTATTTTCTTATTTGAATATCATAGTTACGAAACCGTATCTAAATTACATAGCCTGTAGATACGTCATACATGCTCGCTTTCACAGTCCAAAGTACAAAACCTTGATTAAGTGCACATGCACTGACTTTAGGATATCCGAATTCTTTTTTACACGCATAAGCAACATATGCTCTCCCGAACAGTCTACACATCTTACCAAAAGATAACGAACACTAAATCAAAACCATTAGCAAGTCTAAGACATGCTTTTGATAATCCAAGTTTAGTATTTCAAAACTATTAACTCAATCATATAATTCTTATTAAATTATTCATTAGCTGAGGCCTTTTAAGTATTCTAACATCCTTTTAGCGTATATAAACACCCCAACTACTATATGATATTACCCGATCCACTAAGAATCTTCAACCAAGAATAACACAAGGAAGCCATGTAACAATTGTTAAGTAATTTGCTATAAATTCACTTATTGAGGTATTAAACTCAGTTTATTAGTTTTACAGTTCATTTTACATTTTTAAAGACCCATTGAAGTCTTTATCTTGAATTATAGAGCCCCGAACACTAACTCAAATTCTTGGACAATTACTCTGCGCGTATCAATACGTGATTTTTATATTAAAACAACAAGTTTCTACCTTTTCCTCTTTAACTCAAGCAAAAAAAAAAAAATGAAAAAGAAGAGATAATAGCCAAAAATCTTCTTTTCTCCCTCTTTTGTGCAAAGAGACCTCAAGAAATTGGCTAGCTTTTGCCTCCCTTAGAGGAATTATACCTTATCCTTCTTTAACCAACACAACTCAAAATCTAGCAAGACAAAACCGAGTTTCAACATGATCCAACAAATTTAAACACGTGATTCGATTTAAATATTATAGTTCGAGACAACATCCGATATAGACTTAAAAAAACTGAATCGTTACATTAATTTTATTTTTTATAAATACATTATAATTATAATATTTACTATAATTTTAATAACAATTGATGATTATTATAAAAATAAAATAGAATGTATACTTATGGTAGATGGGTCATGTAGACAGGATACAACGTATGGTTTTGTTGTGCTAGGGAATCTTCCATCTTTTGTTGATGGAGATGGGGCATGGGATTTTTCTCATCTCTTTGCCTACGCAAAGAGTTGTTGAACACTGCAGTTCTCAGAATTTGAGGTGATGTCTTCTGCCACTACAAGTTCCAATTTGCAGTGCCAGTGGGGGGAAGTTCAAAGATTTTGATCATAAAAAGTTACTCAAATTTTTTATTATTATTTTTTAATATAATTACCGTAAAAAGATTAAAAACCCAAATAATCAAATGGACGGTATAAAATAAATCTGAATAATTTTATAAACCCTAAATCATTACACAACTGACGGGTGAATTATGAAGCAAAGATCAAGTAAGAACGAGTTCAGAATTGCATATGTTACCCATGTTGTTAATCATGATTTGACGAGGTCTTTGATTTGATTGGTTAGTACTGTTTGAGCTTACCTGATAAACTATAAACCCAAACAATGGATTTGGTTCGGATCCATTCCCATTTCTAGTGGGCCAAGACAGAATAAAAAGAGAATCCTAAATCTTTACACACTGCTCTTCAAGGACATAAACTTTTATTATTACTACAATATGGGCATTGTTTAGCTTACAAAATTTAGATTTAAGTTATTATATTTTTATTAAAAAAATATAAAATAAAATTAACTAAACAATTAATAATAAAAATAAAAATGTGTAAAAAAGCAAAATTATTTTTAATAAAAATTTAAAAAATATAAATATAATATAACAAAACTAACAATAAAAAATTACAAACAATCAATAATTAATATCAAAATTAATGTTGAACCATGTCTGCTAAATATGTCTGCAAGAAATACCTCTTCCTTGAAGTTGAATAGGAAAGTTGAACCAAAATTAAAAATTTACAGTTTTAGACTAAATAATTAAATAATATGAATTATCAAATTAAAATATTATTCTAAACACTCAATTTTATGCATAGTCTAGTGACCAAATTAAAATTTTGACATTTTAATTTTATTGGTCAAAGTCTTAACTTTCTTATATCTGCTGAATGAGATGAAAGGATTATTTTTAAGAAAAAATGATGTCAGAATTTTAACTAAAAGAACAAAAATAATTTCTTTTTATTAAACATTGGAATTATTTTAAAAAATAAATTATTTATACTAAATGTAAACATCAAGAATAAATTCCATCTTCTATAATTATTGTTATCCATAGAAACAAGATGCTATATAAAATGCCAAGTCTTTACAAGGTAATTAAAAAGAATTAAATGAAAAATCAACCCTTAAACTCTTTAAATTATTTTGGATCAAAGTAAATTCTTAAATTATCATTTTTGATAATTTTAAGTTTAATAGTTATCTAAATCAAAAAATTATTTCGGCTAATAAGATATTAACATATTTTAATTTTTTTCGTCACTGAATAATTTAGAGATTAAAAAATAACGTGATTTAAAAGTTTATTTTAATCAAAAATGATTTAGAGACTTAAAATGACCAAAATAATAACTTAAGAATTTATTTTGATGAAAAATTACGTTCAAATATTTTAAAAATACAATAATATTTATTGTCTTCGACTATATTTTTAATAAAAATATCACTCAAATTCTATACTTTCTATACCTTTTTATTTTTTATTTTTATGCTTTAAAATCCTTTTGAAGACCAAGTGGATTCATTGTCTGCTTAATATGCCGGCAAAAAATAACTCTTCATTGAACTTGAATAGGAAAATTGAATAAGAAATAAAAATTTAGTTTAGATTAAATAATTAAACAATATCAATTAACAAATTAAAAATATTCATCAAAACGTTCAACTTTAAGCATACTATAGTGACTAAAATAAAATTTTGACATTTTAATTTTATCTGTCAAAATCCCAACTTTCCTATGTCTGCTTAATGAGATGAAAGGGTTATTTTAAAGAAAAAATGAGGTCAAAATTTTAAATAAAATAATAAAAACATTTTTTATTAATCAATTAATTATAAAAAATAAATTACATTATATTAAATGTAAACATCAAGAATATATTTTATTTTTTATAAATGTTGTTAGCCTTAGAAACAAGAATACGCTACAAAAATCAAGTCTTTAAGAGGTAATTAAAAAGATTTAAATAAAAAATATAAACTCTTAAACTATATATTTTATTTATTTTTAGTTAAAATAAGTCATTAAATTATTATTTTTGATATTTACGGTTCAACTTTTCCATAATTTATAAAATCAAAAAATAAATAATAATTAAATTATGTAATTAAGAATATAAATAATATATTTTAATTAAATTTTTTAATACTAAATTTTATTAAATTTAAATATTCAATAGCATCATTATTTATTTAGATTTTCGTTAAAACATACAAATTAATTTTTAAAATTTTAAAAAATATAAAAATATTTAAAAACAAAAATATAATTTTCAGCATAATCTTTTAAACTTTCTTTAATAAAAATATAATTTTAATTATAATTTAATAATTTAACATATTTACACGTTATTTTATAAATATATCATATGGATAACTTGATAAAATAAATATTTAAATAATCTTATATACTTTAAATCAAACATTTCATCTTATATTCCTATCTAATAAGTCAAATAAGATAATAACATTTCTAGTAATATGTCAAGTAATATTATATTTTAATAATTTTATTCTAAAAATTAATCATCTTTTTTCTAGGGGTGTTCATTACCGAGTACCCGATTTCTTCGGATCATAAAAAATTGATCGTGTCCCGACTCATTTAAATCGGGTATTCGTTATCGGGTACCCGACTAATTGGATAACATATACCCGTAAAATCCGAGTACCCGACTAATCGGGTAATGGATACCCGGTTCATAATTATTATTTTGTTATTTTAAAATTTAAAAAAATACATATTAAACATGTAAATTTTAAAATTTTATAATACATAACCAAATATAAAAATGAGTGATTTAAAGTTAATTTTAGAATATTTGAATTTATACATACATTTATATTTATTAAATTTTATCATTATAATAACGTTAAAAGTATTAATCTCGTTTTTTCTTTCGGTATTAATAAATTAATAAAAATATATTTAAAATTTAAAAGTATATAATACAAACATAAAATTAATTTAGAGATTTAAATTTAATTCTAGGTATAAATATTAAAAAAATCTAAAATAAAAATATAATTTAAAACCAAAAAAATATAATAAAATTAGGTCGGGTATTCGAGAATTAAAAATTTTCGGTCCCAACCTGACCCAATAATTCTCGGGTCGGGTAATTTTTTCCTAAAATCGATATTTTTGCTTTGAGTCGTCGAGTCAAATCAATCGAATAATTTTGAACATCCCTACTTTTTCGTTAACTCCGTTACTTAGATTCGAAAGGAATGATGCAAATATGCACGTGGGGACACCAAAATTGACTGTTTTCTTTTAGATTCGCCTAAAGGCATCATTCTTCATATTTTAGGCATCTTTGACAGTAGAGTTTACAACAGCAGAGAATTTTTGGATGTAATAAATAATCTTTTCTGGGTCAAAACCAATCTAATTTTAAGATTAAATTATAAACAGCTGAAAACAAAGATAAAATGGATTCCTGTTGAAATTTGACTTCCAATCATGACTGATTTAATCTGGGATTCATATCATATTGGATATTTTATATGGTGAAACAGGAGGAAGGGGAAAAGAAGAACAAAACTCTCAATGAATATTACACAAAACCGCACCTAAAACCTAAAACAAAATTGTATTATTTCTATCCATTGTTTATCTCTTTTGTTTTTCCTATGGTCAATGATCTAAAACATCAATCTGGGGTGTCTCAGAATGATCAATTGAGGCCATTTTCAAGGCTGGATCAGATGAATTGGGGTAAAAGATCTCTTTCAGATCATTATACCTACGGATGTCAAAATTATTAGCCTTCATCAGCTTCTTCTGCTTTGCATTGAACCTGCTCTGGTAAAAACCTTCAAAAGAAGGTTCTTTGGATGTCCTGAGGAAAAAAGCATAGCCGGCCATGAAATATAAGGAGGTCACATAGAAACAAATGGGTTCCATCACATCCCATGTTAGTTCCCAGAAGGTTAGCCTCATGAATCCGGCTGTTTGAACCACCAAATAGGCTAGGCCGAACCAGAGTTCTCGACGGACCAAGGAATCCGCTTTTCCATCGATCACGGCTTTCTCCTTCTCCAACTCCATCAGTTCTTTTCTTCTGGGGTCATTCGGACCAGGAACTGGTAATGGAATTAGACCTCCTAGTGCTTTTGCTACCTGTAATCAGAGAAATAAAAAACGCTTCTGGGTAAAACATAGCTCAATATACATTCTGGGATTCTTTTTTCAATGCAAGATTAAGAAACAAGGAAACAGAAGTTGAAAACTGAATCAAATATAGCAAAGAAAATAAAACTGTCACGCCAAAAAAAAGATGAAAACTTTCGAGTATAGGAAAAGGTTAATGTCAAGTTGAAGCCTATCCTTATCAAGACTGTTCTACCCAACTTTCAAGGTCAATAATTTACACAAACTGTACCCACCAATATCTTCCCTTTCATTTAAAATTAGGTTCAAAATCAGCCTCCTTTCGTCTTCACCCTTCTTACTCCAATTGCTAAAAAAGTTTAAAGAAAAAGGAAAAAGAAAAGCCAAGGCCAGCAGCTATAACCAACCAAGTGTCTCACTTTCCCACCGTCATCATCCCTCAATAAAAAAATACCCTTTTTCTTTAAATTAACATTAAATTTCACCCTTTTTTATTCTATTTTTTTAAATGGGGTGGGGGTAAAAGCAATGGGGGTGGTAAAGTCTAAAGACCCAAAATCCCATTGCTTTACCCCTTAAACCCCACGATAAGAACTGATCTTTGTAATCACAGTGTGGAAACATCCAAAGGGCTTTTAATTTTGGTGTCCTTCTGTTCTCAGAAACCATCTCAAACCTGGAAACCTTTTACAAGGTTTTAAGATCTGTGCGAAAAAATTCCTGCCGAAAAATACAAAAAAAGAAACAAAAATATCCAGAAAAGAACCCATATCAGTTTTCGGTAGTTTTCAATGTAAAAGTATGAAATCTAAATTCGCGTTTAACATATCTTTTTTTTCAACCACCATATGCATAATCTGTAGGTCAAAACATGAATAGAATCTCACCTACAAACAAATGAAACGTTCAAGAGAAAATAATTAGGGGAAAATTATATACCTGATCGGGACGTAAAACGACGACGTTTCCTAGAACAATGACGGTTCCAGATTCATCTAACAGTTTCGCGAACTGCAGTCCCTGTTCGGGATCCGAACAACTCTCTCCGCAGATCTGAATAAAATCCGAATAAGAAATCCAGGTTTTACCGGTCTCCCTCAGCCTCGTTTTCACCACCTCCAACTGCGCAACCCTTAACAACTTCTTGGCTTCCTGAACCGACAGTGAAACCACCTCCGGCAAAGCCGGTTTCGCCTTTAAGTGCGGACTCAACCCATCAAAACGGATCCGATCTTTCGAGATATCAATCTCCTTCAACCTTTCCTTCAAATCCTTCCCCATCGGAAACGCCCTCATTGCCGGTGAAACCTTATCCCCTTTATGAAGAAATCGCTTGAACAACCCATTCCCGTTACTGTTACCTTTACGATCACCTGGATCCAGGTCCATCTCGGTCACAGCTTTGCCGGCATTCTTCGAGATTCGGTTCTGAACCGTTGATGACGAAATCCGGCAATTAGTAACAGTTTGTGAAGAAATTTTCGAAATATTGAAAAGCCTCTCCACCAAGGTTTTCTTCAACGCCATTGCTAAAAGCTAAAGAAAATAGATAACCCAAAAAAATTAAACTTTTTTTTGGGGAGAGTAAATATTCGAAAGCTTTGCTTGTTTGGTGATGGCAAATCAACGAAGGAGGGTTAGCCCCTTTTATAGTGTCCAAATACGGAGGAAGATAAATAGGAGTAGGAAATTAAAAAAATAAAATAAAAATAAAAAAGAATTTCAAAATATCGCGATAATTTGAGAGAGTTTAGAAACGTTATCACACGTGGATGGCTAAGGTTGAACTATCACACACCATCTGAACCGTCAGATCATATGAAAATTTAAATGGGAATATTCTAATATATACTTTTTAATTAATGATGAATATAATATTTACGGAAGTCGAACATCGTTAATGTTGGACAACGTTGAACATTATTAAATTAATTTATAAAAAATAAATTAATTAATTTAATAGTATTCAACAATGTTCAATATTAATGGTACTTAGCAGTATTTATTTGATACTCAGTTGTAGAAATTTTCTATTTATATACATTGAACATAATAGATTTTAATTAAAAACTAGATTAAAATGTTGATATATTTAATAATTTATCCTTATTTTACGTAATTATTACTTAAAAACATAAATTACATGTAATTCAATTAAAATAAAATGGATGATTATTAAATTAAAAGATGCTAATTATAGTTTAACAATTAATATGTAATTATCCTCAAATCTGGCTGTTATATGCGGTGGGTTGGGGGTTTTCTTTATCCTTTGGGAGAAACTATATAAAGTCCCACCACGTCATCTGGATTAACCAATAAAAATTAGCGTATCATTATTTTTTTATATTATATATTTTTTTAAAGTGAATTTTTACTTATATTTATTTTTAATTTATTTTAAAAACAATTTTTTCAAATAAAGATTTATTTTAAAAAATATATGACATAAAAAAATAATAATATAAATTATTTTTATTGGTTGATCTCATATACATATGATGAGACTTACTCATAATATAATTTCTCTTTTGACGGTAGTAAAAATTAATTACATACCCTAAATCTTGTGAGATTTACAACTAAGACCGTTTCTTTATGTGTTTAGCGGATGAGACTCAAACGTGTCGCCACATTTGCTGCGCGTAGGGAAATTCAAATTGGGTAATAAATGTTTTACTGATACCTCTTCAAGGTTGTTTGGCTTCAACCATTTTCTTATCTCGAGTGAGAAAATCTCCATAAAGGAATTTATTCAGACACGGATATCTAAAAAAATCATCAACAATAAGTTGAATTGATAAACGAGTTATTCAAACACTGATAGTTAGAAAAATTTCTATAAACGAGTTATTTGGATCGAATTTAGTTTAAATCATTTTAGTTTGGGTTAAATTTAATTTTGATTGTATTCAGTTTTGATGTAGTTCAAATCAAATATAATTTGATTTGATTTTAATTTAGATTTATAATAATTTGGGTCGAGTTGGATCATATTTGTTTAATTATTTTTAAAATATATATAATTAAATAATTTAAAAAATAACGGTTTCTAATGTATTAAGAATGGTGAAATTCCTATCATCAAATGTGTTGCATTAATAATAAATCTTGAGCATTCACAAAATAACTAGATAGCATTAATTTTAGATTAATTTATAAAATGAATAAATTAAATATAAAAAAAAACACTTTTTTGATACATTATAAATCAAGAGATGTAATGCTATATATATCAAGATTTGGATCTTAAAGTGTAACAATAAGTCTATCTTCTCAATTGTTCAGAGAGTTAAAATAAATTATATATGGAAAAAGATAAAAACATTAATTTTACATGATTCAAAAATATAAAACGATAGTAAAATACATCTCGTCAAATATAATTTTTATGAAAAAAATAACTAATATAATATATATAGTATTTCCTTCATCCCACTTTATTTGTCCAGTATTAACTCTTTTTAGTTAAATTTTATCAATTTTAACTCATTATAACTTTAAATATATTATTGATAAAAATATAAAAAAATATATTTTAGAAACCTTTAATCAAGTAATTTAAAAATATATATTTTATAAAATTTAGTATTTGTCAACCTGATAAACCTGAGAAATTTTGTCCCCAGCATCCAATAAAATACTAATAATAGCGTAGCATGTTTATTAGGATGATAGATGGGTATAATATTGCAGATTTTATATCTTATCTGCTTTAGTTAGAATAGAGATAGGTATAAGATTGATGGGTAATAGACAGATATAAATGTAAAAAGTTATACTCATCGTAGATAGTGGGTAACTGAATGGTTTAAGACCTTATTTGTACCGTATCTGCCCGTCTAATATTCGTTCGTCCCGTAGTCGTCCGCCATATGTATTTTGAACCATTTAGATTTGTAGACTTTGATTATACCTTTATATCATAGTGTTTTATGTATTAAGATATTAGTTTATTTTAAAATCTAAGTTAATCGTTAAACTTGTAGATTTTAAACTCAATTAATTTAGTTTAAAAAAATGATAGTTTATGATCGAACTTGAATTAATTAGGTTGTAAATTTATAATATACATGAATAAATAAAATTTATAAAAGTGTAAATATGCGTTAGCTAAGTTAGTTATATATACTTAGTTAGTTGTAGGTAAGTAAAATTTATACATATAAAAATATATTTTTATTAAATTATCTATCGTTAGTTAGATATAGTTAAATTTATATCAGTGTAAATATATTATATATATTCACTTGATCAATTAATAAAGTATGTAAAATTTCACTCTTTTCTGTAAAAATCAATGATTTATTTTTATATAATTCGATATTATAGGTTATTTGTAGGTAGGTATAAATGTATATAATTTAAGTGATAGGTACGAAGATGATTTTATGAATATTGAGTAGGTGTGAATTTGAAAACTATACTTACCATAAATGATAAATAAATGATAAATATAAAAAAATATATAATAGACATAAAAAATATATCCGCACCCATCCATCCATTTGCGATCCTATATTCTATCTTTATGTAAATGTACTCCGCGTGAACCCTATGCACTGCATTTTTCTCTATATTTCAATTATTTTTGTATGACGTTTATGAATATATAGAAGCATATATTCTATTGGGAAAACTAAATTATTGGCCTCACCAGCAGCAATACATTCGTCCTTATCGTTAAAAATTGAAAAGATTTATTTTTAAAAGAAATAATGGCTGCTGAAATCAATATTTATATGGTGCATATGAAATATAGATATGCTTTTATATACACGTTGGCATATAAAATATGTGAACTGATGAAACATGCATGATGTGGATGAGTTCAAAAGTTGATTGCGTATTCGAACCCGACGTATGTTTTAGTGAAAAAACGGATAATATTTATTATAAAAGATACGAGTTTGAATACGTAGATCATGGTTCGGTGTTTACCGGGGATGAGTTCGGCAAACATAAGAGTTAGGACCATTTGCAGCCGTTACATTCCAACTGATGGTTAAGTTCATCAAAAGCAGTGTGACAGGAAAGGTGTGGCAACTGTTCAACGATTGTGGGATCATTTTAAGAAGGAACCATGAGAATGGGATCACCATGAATGCACTGAACTGAGGCAGTGTACCCCAGAAGACCTGACCGGACATTACGGTAGCAACCGCACTGCCAACAAAGGTACCGACGACGGGACGAGGCTTAGCCAGCTCAAATCTATTCCCTCTAACACCATCCAAGTAACTATCTGCAATGAAAGACTGAAGAGCTGGTGTTACAATTGCCAGTCCAAAGCCATTAATTGCTCTCCACAGTGCAACCTGCAGGAACCGTTGGCTTCATCCCACTGCAGCCGTTGGCTACCCTTATCCAACACCTGTCTGTTCAGTCATAATTAATTAATTGTAAACTATTAATCATAGAATAATAAAACATCGGATATGGATTGGTTCCTTTTTAAGATTATTGGTCTATATTATTCCTGTAAGTAAACCAAACTTAAAGTTATGAATGTCTGTCTGGAATATTGAATGCTTTATCAGTTGAGATTGTTCTGAAAGATGGATCTTCAATCACAGAGAATAATACAAACATAGTTTATAAGTGCTAGATGACGACAACAATTCATCAACGATACATTTACCCAGTAAGAACACTTAAATGAGAAGTTTGGTTGTTTCATAAAAATGGCAAGTTTGTCTTCTTGGATTAGAGAAATCATTAATGACAACAGGAATCATGACTGTTAATTTTAAAGTAAGAAATCTAAGGATTTTTTTACTGAAGAATATGAAACGTATGATGTCATATTTTTTAATTACAACAATTGTATTATAGTAAAATTTGATGACTAAAATAAAAACTTTCTAAGTTTGATGATCATTTATATAGTTTTAAAGTTTAATGTTATGATTTTTTTCTAAAAAAAATCTTAATTCTAATCTTAATTTTACCAAAGAGAGAAGAGGAATGGGAGACTCTAAGAGGAAAAAAAGTGAGTTTAACTAACCGATCAAATGCATTTGTTCTTAATGCTATAAGTTAAAAGTTCAGTGATATAAATGATAAATCCCTTCAATCTTGACACAAATTGTGATGATGATCCATGAAGCTTTACCGAGCCTCCGCTCTGCGATATTAGCAATAGAAGTCCCTCCCAATCACTCTTGTTGTTGACATGTTTGCGACCGAAGCTTTTGCTGTTTCTGAAGAGTTGATGATGCTGAAGTATGTTTTCATCACTTCAAATGCATGGTTTCTTGCCCTCACTATCCATGCACCAAACCTTGATAAGGAAGTGGATTGAGATGAACACATTAACAGACAAAACCCCACTTTTTTGACGCCCAGAGTGCAAAGCAATTTGCTTTGTTGACCGTTTTGAACAGTTTCTGCGACCAAATGAAGTGAAGTTTAGTGAAGACGTTCAATGAACCGGAAACCCAGATACCTGATTGAGTACGTTCCATGAACTGGAAACCCAGACACCTGCTGCTTTGCATGATACAAGGAAGCTAGGGCTGATTCTGACTGGAAAGCATGATTTGAGAAGTGAAGTTTTGAGTTGGCTAGGGATGCAGCCCTAAGAATCAGTGATACATGTCTCTTTTGGTATTGGTGGAAACCTGTCATCCAAGTATAGAGCTAGCATGGGGTTTAGAGGAGCCAACAATGATTCAATTGTGTGGTCTATCCACCAGTAGAGAATGATTTAGCAGCAACAGTTTTGAAGACAAACAGCGACTTCCACCGACTTCCCAGACTACTTGCCTGAGGGATTCTTGAATTGACCCAAAAAAACGAGTTGGTGGTACCGATGTGGCCACCTCAAGCTGAAATCTTAAGTCCACCCCATCCATACGAGGACTTTTGTCTAGTTGCGGGTGGGAATTCAAGTCTGGAGAGTATTGTCAATGGTGTTCCGAACAGAAGATTGATGCAAAAGTACAGGCAAAGCGCATTGGGGTTGGGAGAAGTGAGATAGAGGCAATGATAGAAATATTATGGCGGATAAAGAGAGTGAAGCAATCAGAGCCAGGGAGAAAATGCTAAAAAACTAAAATCATGCGCAGTAAAGGCCTTGAGCAAGGGTGGTTCCTCGTATAATGATCTGGCAAACATCGCCAAAGATTGCGAGAACAGAATGCAGAAACTGGCTGATCTTCATCTTGGGGGTGATTCATACTGCATATTTCCCTTATTCATACATAAAACAGATGGTGATCAAACAGAGATAATAAGAGCATCTTGTATGACAACAAAAAAATGCAACCTTTTTTTCTTTTATTAAATCAAGCTCTGAGTGAATTACAAGGAGAAAATAATACAAACCAAGAATCCCAATTCCCACATATAGACATCTTATTTAACAAGACAAGACGGAAGAATAACAAATCATGTACATCTTTCTCAACTGGAATGGAATTGGCAAACATGAAAGGTAAAAGTGGATACCAATAATCAGTGATATCTTTCATGATGGATGCTAACAGTACAAATGCCAAGACCAATTCACAAGCCCAAACACAATTCAATTAATGAAGAACAGATTGAACAAAGGGAAAAAATGTGGGGTATGTCATGCCTGAGAAAGCAGCCTCTTGACCACACCAGCCGTGTACTTCCCCTGATGCTCTGCAAGAGCCAGCTCTGTTTCACTTGGCTCTCTCGTGCCATCACCAGCATAAACTCCAGCACCGTAAGGTGAACCTCCTCGTATGGAATCCATCTTGAACATACCTGCTCCGAAAGTGTAACCAATGGGAACAAAAAGCATTCCATGGTGTGCCAACTGAGTTATTGCCGTCCAACTGAGCCAGAGGTAGCACCAGAAACACCAAAATGTTGATAAATATAATCATTGGTACATAACCCAAATGCTTGTTCATTGTTTTTACATATACTTTCAGAGAAAAAGTATTAGTTTAAGTATCTACCCCTTCTAGTTTTGATTGCATAACAATTCCATTTCAACATTTCTCCACAGATTCATTAAAAACACAGTAGACAGCAGTCATTTGACCAACAATCCAGATGTACAAATAGGTCACAAAGGGCACTAGGTAATCCATACTATTGAAAATCATACCACTTCAGATTTGCAAATTGCAAGCTTTTAGCTTCTGTTTTAGAGTAGACATCATATGGTACGTCCAAAGGAACTTGTAAAGATCAAAAGCTATAACCACATGGAAATTGACCACCAACTGTGATCCAATATTCATAGAAAATCATACTTTCAAAAGAAAAAGTACTAGAAAGAAGAAACTAGGAAGCAAGTGTCCATTGCCTTATTTTTCTAGGCTAGTAGAGTTAAATAAGCACTCCTATTTGTTACAGCAACCAAAACTCAATTAGATAATGCAGATTCGAGAAAATTCTTTATTCTTCCAATAAAAACTAAAGTTACAAAAGGTACACTGCAATAGCTCCAATACCCACCTATTTGATCTCAAAGAAAATAATTTCCATGATTTCTAGCCTGTAAGTTGATCCATTAGCATTTTGTTCAGTCATATATGATAAACTAAACATAAATCAGTATGACAATACTCATATTAGCACACTTAAATAAACCCAAGGTCAACATTGTCAAGTTACTAAATTTCTCTTGTTTTGGATAATAAATGGCAATGCAGGAAACAAGAAAGAATCAAAATTGTTACTCAAAATTTCTCTGCAAAAAATTGGGTTCTCATTTCACTCGTAAAGCATCATTCCAGCAACAGCAGAAAAATTAAATCGAAATTCTAACTTACGCTGTGGTTTCTTGGCCGCCTCCTTGAGTTCCAGTACTAACAAAGAACCCAGCCGGCTTCCCAGCCAGCGTCTGCTCCTTCCAGAGTTGACCAGTGGAGTCGAAAAACGCTTTCATCTGAGCCGCCATACATCCATACCTCGTCGGAAACCCGAACAGGAACCCATCCGCCTCCGCCAATTCCGCCGCCGAAATCTCCGGAATCTCCAGATCTTTAGGCGGCACCTTCATGAGTTCCAACACATCAGCCGGAAGCGTCTCGGGAACCCGAAAAAGAACCGCCTCAACACCTTCCACTCCGTCGACTCCTTTCTTCATCCGCTTCGCCAACTTCTCCACGTGACCGTACATGGAGTAGAAAACAATGAAGAGTTTCAGAGTCGATTGGTTATTCGTGGAATTCACCACCGCCTCAGGGATCTCAAGGGTATCTTCATCGGGGGCGATGGGTGCGTTGTTGTTGGTTGTATCGGAGGACCGACGGCGGCGAGAGGCGTCCTCAGCGGATGAGGAACGTTTCTTCTTGCTCGGTACACAACCACCGCCTTTGCCCATGGAGGATTACCGGTGAGTTAAAGGAAGACAAAAAACCCTTTTGAGTTCTTCGGATCCAGATAAGTACTATAGATGGTGAAGATTCGCAAGCTTTTGTTTTTCAAGTCCAAGCTGTGAAAATTAAATAAATATATACTTTGGATTCCGATGACAGCAGTAAGCTAGAAAAAAAAAACATCCTTGTACGACACGTGTCCCAATTCTAACTTAAACGGTGCCGTGTTAGTTTAGAATAGAGTCGTAAACGAATTAAAGGTTCAATCCGTTTGTGAATCATTTGGCGAGAAATTTATTTACGTTCGTTTCTTTATTATATAAATAAATTTTATATTTATTTAATTAAATGAATTGAATAGAAATAAAAGAGTTATTCATTCATAAATATTTAATAATATTTTATTTTTGTTTTGTTTAAATTTATTTACATGTATTCATTTATATTTATTACTTCTTTCGTTTTCTCAAGATTGTCTATTACTAACTTTTTTAAAAGTCAAAATTTTAAATTTGATTATAATTGTATAAAATATTTTAAATAATTAATTTTTATAAAATATACATTTAACATTTTAAATATCTTTTATATTTTTATTAATAATAAAATTTTAAATAATTATGAATTAAAGTTAAAAATATAATAAAAATATTATATTTTAAAAATTAAAAACATATAATAAAAAACTAAATAATACAAAATATTCGTTTGTTATTTTAACAAACAAACATGAATAAAAAATTCATTTTCATTTATTTGTTTGTATTCACTTATTTATTTAATTAAAAATAAAAAAGAAATATAAATATACCTTCATTCATATTTGTTCAGTTTATTTACGGGCCTAATTTAGAAATTAGATCGGATGTCATTAGGCAAGGTTTTACGGGACTAATATAAATATAACAGGCCCATCTGATGCCGTCCCATTAAATGATGGGCTTAAAATCCATAATATGAATTCTTTAACAATAGTCCATGAAACCCTATATTTAAGGGTTAATTCCACCAAACATCCTCAAATAATCACCCACATTTTATATTAGTCCCTAAACTTTAAAAATGCTATATTCTAGTCACAAAATATTAGTATAGTAACAATAGACTTTCAATTAATGTAACCATTATTTTAGATGTTAAGTATAAGATCAGATGCAATCTATTAATTGGTCTAATAACTAAAAATATGTATTTTATCTTATTTTATATATATCAAATTTTAATATAAAATATACTATCTCTTTATTTAATAAATTTACTGTTTACGTTGACTTTTGAACTTTGCTTCCAGACAGTCATAAACCTATGCTTTGCTTGTGGCCTAAAATATATTTTGCTAAGAAGTATAAAATCAGATTTGTATTCTCATCTCGTTAAATCCGTTCTTTATTGTTCTTACCTAATAACAAAATTTTTTATTAAATAAATTAATTATAGGACGTGAAACATAACATCCGTCATCGAAAAATGAAAATCAAGAATTTTTTGAACATATAATTTTTCTATCAGCGTATCAAATTTTATTATACTTCATTTCTTCTGTAAATTTAAAATTATTCTTGAATTAATTACTGTATTAATCGAATGATAAAAACTAAAACCTCACACATTTTATTTTCCATTCGGCTAAGGTTGGTAGTATAATTTTAATTGATTAGGTTTTCTCTTTGTTGCTCACGTGATCCTACTAGTGCATTGTAGAACATTCCCATATAAATTAAATTACAGGGTTTCCTTCCCGTCTGCCACACTTAAAGTCGTAACGAATTTATATACTGCCTTAATTGACGGCGTAATTCAAGGGTTGATCCAAGTTTAAAAATTAGTAAAGAATACAAAATACCCATCACTTAAAATTGTTTAATTGAATCTCTGCAATCAAATATGAGTTACGAAGTTTCCTAAAAAAATCATCTTTAAAGATGCGTTGCATTGAGAAGCAAACAAGGTGGACAAGACAAAGGAGTGAGTGAAACATGGATATGTGTGTGAAGAGAAGGTAAGATTATTACGTAAACTTTATTCACCACGTTATCTATAACTTAAGTAATTAAGATTGTTTATTTTAAATAATTATTTAATAACTGTTTATCAACTAATTATATGTAGGAAAGAGATGATAATTCACCTTAAAAATGTTGAGATGAACAGTCTTGATTAACTGGAACCACGAATGACGTGATGAACAAGATTCACCTAATAATTTTTCGAATAGAAAACAAACAAATTTGACTTGGGGATGGACATTTGAGAACCAAACAACTTTATGTTCTTGGCATTACACTAGAGAAATGGGGGAATTATTAGGTGAACTATGTTCACCACGTCATCCGTGATTTTAAGTAGTTAGAATCGTTTATCTTAATTTTTTTAAGGTGAATCACCATCTCTCTTCTACATATAATTAGTGAATGGATAATTACTAGATAGTTATTTAAGGATAAACGATTCTGATTATTTAGATAATAGATAACATAATGAATAAGGTTTACCTAATCTGAGACGCGAGGATCATACACTTATGTGATGTCCTTAGAGTTTTATGGGGAGAAAAATATATAAATTAAGTCTAAGAAACGGATATAAAATTTTATATTTAAAATCTTTAATTTTTTTTAAAATAATTCTCCATATCAACCTCCGATCCATTCCTGGGGTCCAATATTCGCAGCTATTTATCTACAGATTAGTCAACAGGTTCACAAACCAAAAAGATGTTCATTCATCTCAGACTCGTGCAAGCAATATGCCATGTCATCGTGGGCTTGTTCTCATGTTTCACCGAAGGTGATAAACAAATTTTTTGGATTAATTAAATTCGAGTTATTTCGGTTAAAAATTAAGTTTAATTTTGATTGTATTTAATTTTCGTTCTTTTTGGATTGAATATAGTTTAATTTAGTTCTAATTCAGATATCTAATAATTCAGGTTGAAAACGGGTCAAATCAGATCACATTGACTCGGTTGATTTTCATGTTGGATGATTTCGGGTCTGATATTTTTGGTTGATTAATTTCGAAAAATTATATTATGGGTCAGTCTCACCACGTGTTCATTGGACCAACCACTAAAAACTACCCACCTCATCAATTTTTTCATGTCATATTTTTTCCCCAAGTGAATCTTCACTTGACAAATTAAAAATATAATGAGGTGAGTAGTTTTTAGTGGTTGGTCCATGGATAACGTGGTAAGACTAACCCATAATATAATTTCTCGTTAATTTCGGTGTTTTTTTTTTTTTAGTTTTGTGATCTAAATGATAGTTATGATGGAATGGACCACTCTTTATTTTTCTTCATTCAGATTACAATTTCCAAGCATACGCATTAAGTTGGAAGATTAGGAAACAATTACTTCAAATGTCGGGATAAACATGACAAATCATGAACTTACTGTCATTAAAAAACAGGGTTTATTATTAAATTCACAAAAACATCTCAAAAGCATGCAAAGGAATCCCACCCCACATGCCATGCGCATCCCCCTCGGCCTATACCTACCTTGCTTGCTTTATTAATCTCTTCATAATCTGCCACATCTGTTTAGAGAATCTCTTGGCTACTCTCATCCTTATCCTTTCTTAATCCATGTTTAACCTGGGTAAGAAAAAAACATAAAATAGTAAAGAAGACACTAACTAGGGGGTTAAAAACAAAGTAACTTCAGAAACTTTCACGTAAGTAGTAAATATAACACTTCACAGATTTAACCTAGTGTTCAGACATAACAGAGTTATCAGTATTGTTTTTATAGTATACCTTATCCTTGATAAAACATTTTACCTGTAGAAGAAAGTATTCTTTTAAGATAAGATGATGTCTGAAAGAGATAAATGAGCAAAAATCTAAAGTTACCGAGCTTTTTAATCTTCTTCTTTTCTTACAAGCACTAATATTGTTGGATCAAACTGTTAGAATCTTTTGGAGTTAAATTGAACTGAGATGCATGGTTTTGGTTGAAGGTGTGGAGATAACAGATATGGCGGCTGGGGAGGTTAACAGTGGAAACGTAAACGCAAGTAACCTGATTGGTTACAGTAGGTGAGACAACTGTCTACTTCTACCTGGAAGTGACACGTGTAAGATGGAATAAGGTGGTCCCGGAAGGGGTTCTTTCTGGGAGAGTGACACGAAATAAAGAGTTTTGCTACCCATGTGCATGCCCTTACTATCAGAACGGTCTTTGTTTTGGTCTTCCTGTCTCTTTCTTGAAGCTCTTCTTGTTTCTTCATTCATGACTTGAATGGCTGGAGTTTGTGTACGTCACAGATTTATTAAGATTTAAGACATTACATCATAATTATGTTGTAGTTATTGAGACTGTAATTTTCTAGTATGGGGAAGAAGAACAGAACATAACGTCACGTAATTCCATTGTTTCACTTATGAAGTGTTCTACTAGATGACTACTTACCCTGTTTGTTACCCATTTTGAGCTCCTGTCCAAAGGTAAAAGCTTCAATCACCTCATCTCAAGTAAGTTTTACAGGTTTTGGGGTGAAAAAAATACATCATTTATACATATATTAACTAAATTAACATATTTCATTCGAAATTTATTCACTAAGGGTAGAAAAAAATCAAAAATATCTTTATTTTAAGATTTAAAGTTTATAAATTTAAGATTTAGATTTTAACTTATAAACCTTAAATTCTAAATACACTCTTTAATTTCAGAAGTTATACACTAAAACTTCTAATTATTAATTCAATTAGTACCCTAAATAAAATAGTACACATAAAATAATCCAAAATTTTATATTCCACTCATTTCAACCTTGGAACTTGCAGTGGTTAAAAGTTAATTAAAAAGTCATGGTTATTGGCTAAAGCCAAAAGCGAGCATGAGTCGGCTAACAGTAGTCAGTAGTGATTAAAAGAGTTGAGATGCCACCTAATTGGACAACAAAAGGTGACTTACCATTGCATGTCCAAATCCAGAGACCATTTTTTATTGATTTCAAGGTGGTCAGATTTATGATCCCAAAACCCAATTAAATTTTATATTTCTTCCCTTGCTCACCCCTCAATTTTGCTCGTAATTACCTTATTAAGCATATACTTTCTTGTCTCAAATTAATAGATCAAATAATGGCATTGTTGTGATTCATGAAGCAAAGAAGTCCAATCTTTGATAGGGTACCCTTCAAGGCAATAAACAACTGCCCAAGTAGTACATCCCTATAAATAAACAATCTTTCTTCCCAACATATCCACCATAGGTATCATCCTGTACTAAATTCAAGAGCTTGAAGAACATATGGCAACCCAAATGAAAGAGCTTGAAGAGCATATGGCTATGATCTCCCAAATGTACCCTGGCCTATACACTCAGCTTGAACCACAACAAGGTAATAATTTGTGTAATAAAACTAAAATTTGAATCTTTTTATGATTTTTCAATGATCATGGTAGATTAAACAGACCCTTTTTCAACGAACAGGTGAATCGAAGCCTCGAAGACGGCGGAGGAAGAACAAGGGAGCGGATAGCGGCGTTGCAGCGGCAGCTAAGAAAAGGAAGCTTAGTGACGAACAAGTTCATCTCCTTGAACTTAATTTCGGAAATGAACATAAGCTCGAGTCGGAACGGAAAGACCGGCTTGCTTCGGAACTGGGGCTCGACCCTCGGCAGGTGGCGGTTTGGTTCCAAAATCGAAGGGCCCGGTGGAGGAATCAGAAGCTTGAGGAGGAGTACAGCAAGTTAAAGACCATCCATGAAGGAGTTGTGCTTGAAAAATGTCGACTTGAATCGGAGGTATAATTTTTTTTCTGGTTTCAACATGAATAATTTATTATATTAAAAGAACTAAGATCGTTGGTTCGAAGAAAATCAAGCAAGTGCTTGTCCCTTTAAACCTTTATATCCTTAAAAAAAGACAAGGTGACCCACCATATTAGGAACGTGCATGAGCTCTAGGCTCGAAGAAAACCATGCCATTATAAAACTTTATTAAGAAATTTAGGACAAAAACATTGACAATGAACAGAAGACCTTGCCACTTCATTACACAACAAAAAAAGATACTTGAACCTCAACATTTACAATATATATATATATTTTTTTTGTACAGGTCCTGAAGCTCAAGGAACAACTTCAAGAGTCCGAGAAAGAAATCCGTGGGTTGACGGAACGGATAGACGGTGTTTCGAGTAACAGTCCGAGTTCATCCTCGGTTCTTTCTATGGAAGCCATGTATCCCCCAGCTTTCCTTGGTGAATTTGGAGTCCAAGTCTATGATCAAGATGTTTTCTACATGGAACACAACAGTTATATTCAAGGCTTGGAGTGGATGAACCTATATATGTAATTATGTCGTATGTGTAGATAATGATGACCTCTAAATATCAATTAGAATGTAATTAATCCTTAACTTAGTTTCTCTAAATAGTTTGGTAGTGTTAACAAGGAACTCTAAGTCTCACTATTTCTCAATAATATTATTTTTGTCTTCATTAATTATGTATCATAATGTTAATAGAAAGATGGTGATGATGGGTAATTTGTTGCTTATAAAAGGAAGAAAGAAACTTGCAGTGGGAATTTAGTATATATAGGTAGAAATGATGACAATCTTAAGACATGTTTAGCCATTAACAGTGAAGGATCCATATGTATGATTACATGAGTCTATATTCATTCTCAAATTTTTAAAATTTATATATTTAATTTAATTTTTATATTTATAAAATAATTTTTAAATTTTTATGACTCGCGTTTATATTAAAATTTTAAATTTATTATGATCTATGTTCGTCATTCGAGCTTTTGTATGGGGCATCATTATCTTGGATTGTGTGAGATGCTATGAATTTTTATGTTTTTTTTTCTTATTCGTTTTTATGGTAGGTGATGTAAAGTCAATAGGAAACATATTGGTCTTGGCAAAAATGATTTTTTATAAAATTCGAATAACTTGATTCAATTCGTCTTGATTCAATTTCAAATTTTATAAACTTGATTCAACTCGAAAAAATTTAAATAAAGTTTGAGTTAAAAAATTAGAAATTCGAATAACTCAAAATTTTTAATAATTAAAAGATTTATTTTTATAATCGAGATACACACTGGTTGGGAGCTGCCCCCGCTTCCCTGATGAGCCTATGGGAGGGCGAAACCAGTAAGCATCGAGATGATAAAGGCTTAACCTCGGTCATGAGAGAGACCTAAGGTACCGCAAGGGGTGGTTGTCCCTGCGTCAAAACTCTGACCTCGTGATATATTATTATTATTATTATGTTTTCAACGCTTAATTTTTGATATTTTAAATTCAAATTGTGATATATTATTATTATTATTATTATTATTATTATTTTTTTATTTAGCTACAGTGATTATAGTAGTATATGTTCTAGAGTATATATATACTCTCAACCATTGAACATTGATCGCTCGATCACTGTACTGACAGTTCTGGTGCTCGAACCCGTGACCTCCAGGAACAACAACTGTTCCTTTAACAAATGAGGCTAGATGATTCGTGCTATATTATGCCATTTTCGATTTTGATATTTTTTATTTCGAGAAATTGTTAATATATTTATTTTAATATAATAATTAAAAATAGTTTGAATTTATTTAAAATGATTATAAAAATTATATAATTTAAATATATTTAAAATCATTTTATAAACTTTTAATATAATTTAAAATATTTTTAAATAATTAAAATATTAATTTTATAAAACTCGCTTATACCTCGTGTGAATGTTCCTTCTTAGTTCTTATTATGAGAAAAAAAAAGCAATTAGAATCGGATGAGTATCTCAATTAGTAGAATGATTATTAGGTGAATTATGTTCATTATGTTATCTATAATTTAAGTAATTAAGACTGTTAATTTTTAAATAATTGTTTAATGATTATTCATCTATTAATTACGTATAAAAAAGAGATGATGATTCACTTAAAAAAATTAAGATAAACGATTTTGATTAATAAACTGAACAGAGTTAGACCTGATAATTTTTCAATGAGCGGGAGAGTACCCAAATAAATACAAAGGGATAATATTTCAGTGACGTGGAATCCACACAAGCCCAAAACCAATAAAGATCAAGACGCTACGAAAGGACAAAAAAACCCTCAAAACCCAAAAAAGAAAAGACAGCTAAAAACGGTGTCGTGTGAAGAAATATCCTCGTTAATTTATATGATGAATCAACCATCCAGTTGGATGCTCTGTCATAAAACCTAATCCACTCATACAGATCACAGCTGTCTTCCCTTCCATTCCCTTAGCACGTGTCACCTTTGAAACCCTAACCCCCATTCCCTTCTCCGAAACTCACTACTTCCGCTCCAACTACGCACACGACCACACCGGATTATTGTCATCTCCTCTGTCTCTCTCTTTTTAAGACTACAATAACAACGATCTCGTCGTACTTCAGATTTCCGTACGACTGTTCTTTGTCTCATCCTTAATTCTCGGCCGTCGGATTAGGTAGGGAGGTGGAAGCAGAAGCAGAAACCAAAAACCCTCTCTCTTAATTGCTTGTGTTGCTTTTTTGTAAGTCTTCCGGTTAAGACTTCCACCTCACTTCCTTCTTCAACCCCAAGAAAACAGGTCTTCTTTTTTCCCCCTTTTTTATTTTTAGAATTTATATATATATAAATTTGAAACCGTTGGGAGCTATTCTTTTACTTAAAAAATAGTTCTTTATTTGAGCTTTGCTTGGGTTTAGGCTTGAAGATTAAGATTAGCTATTGATCCTTGTTAAAAGTAATTATATATCAATTTGTTGGTAATTGTTGATTTATGGTCTTTTTTCTCCAACATGTCGAAAACGAGATTCATAGACTCCAATTGTAACATGTCTCTTGATGGTCAACCTTCGGGTCTTTATTATAATAATTTTTAGTGACTGGCTTTAGCTTTGGGATTTTTAAATCAGACACTGCCTATTCTCTTCTGGGGTTTCCCCTTCTATTATTTGGTAAGTTGAATCGTTTATAGCAAAAAAGTTTGCGTTTTGTTTTTGGAAGGTAATTAGGCGAATTGATGAATTACTTTCTATTTTAAGGTTGTTTGTTTACATGAGGATTGTTGTCGGATGTTCTTGTTCTGCTTTGTTTTCCATATTACTAAATCAATAACAATCTCGATGCCTTTTCTTTGATGTTTTATGTTTTAAGTTAGTTTTGTGGTTGGTCTAGGTTTCAAATCATTAATTCAACAGTAGTGTGGCCAGAAGAAGTGAAGATCTTGGATCAGAAGTTTATTTCTAAAGTTAGCTCTTTTGATGGTTATTATGGTATTCTGATGCTGGTATAGGATGTTTAGTGTATACGATATTCTTCGGATGGTTTTGTTTTTCTATTTTGAATACGTTTCTTGATGATTTGCTGATACCGAAATTCACATAGATTTATCTTCCATGAATCATGTTTTGGCTCATGAAACATAAAAACCTTGTGAATACTCTTAAGTGGTCACATTTTCTCTGTTTCTACATATCATGAATTGTGAGCTGTTTTTCCCTTTTAACCATTGTTAGCTTCATTGGTTGACCACTTTCTTGTTATTTCTTATTTCTGGTATACAGTATTACTTGTTATCAGCTTCTAGGGTGCTTCGTAAAGTTTGTCGAGGATTTACGAATTTCGTTCTAGTTTTGCTGAATTAAGAGGTTTACAAAAGTAATTATGGGAACGGAAGAGGAGAGCACCCCTGCCAAACCTTCTTCCAAACCTACTGCCTCAACACAGGTTTGTCATTGCTGCCTCCATTCCACCATTTTGAACGACCAAAAAACTTGTCTATTTCATTTTTGCCTTCTCATCACTAACACATGGATGAGTTTTACTGATATTTCTGTGTTTGGACTTGCAGGAAATCCCCACAACACCCTCGTATCCTGATTGGTCATGCCAGGTGCAGGTTTGTATACTCTCGTATACAAATCCTGAGGTTTTATTTAGTTTTTTTAACTGTTCATCTTGTTTATGAAATCCTTAAAATTTGTTTAGTGATTATTCGATCTTGTGACACAACTTCTTGTTCAGGCTTATTACGGTGCTGGAGCTGCTCCGCCTCCCTTCTTTGCCTCAACTGTTGCTTCGCCAGCTCCGCATCCATATATGTGGGGAGGCCAGGTTATACATCTTTTGAAATCTCCATTGTACAGTAATGTTATATATATATATATATATATATATATATATATATATGATCAATGTTCTTACTTTCCTTTGCTTTTGATGGTCTTTCAGCATCCTTTGATGCCTCCATATGGTACTCCGGTTCCATACCCAGCTATGTATCCTCCTGCGGGATTGTATGCACATCCTAATATGACCCCGGTAATATCTTCTTTCTTTCTCTATGTGTTCCATTTTGCTGTTGTATTCATTTTGATCTGCAGTTATAAACTAAATGCCCTTCCTCTTGGCAATTTTTTTATAGGCTCCAAGCGTTGCACTGAATAATACTGGCCATGAAGGGAAGGGTGCTAATGGGAAGGATCGAAGTGCCACAAAAAAGTCGAAGGTAACTTCAGGAAGCAAAGCTGGAGAAAGTGCAAAGGTGGCTTCTGGCTCTGGAAATGACGTCGGCTCTCAAAGGTGCACTAGGCTTTTATTTTCACCTTCATTCTCAACATTGGATTTTGGTGAAAATCCAATTTTTCTGTAATACCTTTTCTAATTCTAATTGTTTTCTTAACAGCGCTGAAAGTGGCACCGAGGGTACATCAGGTGAAAGTGATGAGAATATTCAACAAGTATGTGCATAGTTATTGTTATTGACTGTCATCAAGGACACTGAATACTTTTAAAATTCAGTTTCCCGATCAACATTGTTTACTGGCTAGTGGCTAGCATGTTAATGTTATGAATCGTCCTTTCTAATGAATATGTGCCTTTTTTTCTCTTTAGGAACTTGCTGCTGGTAAAAAGGGAAGCTTTAACCAGATGCTTGTGGATGGTATATTATGCTCCCTTATCAAGCTTCTGCTTTTATTTATAGGAAAAATCTCAAAAAACGAGTGTCAGATTACTTTGAAAATGGTTTCTTTTTATGGTTTCAGACACAAACTTATTTCCCAGTGAGTGACGAAATGTAGGACAGAGTGTATGAAAATTGAAAACCAAGAAGGAATAAAAATGAAGTTGCTAAATGTATTTTCTTCTAAATAAACTTGGTCTGATTTTACTAACCACTCTTGTTACAGCCGGCGCACAGAGTAACAACGCTGGAGCTTTAGTTCCTGGAAAACCCATAGGCTCAGTGCCTGCAACCAACCTGAATATACGGATGGACCTATGGAGTGGATCCCCTGCGGCCACAGGAGCTCCGAAAATGAGATCCAACTCTTCTGGTGCTGTAGCTACAGTTCCTACTGGAGTTGTGATGCCCGAGCAATGGGTTCAAGTATGAGCTTTATGCAGCTAATTTTGTTTCTTATTTTACATGTTCGTTACTGTTTGCTCCATTTCTGATCCATATTGTGTCCCCGAGTCATTCAAATTCGCCTTAGTCCTTTAACGTCTCCCCCACTGCGTCCTTTTAATCAGCTAGAACATTTTTGATGCTGCATATGGCATGTCGCTTTTTTAATTAACCTAAATCTGCACTGTGGGTTCTTCCAGGATGAACGCGAGTTGAAAAGACAGAAGAGGAAGCAATCTAACCGGGAGTCCGCTAGAAGATCAAGATTACGTAAGCAGGTACACTGGTTATATCTGTTTGTCAACCAATGGCTCTAGATGCCATCTCTGTAGTCGAAGCCTAACATGTATAGCTTGTATATTATGTTTCCATAGGCCGAGTGTGAAGAGCTACAAGCCAGAGTAGAGAGCTTGGCGAACGAAAATCATAATCTGAGAGAGGAACTAAAGAAGCTCTCCGATGAATGTGAGAAGCTTACATCAGAAAATAGTTCTATTAAGGTATACAACAGTTTTGTCCTTGTTGATCTCTCTTGTTCCTCGTCGCAAATCCTTGTGTCTGTTATCGTTAAATATGTTTTCGCTGCTTCTGTAACAGGAGGAGCTGACACGGATATGCGGACCTGATGCGGTAACTGATATCGAGCAAGACGATGAAGGGAAAAGTTGATAGGAAACCTACAAGAGGTAACAAGCAGCAGTCAATGAGTCGTTTGCTGGTATCCAGGAACATTCTTTTCACCATGGATTTGGTTTGGTTGCTAATCTATACCCTTAACCCGTTACAACTGTAATATCTACTTTTACAAACAGAACACGGTTTTAACCAGATTTCAATTAGTTGTATTGTTTGTGGCTTGTTGGAGCAAAAGAATAATTATGGATTGATTCAGACACTCAATTCAGAATGTTTTCCCACTTTTATTTAGAGTACATGATTTGATTAAACCAAATGTTAAAAAAGCCATGAAAAATACTAAATCCAGATAGGCTAACATCTCCACGCTGACGTGGCAACCAAGGCACTCTCGTACCAGCAAAGCAACAACTCAGCCTGCCTTTTCGCCACGTGGAATCCCTGGACCTCCACCTTCCCCAACAGACACTCTGCTTGAAACTCAGCAAACTGACTCAAATGCACCGACCTCATCCCCGACCCTCGAAACATCTCCCTCCACGGGGGAGAAGTACTCCTCGCCGCCGTCTCCACTGCCGCCAATATCCTCGGTCGCAGTAACAATGTCTCTATTTTCCTCACCCATTCCTCGTTCGCCACGGCCGCGTCCAACGACTCGAACATCATGGTGTAGAACTCCAACCCGTTTACGAAATTCTTTCTGAACGACGTCGTCCCAGACTCCATCCACACCTCGCTATCTACAAACACGACGATGCTCGGGTTAACCCTTCGGAGATCGCTCAAGAACGACGTCACGTTTAAGCTGAGACATCGGAATATAGATGGAGACAAAAGGATCGTCGTTTCCTCTCCGTCGATGAGCTTAAAAGCTTTAAACGACAACATTTCGAAGGTTCGAAGGAGAACGAACTCGATCTGGAACCTTAACGTAAGGTCTTGAGCGAACTGAACAAGGTTGTCTTTAATAAGCCTTGTCTCAATCTCATGTTCCTCCGGAACCACCGCAGTTATACGAATGAATTTGCAGTGATCGTTTCTTTCAGCGAGTTCTCTCATCAAAGAAGCGTATTGGCAACCCAAACCGATATCAAAATCAATTATGTGAATCAACGGTGCTGATCCGTCCAGGGCTTCAAGGAGCGCTTGATTGGTGGTGAACTGGCTGAACATAGGGATAGGGTTGATCCCAGAGAAGGCCTTGTAGGCTTTGATGGTTTGAACGATTTCATTCCACGAAGACAAACGAGTGGACCGAGTTGATCCGGTGAGCAGAGACTGGAGAGCTTCTTTGAAGTAGAAAGCGGCTCTCTGCAACGGCTTCCCCAACGGAGATCGTAGCCGCTGATTGAGCCGTCCCAATATCACCTGCGCGACCTGCAATTCCTGGGTATCGAAACAATCCGCAGCTCTTACCAGCTCTTCTATAAAATCAAATCCTAAGTTGAAGTTGCCAATATTATGAAAACCACAACTATCAGATGCATCAAGGTAGTTATTACTGATAGTACCACCACCATTAAAATTGGTTTGATAAGATGGGTTTTGATTTAAACCCGAATAAAAATCGTAAAGATTGTTAGACTCGGAGTGGTGAGCCAACTCGCTGGACGTGAACTCGGGTAGGTTCTGGATATGATTCTCGCAGGAAGAACTAATCCCTTGTGAAGTAACAGTTTTGATCGAGGGTACCGATTCGTCATCTAGTCCCAAGTCTTTCATGATGGAATCCCAGTCCATGTTTCGTAGCACATGCTCGTCCCACTCAAGAGGCGCCTGATGGTGATGAGGTGCAGGATCGGACACCACGATACAATTCGAAACATCGTCCGGATTCAATATCTGCCTCTCGGTCCCCGGACTCGGGCTTCGACGAAGATCGAGAACCGAAGTTGGCTCATAGCATGAGGCCGAAACACTGTTCACCCCATGTAAACTTAAGTTCCTAGTCGTATTAGTAATAGTACCAGGGTTATTGTTGTTAGGCTTGGGGCTTTGTGGAGAAGAAACGGGGACTCTCATAGCTTTCCAACAACAACAAAGAAAAGATGTGCTTGGATTTGGGGCGGGGGCTTTTAGATCATTAGATGTTATAATTGCAGGCTTTTTATCTTTGCATGGGGAAGACGAAGGTGTCACGGTCCGTGTATCGTAGCAACGCGGGACCGGGCGGGATGCTTTCTGGTTGTGCTTAACTTTTGGGAGCGGGATAGTATTAAGGGTGTAGTACGTGCCGAGCAGCCGTCCTATCTTCGGATGGGCGTGTTGATCGCGCACCACACTGGTCGGGAGCTGTCCCCGCTTCCCTGATGAGCCCATGGGAGGGCGAAACCAGTAAGCATCGAGATGGTTAAGGCTGAACCTCGGGTGTGCGAGAGGCCTGAGGTGCCGCACGGGGTGGTTGTCCCTGCGTCAAAACTCTGACCCCGTGACAGATGGTATCAGAGCGTGGCCGTGTGCTAGCTGTCGAGTTTGCCAAGCGCCCCATGTGCCACGGAGCGAGTCGTGTGGACGAGCAAGTGAAGCTCGCACCCTAAGAGAAGGGGTGTTCGCAAGTGGGTCCTCTAGAAAGAGATTGAGACGAGGACAGGTAGGCAGGAAGCCGCAGCGAAAGTTCTCCAGATGGTCGTGCTGCAATGGGACACCTTGTCTAAGTGGCGCGAGTGGCCATGAGGTGGTTGTTGGTCGAGCTGCAATGGGACACCTTGTCTAAGTGGCGAGAGGCCATGAGGTGGTTGTAAGTAGACTGTAATGGGACACCTTGTCTAAGTGGCGAGTGGCCATGAGGTGGTTGCAGGTCGACTACAATGGGACACCTTGTTGAAGTGGCGAGTGGCCATGAGGTGGTTGCGAGCAGACCTTGGCCCAACAGTGGAGGGCGGCCCCAGTTAGTGGGCGAGTTTGGGAGAATTGCACACTAGTTCCTGGCTACTTTCCAGAAGGGAAAGAGTTTCCTACCCATGCACGAGGGCGTGCATGAATCAGGTGGGGGAGATTGTCACGGTCCGTGTATCGTAGCAACGCGGGACCGGGCGGGATGCTTTCTGGTTGTGCTTAACTTTTGGGAGCGAGATAGCATTAAGGGTGTAGTACGTGCCGAGCAGCCGTCCTATCTTCGGATGGACGTGTTGATCGCGCACCACACTGGTCGGGAGCTGTCCCCGCTTCCCTGATGAGCCCATGGGAGGGCGAAACCAGTAAGCATCGAGATGGTTAAGGCTGAACCTCGGGTGTGCGAGAGGCCTGAGGTGCCGTACGGGGTGGTTGTCCCTGCGTCAAAACTCTGACCCCGTGACAAAGGACTATGGGTGCATGGCATGGCATGGCATGGCATGAGGATGGATGACATATATACATGTTGGACACTATATGATATCATAGCTTTCTTTTTTTGTATCAACTTTGAAGCTTCACACTCAAGCTTTTGCTTTATTACATTGTTTTAGGATTCTCCCCCTTCATTTCTGTGGTTTCTTTTCAATATTTCCCTTGATTTAGCACAAAAAGTTTTGAATTTGGATCCGACGATGACAAAAAAAATCTGAATTTTTGTGGGTTAAAGTCCCCCACAGTTTCTTTTCTTCTTTTCCGGTTCCTTTTTTATATTTTTGCTTTGATTTTGCCCCCACCAAACAAAAAGCAGTAACCTTGTTAGCCAAACCAAGCACATCCACCGCCGTTCACATCACCCCAGAAAAGGTGGCATCATCATAAAGTAGTGTTGAGACTTCAGAGCCCACTTTATCAACCTCACCATCTCCATGATTGATCTGTAAATGTTTAACCACATAGCTTTATGCAAGATGCCTCCACAGAATGGTTTTCTTATTTCATTTATCTTTCTTAAGACATAATTTGACAATTATACACGAATAATTTACTAGTTAAAGTAGTTTTTAATTTTGTGATGACTAAAAGTTTCATTGACTTGTTAATCAATATGTCTTAATTCAATGAACCAAATCTTTTAGCCGCAAGAAGTTCAGATATTCAATATAGAATCTTCCTCGACTTTCTCGAGAAACAAACAACTTTGAAAGAAACGACGAGAGGTGTCATCTTAGAAAAGAAAAGGTTGGGAGGCAAAGAAGGCAACCTACAGGGATGGAAAAATAAAATAAAATTTCCCATAATCCGTACTTTTTAAAATGAAAAAAACTCATAATAAAATAAAATAAAAAGTTGACGGAAATTTTGTTGACAAGCTAAGTAAGACTCGTCTTTTGAACGTGAGATTCGAAAAATTATTACATGAACCTTTTTCATCACTTAAAATATGATCTCAACCAATTAAATTAATACATATTATATATTTTTTATATCATATTCATACATAAACATTATCCAAATCATCCATTTTAATATCTTTGATTTAAAAAATATTACTAAAGAT
The DNA here is from genome assembly GCA_035048815.1 of Abelmoschus esculentus. Taxonomy (NCBI): domain Eukaryota; kingdom Viridiplantae; phylum Streptophyta; class Magnoliopsida; order Malvales; family Malvaceae; genus Abelmoschus; species Abelmoschus esculentus. The sequence goes on from JAUCBN010000044.1 coordinate 11,979,410, forward strand.
TTTTTGCGCTGTCATTATCTTTATTCTTTAAAATTTTTCTTAATCAATTTCTTCTTCTTTATAGATCTGGGGTTTAGGTTTAGGGTTTAAGGCTTATGTTTAGAAAAAATTGTTTAAGAAAAATTTTGAAGAATAAAAAGGAGGACAACATAAAAAAAATTTTGGTAATATTTTTTTTAAATCAAAGGCATTAAAGTAGATGCTTTGGATAATGATTATGTGTAAATATGATATAAAATATATATATATAATGTGTATTAATTTAATTAGAAAGGATTCATATAATAATTTCTCGTGGATCCATACAAATAAACATACTCATTTTTTAAAAATTCCTAAAATAACACCCAAAAATCTACATTTCCTGAATTAACACTATTACATAAAGAATTTGCTATCTATGTACGGTAAATCTAATAAAAAAATATTTTTTAAAATAAAACTTACACTCTAAGTCTCTAACTGATCTTATACATAACTAATATCAATATCATTATTTCATTATTCATCGAGTTAAATATCGAAGTTGATTCTTAATAATTTATTTATTTTTATTGAAAAAAAATAAACATGGTTATTTTGAAAAGCAAATGCATAACGTCAACAAAAGCCTTTAAGAAAGGTCTTATTGTAAAAGGAAAATATTTATAAATAAAAAAGCAGTTTCTAGTGTACCGGCCTAAGCTGTATATTGGAGATTAATTAATTAATTAATTAATTAGTTTATGATTTCTTTAAAGAATTATAGCTTTATGTTCTTAATCCTGGATACTTTTACCATAAAATTTGAAGAATAAATCAAGCAAAAGATTGTTTTCACATCAGTCCAATTCCATTTAGTAGTACTGTATTTTACTACATGCATGATAGTTAATATTATACTGTATCACATTTATATCATCTTCTTCTACCATAATAAATAAGTTTATTAAATGAAATTTCTAAATTTTAAAACGTCATTAATACATATAAGAAGGTCTAATGTTTTTTTTAAAAGCTAACGGTGATTACAACAATATCTGTTTTAGAATATAATCTTTACTATTTGACATTGATCGCTCAATTACTTTGCTGGCATCGCTAGTGCTCGAACCTGTAACCTCCAGGAACAACAATTGTTCCTTTAACCACTTGAGCTAGAAGGCTCGTATAAAAAGGTATAATGTTAGAAAATATATTTAGCATTTAATTGAATAATTATTTTTATTTTTATTTATTTTTGAGGTTTTTCAACCTTCAAAACCCTCGATTTTTATTTCAGGTCAAAAATTCATGTACGGAAAATATTAGTCAATTAATATTAAATGATTTCAAATGATATGACAAATCAAGATTATAATGCATACTGATATAGAAATAACATATCAGTCAAAAAATTAATTTTAAAAATTTATATAAATATAATATAAATTTTTCTAACGACGTATTATTCTGTCTAATTATTTCAAACAACATATCATCAATTGTTTTCCTCCATAAAAAAAAAGTTATTTTCACTTAAAATAAAATATCGTTAATTACTCTATTTTTTAACCATTACACCTGATAAATACAATTTATGTCTATTAACTTAAACACATTTCTTCCCTAAAACCCTAGATGCTACCATTCCATTATCATATCTATATTCTAAAGTATCCAATAATTGTTCCACACCTTCATCTGATAAAACCCTAATCTATATCTAGGAACACATGATTTCCCTTGCAACTTGTACATCATATTAGTGCTAGTATCTTATGGTCATACTTTGGATTTATGATCCTTAATTGGGTATTAAGGTTCAACACTCACACGACAAGAAGAGGCTTCAAACTTACAAAAGGTATCGGAAAGATTCGTAGATTCTGAGTTACATTATGCACAAGAAACAAGACAAAAGGGGTGCCTTTTAGACAATCATAAAACCAATGTGACGAAATAAAGCATTAGGAGTTGGCAAATAGGCTAAGATCGGATGAAATGTGGTACATGACACGGGTGTAAACGAATCGAGTCGAGTTTGAGTAGTGTTAAGTTTGGTTTGTTAAGAATTAGAGTCAAGTTCAAGCTTGAGTAATTTAAACAAGTCTGAAAAATTTGAGCTCGGCTTAGCTTGTTAAGAATTCGATTCAAGTTCGAACTTTATTCGAACCTAATTGAATTAAGTGTTGATTGATCTTTGACCGTGCTAGTCTCGAGTAACTCTTATCCATCATGTCTCATTTAAAGCCTAATGAAAAAGAAAAACTTTGATATACAAATTTTGTAAACTCGAGCTTGTTAATTTTAGTGTTTAATGAATTAATTTAGGGCTTAAGACTTATGTTTAGAGTTTAGATTTTAAGGTTTTAAGTTTAGAAATTTAGATTTTAAATTATAAAAAATAAAAAAATAGTATATTTATATTTTAGAGTAAATCATGAGTTTTTAAGTCGGATATCATGTAATACGACTTGTCTCGTCAAAAACTTGAACCGAGTTCAATCAAATCGAGCTTTGATCGAATTAAACTCGAATAACTCACTGTCTCGTCTTATTTATAATTCAAGGGAATTAAAAGGTGTTTTTGTTCTTTTTATTTTTCTGATCAACTTGAATGTTATGAAAACACCAACTCTACTAAATCCACTTGATCAAGAATTCTTAACCATCATATTCACTCAACCAGGACGGGTGACTTTAGTGTGTGACGTCTTAATTTTAAAATTAAAAAAATAATATATTTAAAATTCTAAAAAATATATAATATAATTTTTTGGATGCTTGTTTTCTTTAATTGAGGGTGCCTTCTGTTCAAAACAATCCTAACAAGCTCAACAAACTTGCACTACTATCTATTCTAAAAATAATAATAATAAAAAACATCAAAATTATAAAAAAATTGAAAATTTAATTTTTTTAGTGCGTAGAGTTTAAGATATAAAAAATAAAGATTAGAGTTAAAAATTTATTTTTTTTAAAAAAAATTTAAAATAATAAAATGATGCATGATAAAGAGGTAGAAGATTTTTACTCCTATCATGTACATGTATAACATATAAACTTCTTCAATTCACGTAAATATCAAGTCAGATCAATATCAATTAAAATTATTTATAGGTCGAATTTAAAATAAGTTAAGTCAAATAGCAGGTTAAATTTAAAATAGGTCTTGATTGATTCAGTCGGGTTACAATTTATTTCAGTCGAATATATGTTGAGTTTCAAGTTCACAATATTAAATTCAGGTTCAGAGACAATAACATATTTAACTCGATTTTAAATAAAAAAACCTCGGTGTCCCCGTTAAATCTTTAATCCGATTCACGTCAAACGGTTAGTATCGTCCCCGAATGTCATAAAGCAAGCGTAGTGGGCCGTTAATAAACACAGAGAAAAATCACTGCTTTTCCCTCCAGGAAAAGGTTTCAGTCCCAAATCCATACTTCAATTGCCTACTAAAAACATAACACCTAATAAATAGATTAATAAAGAAAAATCTACAAAAAAAATATTTATTTTTTTCTTATTTTTTCCATTTCTAAATCGAAATGAAGGATGACGACACTCTGCCGACAACGACGACGACGACAGTGAATGTGAGAAAGGAAAGCGCGGATTCGTGCTTATTTGGCAGAGGCCGTTACAAATTCTGGGCATTCGCGGCGATTCTGTTATTGGCATTCTGGTCGATGTTTACCGGAACCGTTACCCTCCGTTGGTCCGCCGGTAATCTCAACCGCCTTTCTGATGATATTGGTAGCCCCATTCACGACGATCTTGATGTCCTCGTATGTTCCCCAAGACTGTTTTCTCCTTTCTAATGTTGCATTTTTCTATGAAAATATACAAATTTTTTCCTCAATTTCTTTTAATTTTCTTGTTTCTCCGTTTGTTAGGAAATGGAGGAGAGGGAGAAGGTCGTGAAGCATGTGTGGGATGTGTACACTAACAGCCGTCGTATTAGATTACCGAGATTTTGGCAAGAGGCGTTTGAAGCTGCTTACGAGGAGTTAACCAGTGACGTGCCTGGGGTTAGAGAGGCCGCAATTACTGAGATCGCTAAGATGTCCGTGCGCTACGTGGATCTTGACCCTCCTCCTATCCAATCAACGGTGAGGATTAGGGTTTCGTTTGGTAATTTATATTTGTCGTTTTACCTTTTTTGTTGATATAGAAGAATTTTTGCTATTCATGCACTTAAGCAGTTCATTGAACACATGAATTAATTTTAAACCGATAACTGGTTTGCTACTTTCAATATGATTTCGTTTTGCATGAAATTTTATTTCTATTACAATTGGTTAGTAGCTTAATGGATTTCCCCTTAATTGCTATTTCATTTGCTACTTTAAGCAATGTTTAATTTTATATGCAATTTCCATTTCATTCAAACATAATGTTTGTACTTTGATCCTTCCAAGCGTACAATTCTGTGTGTATATATATAAACATAGTAGTTTATTTTTAATGCCATTATTCATTTGAGGAGTTTGCATTAATTGAATAAGATCCATAATTGGATATTAGCAGTCTAGGTTGTGTTTATCTTCAGTTTATTTCAAGAAAGGAGTCAATTTTGTTGCCATTTCTAGTTAAGTTGCTCTTTGTTCTATCCATTCTGGTAGAGTATTATAGAAATTTTGGAAGGGCATTGAGTAAGGTTTGGTGGTTCATTTCTCTGTTATTGAGTACTATAGTACGTAAGGCGAAAAGGAATAAGCTTGGGTGAAATGAATAAGACCAGATGTTGGTAAAGTTTCACGCTATGTGCTCTCATATTAGCTAATATGAACATGGTTTCCACATGTTTATTCTCATCGTAATTTGCAGTTTCCTGTCTTTTTAATGGCTTTCCCCATTGATGGTACCCTGTGATAATGTGGTTACTTTTACTCTGAAATTTCATGTAATTGAATCAGTTGAGGTGCTCACAGTTCTGTTTATCTGCTTGAAATCTCACTTGCCAACTTGATGGCTTTATGTGGCACGTATATATAACTGATCAAGTTACACCGAGTCATCTCATGCTTTCATTTATTCTTCCTATTGTTTGCTGTAACTTAATGAACTGTAGGTTTTTCTAGATCTCAAAACCTGGTTTGTCAAAAAGATTGTAGAGACAGCGCACTGTTATTCATTTATGGCAATGACTGGTCCCGGTTAACGAATAGTTTCGTAGTAGGAAACTTTATCATGCATGAAAACCTGAAGGCTAACACAAACTTATCGATTCAAACTTGTAAGGTGATTTCAACTATACAGCTAGTAAAATAGCAGTTAGGAACAATTTTAAATGTAAATTATTAACTTCCTGCTGTTTGCTGTTGTTTTCTTTTGTTAGCTTGGTGGCATGAGATTCTGTATAGAATTTAATTCACATTGGTCTTTGGGATTTTACCATTTATGTTGGCAGAGTGTAAGGGAACTGAGCAAGGGTCTACAACGAGCACTGACAAGTGAATCCAGGGCAACTTCAAACGGTATGTGAATAAGAGAAGTTTAAGAGAAGTTCTTCACATTTGTTATCACAGTAGCAAACTATGTATTTATCTTAGTTAGGTTCATAATTCCTTTTTTAAGTTGCTGCCAATGTTTTGTTCTGTCGATTGAGTGGTAAAGATCGAGGATTAATAAGCCACCAGCAGTGCACATTTTGAACAATCAAATGGTTCAGATTGAACTTAAACAAGATAAAAGAAAAAGAATTACGTATCAGTTGCGTTAGCCAAGTTTATAACTGCACCGACGTTAAAAAGAATCACCAGCGGCAGCAAAGAAGGAAATTACTTGTTAAAGGGTTGTTTGGGGTAAACTGTTACTTGTTAAAGGGTGATTTTATATTAACAAAGAATTGTTACTCAAGTTGCGTGATAAGCTAGTGTTACCAAGAGACTTATAGAGTGGAATTACACTAAAGAAGATACGGAAGACTGGAAGACACAAGCAAGACAAGGCACCTTGTGCACAAATTGTCTAAGGTAAATTAGCCATACGATCCCAATCTTTTATTTTTTAGTTAATTATTTTGGATCATCTGCCCACAAAAGATTCGATAGGACTGTGATGTTAATTCTTTTTGTGCTTTGTTCAATATGAACATTGAGACTAGAAATCATGTATTTGGTGATTGTTCTTATTACAAAGCAAGTGTGAGATTTGATTTTAGATAATTATAAGATACGATCGACATCTGATTGTTGAAAAATTAGATTGGATGATAGTACAAGGGAAATGAAAGAGCTCGTTTGACTTCTGAAATTTTTTCTCTTATATAGCATAATGTTAGGGAGAAGTTATTAGATTGTAAATGTTTTTGTTTTAACACTTGTATACCTTTAAATTGGAGACTTAATTGAGAGGTTGTCTCGTTTTTTCGTGTTAAGTATGTGTGTACAATTGGTAATATCTTTCTATGATTCTTGGATGAATAAATCTTATTTATCCAAAAAAAATTAAGTATCGATTTTTGGACATGATGAAGTACAAATCCTTCCCCACTTTAACTCTTGATTTGAACTCTTATTTTTCTAATTTACTTTTTTAGTATCCGATCAAACTTATACAAATAATCGACAATGATTTTAAATCTTATTTTAAAATGCAAGTTTTTTTAGTTTCTTCTTAAAATATATTTTTAAACAAGGGAAATATTCTATTTTAAAACGTGATTACAGTTCAAACCAAAATCAGGCAATAAAGCAGCAAACGGTACTAAAAATGAGTAACCAACTCCAAAATAATCCAGGGTAGCTGAAAACAAATACAAAACTCCAGCTTTATCGGAACTCACCGGGGAAAGACCCAGAGCCAAACCCCTTTTCTCCTATGGCAATCTTAACACAAACAATTTCCTCACTTTCCCTTCAGAAGCACCCGTTCGTCATCACCATCATCTTCTTTCCAAGTTATCACGTTCTTCAATCCACTAATTTATCCCAAGGCCAAGATACCTTGTTGATTTCACCATGCAACATCAATGCATAACACATGATATTTGTATAACAACTTGTTGAAGCTTCTTCACCAGATTTCCTTGCCTTGTAACCCTGCAGTTCTCAGATGATGTGAAAACAGGGTTCCCCGTACCCTTCACAGTTCTTTAGGGGGTTCGAGGTAACCTTGCTTTTATTGGCTATTAACTTGGGGAAAATGCCACCATCATCTTCACCTCAATATTCTCCGTCTGGTGAAAACAGCTCCACACCACCCTCAAAGCCATCGCTACACAACTCCAAACCAGCAACACACAATAGCTCGCCACCTCACAATAAACATAATTATCAGCCCCTTCCTCCACCTGGTCGAACAAGTGGTGGCAACAACTCTCCCTCACTTCCTCACAAAAATGGTGATTATGCATTACCATCAAAAATTTCGTCGTCGGATGGAAAAATGATTATAGGAGTCGCTGCAGGTGCTGGATTATTGGTCGTTGTTGCCATGTTTTTTGTAGCCAAATGCGTTCTTCCAAAAAAGAAGAAACGCCAACAGAATCCACAATTTGAACCTCAAGGTGATAAACCTATAATAGAAATACCTTTGTTTCCTGGGAGTCCTCTGTTTCTTTATTGAAAAAAAAAAAAGAAATCTTGGAATTTTACAAATACAAGCAACAAAGTTCTCATTGTCATGAAGGGCTAATTCCTCTGTCATTTTCACTTATAAATCTAATAAGTTCTATTATATTGTCTTTTGCAGCAGGTAGAGGAGATCCAAACTATAGTAACTCAAACAATCCTTCTCAATGGGGCAATGGTTTTCAAGGTTCAGAGCCTGGTATCGGATTATCTTCGCCTACTGGTGCCAATGGATGGAATCCATCATCCCAAATGCCACCAACTAGTAGTGGTGGTGCCAATGGATGGAATCCATCATCCCAAATGCCGGTACAAATTTATATTGGCGAAGAAAGCGGCAATTTCTCAGGCTACCTACATGCTTTGCCACCTCCTCCCCCAGGCATTCCTCTTGCATTAAATAAGAACAATTTCACTTACGAGGAGCTGTCGATTGCTACGAATGGATTTTCTCAGTTAAATCTGATTGGCCAAGGCGGGTTTGGATATGTTCACAAGGGTGTGCTACCAGGTGGAAAAGAGGTTGCAATCAAGAGCTTAAAAACTGGTAGTGGACAAGGAGAAAGAGAATTCCAGGCTGAAGTTGAAATAATTAGCCGAGTCCATCATCGCCATCTTGTATCACTTGTCGGATATTGTGTTGCTGGTGCGCAAAGGATGTTGGTCTATGACTTCGTTCCGAATAAGACGTTGGAATATCATCTCCATGGTAAAATTCAATTCCTTGCTTCATTCTTTATACGAGTTATGCCGTCCTGAAACCATTACTACTGCATATTGCAGGAAAGGATGTTCCAGTCATGGATTTTGCCTCTAGACTTCGTATTGCACTAGGTTCTGCTAAAGGGCTCGCTTATCTCCATGAAGATTGTAAAGATTTCTCAGTATCCTACTTTTTTACCTTTCTATCTCTTTGGGACTACAATTTTTCTATATGGTTCTGATCATTTCTCTGTTGAACTATACATGCAGGCCATCCCCGTATTATTCATCGCGACATCAAAGCAGCAAATATTCTCCTTGATAACAACTTTGAAGCTATGGTATCTTCTCTTAAAATTGAAGTTTTTGTTGTAATACACCATTGAAAGCAATGGTATCAAAACTATGTTCATATTTCCTGTAGGTGGCTGATTTTGGGTTGGCTAAGCTGTCCACTGAAAACGAAACACATGTTTCGACTAGTGTGTTCGGGACATTCGGGTAAGGCACTCAGAACAAAAGTGAAAGAGCTGTTTCTTGCAGTTAGTTAATGGAGTTTCGAAATCCTCTAATGATTTTGGTTGTAATGTAGGTATTTGGCTCCAGAGTATGCCTCAAGTGGCAAGTTGACAGAGAAATCAGATGTTTACTCATTTGGGATTATGCTTCTAGAACTCATAACTGGAAAACTTCCTATTGATAATACAATGGAAGACACTTTAGTAGATTGGGTTTCTATCCTATTCTCTAACTTAAACTTCCAGTTCCATTACAGTTTAAATTTGTTCCATTGATTAATTGTCAAAAGAACTTAAAATTTTGCCCTTAAATTCCTTCCAATACAAGAAAATTGCATAGAGAATGCAGCCTCAGTTGTTTTCAAGACATAATTTGAATTACTTTATGAAACAGGCTCGGCCACTTTTGGATTGTGCAGTAGAGACCGGCAACCATGTGCAGCTCGTTGATCCACGCTTGGAGCGTAACTATGACCATATGCAGATGCAACGCATGGTGGTCTGTGCTTCAGCCAGTGTTAGACACTCAGCCAAAAGAAGACCGAAAATGAGCCAGGTTTTCAATTATCTCAAAACAGTTTTTCAGAGCTTAACCTTAATCATATAATGTTACATTTTTTCCCAGTATTTTTCTGGTAATATCATATCATTGAAAGCAGATAGTGCGTGCCCTGCAAGGAGACACATCTTTGGATAACCTGAATGAGGGGTTGAAGGCAACCAACAGCTCGCTCGCAAGCTAGATGAAAAGAACACTTAGCACGAGACGCACATGAAGAAGTACAAGCTATCAGCTATACCAAGCCAGGAGTTTTCGAGCGCAACAAGCACTCAAGGGATGGCATCTGGAGCATTAGAGATATAGTTGAGATAGATGCCAATTCAGCTCAAGGAAGTTGGTACGGTTAAGCAGCTAGACCTAGTCTGTTTGACTGTTAATCTTGTATAGTATGAGGTCCGTCAGCTGTAGCCAAGCTTGTACTTCTATGATTGTCAATGAATAACACAATTCAGTTTCTTTACTCAAATAGCTTTATCTTAGAGTAGCTGCATTCAAAGAATAAAAGATCCCTAGTCTCCTGTATAATACCACAAATTAAGCAGGTTCCTTCCACCATAATGTCCATCCTGAACAATCTGTTCTTAGTGGGAAGCCTATTAAGCAAGGTCATCCATAAAATAGCAGAATATCTTGGAAGATGTAGAGGAAACCAGATAAGCTTCTGCCATACAACCTTATTCTGCCTTTCTCGGATAGCATTCCAAATATTCTTCACTCTAAGTAAAGCTTTATTACTTCCATCAGCAAATAGAGGTTGAGCCACACCCATAAGTTTCAGATGCACCAACTGAAGTGAGGCTTACTATCAATGTGCCAAAAGTCTATCCCCCTGAAAATATATTCGAAGAAACTTTCAGTGACAAGCAAACTTTTCATAAGATTAATAATACAAGCATGATTTCAGCCTCAGGAATTCAAATTTCTGGTACATAGCTTAGATAAACTATCCATACAAAATTTCAGGTTTTTTATTAAGTTCTATGATTTCTATTATTCGATATAATGTTCATCAGAAAAAATTGAAGTTCGAATATATATATTAAAAAATTTTATACATTTATTGCTATTTCGTTTTGACTAATTCAATGAAAATGAAAATCCAAAACTAATTCTGAAGGGCCACCAAATTTATTACATCGCCTGATATCTCACAATAGAGGCTATTAAACTCTCAATATATGGAACCAGAGTCTATGAGTAAGTGTGTTAAAAAATATCCGATTTGATTATCTATTGATTTAATCTGAAAATTAAGATATCCGATCTATTTTTATTTTTGGACCAGATATCCGATTCGATTTTAAGTTTTTCGGATCGGATACGGATCACAATATTTCAAGTTTCGGATTATCCAAAAATTCAAAATTTTATTAATATTAATCTTGTCATATTCAACAATCTAGTGCTTGTTATATTTAAAAATTTTAAAAGTAGAAACTTTTATAAATATGAATCTTGTTGTATTTAATAACTTATTGTTTATTATATTCGAAATTTTAAATTTTTCATAAATACAATCTTCAAATTCAAAAAATTAGTTTAATCAAATTATATTTTTGGATATCCACTTTTTTTCAGATCCGATACAGATCATTATATCGATCCATCCGAAAACCTAAATATCCAAAAAATCAGATCGGATCGAATATCCGACAATTAACACCCCTACGAGGGATGGCTGTAATTAATAGCTTTGATAGACCACTTGATCGAGATGGGTTCATTTCAACTTGCCTCAAATATAAACATACCAAATTATAAACATTAAATGGAATATTTTTTATAATTTAAAATACAATAATTGGCGTCACAGTAAAAAAAAAACATATTAGTTTAAATCTTGATTTAAATAATATTATTATTTTCAATCTATAAAATATCTGGTACTATATAACAAAAGATATCACTCTAATTTTAATTAATATTAAATTTTAAATTTAATTTTGATATAATAAAAAAATATCATTTTAATTTAAATTATAAATAATACTAATAGAAGATATTTTTTACATAATTATTAAAAAAGTGTTTTTTTATTTATTTTAAATATCCAAACTTTAATGTCAAAAAATCATTTTCACTCAGTTTAGTGGTTATTTAATGTACTTGACCAAAACATTAACTACAACCAACCAGTGTTGTCTCTTGTCTTGCCTACTAACCCATCCCGTCCTCTTCCTAGCTTCCCTGCACAAAATCTGCATTCTTTCTTTCCTGAAATCCCCCATATTATCAGGTAAAATTGTTGTGAAACAGATCTATCTGCATTGCCAGATTCTTTCTTCTGTCTTTCAAAATTGTTTTTATGACTGAAAGAGTTAAAGAGTAATACTGTGTAGTCTGTTTTTATTGAAATTTGACTTTTATTTCCAGTTGAAATGTTTCTTCGGAGAAAGCATGCACAGAAGGATGGTCCAGAGCAACGAGATTCGAAGGTAATATTCATTTACTTCATATTTGCATTTGAAGGAGAGCAAATTTAGTGCCTGTTTGACATGCAGGTGAGCCAACTCAGGGCTGCTATAGGACCCTTGTCTGGTCGCAGTTCAAAGTACTGCACTGATGCATGCCTGAGGAGATATTTGGAAGCTCGGAATTGGAATGTTGACAAGGCAAAGAAAATGTTGGAAGAGACTTTAAAGTGGAGATCGACTTATAAGCCTGAAGATATCAGATGGGTATGTTTGAAGAATTTCTGCCTACAGTTTTTCAATTTTGGCACTCTGTATATAGGTTTTGATATCTCAAAGACTGTTGCAGTTCTAGAAAATTTATAGATTAGGTAGAGTTTGAAACATATTTAAACAGTTTTGGCATTTTTAATCTCAGTATGGTATTAAATTTTGGGGATTCTGATACTTATTAATTGCCCCATCCTTCTGCTTTGCTCACAGGTCATGTGCATTTAGATATTATTAACCATGCTATGGACTCGATATGGCATGTTTAATATTTAAAAGATACTTAAGGATCGTATTCGTGTACCGATGTCCGTATAGTTCGATATCGAATTATTGATACTTGAATGAAAACTGGGGTTCTGTTTTTGGTTGCTTGAACTCACCTCATTTCATCTTCTTGTCCAGCATGAAGTGGCGCATGAAGGTGAAACTGGTAAAGCTTCCAGGGCAAATTTTCTCGACCTTCAAGGAAGAACCGTGCTTATAATGAGGCCTGGAATGCAGGTCTGTACCATTTTTCCTTTCCATTCAGTTTGTTTGTAACCAAGCTTTTCTAAATTTTCCCTTTTGAGTACCTTTTCCATCCATATTTCTTGTCAGAACACAACATCATCAGAAGGCAATATCCGTCATTTGGTGTATCTTCTAGAAAATGCTGTCATGAATCTGGGTGAGGGCCAAGAACAAATGTCCTGGTTGATAGACTTCACTGGTTTTTCTCTGAACACCAGTGTTTCTATCAAAACAGCTCGTGATAGCAGTTACATTCTACAAGGCCATTATCCAGAGAGGCTGGCTGTTGCTTTCTTGTACAATCCACCAAAGATTTTTGAAACATTCTATAAGGTTTGATCTGCTGCATTTCTATTTGTCTACTTCAGCTACAACTTATCCTTATTTCTGATCTTTCTAGGCAACAAGGTATTTTCTGGATATGAAAACAGTTGAGAAGGTGAAGTTTGTGTATCCTAAAAATAAAGAGAGCGTGGAGCTCATGAGAACATACTTTAATGTTGAGAACCTCCCCAGTGAATTTGGTGGAACCGGGACGCTGAAGTATGACCATGAAGAGTTCTCGCGATTGATGGCTCAGGATGATGTAAAAACTGCTAAGTTCTGGGGAATGGACGAGAAGCACCATCATATTGCCAATGGCAATGGTCATTCAGCAGCTGAAGTGGCGCTGCTGCCAGGATGGAATTGGATCGTGCAGTAAGCAAGGTAACCAAACTGAGCCTGTGCACTAGCTAATAGCTATTGTCCCTGGTGGTCTGTCAGAAATCAAGTGATGTAAAATATATAAGCAGTCATGTATCTGGTGCAATGTTAAAGTACTTTGGTTGGAATGAATTGTAGTTCACATTAGATCCTAGATTTGATACAGAGTATTCCCGAAATTATTAGACAGAACTTGTTCACCGCGTCATTCATGATCCATCCAATAAGATTCATCTATTTTAAAGTAATTTCCAAGTAATTATTCACCATGTAGAAAAGAGATGAAATTTATTTTGAAAAAAATGAAAAAAAAAATTCATTAGATGAAATTATGAATGACGTGATGGATAAGATTCATTTAATAGTTTTTTTTTTCATTTTCTTTGATAAAATCAGTACTACGAGAACGTGAGAATTCGATTCAATAAAAAATGTTGTAATTGATAGTTTTCTTGGATGACCAAATGATCACATGATTTAAAAAATGTAATAATTTGGTTGGTACCGTTAATAGTTGATGGTGTGTTAATTAACAAAAATGACATAATAATATTTAAAAAATCAATGATTAAATATATAAATATTGATAATTAAATATAATTATATTACTTTTTTTAATATTATGTTATCGATCATTAATATTTTAATAATACCGAATTAATTTTTTACTCTTTTTAATATCAAATAATTATTTTATTATTTTTTATAATCAAAAAACTCAATTAAAAAATATCGTATAATGGAGGGGCTATCTTTTAGGAGAAACAAAACCCAATGGTTGGGCTAAGGCCTACTAACCTAGTGTTGTTAGAGAATGCTTACAGCCCAGGAGGATTCAATAAATAGCAGAACAGACCGTAGTAGGAAACCCTAAGATCCTCTGCAGACACAATAATCCGCCGAGGTTTCTGGTCGTAGTCGAGACCTCGCCATCGTGTCTGCCTGAACCAGGTAAAGAGGATCTGATAACAAACTGGGCATCTCAGAAAGCAGTTGCTGTACTTTTCAATCGGCTCTTTGCTCGCTATGATGCCGACAATTCGACTTGTTTTATTCTTCTCTTTTCAAGCGTTTCCAAATTTTCAATTTTATCAAAGTATTAAGGCCTAGTTTGGGGTTGCGGTAAAAAATTACGGTTTGATCTTAAACCAAGGTTTTGTAAAAAGTAAAAAAAAAAAAAAAATAGTTTTTCCAAAACTAAGGTTTGGGAAGTTAGTTTGGATAGAAAATCAAGATTTTTACGGAAAAAGTAAATGTTTTTGGTTATTTTTTTAATTTTTGAGGTAAAAAAAATTAGTTTAAGAAGGCAAACTCAACTAAAAACAAGACCTAGGTATCTCTCCAATTTTTTTTTTTTTATTTAGGGTGTGTTTTTATTTATAATTTATTATTAATGTTTGTATATAATTTAAAATATAGTTTATATTTTTAAATTAAAATTTTTATTATAGTTTAAGTTATTTGATAAATCATAATATTAATGAATTTAAAGATCATTCAAGTTATTTATATCTTACAATATTATATCTAAAATAAATATTTTATTTTGTTAAAATCACTTTTTGACATCAATAACAAACACTATTTAACTTTTCAAAATAATTTTTTCTATTGTAATTTTAAAATTATTTTTTCAACTGCACTTTTTAAAAACAAAGTCAAACCAAACCTTAATCTAATATGTTATATAGTGATACTCCCTAAAATTTTCAATGTTCATATTTTTCTTCAATTTGATATGTTTTGAATCCTAATGCCATGGCCCTTAATCAAGCATCTAGATCCTAGAGGACACATCTTGAACCAGCCAAGCAAAGCCCTTCACCAGTGTATGCATGCCTTGATTGGTCCATGGCTTGTACTGCAAAGATTAGATGGCATGTATACAGAAACTTTAGGAACAAGTAGATGATACATATGATTTTGACAGAGTAGTAATTCCGTCGGCAACGAAGAGATTACAAACTCTTGCAGGTTCGAGTAATGATCAGTTGGTAGCCTTACTTTAGCCATTTTCAGCTGGTGCAACTGCACCTGTAATGTCCTGTTTGTTAGCTAGTATCAACAAGGATGCTCATGACAACACAAAGAAGGAAAGATTAAACAACGACTAAGAAAATAGTCCGGGATGAAATCCTCATCACACAAAATCCGGTGAACTTTGCCAGACATGTTGAATTTTATTACAGAAAATTCAGAGGTGCATTTGATAGGGGGATAACAAATCAAGAAACATCATACCTCTCTTCCTTTAGAAGATTGTCATGTTCCATTTTGCAATCATCTAATCTTCTAAGATCTGAGCTATCGACAAACCATCGGTTGGTTCAATATTGTTCCTCCAATATGATCTTATAGTTCCTTGACCTCCTACATCACATATATTCAGAGTATATCTGCCAAACCCAAAATTAAAATCTAAGAAAACATTGCCAAAACTATAAATTCTCTGACAGAAAAAGAAACCATGAAGCATATTTTCAAACACTTGATGAGCATAGCTAATTCAAGATTAAAAATTGAGCATAAGGAAAATTGTACTTTAAAAAACTACTGTCTTCATGTTATATGAACTTAAGGCAACATAAAAACAAAGAAACAAGTCAAGGTGTGGTATCAAACGAATTAGTAATACTCAATTAATTTGAATCAGATAATTAGTAAAATGTTTATAGTAATAAATAAATATACAACTGTATTATAAATTTAATTTGCATCTTAACCTGTATATCCACCATTGTAATCTCTTTTTAGCATAGTAATATTATTTTATCAATACTCATATTCTTAACAACAATATTTTTATAAAATATTAACATATAAAAGTGTTAAATGTCGCAGCTACTCTCTATCTTCTTTCATCAAGTTTTAATTCTTTTCTTTTGATTGGTGGTCGACAACTAATCTTTATATTATTTTAAGTTACTTTTATACTCGATTCTACTTTAATCCCTAAGGGTATACTTGCTTTCGATTTTTTTATCTAATTTTTTTATTGCAACTCACTGAACATATTTGTTGGTCTAATACTTATTTTTTAATTTTTAATATATTTATTTTATTTATATCTTTTTCTCTATGTTACTTTCTAATAAAACACGAAGAATGGATGTCCGCGTTGAGAAACCGAATGATTATCGTCCAAAAACATGTTGTTTTTTTTTCCTTTCGGCAGCTGCGAATCAAGGCGCGCATGCATTTTATACTCCTCTGATCATCTCTTATCAGTTGCATGCCTAAGATCTCATATTTTGTCTTTGTTCTTCCTTACTAATTTGAAAAGGTTAATAATTTCATTTCAGAGGTGATAAAGTAGTAAGTGGCAACGTTGAAAGGAAGTTGGAAGAGAATTTTTTTAGGTAATCATATGCTTTATTGAATTAGTAAAGGCTAAATTACATGAATAGAGTTATTAAATTTTTAGTGTATTTTTATTTTCATCATCAAACTTTTAAAATTCGTGTTATAATCGTTAATTTTTAGCTTATTTTCGTAATCAGTGACCTTTATAAACAACAACCGTTCTGATAACTGCTTGAGTTATAAGGTTCGTGCAGATTATCTGCGTGGAATTATGGTTTTGTTTCATGGTTTAACATTTAAATTTAAAATTTAAGATTTTAATATTATTAAAAATATATTTTTAAAATTAACTAGACATGAAAAGCTTTAACTATGGCGTGTGTCCTGAGTTGGCAGTCGTATCAAACCTTGCACGCGGCGGGAACCGAACGTGCATGATTTGTAATTGACTCATAATTAATAGTTGATAATTAATTATAATGGTTGATTTAATAAATTGTTTTAATTAATTTAAAATTAATTTGTTTAATTATTTATATAAACATATTAAATAAAATTTAGCCGATAATTAATATGAGTAAAATAATAAATAAGAGTATGATATATTTAATTTTTAAATATATATGTTTTATAATATTTTAGTTTTTATTATGGTCAATCTATTTGAATAAAATATTGTTGATAAAGAACTAATTTTTAGAAAATAGTGAATATTTTTAAAAAATTAAATATTTTTTAAAATGTAATATTTTAAATATTAATCTTGACACGTACTATTAATTTTATATAGTTTTTTAAAGAACACCTTATCATATGAACTATTTCATTTTTGTATTTTATTCTTATTATGTAATATCTATTAAATTTTAACATCTAATTATATTTTAATATATTAATTATGTAAAAAGTTATACAATATTTTTATTTAAATTATAAAATTTAAATTTTTAACTCTAACTCTTAAACTTCAAGTCTCTAACACTACAACTTAAATTCTAATCTAAATATTAAAATTAAAATTAAAAATTTATATAAATTAAATTTTATACAAATTTATATATATCAAAGTAATTTCCATATATCTTTAATTTTAAGTTTCAACTTCCTTTGAAAAATTAAATTTCCGGACGTGTAGATGAATGTGATGGCCCAGCTTGAATTATTTCCATGCAAGTTTTTGTAGTCGGTAATCAAGCTTTTTGTGGTCAAGTTAATTTAGTTTCAAAACTTTATATTTAATTAATTGATTTTAGAAATAAATAAAATCAATGTGATTTTATTTGTTTTTAGGTGATGATAGAATATATATATATAATAAGAACGATCATATAAATTAAAAAAATAAGTTATAAATATTTATAAACAAAAAATAATATTTTATAACATAGATAATATTCTAATATATGTGGTGATTATTAAAAATATTTTCTTTTAAAATTTTAATTGACTAAAACTTACGTAACTATCCGAAAAATTATTTATAAACTTCCCAAAAGAATAATAAAGAGGCTGAGATAGAACCATAGAGGGATTTTATTTTATTTTTTTAAAATCAGAAATATGTATATAAAAAAAGTTAATTTTAGAAATAAAACTATCCTGTTGACCAAAAAGCATTAGGTACATAACAACAAAAATTTTCCCGCGAAAGTGACGGATCCTAAAGAAGAAAGTTTCAGACACTTGGCTGGACATTTGCCACGTGTTCCAATCTAAGTACATGCATTTTTCTTTAGATACATGAGATTTATAACTAAAACGACAAGTGGTCAGAGGATTAGTTTAATAATTAATCTTTATCTTTTAATTAATTAACAACAATCCTTGCTTGGAAATTGGTCCCTTCAACCTCACAAATTAAATTGGTACCCTAAGATAACTTAATATATATGGATTTTTATTTAAGGGATACTAAGTATCCCACGAGTTCTTGTTTCAGTCTTAAACCCTAGCCATGACTTTTCCTAATAAAATACTAATTAAGACAAGAAGATTAAGCAGATACATCTGAACATAATGTTTCCTAATTTGTACTAAAAAACAAAGCTTTGGTTTGTGGCAGGGAAGAGAGAGGGTATAAGAGTATAAGTTAATTAAATTGTTATTTTACATATAGATTAAAAATGGAAAAAAAATAATTAATATATGATATATATAATTTGTTAAATTTAGGATTCTGAAGTTTATTTCATAAATGTGTAAAATATTATAGAATTGTTCTTATTTAAGTTACATAATTTAAAATTTAATAAAAATATTATATATAAGCTTGTGTAAATTAAAATTTAGAATTAAAAACTAAGTTTTATGATTTAGAATTTATAGTTTATGATTTAGGGTTTTAGAGTTAAAAATTTAGATTATAGATTATATAGTTTAAATAAGAAAGAATTTATATTTGTTTACATAATCTGTATTAAAATGTAACCTAAAATATAAATATATAATCATAAAACCTTAAATCTTAAACTCTAAACCTTGAATATTAAACTTTAACTTTTAACCATAAATACTAAAATTTATATATTAAAATATTTTTTAAACGATTTGTCAAATTTAAAATTTAAAAATTTAATATTTAAGATTATGATTTAAGATTTTAAAAGTTAGAAGATATTTAAATTATATAATTTAAATAAAAATAATTATATAGTATATTATAATTTATTTTAAAAAATGATAAGAGACGTAAATAACAAGGAAGAAGAAAGAGAGTTTTATAAGTAAAGAAAAGCATGAGTTGAGAGTGGAAAGAGTCAAGGCAAATCAATTAAAAAGCTTTCAAATTTGTGTACCGGTTCAGCTGTAAATTGCTAACATAACAAAGCCGATTAGGTTGGGTCACTCGGTGTTGGAAAAATATCGAAAAATTATTATATAATTCCGACTCATAACGTTTACGGCTGTCGAGTCGGCACTCTGGCTGTAACATTTTTTGAGTTCATGTTTCAGTCACGTCCTTCCACTCATATTCATCTTCAAGGCAGTGCATGATCAATGGAATTCATGCAGGCGAACTTCACACATATTTTGTTTTTCTATAAATTAATATAAAATATTAATACTTATATGTTTTTTTTAATTTTAATATCACCATCTAAATTTTTATAGATATAAGGACTGAAAAGAAAAAAAACAGACATAAGTGTGTATGTGAGAAAGAGAATCTGACATGCACACTAAAGGGACAAGTTCAGTGCTGTGGACCAGCAATTTCAGCACTTTAATTCCTGCAGACCACGACTCTCTCTCCCTCTCTCTCTTTTTCTCTTTGTTTTTAATCTGCATTTTTAGATGATTATCTTAAGCTTAAACCCCATAATTTAGAGATTCTGCAATTGAGTTTTCATGTCCGATGATGCACTAACCTCAAACACCCGATCATTAAGACTCCCTTAAAGGATAACACGGTCTTGGCGTCTTGCAATAATTAAGAGCTGGACCAATGTGCAGGGTCTGAGAGAGATTTAACATGGCCTTGTCGGTTGTTCTGCAAGAAACACTAAATCTCTCAGCCACACCAGTAATCTCTGATGGCCATCACTGGTTTTACAAGCTTGGATGGGTAAGTAGGAAACAAACTGAAACTACCCCGTATACGTATCCCTGTATAGTATATATTCTCCTCTTTTAAACCCATTTTTATCTCCTTTCTTTTCTCCCCTTAATCTATGCTAAAACATGTTTCTTTGCATTACCAGTACAGTTGAGAGAATTCTTACATGACAAAGCTAATTAACCAGTGATCTCAATCAAGGTAAGTTATGTTTGGCAATGCTAAGGGGCCCATGCTTCATATTTGTACAGACTATTTCACTGTTTTGAGTTTTATATACAGCTTTCTTTATAATTATAAAATTAGTCTAAAAAAATTTAATTTGTCTTTTACCTTTTGCTTACGTCTTGATGAACAGGAAAAATGGAAGCTTTAGGAAAACGAGTTGGTGGGTTTAGCACTAAAACGTGGAAATCACAATAATAGAGAAAAGGGCATAATTTTTAGGGTTAAGCTAATCTACTGATTTAATTATGCAGTACTTCCATGATGATGATGATGATGGGTTTGAAAAGAAACCACAGTAGTAACTTAATAGTTTAAACTTTGGTTCAATAAAGGGGTTGTTGAGATCAAAGGCTTTAGATCTAGGTTTTAGAGATTAGAGAACAAAACATACCAGAGTTAATGGAACTGAGAGACCAAGATAAGGAAATGGGGATGCCATTGCCAAACTCTTTTAGTTATATTAATCAACTCAACAGGGATTCTTCCTCAAAACTCCATCATACAAATTCAAGTGTTCATGGTAACTCACAAATCCAATCTCAAACCCTAAATCATTACCCTCTTTGTAGGGATCTAGACCTTGGAATAGATCCAGGATCAGCTGACAGATCAAGCAACAGCCCCAAATCACCACAACCTCCAACATCGCTGCCTCAACCAGTATGCCCTAGTGATCCTTTGGTTAGATATAGAGAATGTATGAAGAACCATGCAGCCAGCATCGGGGCACATGTTGTGGATGGTTGCGGCGAGTTCATGCCGAGTGGGGAAGAAGGCACCGTGGAAGCCTTCAAGTGTGCGGCTTGTGAATGCCATAGGAATTTCCACAGGAAAGAAATCGATGGGGAATCGCAATATGCACCGCCGAGCCGTTATCATCATCATCATACAAGAAAGAATGGTGTTGTTCATCTTCAACAACCAACACCTCTTAATCACCAAAGGTTTTCACTTGGATTGTCCGTTGGTGCTCATTCCACTGCCGTGCCGGTTGCACCCGTTATGATGAACTTTGGCGGCGGCGGACCGGTGGAGTCCTCAAGTGAAGATCTGAATATGTTCCATCCAGGAGAGCAGTCATTACATGATATTATTCCACAGTCGTCAAAGAAGAGGTTTAGAACAAAGTTCAGTCAAGATCAAAAAGATAAGATGATGGACTTTGCTGAGAAATTAGAGTGGAGAATCCAAAAGCAAGACGAGCAAGAATTGCAACAGTTTTGTGCTCAAGTGGGAGTGAAGAGAAAGGTTTTCAAAGTTTGGATGCACAACAACAAGCAAGCCATGAAGAAAAAAGAAATGTAAGAACACAATTCCTCCATCCCCTCTTAAACACTTTGAAAAGTAGCAGCAAATCCCTTAGAGTAATTCTTCTTTTTGTTTTCTTCTAATTTCTGACATGTTACAATTCTTACAAACTTTTGAAACACAAAAATATTGTAGTACTTCTTAGAGCTGTCTGAAATTTTCCATTAAAGGAACACACCTGCAAATGATTCTGAAATATACAGACATCCTTAATTAGGGACATTGTCACACACAAAAATCTCATTAGTCATAAGGTTATAACAAGATGAAAATTTTTATGTACTGATACCCCCCCCCCTAAACAGCTGCTTGTGTCCCATTAATCATGGTACCTTTGGTTGCTTTCAACCCTACCATGAGAAATCTTCTATTTTCCCTATAGAAATAAAGCCGTGCCAAGCGGAAGTTGACGGCTTTTCATGATACTGATATGATATTAGACTGGCAGACCTTTTTCTGCTAGTGAAATGAAACAATGACATATAGAACAGCTAGAACTCATACCATTTGACTACTCGGACCTATTGTAGCTATAATGTATATTGAAGGGGACTTAACCTAGTTGAGAGATTCTTTCTATGTGCAGATAATGTGGTGGAAATAGTGAAAATTCCTGATTATATCACTTGCATATATAGTAGATTGGCGTGTCTGAAGTATCTTTCTCTTGTGTTTTTTCCTCCTAGATTAAGTGAGCATATAATTTATTTCCTTTCTTCTAGCTATAAGTTCTTTGCAAAGCTTAAATCAGATCCTGTTAAAAGGAAAATACAAGGTTGTGTGAATCAAAGGATATAGTGAATATTTGGTGATCATGTATAATGCCAACTAGGTCTAGGAATGGATTCAAATATTCAGCTTTACCTTTGCATATATAAATTCTCTAGTACAAGTAGGGTACTTTCAGGTGTTGAAATCCTTTTGCCGATGATTTGGCTAGAAAGAAACAGAAAAAACAAAGACCGAGATTTGTCTTCGGTTGTCCCCAGCAGCACCTTGCTCTTGATCTCTTCTGCCATGGTCTTGGGATTCTCTTGTGCAATAATCAATCTCCTTTGCTCCTTCACTTCCCCAGCAAACCACCTTTTTCTATGTTCTGTAAGAGCTTTGTTTATGAAATAGTGGAGTAAACAAGACCAAGATCAAACCCCAGATATTTTATTGGCTATTTCTTATAAATATTTGGTGTTGAACTTGAAACGTGGCATTTCCATGAGCCAGGTGTGGCTGAGTAGCTGTTTAGGGAGAAATACTCATCATGACACGTGTACTTAGGAGAAAGAGAGGCGTTGGCGCCATGGCATTAGATCTGTGTTCGGTTACTCCAGTCTCCATGGCCATGCACTTAAAAACTCAAAACTGAACCAACTTCTCCATTCACTTCAGATCAGACCCTTTTCTTTACTTTTTCAAGTTTCCCTTGTACACCTTTTCTCAGTATTTTTGGCCACGAATAATGTTCTCGAGAACTTGTCGGGGGACATGGACGTTAATCCGACATCCAGACAAAGCGTTTCTGCGTAGTTGCACACATTTTCCTCTAAAATCGCAATGCATACTCTTCATTACTGATAAAAGACGAGATTAAATTTGGCTTCAAGCCGACTCCATTCATCATGACAAATGGAGCAGACCCCCTTAAAATCCAACAGGAAGTCAAAGATGAACACAATACAGAACACCGTGTTAATACAATACAATACAAGGATGATGCAACGTTTATACATCCCTGTGGAAACTAATTATGTCAATCTGAATCAAAAGAAAATTCCACGCCCAAGTAAAAATCTTGGGGGTTCAGTAAAGACCCAAAGCTAAGATGGCAAACCATCTTCACCACCCAATTTTATTCTCTGATGGTGATGCACGGCAACCTTGTAATTTACTATTTCCTTAAATAACGAGAATCTAAAGCACAGTCTTGACGCCCATAGATGGCTGTCTGGATTCCAGCAACGAGTTTTGCTATCTCACGGGCCAGAGAAACCATTTGTCTCGGACCACATATTCAGACAAGTGATTTTTTAGTTATCTTCTGAGGTTCTTTATTGAACAAAACACCCAACTCTGATCTTCTGAGCTTCAAAAGTTGGAATCGTTCTTTCTCCCCCGCCCAGTTCATGGCAAGCACAAGAACTATATCTCTTGACTGTAACACAAAGATTAACTTGGTTGTATAATATAGATTGAAGTTCCACCTAGAAATTTGACAACATCCAAGGAAATGGTTAACTTACTCGCATAGAAAAGCATCAGCTTCATCAATAAAGCAGTAAACCTTTGTTTGACTTCTTAGACCAATAAAATATTTCATGATTTTGGTGATTGCCTGTGCACCCAGTGGTCATCATTGCATAATCCAATCCCTGCAACATATGGTGTCAAAACAAAGAAAAGAAGCTAAATAGTTATTGTTGGAATAGAAATCATGGAATTAGCACAATAGCACTGCACATCACATTATTTATTTCTATATTCAGCGACCTTTTTCAATTTATAGAAAAAAAATTACCTCTCAGAGATGTTTATAGGAAAGGAGATCGGTTACTAAAATTTCTAAATTCTCCATAAAATTCAACATTCTTATTTCATTTCCTTGGTACTTCATACAGGTGTTAATCCAGAGTCCAGATTACGAAACAATATGCCTAGGCAGCAAATTGAGGGAAGGAATAAGTGCATATGAAGGGGAAAAGGAAATGATTAACAACCACCTACTGATTTTTGTGCTATCTCCCTTGCAACCATTGTTTTACCAGTACCAGGAGGCCCGTAAAACAGCATGTTCATGGAAGGGGACAGACGAGTCTTGGCGTTTGCAGTAGCCCTAGCAAGATGTTTTATTCTCTTTTTCAATGAAGGGAGGAGAATAACGTTCTGAAGGCTGTTTTTGCTTTCCATTTGTGACGCTGCTGTACCATACTTCAAAACATGGTTCCTTTCTTGAGACATCACGCCCGGACATGGAAATTTGGTAATGGATGATTCTCGAATCAATGATGGCTGACCCAATATCCTATTAATATAACCCCATGTGATATTAGCTCCTTCTCTGTCAACACAATTAGGAATTCAGTTGTCAACAGTCTTCCATAGTTCCATAGGCACTTGTTTTAAAGGCTTGCTATCAGTTACCTTAAGCAAAATATGCCGACAATCCCGTGTACTAACAAAACAAATTCTGTAAAGTTAAAATGTCTTTGTGATATGAATATATGATAGTCTATAGAGGGTACAAAACCATTCATTTTCCTACAAATAAGCGAATGGGGACAGCTCAACATGCCAACAGCACAGGGTAGCAATACACCTATCATGGCAGTACTGTTGCCAAGACAATGTTCGTATGTGTTTCTAACCTGTTTTTACTGCAGTAAACATAGAGCTAACATGCAGCACAGCTATACATGATTACATTCCCAAAAAGCGTTAATACCACCAAGCACCCAGATGGATGTATCTTGACTGAAACATGCCGAAACTTGTTTCCAGTATCTAAGCATTTGCAATGAGCTTTCCATGTGAAAAGTTGCAATAAATCAAACAAGTATTTTTGCTTCCACATCAAGACAATGGGGAAATCATGTCAGAACAACACCAAAGATTGAGGAGAAACGAGGGGATAGATTAAAATAGTTAATCTATTAAAGAACTTTGGTTGAGAGAGATAAAGTGGGGAAAAAAGCAAAAAGACGTATAAACTCCAGCAGCTAATGCAGTAGAACCTTCAATTGTCATAATAAGCTTATTCCTATCAGTCAATAAAGTTTTACACACACACACTGAAAATTTCATTTCAAGGAAATATTTAAAAGTCACAAAGAATTGAAGACCAGAGGACAAATAATACCAAAACATGTATCTTCTATGTGAGAGAAAATGTATTAATTGCAGCAAGCCATTTCTCTAATCGTCATCCTCTTATGATCCTCAGTCAATTTTACCTCACTGGCATGTCCCTTTGCCTCAACCATAGACTTAACTCTTATAGTTTCACGTTCTATTTCAGTCCTATCTTTCTCTGTCTGGCGCTGCTGAGCTTATATCTGCTCTTCAGTAGCTCATCTTGCTTGTTATTTCCAGATAGATGATTCTTCTTGCAGCTTCACCAATTCAGCATTATGTTTCCTCTACGCTTCATGATCTGTCAGCAAAGAACGATAAGACAGTAAACATAGCAATTTGATAGAAGAGTTAAAAACTTATTACCAAATTGATGCTTCATAGCAAGAGATGAAAAGTTTCCAAACGAAAAGTAGAAACCAAACTGTTACATCAATCATTTCCATCGCACGAAAAATTCAATTTCTTAGGTGGGAGGCCAAACCCATGGAAAATTTCAAGATAGAGGGATTCAATAAAAAGTAGTTGACAATTAAGCTAGCATGCTTGAAAGATAACATTCTTTTGCAGATATTACCTACCAGTCCAAAAGCCGTGTTATTTTTTTTTTCTATTAGCAGGACAGTAATCCATTTTTTTTCTTCAAAGGCTAAAATATAACATGTAAAATGAACAAATAGACAAGCAGTTCCTAGTACATGCATCCGTTTTCTGGCCAACTCATCTTCATACCTCAGCATTCGTACTTTTGCCTGAGGTTGTTGTTGCATTAAATTCTGTTGCTCTTCAGTCACATTCCTCTGTCTGTACTGCCAATGAGATGATCATAATATAAGTTAAAAAAATCATATTTGTACACCCATCCCAGATTCTGTTAGTGTAAGAGCATTTTAGGTCCTTTTTTGTTTAAATATCAATTAAGGTCCTTGACCCTCCGATTTTTATATTTAAATGCTTAATAGCCTCTTTTCTATCCCATTAATTGATCATTACACCGTCCTTGTGCATTGCTAAGTAGTAATTGTGACATAAGGAGTATAATTATAGACTGACAGTAAGCCAGTTGAAAACCAAGCATGGATAGCTTTTCACTCACAATATAAGCCTGAGATTGAGTTGCTTTGTAATGAGATTTTTCAGCTGCCACCTCTCTGTTAGCCGAGTTTGTTCCTGCCTTCTCATAAGATCAAGAATCCTGTGAATCCAAAACAATAGGAAAATCAAGTTCCATATCAACGATTCAATTGATTCTATAAGTTATGAATACCCAATCAATCCGCATTCACTTACATGTCCTTTTATTAATTTCTTCAGCAAAAAAAAAAATTACTTGTTTGTCATTAGGAGAGTTGTTAATGTCCCGAAGAGCTTTAGCGCCTCTTTCGAGAGCCTCAGGATCGAACCCTGCTCCTTTGTCCTCCTCCGGTTCGGCTGTCGCTTCCGATTGTTGCTCCGCCTGCAAACTGGAGGGAAATGAAGAAGAGGACGAGAACGGAGGTAACCGAAATGACGAATCGGTATATGCTCGGTTCTGTAGCGTGGAGACGGCCGCGGCATTGGCAGCAAATGCCACCAAGATGATAATGTAGAAGCAGCCATGCGTGGTTAAGCAGCAGCAGCAACAACAACAACAACAACAGGTACAAATGAGTTTATGGGAAGATTTACAGTCCAAATTCGAAAGCTCTGAGCTAAGGCAATAGTTTTACTCCTAAAAAGGTAAAATTCGGTTTTGACCCTTTTTAGGATAATATTTAGTATTTTCACTTTTGATAAATTATCTAACATAATATTGTATTTTTAAAATATCCAATGTAATATTTTTATATTTATAAAACATTTATTACTGTATACTTGTATTTATAAAATAGATAAAATATTTAAAATAGGTTTATTTATAAACTTGAGTGATGAAATGTATAGTTTACCCCATATAAAATATAGGGAACAGAACAAATGTACGAAATTACCTTGCAACTTGGCCGTTCAAGAGAGACTGCTATGTCGGGGAGTAGAAACGACCGAGTCTATCTGGTCAACATCACAATCTACCCCTAAACACTCAGCCACCCGTTGGATTCAATCAAATAGGAACCACAATAAAGATCAACGGATGTAAATAATCGCATACACCACAAGCGTGTGAGATAACTTGTGTGACTGTTAGGAACGTTTGAAAACTTTAAAAGCTTCACCTTTAAAAATTCAGTGGCGAAAGCTTGAAGACGACTTGGAAGAATCTGAGACGCCGCCTTATTTTATGATTGCCTAGAAATCAAAATTAAGAAACTTTATTGCTTTTTCTAATTCCATTATCCGTAAGCAACAGAAAGAAAAAAACAGTTTTTTTTTAGGGAAGAGATTATGCAATCGGCTTGTTCATCTTTAAAGCTTTTTCTTTTTACGTTGCTTATCTATGGTAGAGCTTCGAGAATTTTACTTATGAATTGAGTTACGAGGATTTAGTTTACCCTCAAAATTGGTTGTCTTTATTTTGCTTTTTACCTCTGTTGATTCTGTTGGTTCAAGTTCTTCTTACTCTACTGTTGTTTTATATCTTCAAATTTTGCATCCCAACTCTCGTCATCGCTTTGGTTGCTGCATCTTTATGTGAGTTTCTCTTCCCTTTCCCTCTACTATGTTCTTCATTCCCTGTAACTTTTATCTTGGTTAGGTTTAAAGTTTGCAGTAAATATTAAATCTTAATGAAAGAAATAGTCAAAACCATTTTTCATATTGTTATGTTTACTGTGACCAAGCAATATAATTGGTGGGGACCAAGCCCTGTACGCCTGATTGATATGTTTTCTATATCTTTCTTCGTTGACTGAAGTTTAGCACAAAGTGTATGAACTAAAGATGCATAGTTAATGCAAACCGTAAAGCTACACTTAAAAATGTCACATGAAGAATCAGTGTAGAAAAAGGGGTTTCATCTTTTATAGCGTGTGAAGATGAGGTGGTTTGCAGTTGTTCTTTTGTTTAACTATTTGACTTGTGTTTTTGCGTATTAGTCAAGATATATCTTTTGAATGGGGACTGATACCGCCGAAGTTGTGGAGACTCCATCTTATTCCTATCCTATTTCCTTTAAGGTACAGTTACCAAGTGTGGTTCTCTTTTTTCTGGTCTAACATGAAAAAAAAGAAGATATTTTTGCAGCAATCTTTACAATTCAACCTTAGCTATGTAGTTTGATCATTATTGAATATAATCACACATTTGCAAGTTGCGTGTAAAATCTCTTATTGAAGCTGGGCATGCTTTGATTGTAGGTGCACCAGGTGATGTGCACGGAGCTTAGGAAGTTTGTTGATAGAATTCTAATGATCTTTCCGGATATTGAAGCTGCTCGACCTAGATGCTCAATGGGAATAAAGGCACTATGCTCACTGAATAATGCAATTGAGAAAGCAAAGTTGCTTCTTCAGTACTGTAGCGAGTCAAGTAAACTGTATCTGGTGCGTTTTTTAGTTAGTCATTTTTGTGGTTATTGCCTCACTTATAATGAAGGGGAGTTTTATTGCTATTTTAAAACTAGGAGTATCTGGCTGTTGCGAGGCTTTTTTATATCTGATGACACGTAGTCTTCCAAAGGGTTCAAATTTTGCATTATTGGCCCCTTTTTTGGAGATAGACCCTCCATGGAATGCTTTGGTGGTGTTTATGGGCTTAATTACATGATTATGCTTTCTGTTTATTTTATCACTCATTTAATTGATATCATTTGGTTGATAGTTCTTTGCAATTATTTTCAGGCAATGACAACAGATGCCATAGTTTCTAGATGTCAAAAAGCCAAGAGCTTGTTGGAACAAAGTTTATGCCAGATTCAGAGTATGGTTCCAGTTACGCTGGCTATCGAGGTTTGTCAAATTACATATCTTCCTTCTCTATAATTTCTTTTATTTTCGTTTCCCATTGTCCCAAGCAAGTGTCTGTTAAATGGTTGATCGAAGCCCATGTGTTTTTAAATAGTTTTTCTTTTATCTTAGGCATTTTTAGCAATGAACCTACTGAACTCTTTGTACATGCATGTTTATAACCTGATATATGAGGTGAACTGTTCTTAGTATAGTGATTGAGGATGGTTGGACATTGCCAAAATATCAAATTTGGGTAATTTGTAAACTTGGATGTTTTCCAGTTCTTTGATCAAGCTGATAATGAAATGTCATTGCAGATCTCTCAAATAGTCGTTGATTTGCGAGCTGCGAATTTTGTCCCTGATAAATTTGATGCAGAGGTTGGGAAGGTTGTTAGAGAGTTGCTTCAGAAGGGAGCAGCAACGCCAGATTCAATGGAATATGCTGAAATGAAAGCTCTTCAAACAGCAGCATCACAATTTCATTTTATATCTTCAACAGCCATCTTGATAGAGAAAAGATCTATTAAGAAATTGCTGGAAAGAGTCGTCGATACTGATGTACAAAAGAGGAAAATCTTAAAATATCTTTTGTATCTGTTGAGGAAGTACAGTCATTTGATTATTGGAGAGCAAACAGACAACGCAGTTGATCATAATGAAGGAGCATTTGCAGTTAACCCCAGTACAAGTTTTCTATCTAGTCACTCTGTTGATGTGGAATCTCGTAAGCAGTCTGATGCTCAAACTGATAAGTTAAGTGGAGCTTCACCTCCTGAGGAATTTAAATGCCCCATATCTTCAAGATTGATGTATGATCCTGTTGTCATTGCTTCCGGACAAACATTTGAAAGGGTTTGGATCCAGAAGTGGTTTGATGACGGTAATGATACATGTCCAAAAACTAAAATGAAATTGGCCCATCTGTCATTGACGCCAAATGCTGCCATGAAGGATATGATATCAAAATGGTGCACGGAGTACAGAATTGTCGTTCAGGACCCAAGCTTGCAATCAGATATGCTTCAGTCATTGGAAAAATCTTCCACTTCCATAGCTAGTTTCGGCAGTTCTATATATGATATGCACTTTCCAGTGGACATCAGCAATATCTCAATTGGATCTTTAGATACTAGTTATAATTCTGATGGATCACGAAACAAGGTTGCTGATGGCTCAAGATTGATACGAGAGCAGACCAGTGACAATCTTTCCCAATATCAAAATCCTAGCAATGCAAGCAAAATGGATGTGGAGTCTCTAAGTAGGCTTCTTGAGCTTGATTGGGAATCACAGTACGAGAATGTTGAAGATATGAAAAAACATTTGAAACGTGACGATTTAGCTTGTATGTCCATGTCATCCAAGAATTTCATTGAACCGTTGATCAAATTTTTGATATGTGCTCATGATATGCGTGATATTAGAGCACAAAGAGCTGGATTTCAGTTGTTATTGATGTTTCTGAGCAAAAACAGGTAAGTATTCCATACATTTTCTGCATCTGTACCATGTTTTATGATGTGTGATGTCATTAGTTTGGATTTTTTTTTTGATAAATATGTTGTTTTCATTCCATCCAAAGAACCATCAAAGATCAAAGTATGAACAAAATTCACCGGTTTGCTTTACAGCAAACTCAAAATAGAAAAAAAAAGAAAAAAAAAAGACTTAAAATAAATTCCAAGTAACAAGAAAAGATGGAGAAGAGTGAGCAAGTTTGCTACATCCTCGCAGCCTCGTACCAACATCAGATTTAATTTGCATCAAAATATTTTGAATACTCCTATTAGTTTGGATTGTTTTCTATTTTCTAAACTGTGCTCAAGTTCAATGGGCTTCTTGTATTTGGTATTCCGTAATTCCCTTGTCAGTACTTTGCCTTGTGAGACTAAAAGACTCTGTATAAGTCACATGCTCTCACAAAGCTTGTGATGCCTGTCACCGAATTGCACGTTGTTTTGATCATTTAAAGTGACATTTGTTCGTTTTTATTATACTTTATTTTGTTTATGTGCATAGAGCTTTTGAGATAGTGGGTCATATTTGTGAATTTTTTCATTTCTTTGTGAGCTTCTTACAGGAATGGCATACGGTACTTAAATGAAGATGCATATAACCTGCTGTCATTGTCTCTCAACTCAGAAGTGACTAAAGAGGTCCTTGACATTATAGAAGTATTGTCTGGCCAAAGCAGTTGCAAATCTAAGATTGCTGCATCTGGTTCTCTTATTTCCATTTTAAATATTCTTGACTCAAAGATCACAGAGTTCCAGGAACAAGTCATTAAAATTTTGCACAATCTGTCCGCAAGCCACGACATTTGTTCCAATTTAGCATTTTTGGAATGCATCCCAAAGTTTGTCCCATTCCTAGAAGACGCTACGCTTGCGACGCACTGCATTGTAGTGTTGAGAAATTTGTGTGATAACCAAGCGGCCCGGCTTTCTATTACTGAAACTCCGGGATGTATTAATTCTATTGCCATGTTAATTGAGACGGACAGTCATGAGAACCAAGAACATGCACTGGCTATTCTCCTCACATTGTGCTCTCAACGTGTTGAATACTGCCAATTAGTGATGGATGAATGTGATATATTCCCTGCCCTTTTCGATGTTTCTGTTAATGGGAGTGATAAAGGAAAGGCAAGTGCGATGGAATTGCTACGGCTGCTTAGAGATACCAACCGTGATGATGAGGAACCACTACAAGACCACTCTCAATCTGACTGTGTCACACCAGAAGATGCTATCAACTATTCTAAAGACAAGAAGTCTCATAAATCTTTGTTCGGAGTGAAACTATCAATGTTCTCAAAATCCAGTTCACATAAAAAGAAGAAATGAAACTCGTATTTTCTGCTCTCTTGTCACATCCGGGTTAATGTTCTCCCGGGTAAGATTCTTTCCCCTTCCCTGGGATGGATTTGCTTACCGGAATTTGGGAACATATCATCATAATGTTACTAAATGTAGTTAGTTGGTCAATGATTTTATCTGGCACCTACACTAATTTTCATTATCTAGTTTCTTAGGTTTTTTTATTATATCTATGATATATATCTTGTATACCATTTTCTGCTTGTATAATTCTTCAGAATGTACAGTTTTTGGCTAGTGTTGAATTTTTCTACCATTTTCTGCTTGTATAATTCTTCAGAATGTACAGTTTTTGGCTAATCTTAAATATTTCCTTTTATCTTTTTCCCTTGGACCTACACAAATCTTAAATGTTTTTTTAATATTGATGGTCAGATTTCAGGTTGTCAAAATCAGTTAAATCATTTTCCGTATTTTACATGCATTAGACACGCACAGTGGCGTGAAGTATGCGTTTGTTAAACATGTGTTGGTGCCTTAAATTTTGGGAAATAGGTTACTTTCGGTGAGCCATGTTCGCGTGTTTTTGGTCATGGCAATGTTAGATGTTTGTTATGTTGTTAGTTAAGTCATGCTTTCATGTTGTTGATGATGTCTAAATTAGTGGACTGTGATCCAAACTTTAGGTATTTTTATGTTTTATTCTAGTGCTTGCACTGATTCTGTTCACGAACTTTAGTTATTTCACA
Organism: Abelmoschus esculentus; assembly: GCA_035048815.1. Classification (NCBI taxonomy): domain Eukaryota; kingdom Viridiplantae; phylum Streptophyta; class Magnoliopsida; order Malvales; family Malvaceae; genus Abelmoschus; species Abelmoschus esculentus. Next base: position 12,012,306 of record JAUCBN010000044.1, read on the forward strand.
TTGAATCCTGATTTCCCTGAAGAAGCACTAAGAGTTCTTTCTATCTATGGCAGATGTTTTTAAATTCACAAGTGAGCTAATGAAACCGTAATATGTCTTGTCTCATTTACTTTTTACTTTCTTTAAATAACAATTAGAGACTTGTAGCTGTTTTTTAACTTCTTTTTTTTATCTTCTAATAATAATTTCCTTTTATAAAAAAGGAAAAAATGGTGGGAAAGTTTTGGATCAATGATAGGATAGTTCAATGAGTTGGCATTGGGGACAGTAGCCAATGGGTGGGGGTAATGAGGATTTGGAAGCCTTCATGTTGATGGCCAAATCCTGTGGGGACTAGAGACATACCCATATGAAGTTAATCTCATACTGTTCTTCATTTATTGTATTCCATTATTGGTATAGTTGTTCGTGCTGCTCGATATCGATTATCCAAACAAACCCGTCATGAGATATTAGGTCCTTTATACTTTATTACACGGAGAGCTGAACTTGGTGTGGTAAGAGACCTTGTGATGTGAGTTTTCTTAGAGGAAATTAAAAAAGGGAGATGGTTGGTGGGATTTGGTTTTATGTTGCTCTAATTTGGCACACACTGTCTGTGGGACACTCATATAATCCATTCGGTATATCCATCCATATATTCTTTGCCTGGAGAAACATACATGTACCTTTACTCTTAACCTTATCCTCATCAATGGCTTCAAGCTATGTAGGAAAAATAGAAATCATACATGCATATATGCATACCTGTAAAGTACTAGTATTTAACAGGTTTGTCCCTGAATCAGCCGCAGGATATGACAGGTTATCTTTATATTCTGTCAGGGGGATTCATTTTAGCTAATACTTATCTGATACAGATTCAGGTGTTGGATAATTTAATCCAGGCAGCTCAGTCTTCCATTTGCTGATTTCTCTGTTTATGAATGGAAAAATTGAATGACCTTGCCAACCAGCTGGACTAGTTCAGTTGTTTAAACTTTAAAGTGTGTGCCTGTTAACTATAAGGTCAGAGGTTTGACCCTTAATTGTGGTTTAGTCCTCCCTATATTTTGGTCTGTTTATGGTTTGAGTCCCTCCATTTTAACTTGATATAATTTGGTCCTTCACTTTCTTAATGGTATTAACAGGTTCAAGTTTATAACATGTTAAACATGTAAATTTATTTATTTTATTAAAACCCCTAATTGTGTAATCAAAAGTGTAATGGCATTCTGACGTTGAAGCCACACCAAATCTAAACCTTATTTCTTGTCTTTCTAACCTGCATGTAAAAGACTCGAAACATCACCATTGATTTGAATGACATGCATCAAATCTTGAAAAGACTAACCTCAACCATAGCCAAACCTGGTACCCCGTTTTACAACCTCTCCGTTTTCTGTAATAAACGGACATTCCCTCATGGAGGCTATGTCGTTAGGGGGTCCCTTAGCCCACAACCTCTTGTTAATGGCTTACATTCATTTCCAGACTTTGCCTCTCTTTTATCCAAAAAACCTTTTCTTTATAAATTCATCTTTAGCTCTTCACCTTACTAACAACTAGAGAGAATCAAATAATAAAAAATCCCATTTTTCCTCCTTCAAGATTGACCAGAGACGTTGCATGATCTGCACTCCATGGAAAGCAGTGTTCATAATGGGATGGACATTACAGTGCTCGAGAGACAACAAGCGAGGTTGAAATTTCAGCAAAACCATGTGGTCCAAAATGACAATCCTAGTGTGTTATGTTCAAATAAATTGCCTCTGTTTCAGGGTTTCAAGAGAAAAGCAGAGGTTTGGCACTATGTATTTGCTGTAAATTTGTTCATCTTGAAACTTTTCTTCTTCTCGAATTAAAGATACAAGTTTGTTCACGTTTTGTTCTACAGACCGTTGTAGATGATAAATGCAAAGATAAGAGGATCAAAGGAGAAACGGGAATGAAATCCGAGTCCAAAGCTAAATGCAGTACATATGTTTTGAGAAACTCTTCAATGGAGAATTCAAAGGCTTCAGAGGCTGAACAGAAGCCAGATTACATTCATGTAAGGGTACGTCGGGGCCAGGCTACTGATAGTCACAGTTTGGCAGAAAGAGTAAGGATGTTTTTTTTAGAATTTTGTGTTTTTATTGTCAAGTAAAATCAACTGCCATGGTCTTTTTTATGCATGTAATATGTTACAGGCAAGAAGGGAAAAGATTAGTAAGAAGATGAAATGCTTGCAAGATTTAGTTCCAGGTTGTAATAAAATCACTGGAAAAGCTGGAATGCTTGATGAAATAATCAACTATGTTCAATCACTGCAAAAACAAGTTGAGGTAATAAGACAAGACATATGGTCAATGTTATTAGCCTTTGAAGATTTTTACTAGGATACAAGATCTCTGTGTTAACTTATGGTGTACATGCAGTTCTTGTCTATGAAACTTGCTGCTCTAAATCCAACTGTAGAATTCAATGTCGAAAACCTACCGATGGAAGAGGTAAGAAAAAAAAGGGCTCTTCCAAATTGTTCTTTTGTCAGTGATCATTGCTGGAAAAATGGATAAAAAACAAGCCGTTAACTCACCGGGAACGGCCTGTTTGGCCTTTCTTCAGTTGAATCCATCACAAAAGGAAGCTGTAAATTACATGTTGGATGCAACAATGAACCCTCCCCGAACGGTCACGAACAGAATTAATGCAAGTGCTTCTTTATCTATCCCGGAACAAGCTCTCGTGCTCGGCTCATCCTGCATCACTGTAATTTATTCACACTCTTCTTCCCATGCATGAACTTATGATTCTGTTGATGTCTTAATTGTCTCAAAATCATATACAATGCAGCAACTGCAACCATTTTCAACTTGGAACAGTGATTCTCTTGGCCTTCACAATATGTACAATATGGGGTTTCATTAAGAATAATCAATCAATTTTGGTCCCAACATCTACAGGTACATATGTGAAAATGAAAAAGAGTAGCCTTTGTTCATATTTTCAAGTTTTTACTGGTTTTTTCTGCAGATACTATTCCTGGAATCATATCAGACTTCCAAGACCCTCTTGCAAGATTTATGTCAAAGATTCCTGAAATCCTACAAGTATCAAAGATGGAGATTTTTCTTATCATGATTCCAACAAATTATTAAATGGACATATTCTTGTTTTTCCCTTCATGTTGTAGCGATTAAACTTGAAATTTCGATGTTTCCCTTGCTTCTGAAAATATTTAATGGGAAATTGAGAAAAAACTATATTTTTATGGAAATAAGTGAGTCGGTTTGCACCCTCACCATACCCAAACGTCGATATCTAAAAGTTCATATTGTATTTATCAAGAATAATAAAAAATTGATTTAATTTTAAAATTTAATTATAAAATACATGAATGCTTGATCATACAAATAAAAAAAACATAACTTGCATAATTAAGTATAAATAATTAGGAGAATAATAATAACTAAGTAGGCAGCTAACCTGTTTCCAACTTTTAAATGGTTGTTTACATGTTGGGAGGGTTTTGGCTTAGCAGAACATTTTTTTTTAATAGTCCAAATTAGTTTTTTCATTTCTGAAATGGCCACAGAATCGGAAGAAGAAGGGAAGATTACAGGAGGTCAACACCTAGTTGTTGAAGATGACCTGAGATAAATGGGAAAAAAGGCAGCTTGGACTGTCAGCTCTTGTAAAACTGGCAATGGCGTCTCTTCTCTCCGTGACGACAATCTTGAAACCTATTGGCAGTTAAACACGCAAACCCCTTACCAAATTTGACCCCCAATTGTACTCTCAATTCTCATTTCTTTTCCTTTTTTCCCATTTTCTTTTTGAGTGATTTTCAGATCAGATGGCGCTCAACCTCATTTAGTTAGCAGTCAGTTCCAGAAGAAGGTTAAATTTCAGTTCTAGTTTACTGTGACCTGGCTTGGGGTAGAAAATGTTATTGCATGCGAAAAGTGGAATATTGTCTCATATTGAAGAGAACTGAGCTCATTAGAACTATGAGGAGCTTCTCATGGGAGTGTAAATCTTTCAATATTGATAGGAAAATATGAGATGATATTGTCTGTATTTGCTCCCTTGTGCTGTTCAAATGGTTTAAACACCATGATTTCTTTGGACATTGTTACATTATATTATTTGAGAAAAGGCAATAGGTGTTTTGATTTGTCACTTTGAATACCAATTTTTTTCTCCTTGTTTGCATGTCATATCTCATATTTAGGATTGAAGTTCAACTCAAGGCTTTCAATTTAAAAGAAAATGAGTTCCAGGCTACCTTGAAATCTTATTGTCATTTGAAATATTGGAACTGTGATATGTATGTTCCTAACTGGTAATGTTTGTTGCCACTCTGAAAATCCACAAAAATCATGATAGGAACTATCCTATTGATTTGGAATGAGAAATCAAGGAAATCTTTAAAATATTTGAGGACTAGAGATTCAAATCATTTGGTATTCTACTTTCTTTTTATCTCCTCTTTTCTTTCCTTCTTTTTAGGATGTTATCTCCTTTCCTCTCGCTGTTTTTTCCTCTTGATATTTTATTTTCTTTGTTGTATTCCTTTCTACAATGAGTTTGCGGTTGGTGGAGCATCACCATGTGTGATACATTGAATCTGGTCTCATCATTGTCTCTTGGTTGTTGAAGGGGTCTTTGGTCACCTCCCTCAGCAGCATTGATTGGTTTATGTCTATCTGTTGTGGAAGTTGTCGCGGTTGCTTTCGTATTTTTTGGCGATGCCGTTTCTGGTGGTTTTTGTTCCCGATGTTTACATCGTCTCAGCAGCAAAGAGCTGGACCAAGACTCTTTTAGCATTGAGATAGGTCAGTTTGCCAAGGTTATCAGCATGAGTTTTCCCTTGCTTCCATATCTCCACGATGGAAGCCTGGTAAAAGTAAAGATTGTTCCGACTCTCCCCAGTTTGAGTTTAAGGTTTACTGCCAAGGAATATGGTACATTTGCATTAGCATATGTTAGGGTAGCTCGTTTATGGTCACTGCTCCAGCCATTGCTTCAGTAGTGCAGCTGACTGTTTTGCACACCTTGTTTCATTTTTGGTTCGGACGGGCTGTGGCAGGGATGATAATAAGGAAAGGAAGCACTAAAAAATGTACAGTCTTTTTGTCATCAATACAACTAGATATAGACAATTGGTTGTTAGCTAAGTTTGATTCTAAGATGATAGAAACACATACTAGTCGAATCATAAAAGCCATGCAATCAGAAAAAATGGAACCAAACACTGAAATCATTGCTTAGGAAATAGTTGAAACATTGTTTCATCTTTATGCTTCTCAAGAAGCTAACATCGAAATGATGCAAACTATGAGTATAATCAGACCAACGCCCCAAATCCAATAAACCCAACCTTTCCTCTTCTTCTTTATTTGATTTGCATACTGTAAACTATTGGTTCCGCCATTGATGAAGCTACCTGCATTCGCCACATTCTCTTCAATATCATCCATTTTCTCCCCTTGTGCATCGACAAGCATTGCCATGTCAAGGAACACCTGATGAAGCCTCTGCAAACTCCTCTGGATATCGATGACCACCTCATGCCGTTCTGTTTTCTCTGCAAACAACTCCACTTTCTCGCCGATGGAAACCACTTTTGCGACAGTTTCTTCGCTCAGTAACTCACCGGTGGCGGTGTAGTATCTTCTCTTGAGATCTTGTTTGTGGTCGGATAGAATCTTTTCCCTCAAGCCGTGGAAATCCTTCATCATTTCCCGAAGCTTGGCTTTCAAACCATTGGTGATTGAAATTCTGGTCCGACCAATACAACTCCCTTGTTTTCCGTCAGTTGCATCGGATCTTTCCAGCGATTCAAGCCTTGCTTTAACAACCTTTGCTTTCCTGAGAATCGAAACCGTGTTGGATTCCATTCTATCTCTTAATCCTCGAAGAACTTTGGTGCTGTGGGTGGACTTGGTTTCTTCATTAAGGGTTTGAAGATCAAAGACGAGACTGGTAATCTCGTCCATAGTGGCCTTGATCGTCTCCACTTCTTGAAAGAACTGAGAGAGGTTCTTTTCATCTGTAGGGTCGAGTTGGCTCAGCCCTTTCTCGATGTCAAGGTCCGATTCTAAGTCTTTCTCTGCTTGTTTCTTCAGTTCCACATAACTTAAAAACGACTTTGTCATTAAATCATTCATCTTTGCAAACTTTCTGCCAAAAGAAAGAAAAACAGATAAGAAAATGAAAATAGTTTCCGGGAAAAAGAATCAAATGAAACAACGAAAACCCATGAATGCTTTTAAAAGAAACGAAACTAACCCTTTCCTTTTGACAACTTGTAAAAGAAAACCGATATCTGCTGAGTTGATTGAGTGTCAAAAGCCTTCGTGAAATGCCAAGATTCCTTCTCTTGAAGTCGACGGGAGAAAATGAGGGTTCCGATGGGGAGTTTTTAAAGTGAATCAGGGAACCGGATTTTTCAGTTAACGAATTTGAAATTTCGTTTAAGAATATGAGCCGTTGGATTTTGGAAGAGGTCTAGAATTCCGCCAAAATAAGTTACACATTAAACGCACCGTTTTGAATTTTTATTATTTTAATTTTAATGTGATAAACTCAATCTTTTAATCACACGTCTAATTAAAAAAATACTTTTAATTAACTAATTAATTAAATTTATTTTCATCTAATCAAATTATAGCACTTACTAATATCCGATTAGATGAAAAATGTTTGGGACTAACGGGTGAGAATTGCCGAGTGCAATCATTAAGGTAAAGAAAAATTTTACGGTATGCATCAAATATCATTAAATGTTACTAACGCAAATATTATTAAATTAATTAATAAAAATTTAAAAATTTAATATACAATTATAAATTATTTAGGTTTAACTCAGTATTAGGTACTCAAAGTATACACTTTTTTTAAAATAGGTGCCTAATGTTTTTTTCGGTTGAAATAAGTGCCTAAACTATATATTTTTTCTGAGATAGGTGCCTAATGTATTTTTTGGCTGAAATGAGTGCCTAAAATTTTATTCCCTTAGTATTTTAAGGTAACATTGTTAAAAGAATATTGTTTAATTTATAAATAAATACCTAAACTATATATTTTTTTTAAAATAGGTGTCTAATGTATTTTTTATTGAAATAAATGCCTAATTTTTTTCTTATAAGTAATTTATATTTCTTATAAGATATAAAATTATTTATATCAATGTTTTAATCTATTAAATTATTTACTATAATTGATTAATAATTTATTTAAATTTAAATTATTTTATTCGAGGACTTGTTTTTTTAAAAAAATAATTTATTGATTGATTTTATCTCACTTTTAAATATTTATGTTTTGTTCTCAATCCAATTTCATCTCATAGTATCACAATAGTCCTACACAACTTCAAGTAGTATAAACAAATTCCCACCGTTGCTCCTTCCCCGACTTGACCAGTAACTGTAAGTAACTCAAGGTTTCACAACGACCTTCATGCAATTATCCCACATGCAAACATAATTTTTTTCATCATTGACACCTATTTTTCATCGATTCTACAATCATACGATGCAGCAAATATTTAATCCGCAACAACGAAACCGGATCGAAAACAAAACATAAATATTTAAAAGTGAAATAAAATTAATTAATAAATTGTTTAAAAAAAAGGCCTTGGATAAAATAATTTAAATTTAAATAAATTATTAATCAATTATAATAAATAATTTAATAGATTAAAACATTGATATAAATAATTTTATATCTTATAAGAAATATAAATTACTTATAAGAAAAAAATTAGATATTTATTTTAATAAAAAATACATTAAACACCTATTTTAGAAAAAATATATAGTTTAGGTACTTATTTATAAATTAAACAATTTTCTTTTAACAATGTTACATACCAAGGGAATAAAACTTTAGGCACCTATTTCAGCCAAAAAATACATTAGGCACCTATCTCAGAAAAAATATATAGTTTAGGCACTTATTTCAGCCAAAAAAACATTAGACACTTATTTCAGAAAAAATATATAGTTTAGGCACTTATTTCAGCCAAAAAAAACATTAGGCACTTATTTCAGAAAAAATATATACTTTGAGCACCTATTACTGAGTTAAGCCAATTATTTAAAACAAAATTTTAAATATATTAATTATACTTGAGATTTTTAATTTTTTATTAATTAATTTAATAATGTTTAATAATATTCATTGTTATTAGTATTCAACGATGTTTGACATATTGATAAACTCATCCTAAGTCAAATCCAATAAAAACTGAGAATATAATTTATTAATAGATTAATTACCACGATTTATTGATTGATTAATTTAAATTAATTTTTATAAAATTAAATATAAAAATAATTCTTATAATTTATTTTATTTTATTCACACCATCAACTTCTTCTCTACCAACTTAATTGTTTAGGATGTTTTAAATTAGGATGTTCGGATATAGCAACTTTGTAAATAATCTAAAAATGTCTGGAAATCGGACAGATTCATAGTGAAGACAATCCATGGCTTGGACTTTGCCACAACTCCTCAAGTTACACCAGCCACAGAACTGGCCGGCTCAAAATCCTTAGCCTCTAAGAACCAACTCTTGAAATATCATCCCTGTGCTGTGCTGAGTCCACTTGTCTCGTCCTTTAACTCTCATTTTTAACTTCTTAAAAATCGTTTCCATAATTTAAAGGCTACTCTTCAGGGTTTTAGAACCATTCTTGGAGGAATACAATGTCTTCTTCTTCATGTGCAGTCTCACCTTCAGTTACAACTGAATTGTTAAACCCAATCTCTAGCAGGTTTCTTGCTCCTTCAAGAATCTATCATCAGTCAAGTAAGCTAATTTCTGTTGTGAATCTTCAATTTATTATTTTCCCAACACTGTTTTAAAAATTTGATTACTTTCTCTTTTGTTTATCTGCCATGCACTTGAAAAGGAAGCAAATGTGAGATGATAAACAGGAGGGGTTTTGCTTTAAAGGGGATTATGGCATCTAGTGTCTCGGTCATGGGTTCTTCCTTGACTAGTGAACCGGTTCAAGGTCAGGTTTTTAACTATTCGACAAATTGTTCTTTGTTTCTTCAACTGTGGGTTAGTTTTGTTTTGTTTTCTGGAATCTGGGTTCTTACAAAGTAGTATACTTTTTTAGCTGACAGTTTGTGCTTTGTCTTAGATTAAGACCAGACTGTTGTTGGAGCATAACTAGGCTTTGTTCACCTAGGGTAGTCTACAGTTGAGAATTGAGATTGTACCCAAGCTGCATTTTGTAACACAGAATACTATTGGGATCAATTTTTTCTATAATTTTAGATTTCCTTTTACTGAGTTTTGTTTTTTCTTTAGGAGCTGAGAGATTACCATTCAAGCCGGACGGATACAATTTCTGGACATGGCGTGGTCGGAAAATACATTATGTAGTACAAGGAGAAGGGGCTCCAATTGTTCTTATTCATGGATTTGGTGCTTCTGCTTTCCACTGGAGGTTTGTTATCTAATGCTCTTTTTGCTCAAACTAGTTTATAAGGATCGACTTCCAATTGTTTGAACTGTAAATAATATAACTTCTCATTTCGAATTTGATTGAAGTTTCTGGTGGACATGAAACAATGATAATTAGAAGCTGTGTCATATATGCCTTAAGATCTTTATGTTTTCCAAATTTGCAGGTATAACATACCTGAATTGGCTAAAAATTACAAAGTTTATGCCGTAGACTTGTTAGGATTTGGGTGGAGCGAAAAAGCGATTATCGAGTATGATGCAATGATATGGAGAGATCAAGTTGTTGATTTTCTGAAGGAGATAGTAAAAGAGCCAGCAGTGTTAGTTGGAAACAGGTAGTGATCAAGAACAAGTACTTAACAGTTAATCTCATTCCTACATGTATGATCAAGAGATGGGATAAAAATGAATCTTAATGTGCTGTGTCTGATGTTGAATGAATAAGCTGCAATTTTTTCCACTAATAATCTGCATATGAGTCTGAATTACGTCTTCAACGAAGCTGCCATGATAATTGATTCAGTTTCGTATGAAGACCTTCATTTTTACCAGTCAAAATTCCGGAATTTGCATTAGTATGATGCTTGATGAGAGTTTTACTTCCATTCTTTTTGTTACGCTTTTTGAACTTAAGGTAAGTCCAAGGAGTTTCTCGGTCAGAAAATCCGGTGCAGTCCATAATCCGGAATTTGCGATAACATAACATCATATCGACTTCATAGATGGTATAAGTTGTATTGCCATTGCAATTTGTTTTTCAACACAACATACTAAGTCACAGTCTGTTGTTCGTTGTTTATTTCAGTCTTGGAGGGTTTACGGCTTTGGCCGCAGCAGTGGGGTTGCCTGAACAAGTTGTTGGACTCGTGTTACTGAATAATGCAGGACAGTTTGGAGACACAAAGGCTAAAACCACCAAATCGGAGGAAACTTTCTTGCAGAAATCAATTCTAAAGCCACTGAAGGAAATTTTCCAACGTGTTGTTCTGGGGGTTTTGTTCTGGCAAGCGAAGCAACCGGCTCGTATCGAATCTGTTCTAAAAAACGTATGTTACTAACAGCCTTGTTTATTTGGCTTACCTTGCAAAGTTTATCCAAAAGTTTGGATTGTTTTTATGAACTCGATATCTAATATTAAACTACACATGCATCCTAAGACGTGGAATCGGCAATCTTTAATGGTTCCCTGGAAGTTATCGAGCCACTGGTGGTAGTTATTATGTTTTTGGTAATGCAGGTGTATATCAATACCTCCAATGTGGATGATTATCTTGTAGAATCCATAAAAATGCCTGCAAATGATCCCAATGCCGGAGAAGTGTACTATAGGTATATATATTGCTTCGACTCTTTATTTTTCTTGAAGTTTCCTTGCTTGGCACTCTGTCCAAAACATATGTAAACCTTTCAATACGAAAACAACATATACCTGCAACAGCTTGTTTCACTGCTCGATACTATGAATTATCTCAGGTTGATGACACGGTTCATGTTAAATCAAACCGAGTACACCCTGGAGAGTTTCTTGGGTAACCTAACTTGTCCACTGTTGTTGTTGTGGGGTGACTTAGACCCTTGGGTCGGTCCGGCCAAGGCTAATCGCATCAAAGAATTCTACCGGAACACAACTGTCGTGAACCTGCAGGCAGGTCACTGTCCACATGATGAAGTTCCAGAGCTTGTTAACAAGGCTTTGGTTGACTGGTTGCCGACTTTACCAACGAAAGCTTCTCTCCAGACAGCGTAGAAGAGATCCAGTTTTATGACACTGTGAACCACTCTTTGCTATACGATTACGTATAATATTACTGTAAATACATCGGTCGAATTGAATCCCATAAGCTTACTTTATTTTTTATTTTTCATACATATGCAAGATAGTTGAGCATTGTTTATTACAAGTTTCTTTGAAACAAAAGAGGAAGGTTTGTATGGTTTCTGGTAATGTTATTTTATTATAATGTGATATATTTAATGACCATTTTATAATTTTTGAAAATTTAATGGCCAAAAGTTCATTTTTACCAAAAGTAAAACAAAGAGAACCACATTTCATACATTGCATCCTATAGAAAGCAGATAATACGTGGCAGAAACTGATTGGTTCGCAGTGAGAAACTGTAGGACAAGTAACCGTATTGAACGAGAAGATGGTCGCTGAACGCTCGGGACAGTTCATCTCCATTTTTCTCCAGTTTCAAAGCTTCACTTTCTCAGCTGAGAAAATTATTAAGAAACCCTTCTAATCGTCTCGGCATATTTCAGGAAATACAGTTTTCTCCATCAATCTGCAGTAGAAAATAAGAAGAGCGAGATGGGAACATTGGGGAAAGCAATCTACTCTGTTGGATTCTGGATCCGAGAAACCGGCCAAGCCCTTGATCGCCTTGGTTGCCGTCTCCAAGGCAACTACTACTTTCAAGAACAACGTACTTATCGTAAAACCTTAACTTCTTATTCTTACTATTGGATCGAATTCGCTACGCATTTATACTTCATTTTCAGACGCGATTCTGTAATTCCATGATATAATAACCATTACTTTCATCAATCGAAATTCGAAACTACATTTGCGTAGATCTTGATCACGTATAGCTGATTCTTGGGGAATTGTTTGGATTTGGTTTGTTTCAGTGTCGAGGCATAGGACGCTGATGAACGTATTCGACAAAGCTCCTGTTGTTGATAGGGATGTGTTTGTGGCACCTAGCGCTTCTATCATCGGCTATGTTCAGGTCGGACGAGGTTCTTCTATCTGGTATGGATGCGTTCTGAGAGGTAAGCAGCCTAATTTTTTAATTAGTTGATGAATGGTTTACACTCCAATGGTAGATTTACTGCTCTTTTGTTTTTATCCAAGCTTAGGGTTGGAATGATTTTATAGTTCAATTAGTCTTGTTCTTAGGAAATGAAGCTTAATGATGTTTTGTTACTTCATTGCAGGCATGCAACAAATGTTTTTAGAAAGTAGGATTTTATCATAATTTCTAAGATGAAACGTTTTACCAAGATTCATGTTTGAGAATATTCATGCGATATCCATGTTCTATTCTGTGCTCTAGGTACTGAATTAAGAGTTTTTGTGCCAATCCTTTTATTGCTTCAAGGGGATTGGGAGGTGCAAATTTCTCACATCAGTAGAGAACAGAATGAAGCTGCTGATTACCTGGCGAAATTGAAACGCTGGTGTTTTCCAAACCACCGTCGGTGATAGATCATAGATGATGTTGTTTGTAGAGAAGCTTCAGACGGAGCTTAGTCATTGAGATTGTTCTTGTTTAAGACAAAAAATCATAATTGCTATTATGGCTAAAAATATATAAATCCCATAGGGTAGTCATTACCCAGCTTTTGAAGTAATTAGAGAGACTTAAAAAATCCATGACTGAACCTTGATCCATCCATTTTTGTTGCCCCTATTAAAAATTAGATTAATGTAAAATTTCTCAGTTTTGTGTCTTTTTGAACTTTCTCAGTAATTACTTTGTTTCTTCCCTCCTTTTGTTGTTGCATGCTACGTCCACGACAGCTGCTAATTTCTGAATCTGACTTTTGATGTGTGCAGGTGATGTGAATAGCATCAGCATTGGATCTGGAACAAATATCCAAGATAACTCCCTTGTTCATGTTGCGAAATCTAACTTGAGTGGGAAGGTTTTACCAACTATTATTGGTAGTAATGTTACTGTGGGTGAGTGACCTGTCCTTTAAAGTGGTCCTTGTCTGCAGTTTTAGTTGAAGATGCAATTACTGATAAAAATTGGACAGGTCACAGTGCTGTTTTACATGGATGCACCGTTGAGGATGAAGCATTTGTTGGTATGGGGGCTACCCTATTAGATGGAGTTTATGTTGAGAAACATGCCATGGTTGCTGCCGGAGCTCTTGTGAGGCAGAACACTAGGATCCCATGCGGAGAGGTTTGTGAACGCTTCTTCACTGATATTTGGAGTCGTAAGGTTGCTTCAAATCTTTATAGATTTTAGATAAATATGAAATAGGTATCTGTCTTCTTTGTTAAATAGGCATACCCGGTTTCTCTGAAATTATATGCTACAATAGTTAGTACTTTATGTGTAGACACCATGAAACCATATAATATATATATATATATATATATATAGGCAAAATGGTAGGGATTGCCATTGTTTGTGGTTCCCGGTACCGCTTTCAAATGGAAGCTTGATCCAACCTGCATTTCACATATCAGCTAGCGTGAATGTTATATACTTTTTTGGTGTTTTGGAAGGAGAGGAAACCTTCCATTACTCTGTGTAGAAGCTTTAAAGACCATTATTAACGTACTGCTTTGGTCCTGCTTATCATGGAGTTAAGTTTAAGATTGATCCAAAGGGGATGAATTGATCCAGCTATTCTACAATTGCTGAGGAATTTTCTCCTTTGTAATTTACAGGTTTGGGGAGGTAACCCAGCCAAGTTCCTAAGGAATCTGACGGAAGAAGAGATGACCTTCATTTCCCAGTCAGCCTTAAATTATTCCAACTTAGCACAAGTTCATGCTGCAGAAAATGCCAAGAGCTTTGATGAAATTGAATTTGAGAAGGTTCTGCGCAAGAAATTTGCTCGTCGTGATGAGGAGTATGATTCAATGCTTGGTGTTGTTCGTGAGACACCTGCTGAGCTTATCCTTCCTGACAGTGTTCTCCCCGATAAAGTCCCGAAAACTGCTTAGGAGTCAATAATTCCTTTGTAGGACAATTCTCCTGCGATTCAATGCTACTGGATAATTTTGTTATGATCTGAGGATTTACAGAGAATGGGTGCTTTTCAGTTTCAATAATTCCGGTGTCTGGCCTCGCTGAAGTGATTAAAAATTGAATCTTTCTGTGGATTTAAGCTGGCAGGCAAGTGGATGTGCAAGTCATCTAAGGTAGTGTTGTGTGGTTGCAATTAAGCAGTGAATCAGCTTGCCATGCAAGGTCTTGATGAAGCTTAATTCCATTTTTAAAGTTACCTAAAATTAAGCTCATTTTTTATGAACACTCCTGCTGTTTTACTGTTTTAGCATCCATTGAATCGTGTGATCTTGGTTCCTTACCCTTTTAAAACTTATATAGTACTAAAATACGTAATATTAATAATATATATAGTTGTATGTCACTTATTTTAATTTTTTTATCGATATAATTGTAATATCGAATAAATTTTTAAATTTATATATATAACATTATTAAAAATTTAATTTAAAAATTAGAAAGTGCATAGAATGAGTTTACTTTTAATTTTTTATGTCAATGTAAACCTCCCGTTAAAAGAAATCATAATTATATAATTATGATTTAATAAGAGCATAAAGCAACATATTTAAATACTATTAATATAATATTTATTCAACATAAAAAATATAGTATTTTTTCTTTATATATTGTTTATAATTTACATTATATTTAGATTTATTAAAATACAGTAGTTATATATACAATGTGTCAAATTTAGTTGGAATCCAAATATTAATCAAGAATTAGAAATGTGCTTTACGCTTGGTTTATTTTGCTGCTTATTCCTGAACGACATCGTATTATTTCGCAAAACGGCAAGTCGTCATTCCTATCTTCCGAACACTTTGGAGAGGTAATAATTCGTAATGACATATACCAAATCCCTAAACTATCCCTCCCAAGTCCCAACTAATCCTGCATTCACCACCACCAATCAAGGCTAAATTGGGCATTTCATTAATTCACAGCTACAGACCAGGAATAGAAAACGTTTCAAATATTTCCGGAGGTGGAGGTGATATTTAATCTTCATTTTCTTTAACGGATTCTCTCTCGACGCGCCACCGTCTGCACCTTCACCACCGCTCCCGCCTAGCCGTTATTTCTAGAAGGATTATCTCTTTATCAGCATTTAAGGTAATATGTTTCATTTCTTTTCTTCTTCTTTTTTGGTATACATGGAATCCATTTTTATTGATGTTTAGATTTTTCGTGATTTTGAAATGATTTCTCCAGTTTTTGAATTAGCTGCTCTTAATAGCTCTGTATTGTTTATCGATGCGTTGTTCTTCTCATCTTCTAAACGGAGCTTGGAAAAGAAATGTGTAGTATTGATTCGTTCAAGGTTTTTATTTATTTTAAAATTTCGCTGTTAAGTAGAAATAGAATAGGAAAATATTTAAATGATTTTTTGTCCCTTTAAATTTCGTTTTGGTGCTCTTGTTATTTATCGGTTTGTAAATTCTTTTTTAAGTTGTATTTAATCTTCCGTTCTTCTTTGAATTAAATTAACATAGAAGGTATATTGTAAATCTCTGTTTTTATTCAGCTTTACGTTCTCTGTGTCTGCTGTTAAAATCAAGAGGAATTCTCACGAGTTTCAATTTTTCAGTAGTCAATATTTGTATAGAGGATGTATTTAGCTATATAATTTCTGATTCAAGATAAGCAAACTCTTTACCAGTTTGAATTTTAGATTATCCATTATTTTCCACGATGTCATACAAAACTTGTGCCTTATTTTTTACAACTAAAAGTTAACAACTTTAAGTTTAATTGATCGACTTTTCTCAAGTTCATTGAAAGTAAAATGTTCTTAATGTTGCAACAATGAGATTTTGTTCGTTGTCTTTACAAGTATTAATATTTGAGTTTTAGATTATCCATTATTTTCCTTGTTATCATACAAAAGTTGTGGCTGATTGGTTGTTACAACTAAAAGTTAACAGCTTTAAGATTAATTGATTGATTTTCTCAAGTTCATGGAAAGTAGAATGTTTTCAAATGTAGCAACAATGGCGTTTGCTTCATTGCCTTTGCAAGTATTTACAAGTGGTAATGTGTGGATGATATTCCTAATTATCATAGAAAAGTTGTGGATAATTTTTTGTTAACTAAATGTTAACAACTTTAAGCTTAATTGGTTGAATTGTCTCAAGTTCATGGAATGTTCCTAAATGCAGCAACAATGGGATTTTCTTTGTTGCCTTTCCTTGAGGGTCTTCTCATAAGAAAATGATTTGTGTAGTTTAGTGGCTTTAGCTTTTGTTGTTTGATCATGCAGAGCCATGGCAACGTTTACTGCTATAGCTTTGGATAGGTTGCTAGAACATGGAGCATCCAGACCTATTGAGAACTCCAGTTATATTTTGAAACCACCAGTTTACCCAAAGCCTGTTACTAACTCAAAGATGGAGAGGAGCAGCAGTACATCAGTAATAAGGAAGGTTAACCGCCCCCCAATATCCCCTTCCCTCTATGCTACTCCTGAGGTAACCCCGCTACCTGATTCACCATCTTCTTTCTATCCTTCTCCTTACATCATCAATCACAAGCGTCGTGGGCCTCGCCTTTCAAAGAGCTTTTCTGAGGACAATGTAGCATCTCTGAAAAAAATCCATGAAGAAGTTGAGATTAATGGGAAAGAAAAGTTAGCAGAAAGAAAATCTGTTGATCAACTGAAAGATGGTTTGGTTACTTTTAGCATTCCTGAACCTATTGAAGAGGAACATGAGAATGGTGCCCCTCATAATTGTCCTATCAACATAGAGCCGAAAAATGGTGTCAATGGCGGTTCCATTCAGGAGGTGCACACGAATGGTTTCCATGATGGTGAAGTTGGACGCAGCCAAATAAATAATGGTTTACACATGGATGCTATGCTTAAGGTTGGACCATTGAACTTGGACACATGTAGTGACAGTGAAGATTTCTTTGATCTGAATGAATCAATGAGTGTCACAAGCAATACCGAGGTAGGAGATGATACTGGGGCAGAAAGTGCTGCTAGGTTTGCTACACCTGGGGTAGAGTTTTTTGATGCATGGGATGGTATGTTTTTTCACCCATATGACTTTCATTTGTAGATGCACGCACACACACACACATATTGATCTTTTTCTTGCATTACTGTCATTTGTTTTTGAAACCTGATATGTATTTACTTGGAGCATGATAGAAACGTTTCTTTTCTGGCTTTCTTCTTTATTTAATAGGTCCATGCATATTTTTAGGTGTGGGATAGGTGAAATTGTTGTTGAATTATTGAGATGTATGAAAAATTTCCCCACACTATCTGCCTAATGTAACGACTTTATGGTTGTTTTGGCTAGCTTACTTAGATTTCTTGTTTCTTCCAGAGTTATCCTGTGGGAGTGCACCACAGACTATTCGTCGTGACATTGAAGCTGAACTGCGGGAAATAAGATTGAGTTTACTCACAGAGATAGAAAAAAGGAAACGGACAGAAGAGGCTCTAATTAAGATGCAATCTAAGTGGCGAAGAATCGGCCAAGAGTTGGGTGATGTGGGATTGTCATTGCCTGTGGATCTTCTTAATGTGACAGAGGATGAACTGGTGAACCAAGCTGAAAAATTTAGGCAGCAAGTAGATGCTGCACGATTTGTATCATTATCTGTGGGTAGAGGCATCACAAGAGCAGAGATGGAGATGGAAATGGAGGCTCAAATTGAATTGAAGAACTTTGAAATTGCTCGATTATTGGACCGCCTGCATTACTACGAGGCCGTGAATCGAGAAATGTCTCAGAGGAACCAAGAGGCTATAGGTGAGGATTTTGTACCACATTATTTTTCTTTCCTCAGCCGAACAAGTAATTTACATGTATACATATGCTGCATGATATTTACTAGACTCAAAATTTATCATCATCTCTTACAGAGATGGCACGACGTGACAGACAAAGGAAGAAGAGAAGGCATAGATGGTTCTGGGGTTCGGTTGCCGCTGCAATTACCCTCGGGACAGCTGCCTTGGCGTGGTCTTACCTTCCAGCAGGGACAGGATCATCTTCTGCTAGTATTTCCAAGGGTCCAGATGACAATCCAACAGCTAAGTAATAATTACTAATCACTTGCACTACAGCTTGTGAGAATACGTCTGTCCGTATCGGTCATCATAGTAATAGAATAAGACCCACATACATTACTTCTTTCTTGTGAGTATTAATGATAGCAGTTTCTCATGCTTGCTTTTGTTGAGTAGCTGCAAGATATCTGATCTAAGGATGTATGATGCTATCAATATAATATTTGAGTTGTTTCCTTCCCTGGCAATCTGGGAGGACATGAATTATCAAATCTATTCTTTGTTGATGTTACCCTGATTTTTGCCGTATTCCCTTGTGAAATTATATCGAAGATGTGATAAACAGTTACTTGAAATCGAATACATAAATTATTCTTGAGAATTTGTCTATCCCATGATTATTATGAATGTCATATTCCTTGTCATTGTGTAAATATAAATAAAATGTAAATCATTGAATTTATTAAAATTTTAAACATGAATAATCCATATTTGCCCCACATTCATCTAGAGGTCATTTCACTTGGCATGACTTGTATGGAGTGCTTTAGAAGTAAACTACTCGGCACATTAAACCCCATTTAGGGCTTGGGATTGCTTCCTTGCTTGCTTTAGCAGGTCTTTTATTTTCACAAGGTATGCTCTAGTTAAGGAGGCTTATACAAGAATTTATCAAAAACTGTAAAAGATCTTTTAACGATCTGAAAGGTTTCAGTCTCCCTTCGATGAGCTGAAAGGTCTCAGGAAACAGGTGGCGGAGCAGTTTGGTTGAAGGCAACCCCAAAGTGCATTCTAGTCTAGTATTCCACCTGTTACAGACATACATACTATTTGGAAGGTACGAATTCAGTCATCTGTTCTTTTATCTCCTTTGTTTAGAATCATGAGATTATATAAAGGAGGGACTGAATGCATGAAAAATGATATACGATATGGTAATCACCATTAGTCATGTATCTTTTGCAATTAGGCTAGTATACAAACTGAACGAACTGAATGATGGTGTATTCATGTTCGTCGTTTAACTTTGACCTAATAAATGGATAAAGACGAACATAAACAAACACAAAATTTCTTAGTTTTTGTTTATGTTCATTCGTTAAGGAGTGTAGCTTGTACGTGTTCGTTCATGTTTGTTTTTAACATGATAAACGAACACAAATAAACATAAACGAACATAAATAGCATACATAATATTTTAAATGTTTAAAATTGGTTTTAAACTGATTTAATCGATAATTAAAATTAAAAAGAAAACTTTTAATCATTAGTCAAAACTTAAAATTATCTAACAAATTAACTAATTTTATTTTGGTTGGGTCGATTAGTTTGTATTAACCGAACAATAAACACCAATAGCCAGTAAAAAGAAAGTTTGTAACGAGTTATAAAATAGGACTTATCAATTCAAACAACACGAAATTTTTTTATTCGACTCGACTTGATCTAATGCTCACCTATAGACTAGTGAATAAATTTAAACAAACATGAACGAACATAAATGAACGAATTACCAAATGTTCATGAACATAAATGAACGAACGAGCCATTTATTCGTGTTCATTCATTTAATTGAACAAACAAAAAATCTTATTCATGTTCGTTTATTTAATAAATAAATAAATAAATAAAACAAATATGATTGTTGATAGGATGTCTAAGCTATTTTCTCAAGAAAATTATGATTTGTGAGGTTTTAACCTTATTACATGATGATGTTGATGCTAGTGTTATGGACACCAATTGATTGATCAATAAAATTTTATCTCTTATTATCAAAAATAGATAAATAAACTTTTAGCCGTTCGCTAAACGTTCAATTCATTTACAGGCCCATCTTTAACTACAAATTTCCATGTTATGCAGTTCGGTTAACAAGCTCACTAAAAAAAAGTAAACAGAAACATACAGAAAATATATATATATATATATATATTAGTGTAACTTGTGAAAGTGGGAAAGTTTTATGAGAATATTAGAAAATTTTCCAAATTATTAATCCCTAATAAACATTTTTTTCATGGAGGTTGACAAATATTTATCAGCGAGCTAAAGCTGTGAGTCTCAATAACCAGACCTTTATCTGACACCAGTAGTTTTCATAATTCCAAAGGCCAGAATCAAATTTTTTCACCTACAACCTCAGGTTTCTCAAAAGGAGCATGTCTAAATGCCATTAAAGCAACGATTAATAAAATATTCGGCGCAAGACTGGGGCACAAGGCATAGTCCTCTACTTCTAAGATCAGGTTTATGCTCTTCTTTTCCTTCTTTAGAACCCTGCAGACATGAAGAAAAAGTTCAATTTTCTGGTGTTGAATAATGGATTTTCTAGTAAATTTGCCTTTCATCTTTATTGAGATAGCTTGGGAATTTTCATACCCTTTGCATTGTTCTATAAAGCTTGCTTTGTGATGATTTCATAAATGGCACACTCAATGTCTGCAAATTCAAGGTAAAAAATACTATTCAGGATCCCAAAGAAACTATATTCTTAAAGTATGAATATATTATTAAAAGGAGAAAAAAAAAGAGAGTAAAAGAAAGAAAATACCTCAACTTGGTCATGGAGGAACTGGATGTACCCAATGGCTTCTGTTAACACTGAAGCAGTATCTGTCTGGCAATCACTCCATACATAAGCTTAGATATATAAGTATGGCTCAATCAATATTTTAAATTATTATAGATTATTTAAAATGTAAAAACATCTCTCATCTCATTCAGTATTAGTGGGATGGTGATGGGGAAGTAGCATGGAGTCATGGAGAGAAATGTACCTTGCCAAATGGTGCCACCAGCTTCTGAAGTGCTGCAACCCTGTCTCCTAGTTTCTCCTTTCTAACCTAAGGTTAAAAAAACAAGGTCCAAGCTTGTGAGTAATAGCATAAAGATGAAAACGAAACTACAGACAGAAGCACCGGTTAATATTAGTTTCACCTTCAATGTTGGGAACGGGGATCGTGACACTGAGGACCGGTGCTTCTTAGCGTCTGTATGGGATTCCTTTGTCTCAGAAAAGCTACCAGGTCTCTTTGTACTTGTAGTTGATCCAGTAACAAAGGCTGATACCTTTTATGGAGATAAAAAGAAAATGTTAAAAGTGATCAATGGAAATAGCTTTTAAATGCAAGGGAAAAAAAATCAAACATGTATAATTATGAATAAGAGAGAAATATAGAGAAGCATACTTTGGAGCTGGTGGATGGACTATCATTACTTTGTTTTCTAGGGTCATGGCCCATAAGCACATTTCTGCTTAATTTTCCAGGATTTTCAACAAAAGATTGATTGCAACTCCCACCATCATATGTAGAGGTCAAAAGATCCAAGGATTTCAAGTTCAAGTCCAAAGAGTTTGAAATCATTGTTGAGCACATATCTGTGGTAGCAATATTTGTACTTGGAAAGACATGATTGAAACCATATCTGCTAGCTGCTGCAGTTCCTAAACATGGGAACTGATCATTAGCATTAGTGTACAAATCTCCGTAGGAGAGCTGTCTCTCGGTCATGTTGTTAGCAATGGAGAAATTTCTATGCCATTGGTTTCCTCCTAGATCTTGATCACTGGATTGCGGATAGTGTTTCTTGGACAGTAAATACGAATCCTCTGCGCTCGAATTGCAGTACATTGTCTCACTCAGTTTTGGGAAGGAGCCTGATATATCATCTTTGATATTTGCAAGGAGAAACTCATTTGCTGATTGTTGGTAGAAGCTATCCTCATTCACCGAGGTCCTTATCAAAGGCACTGTCCATATTTCCCTTGATTTCGGGATGGTGTCAACCAGATTCCTATTGTACTTGCTACCAATACTCCTGTATGAATGAAATAACAATAAACACAAGATATTCGACATGAAAACATTACTAATTTACAAGTTAAAATCTCAGAGGAAAAAGGCAAGAAACATGTCTATACACATCTTTCTACAGGTCTTGGGATCAATCATGCAACATAGAAACGAAACGAAAAGAAAGGAATATCTCGAATAAAAGTACTGAAGATGTCTCAGATTCTGATGTCTTAATGAATTTGTTTCCTCCTTTGTCCCTTTTAAATCACTAACTTCAACAGGTTTATGGCACATGAATAGAAACATAACAAGTTTGAAGAACTAAACATGATATATAATCAGATGAACCATTTACATACTATAATTTTTCAAGGTAGTTTAGTACTTACGGAAAGAAGTCGTGCTTCCACTCGTCTGTAGTTGATACTTGATGACCAGTTTGAGTTAACATAGAGGTAAACTTAACATACTGTTCTTCAACCTTGAATTGAGAATGGAGATTTGAAGAGTCCATAGTGACTTCAGAAAGAATACAAATAACTATAACAAGCTTGATTCAAGAAAGTAATATCAAGTAAACCAGTTTAGCTTTCAAACACTTTGCTTGCTCACTTTATTTCCTCTCCCTGCAACTGCAAAGTCTCATTCACTTCTTCAATCCTTGAGGTTGCCAAGAAACTTTAAAAGCAGTTTCAGTTTGCTAGTGAAGCACCCTATATATATTGGATTAAGTTCCACTTTTTGTCTTCTCTATTATCTGCAGAATCACATAGATGGATGAGACATGATTGGAATCCTGGTTTTGGAATTGCAGTGAGATACTCAAAGGAAGGGTCTGAACTCTGAAAGAGGAATTCTGTTTGAAAATGATGTTTTCTTTTCAATCAAAGACCTTCTATTATGCAACATATCATATATAGGCATGTTTTAGTGTAATCATTCTAAAAGTTAAAAATATTAGTAGGTTGTTAAATCATAGCCACTATTTCACCAGTGCAGGTGGATGCTTTTACTGTATGTATGAATATGATTATTAGTTTATTATAGCTAGTCTATGTACTTGGTAGCACATCCATTACAAGAGAAACGGTACTTCAATTTGTATGCATGAGTTTCTGTGAGCAGACTGCAACATGATGTTACTGTCGTTATTTTGTGATTTCATCTTTCTATATAGCCGATGTTCACCGCAATCGACTGCCATAACTTACGTTAATGTTAACCGGACCTCTGTTAAACAGGCAGCATTATGGTATTTAACTTTCAGAATGGTTTGATCAGCTTAGGCATGCATCAATGGAGAGACTAAACATTAAAAAACTAGCCAATATTGAAGGTACTAAACTTTGACAATTGTTTAATTAAACAAAATTAAAGTGCCTTTTCACCAGAAAGAAGCCTACATGTATAATAATAATAATAATCAAATTATATGGAACCCCAAAAAGTTAGCTCAGAGAAAGAAAAAAGTAGAGATGGGCAAGATTGCAAATTTGTTGTTTGCCTTCTCCTCTACTTTCCCTTGAAGGCTGAGGCTTTCCATCATCCACTACTTATTTCCAATCTTTAATAATAATATTGAAGGTGTTGTCTAAGTCTGAATCTGAATCCTAAACTTGATTTCAACACAAGTCTTTTGTCACTGCACCCCTTGATGGGTTCACCACCACTAATTTCCATGCTTAATAACTAACCAGTACTTTCTGCAGCAAATCAATCTTCATACATGGTTTCAACACTGGTTGATTTCTTATATCCGGTTTCAGAATTGTTCAAATATCATATAATATATACAATTATTGGATGAACATTGGGATACCAAGATGGCATTTTTGTTAATGTTATTATGAGAAGGGTTGGAGTTTGAATATTAAATTCAAAGTGTGAAAGAGCACCTAGACTGTCAAATCCACTTGCATTATATAGGCCGCCCCCAATTGGAATCCACGTTGGGATGCATTATAAGCTTGTGCTACAAAATAACATTAAGGGCATAAAATACAATAACCTTTCTGCTACTATATATATACACACACACAATAATCTTTCCACTATATATGTATCAGTATTCTTTTTCTGTCATTGTACGTAGCCTAAACAGTAAACATGCTTGAAGATTTGTTTAATTTTTGAGATGAATATTGAATAGGAAAATTCCCACTTCTCTGCAGATTCTGCACCACAGAATTTATATCTATATATGAAAAGTGGCATCTTTCATCAGTTGTTGATCTGCAGAAACACAAGAAGAACAATGTAGAATTTCGATGGAAGAATTATAATATTATAGGGTCTAACTTTATACCCTTTCTTTGTCTGTTCTCTTATTTGTTAATTATTTAATTAGAATTTGTTTGAAGATTATGAATGAAAGTAAAGCACCAACTGGAAAGGGATAGGGAAAGGAACAGTGGTAAAGAAGTGGCAGAGACCCTGAAAAGGTGTAAAGTTTGCAGAATTATAGAGTGTTTAAGAAGAAGACAAGGGTGTTTTGAGTCCTAGAAGAATATATGCTCGCTTTTGTTAGCATATGGAGGCAGCAAATCCCGTTATTAGGGACCGTGCTTTTCGTTTTACCCTTGGGAGAAAAGGAACATATCGATATTATACCATATTACCATGGTCTTCTACGGGGACATGATTTAGAGTTAAAGACAAAATATAAATAATTGAAAATAGAAGGATAAATTCATAAATAAACTAAATTTTAAAAATAATTAAATTAAAAAAAAATCAGAAGTGGAGAGCGATTGTCCCTCCCCACCCATAGATGTCTCCGTTATTGTACTATCATCATCATATCATACGCATAATATTTATTGGTAACTTTAAATAATTAAGTAATTTAACTAGTAGATATTAATGATTATTCAACAAGGTGGCTGTAGTTTAGTGGTGAGAATTCCACGTTGTGGCCGTGGAGACCTGGGCTCGAATCCCAGCAGCCACACTTTTCTTTTTCCTCTTTTATTCCATTTCTCCTCTTCAGATATTCTATCATTCCAGTTCCCCGGTGAAGCATATATGTTATAGAGCAAGATATAGTTTATAATTGCATTAGTTTCCTGCTCAAATAAATGGTTTGCAGGCTGCAGCAATCTAGGCGATATCGGGATTAGAATAAGTACAGCATGATCCAAGCAATGACCCTCAAACACTCCCATTAGACTCAATTGGCAGTGTTTCTACAAGATTAAGTGCGTCTTCTAGGAGTCCAGCTCGGCCAACAAGTTCCATCATGCAAGCAGATCAACTCCTGGAGAAATCCAGAATTTCTCCTCCATGGTTGCAAATATTTGATGACCTTGATCCATACTGAATCCGGTTTGCTTACTTTGCAGCACCTTTTTGTGCACAAGAAGAAATAACTCCAACCAACGTAACCCCATCTGTTTTCAACCCTTCATGTGCATTCTCTCAAACAACTACAATGCCTCTCTAGGATTAGCATTCTGAGCATATCCTGTAATCATTGACCTCCATATCATCATATCCTTCAAAGGAAATTGGCCAAACGATTCTCCAGCAGATTCCATACCCTCCTTTTTCGCATATGCTACAATTAACTCTGGCCAAGAAATCAAATCTATCTCAGGCAATTCATCAAACACCTTCCAACCTCACTATAAAAACCCTAATTTTACAGACATTTCAATCTAGCTATTTTTAACACATAAATCATTAATCAAACCCCCCAACCAAGATCGTCTGAGCATGGAGGATTCGAACGATAATTTTTTAAAAATTAAAATTTAAGTTAAAAATCAAGAGAAAAAGATGATCCATAATTAAAAAATAATTAAAAGAAAAAATTATCTTTAGAATCAAATTCTTTTTAATACCTCTTTTAAGATTCAAACGATAAATATCACATGTAGTTAAAACCCCTTGTTGATAAAATATTATAAAAAAAAACAAAGAATAATAGAAATAAAGAGACGAAAAAAAAGGGAAATTTTTAAATTTATTATGAACATTCAAGTGTGTACAACACCTTCATCAAATCAATTATTTATAGGCATAAAAAATATATAATACATAAAATTCTAATTCATAAAAAAATATATAATACATAAAACTCTAATTCATCAAATAGTTTTCAATTGAGTGAATTGTAATATTCAAGAATTACCTCATAAAGATCTTCAAACAGATTAAGAGAGAGTAGTGAAGAATGGGTTAAAAAGTTTAAGAAACTTATTCAAATGATTTTTAAGTTTTTTTTTAATAATTTAGTATGAAAAAATTCTAAAAGAATAATATGTCAACCATATATTAATTGATTGACATGAAAATTTTATGTCAAGTATGAGAATCAAAACAAAGTGCTTACAGCATGGTGTACCTGTTATACTCTTGATGATGTTGCTCAGATTTTCAAAATGACTTATCAAAACTATATAAGCGGTTGGAAATTGTCTTAGCACATACATAATTTACATCCCTAAAAGAAAAACTGGAGACCTAAAACTAGGCCATAACCAAG
The DNA here is from genome assembly GCA_035048815.1 of Abelmoschus esculentus. Lineage (NCBI taxonomy): Eukaryota > Viridiplantae > Streptophyta > Magnoliopsida > Malvales > Malvaceae > Abelmoschus > Abelmoschus esculentus. The sequence continues at coordinate 12,038,836 of JAUCBN010000044.1, forward strand.
GATATATGTCATTCCATGAGGGGGGGGGGGGGGTAGAAAAGAAAATTGCATCCTATTTTAGCCTGTACTTTGGGTTACCATGGCTGCAATGATTGAAACTGGACCTAACCTCATTGTTATGGAGTAGGGTTTCAATCCAGGTGTCTACTTGATTTGATTCTAGATTTCCTCAACACTTGTTTCAGTACTCCAGCAATTCTCTCTGCCATGTGTGGTTCTAGAAATCTTTCTTTGACTCTTTCGTACCCTCTCTTTCCCATTGTAAGCCTCCTCTCGACATGAGTGGCAAGTTTCACAATATTTTTTGCAAGAGGTGTAACCCCTGCTTTGCCAACCGGATGTAATACACCGGTTGTCCCGTTCACTACTATTTCTGTGGTGCCTCCTGCAGCTGTTCCCTGTTTTTGCATATGGCATGTGTCAGTATCAAAAACCAGCTCCAACGACTAGTGGCAGAGAAAATATGAGCAGTTAGCGAGTTCGACTCGTTTTCTTATCTAAAGCTCATAAGTATCAGTAAAAGGAAATCAGGCAGAGTTCATAGATTACCAGTACAGGTAACTGGAATGCCATGGCCTCAATTGTTATCCGTCCAAAGCATTCTCCTCGTGCCTAAAAGAAAGGGAAAACTGTGATTGCTTTATATTTAAAGTAACTTTGAAGAAGAGAACAAGATGTTCTTAGTTAATAATTAAATGCTAACCATAGAGGTAAGAAATGAAAGAAAATAGAATAATTTCACAGATTGAAGTAAAAATTATATTTGAAACAGAAAATGCTTTAAACCACATAAATTACCTGGGAGTTCTGCACAAGAACATCAATGGCAGCTAAATATGGTGCGACTGTCAGAGTTTTGTTCACAAAATGAACACGGTCTTGAATTCTCTTCTGCAATACGTAATCCCGTATTTCCATTTCAAATTTTGTCTGAGCACTCATGTCACTTCCCACAATTACTGCATGCAGTGGTGGTACCCGCATTTTCTTTTCTTTGATCAGTTGCAAGGCCTCATAGAAAGAACGTAAAAAAAGATCTTGTCCTTTTCCCCTTGAAACACCTGCAGTGAAAGGAATTTGGTACAACTTAGGGATAAATAGCAGAAAACCATACACTTTTCAGTTTAAATGTTTTCCCCACTATCTACCTTATTTTATATGCCTCAGAAAGCAAAAGTTATCAAGGAAAGGATACATTAGAGTGATTTGGTGGTTACTTGAAAACAATACAATGATAATTCAAGGGAGAAATGGAAAATCTTGGAAAGGTGATCGATAGAACTAAACAGAACTCAAAATGCAAGAGTTTCAATACATAACAATCAAAGAAGCTACATGATTTTGAATTTTTCTTCAAAGAGAAAATATCTGTCTCACCAAAAAAAAAAGGAATTAAGCAGCAATGTAACAACATAAATGGCTTCAAATTGAAATCACTGAGCAACTGTTACTTTCCCAATAAAAATAACTCTACAATCGACAAAGCCAATTCTGACAACTCTCCTTTTATCAAATTAAAAGGAGGATCTCTATAAAACTAGGTGCATTATTTGGAGGACACTGAAGGGCAAGAAGAGAAAAATCCATTCAAGAAGAAAACTGAAAAGCATACTATTTATTAAGGCAAAGAGTAAATCTTCATTGAGCACTCCAAGAGATTCACGAACATGTTCACGCAAAACCCTTTTAGCCACACTATCTTCTGCAACTTGCATCAGTTCCTTGCTATTTCCAAGGTGAACAACATAGGTATCGGGCATTTTAATCCTACAAAAAGCAAATGAATGGGAGACGAAAAAACACTCAAATGTGTAATTAGGCATAAGGAATGTGAAAGATATGGATTAACTGAGAAACTAAATGCACCAGAAAGCTCGTTTGAGTTTTTGTTGTAATGCATGCAAAATGAACATTAATACTTAAAAAGCAACAATAATCACACTGAGATTGTAGACACAAGGATTTAGAAGCTTACTTCAAACGTTCTTGAGTCCTATTCCTCCAGTATTCTGCTGTAACATGTGAATCAATCATAGCACCAGCTACAAAAGGAAGATGTTTTACATAGTCTAATTTGAAGTAATGGCCTCGCATTTCATGGATCCACCACAACACCTTCGGCAAAACACGATGAACGTCTTCTTTAAGAACAACATCCAGCCATTTCCCAGCAACTGCAGTGTTCAAAACAACCAAATCAGCTCTTAGAGCCGTATCTAAAGCTTCTTTCCCCCTAGCCGGGAAAACCTGAAAAGACAGGTAAAGGCCTAAATAATTAGAAGAAAAGGTAAATATTTACAAAGAAAACATCTAAATCCTTCACAGATAGAATGTCAATCAATCATATAGGATAATATAAAGTTCACTACTATATAGTAAAAGCACCATAAATGGATATATAACCAAAGTGAAATCATCTGAGTACCTGTACTCCTCTGTCCAACATCTTATGTTCTAAACTGTATGTTACTTCATCTGTTTCAGATGCTTTAGTAATTGTCATCCAATAAACTTCGGCACCAACACTTCTTAATAGGAATGCCAACTCCATCAGCAACAATGGTCCACCTAGAGTAATAAGAAAGGAAACACTATATAATGAAAATATGGTGAAATAAATTATAAATGAATTCTAAAAAGCATCTACATAAAGAAAGATGATAGTCACAAATGTCATAAAGAATAAAATTTCTTCTGACAATAAATATTTGTCTTCCAACAAAGGGTCATTTATGAAAAATAAATTTTGTTTACAACAGAGTAGCAAAACTACAATTTAGAGATCACATACTTAGACAAGGTGTGCATTCATTGACAACTGGAAGCAACAGTCGTTATTTATAACCAGAAAGTTACAAGATTCAGGAACAACGATTTGTCAAGAAGCGAAACGACAAGGACAAATGCACATTATGCCACAAGATCCACGACAAGACAAAGATTCTACATATGCACAAACCATTTATAGCACATGTCAGCAACACACAAAACTACATTCTATAATTTACATGCAAAGTACATCGGAGTTGGTAGTCAACGAAAATCTCAGATTTATTAATGATATAATTATTTTCATCTATGGGAAATAAAGGATGGGACATAACTAGCATGTTAACAGAGCCTCAGAAAGTAATTAAACCTCTAAGATACCAGCACACTGGTGGAATGTTCTTTTACTGTGTGTCAAAAATAATAAATTAACAAAGGGATTAAGACAATAGGCAAAGGGCCATAATGGACCGACATAATTTCTCTTCTTCACACTTTAGAAATAGAATGTGCAGATATCCTCACGTACACTAAAGAAACTTATGCAAATACATCTATTAACTATACTTGAATGAAAAAAAGCAGGATTGGCTTTAAAAACATGAGCATGGCTAGAAGCCTAGAACAACACACTAACCAAAAGAATTCGTGCATATTCTCGTCTATTTCCTTCATATGATAATAAAAGTCATTTATATGTGTACACGGATCAATTGCAACCATGCGAGGACATCCCATAGATGATGCAGAAGGCTACATCAAAGCTACTGAACATTTCGATCCATTTGCAATGACAATTCAATGAAACAATCATACAGAAATAAACCCTAACAAGTCACTCGACGGTAAAAGGAAGGCAATTAAAATAAATTCCAATACTGCATTGAGATTCAACCAAAAAATCATGAAATGAATTCCATAACGACTGAAACCCACAAAAGAATATCTATTAACAAAAAAAGGAGAGTACCAGAAAGTGAGAGCTCGTGCGACACCAGCAGAACAACCTTCGACTTCATGAAACTGAGCGGACTCGGGTTCGCAGCAGCGGTCTGCGTAGCTCGCTTCTCGACGGCTTGAATGACATTCCGAGCAGAGGCGATACCATGAACAGCATCAGAAACGTTCCGATCACACGAATCGAAGGCGGCTCTCATGAAGAAGGCAATAACCGTTGAAACAGAAAGCATTACGAGAAGGGCTAAAAGCCATCGGTTCTGTAAGTGGTGGTGTCCCCAGCCAACGGCGGCGTGCTTCGCCATCGTCTTCGTCTCTTGGGTCTAGGGTTAGGATTAGACAGTGAGAGATCGGGTAATGCTAGCTTTGGCATTTGAGGGGTCTGTTTGTTGGCAAAATCAAGCAGCTGAAGGTGTACATTTGGCGGTGTAGGATGGAACACTTGGAAGAAGATTTTTGGGTTTTAGACTTCGATTTCTTCGTTTCGAATTTTCTTTTTTGACTCGGATTGGTACTGGTTTTCGTTCTCGAAGTCTGTGTGTCAGGGAAGGAAGAAATTATATCATCCGTTACTCTCATCACAGGGATCAACTACTAAAACTATCTAGTGGTTTTTAGTGGTTTATCTCACGAATACGTAGTAGAATTAACCCATAATATAATTTTTTAATGAAATATTATTAATTATTTTTTTTAAGATATTATTATTATTAAGGTAAACTATTTTACTAGTCACTTAATTAATAGGATATACTTATTTTATCATTAAACTATTAAATCGTTAATTAAATTATTAAATTTAATAAATTAATTTATTTGTAATGTTGTTATTAAAAAATTAATAGAGAAGTGATGGATTAATGATGTTATTGTTAACGAAATTAAATAAAGTTATATATTTAATTTTTATTATTTATTTATTTATTATATAAATTTAGACCTAATTTTAATTTTTTAAAACTAATTATTTATCAGACGATGACATATATAATTACCTGATTAAACAGTGATACTCAATTGACAATTTAGAAACACCATGGTGAATTTTTATATATTTTAAAGATTTTTTATAATTTTTTAAATTATTGTTAAAAAATTCTAAAATATATAAAATAAAATTTTAATGATAATTAAGGAAAAAATAAATATTTTCCATTAATATTAACATGTCGCGTCATTTTTGTAACATTAATAAACAGTATAATGACCATTTTTGTAATAAAATAAAAAATAACATCGGAAAGTTGAATAATTACCGACCATTTTTAAACTATAATCTTGTGATATTTTATTTATAATGAAATTGATATTTATATTTAGTATCCAAAATTGTATTTTTTTTTATAAAATTATTAGATAAATTTGATTTATTACGTTATTTATGATCTCTATTAATAAAATTTATTCATTTTATGATAATTATATTTTTTATTTATGTGTACGAAAGAAGTAAAGATTTATTTTAAAATTTAAGATAGATAAATTTTATTAGTTGAGATTATGATATAATAAGCTCAGTACATTTAATAAATTTTTCATTTCTAAATACAATATGTAATACTTGTATTTACTTTTTTAACAATTTTAATGGCAAGATATGTCATGCACCAGCGGAAAAAAATAATTTTTAAAAAATATTATCTATATGTATATTTTGTAATCGTGAGAATATTCTGTAAGATAATATTTATTTGATTGGTAAGAATGAGAACCTTGAAATAATTCATTAATTTCATTATCGTTCATAGTTAGACTATGTGATGATGAACTTACAAATAACTTATAAAGGTATTTTATTTATGGAGATTTATATTTTGGATATTTTTAGATGTTTTATTGTAGTGATATGACGTTGCAGTACAATATATATATGACATATTGCAGGGGTTACATAACGATTTCGTACCTTAAAAGTCGTGATGTGGTTCTTTCATTGTGTTGTGTTTAAAATGTATCGCGGTAACCTTGAAAAATGTCACGATGTGACCGTTACACTGCGTTGCGATCGTATTTTAATACTAATTCTGAATATTGGTAATATATGTAGGAAATAGGTAATCTATGTAATCATGTTTGTTCATCTTTAATTAACTACTCATTAATTACATGTAGGAAATAGGTGATAATTTACCTTAAAAAATATAAAATAAATAAATCTGATTGATTATAATCATAAATGACGTGATAAAGAGGGTTAATAATATAATTTCTCATTTTCGAGGAAGTTCTTTGATAAGGGAATTGCTTTAAAAATGTTTTTAATTAGACAAAAGTATCGGTTTTCACTTTCTTGCTAGCATTCTGAATATAATTCATATCATACTAAGGACATTCGGAGCAAACTTCACACCCAATCACAGCACTAAGGTGAGTTTTTTTTTTAATAATTGACGATAAATAATTAAATTATATTTTAATATATAATATTTTTAAAAAATTATAAAACTTTTCTTAAAAATTAAATATAAATTTTAATTCTAAAATTTATAAACTCTAATCATAAATTCTCCATCTAGAATTAATATATATTCCATTATGGTATTAACCCATCAATAGATCTTCACATGCACATGCTATTTATTTTATACAAAACGTTAATGCTTAGGTTTGCTTAACTCCAGAAGATACAAAGCGTAGGGTCTGCAGACACTGCAATTCGCTAACCAACAAATGCCATTAACAAAGGAATAAAAACCAAAGCAACTATGGATGCCGACTTTTGTTCTTCTTTCCCTACATTGGATTCAGTACCGTTAGCTGATGTATCATACTAGTAGAGTAGAAATCGAGTCATAGGCCCTACTGGCTACTGCAAGTCTGCAACCCCATCTTTACCATTGCAGTTGTTGCTAGAGCTTAGCTGTTGTTTGAGCTTGAAAGACGGTGAGATGACATTTATCTAACTCCTCTGCCACACCACCAAATGGTCATAGAACCGATGTTGACGTACAAACCCATTGTGTCCTCCTGACCTGAGTACCTTGTATTTGTTCTTCTGACCGAACAGAAAGACGTGATCATATGAGAATCATGTACAAAAGAGAAAGGGAGAAAAGGTGATTCCTCTAGATTCATAATGTTTTTTTTTTGGTCATGGACTGCTTTTAGACATTATTAGCAATCTCCATTGTGGTTTTAAGCGGGACGAGCAAGCCATACACCGCACGTTCTCCTCTTTGCCAGCCACGAACACGATTGCAGAACGGCAGAACCACCCACCAGATGGTTCACATGCATGAAAAAGAGAGGGAGATAACACGTGGGTGGTTAGGCTCAATGGCCTTCATTTAATTTTTTTTAATGGTTCAAATATTTTTTAATATATTTGTGTGATTATAAGTTAATGTGTTATTTTTTAATAACGCGCATACATATAATATATTACGCTTAAACTCAATTACTTAGATGAATTATATCATCATTTATTACTGGAAATACTCCACATATTTCATTTATTACTGGATTTAATGAGTGAAGAACACCAATAACAGAAATTTGGATTTTAATAAAGAAATTAAGCAAGTTCATTAATACAACAGAAATTTCATATAATAAATGAGATTGAAGAACACCAATAACAGCAGCAAAGGGGTTTTAAGGCTACCCCACTGGTGCACTCATATATACATATATTTATATATATGTGGTGTCTTATGTGAGCCGAAGGCAGCAGGCATGGGTGCATATATCTCTATCTAAATGAACAGAAAACAATGAAATAAGCCCTTCCCTTCACAAGGACAAATTAGTTTTCTTCTTTATTTTTCCTTTTTTTCCTCCCACCCCCTTATTATTGACATGCCAAGTAGCATCAAATCAGAAGGAAAGAAAACCAGGGTAGAGCTAGGGTTTGGCTGTTAGAGAAGATGGAATGGGGCATGGCATTGTTGTTGTTGATGATGATGATGATGATGATGATGGGTATTTGTTTAAGATTGTTTTGGTACAACAAGATGAAGATGAGAGAAAATATAGAAAAGAATAGTGGTGGAGTGCCAAAAGGGAACTTGGGTTGGCCTTTGATCGGTGAAACTCTTGACTTCATAGCTTCTGGTTACACCTCTCGACCTGTCAGTTTCATGCACAAACGCAAGCTTCTGTAAGATTTTTTTACCCACAGAAGTTCATTTTCTTTTTCTCTTTTGTTTCTGGTATTGTCTTCTTTGCTAATTGTCTTGTTTATCTCCTTTCTCCAGGACTCCATTTCAGTTTTCATATAGTACATGTTTTTAAAATCACTGTTTATAACAATGAAAATTAAATTCTGATTTAAATGAATGGAAATTATATCATTTCTTATTATTTTATGTAAAGTTATATAATATAGGAGTATATAGCATATAATTGTTCCTAATTTTTGCCTTTGCATGAGATGCATGCATGGCAATGGCATTCTCCAAGTAGATATACAATCATTTCTTAAGTGAACCTCTCTGACCATTATCATATATAAAAAGAATCCCCTTATCTATGAAATATGAATAAGATCATGTAACAAGCAACACAAACCTTAAAATAAACTGAGTTAAGACAAAAGCCATTAAAGCTTGTAAGTACTATGGGTAATTGCCATAGTGGTCGATCTGTGGAAGCTCCATTGCTTTGTTGCAGGCAGTGATCTCCACCTCCAAATCTCCATTGTTTTCAGCTTTTCGATGAAAACCCACCGTTTTCTTTCCAATTTTGAACTATGGGTCTTCAATCAATGAACCTTAAACAACAAAACAAAAGCAAGACAAATCCTTTGCTACCTTTGCTTTTTTTTTTTTCAGGCATGGGAAGGTGTTCAAAACACACTTATTGGGAACACCCATAATTGTGTCCACAGATGCCGATGTAAATACGGTGGTTCTGCTGAACATTGGCAACATCTTCGTCCCTGCTTATCCCAAATCCATCCGAGAGTTGCTTGGCGAGCATTCCATACTTCAAATGAATGGTAATCTCCAGAAGCGAGTCCATGCACTCATCGGCGGATTCTTTAGATCCACACAGCTTAAAACCCGTATCACCACACATATCGAAAACTCTGTCAAAATAACTCTCGCGTCTTGGCAAGGCATGCAGCTGTTGCATGTTCAAGAAGAAACCAAAAAGGTTCATTCTTTTTCAAACATATATTACTAATTCCAAACATACTCTATAGATGTCTTTGACTATGGTTCATGAAAATGTCAGATAACATTCGAGGTTTTGGTGAATGTTTTGATGAGTGTTGGTCCCGGTGAAGATTTGGACTTTTTGAAGAGAGAATTCGAAGAATTCATCAAAGGTTTAATTTGTTTTCCCATCAAATTCCCAGGAACAAGACTATATAAATCTCTGAAGGTGAATATATTAGCACTTTTCTTTTGTTTCGTTGACATTTTTTAGTAGGTTTGGTTTTTCTGTTTCATTGTAGGCCAAAGAAAGGTTACTGAAAATGTTGAGAAAGATAGTGGAGGAGAGGAAATTGGCTATGGAGAAAACGGACGAGAAGGGTATGGCCATGGATGCAGTGGACGTGCTGTTACGTGACAGTGCAGAAGCAAGCAAGAAGCAATCTCTGCCGTTGGATTTCATCTGTGGGAACATAATAGAGATGATGATCCCTGGAGAAGAGACTGTTCCCATGGCGATGACCCTAGCTGTCAAATTCCTCGGTGACCACCCTTGTGCCCTGCACCAGTTGATGGTAAGTATCATACACGAACAATTTACCTTTTCTTTTTCATCCGACGGCTGGGATTACTTTGATTTCATCTGCAAAGGTGGCCTGCCAAAGCCAACTGTTTTTTTTTTTTTTTTCCTTTGGAAATGCAAAAGTCTCTTTCATGGCCTCCAAATTTTCTTTAGACACACGAGTACATTCACGTGTAAGACAAATTGTACTGTACGTATGGAGGGCCCCAAATTCTGTCGTAAAATGGACCATACTTTGTCCTGTAAGAGAGAGTCCTGTGACCTTCCTTTTTTATTTCCTTCTCTTTTGTCTGTTTTTCACTGAACCCATCTTTTGACATTACTCTCTGTACCTTTGGGATCATGATTTCTTAACTGAAACTTCGATTATTGCAAAAAAAAAAAAAAAAAAAAAGATTTCTGTCAGTTTTTTAATACAAAAATAAAGTATCCGAGACCATCTTGTTTGTTTTGTTAAGAGGATTTGCGTTTATCTCAAAAAAGGCAAAACAGATTAGAACTTAACTGGGAATTGTGTATTGGAACTATACAGCTTTGGACAAGACATGGAAACCGCATAACAAGTACAGAAAATTATAAGCTGGTTTGGTTTCATTTTAAGATCTTTCTGCTTTTTTTTTTCTTCACATGAAGATCTTTCTGCTTGAGAGAGTAAATGAAGAAATTTCATGGGAACAATCTTTTAAGGTTAGAATTAAAGAGAAAAATGTTACTTGACAGTTCTGAAGTCTGTAGTATATGATCCAATGTCATCGGCTTTGGCTTCTTTCATTGAAAAATCATTTTTTTGGAATTTTTTTTCTTTTTGATGCAAAAACTGAAGAATTTAAATGTATAGTTTTGATGTCGAGATCTGCAGGAGGAGAACATGGAACTAAAGAAGCAAAAGAAGGATTCTGGTGAAGATTATAGTTGGTCTGACTACTTGTCTTTGCCTTTCACTCAAAATGTGAGTCTCAACGTATCTCTTTACAGCTAAAAGAAGAAGACATTTACATGAATTTGTAATATGTTTTTTCCTCTTTGTTAGGTGATAAGTGAAACCCTTAGACTGGCTAATATCATCAATGGTGTTTGGAGGAAAGCACTTAAAGATATAGATATTAAAGGTAATTTCATTTTAATGTTGCTTTAAACAAGAATCTGCATAAACATGTTGGAGAGGGATTTCATTTCAGAACATTGTTTTTTGCAGGTTATTTAATACCAAAGGGATGGTGTGTCCTGGCATCTTTTACTTCTGTTCATATGGATGAGGAAATTTATGAAAACCCATATCTTTTTGATCCATGGAGATGGGAGGTATATAGCTTAAAATAGTTGCAGAGAAATTTGATTCCTTAAAGTCATCAAAAAAACATAAATTTAAGAGCAGAATTAAAGGGTTTAATTTGTTTGTTCTCTCAGAAACTTGCAGCAGCTGTTAACAACAGCAACTTTACACCATTTGGAGGTGGGCAGAGGCTTTGCCCTGGTTTAGAATTGTCAAGGCTTGAGATTTCAGTCTTCCTTCACCATCTTGTCACCACTTACAAGTAAATTAATCAAGAATATGATTCTTCATAATTGAAATTCAAACAAAAAAAACGTTCATTCTCTTTTACTTGTTATATATGCAGATGGGTTGCTTGCGAAGACGAAACCGTCTACTTTCCTACTGTTAAGATGAAGAAGAAGCTGCCAATCAAGGTCACCCCCTTATGCAAGTACTGGTAGTTTTTGGCACCATCCATGAAATACAGTACAAAAGAATCTACTATGTATGTATGGTTTGAATTGGATACATATAATATAAGCAATGATCTTTGCGAAAGATGGTACTGTTATGGTGTTAGTTTTCCTGGCACCATCCTTTTTTTTAAGCAATGGAGGTCTTGGGGTCGTTTTCTTTGGTCCCTCAACATTGAATGCAACTGGTGATCATATACTCTTTAACTTTCATGCCTAAAAGCTCCAATCCATCATGTTTTTTGATCATGAAAACCGCTCAACATATCATATGATCTTGAACAGAGTATTGCCTTCTTGATGGAAAAACACAAAGGGCTTGTCCCTGCCTACAAGGGAGGCTATTCTGGATCAAACAGTAGGCAAAACCGCATGTTCATTCTTATACCCATCGTTCAAATTTCATTCGTTTGTACTTATTTACAAACACTCATTAATATCGAATTACGTAAAAAATTATAAACTTTTATATAAAAGAGTAAAACTTTGCATACGTTATTCATTGATCAAATATATATTTATAACAGTTTAAATTTAAGTATATCTAATTAACTAACGATAGCTAACTTAACTAAAATACATTTTTACTCGTATAAATTTTACTTAACTACAATTAACTAATTATATAACTAACTTACTTAAAGCATATTTACACTTTTATAAATTCTACTTATCCGCACATATTATAAATTTACAACCTGAGTAATTCAAACTCGATCATAAAACCATTATTTTTTCAAATTAAATTAATTGAATTCAATGCATACAAGCTTAAGTATTAACGTAGACTTTAAAACAAACTAATATCTTAGTACATAATACACCATAATAAAAGTTTACAAATATAAATAGTTCAAAATTTATATGGCAGGCAGATGGATACAATACGGGTAAGATTTTAAACCCATCACCTACCCATAATTCATGATTAATATGACTTTTTACGCCCACCCCGCTTACATAAAATTTATCGTACCCTTACAATGAATTTAAATAAAAAATATTTTTTTTATTTTATTTATATAATGAGTTCACCATAATAATATTAGTTCGAGAAATATAATATTTTGGGTATTAATTTAATAATATTAAAATATAATGGTCTTATTTTTATCTTTAATTATCATTGTCTTTGGCGCCTTTTCACACTTTTCCATCAAACTATTCTAACGTACCCTTTTAACGGTTCATTAAATTTGGTCGCTGTTATCATCATTCTTTCTTCTTTTCCATTGCAATTATTAACCCTCAACGGATTCAGGGTAATTTGGATTATGAACGGTACGTTGCCAATCATCATTTAGGGTTTTCTAATTTGACAAATTATTATTTTAATTTTAAAAGTGCTTTATTATAAATTAAATAAAATTATTTTTATCAGAATATGTATCTAATATTTTATTCTATGATATTTTAAAATTTATTTTTAATAAATTCGTGACACATATTTTATTATACGAGTAAGATTTAAACGTAAATTTAGGAGAACATTAAAATAGAAGTAATATTATTTTAAAACTCGTTGTACTTATATCTCGAATTTGTTATAATGATATTAAATTAAAAATATAAAATTTTAGATCTTTATTTAATAATAATAAGATTTAATATCTTATTTTTATGTTTAAGCCGGAAATAGCTACAAAGTTGAGAAGATCAGCCCGTCACTGAAACAAAAATATGGAGTACAGGAAAAGATGTCTGAGTACTAAGGACTGATTTAACTTTTTGAGTAGACAACAATGCTGATATCACATGGTGTCATTTTAGCACAATAAATGGAACACATATTAAACAATATATAAAAATATATTTTAGTACAATAAATGGAACCCTAGTTGTCGGTTTGCTTTTGTAAGTTTATTTGCGGGTTAAATTTGGACTTAGGTCTGTGTGTGTCGGACAATGGTGGCGTTGAGCCGTTGATGTAAGTCTCTTTGGCAGGGAGACTACTCAGAGTAGCATAATGGAATGGTGATGCATTTTATTGACTAGTGGAAGTCATGCCAGATTCTGTTAACGCGTGAGCAACACTCTCCAATATTGAGCTTATATAAAAGCTTCCATCTAAGAACACAGTATCAAGCTTCAATCTTTTATTATTGGATACTCTTTTTTTACTGCCTTTTGTCATTCTTTTTATGTTTCCCTTTATTTTATTTTATCTTTGAATAACTGTTTTCCTTTATTGTAATGTAACAATGGCTCTGAAGTGATGCCATGTGAGCTGTGAGTTGAAAAACTGTACACACATTTCTTTTTTTCATTTATAAAGGTGTCTGCTCAAAGTCTCACTTCTCTCTGTGTAAAAATGGGTTCTCTACTTTACTCTCATTAAACCACAGCTATTTCCTTTTCTTTCTCATTAAAGTTGCAAGTTTTCTGATTGTGAGTTTTGAGCTGTTGAAAACATGGAAAGGAGCTCATTTTCAAGGCGTTTAATTGCATTTTGCCTAGCTCTGTGCTTGGGTTGCCAACTGGTTCAGAGCAGTGTTACTTATGATAGGAAAGCTATAATGATTAATGGGCAGAGGAGGATCCTCTTCTCTGGTTCCATTCATTATCCCAGAAGCACTCCTGATGTACTTTCAAAGTTTATCTTTTTATGGAAAAATTTGGAGCATTTTTTCTTTTACTTTGAAGAAACTAAACTGGGTTCTTTTGCGTCTGTGTGTGTATAGATGTGGGAAGATCTGATACAGAAGGCTAAAGATGGAGGACTTGATGTGATTGAGACTTATGTTTTCTGGAATGTTCATGAACCTTCTCCTGGAAATGTACTCTCATTTTCCTTCTATAATATAAAGTTTAGATTTTTACTCTCTTTCTCTAATTTGGTTTACCTTTGTGAAATATTTCTTCTCTTTTCTAAAACAATTGTGCAGTACAATTTTGAAGGAAGATACGACCTTGTGAGATTCATAAAGACAGTGCAGAGAGCTGGTCTCTATGCTCATGTCCGCATTGGGCCTTATGTTTGTGCAGAGTGGAACTTCGGGTTAGATCTAAATCTCTGATTAATTCTTATTTCTTTGCAATTTTCCCATTTGTTTCATTTCTTATTTTTCTTCCCTGATGATCTACATGTTTTTACCATATGCAGAGGGTTCCCTGTGTGGTTAAAATTTGTGCCAGGCATCAGCTTCAGAACAGACAATGAGCCTTTCAAGGTATCCCATCTGCTGTCGCTCATTTTTGCTTTAATTTCCTTTGTTGTATCTGCATGTGAAATTAGAGCAGAGTTAAGTGAAGATAAATGAATCATTAAGCGTTAAGCATATATTTTAATCATTGTTTCCTAAAAATAGATAGATAAATAAGGATTTGTATGTACATTATTGCAGAGAGCAATGCAAGGGTTTACTGAGAAGATTGTTGGACTGATGAAGAGTAATAACCTGTTTGAGTCCCAGGGTGGCCCCATTATTCTCTCTCAGGTACATGTTTTGGTTGTTGTGGTGTTTTTTTTTTCTTCACCCCATTTTTTCTGTAATTTTCCCCAAAAATCTTTCTATATCTTAAGATGCCAATTTATATCGCTATGCATTTTGCTAATCTATTTTATGGTCAGCTTATAATGGTAATATGAAACTTTTTTTTCTCTTTGGGATTTGTATGAGCTCAGATTGAGAATGAGTATGGGGCGCAGAGTAAATTACTGGGGGCTGCTGGCTCTAATTATGTTAATTGGGCAGCAAAAATGGCGGTAGAAACCGGAACTGGGGTCCCTTGGGTGATGTGCAAGGAAGAGGATGCCCCGGATCCAGTGGTAAGTAATTAGCCCTCAAATCTATAATTTGCATGTTCAGTTTCTTGCTCTATGGTCATACTGAACTTCAAAAAGGCGTATGCCAATTTGGCAAAACGTGCACAATGAGAATGGCTAATTGAGTTTCGTGTATAATTGTACAGATAAACACATGCAATGGCTTCTACTGTGATGCATTCCAACCCAACAAACCATACAAGCCAACAATATGGACTGAGGCATGGAGTGGATGGTAGGTTTATTATGAGTTTATATGTTTATAACCTTAATATGAAGAATCTAATATTATATGAGTCTAAACCATTTTATGCCTTTGTTTATGGAAAAGGTTCTCAGAGTTTGGTGGTCCAAATCACCATCGGCCAGCTGAAGATTTGGCATTTGCTGTTGCTCGATTCATTCAAAAAGGAGGTTCCTTTGTTAATTATTACATGGTTGGTTCCCTCTATTTTCTCTCTTTTTGTTCATAATTTTCAAAGGGAAGGAAATATGTACAATGGAAAACGGATTATTGTTAACTCAGCTACTTGTTTTGCAATGTGAAACAGTACCATGGAGGCACCAATTTTGGCCGTACAGCTGGAGGTCCTTTTATCACTACCAGTTATGATTATGATGCTCCAATAGATGAATATGGTGAGAAAAGAGCTATTTGCATATTTCCATGTACCTTGTTCTGTTATAATACCAAAGATTTCTTTCATCTGCTTTAGGTGTTTTCTGTTGTTAGAAATCTGACTGCTGATCTATAAATTCATCAATCCATTGGTTGGATTATACATATATACTTATTTCCATCAATCCAATGGTTGGATTATAGAATTCTAAGACATCGGTGTCCTATCCCATACACTCTCCTTCCTTGCCTCTCCTTTAGTTCTATCTCCGCCAGTTTTATGCTATCTTGAGCTTATGTGATGGCCTCAGGTTTTAGTCAGCCAGATTAATATTACTAACTACTTTGCGCCAAATGTGACAGGTTTGATTAGACAACCAAAGTATGGTCATCTAAAGGAGCTTCACAAGGCTATTAAGATGTGTGAGCGAGCTTTAGTTTCAGCAGATCCCACTGTCACTTCACTTGGAAACTTCCAACAGGTTTCTGCATTCCCCCCTTGAATTTCAGAAGATGTGGGGTCTTTGACTCTTTGTTAGTTTACTGAATCTAGTCAATGTTTGTCATTCCCCAGGCTCATGTGTACACGTCAGGAAAAGGAGATTGTGCAGCTTTCCTATCGAACTATGATACCGAATCTGCGGCAAGAGTGCTATTTAACAACATGCACTATAACTTGCCGCCTTGGTCCATCAGCATCCTTCCTGATTGCAGGAATGCAGTCTTTAACACTGAAAAGGTATGATGTTCTGAATTTGCATGACCTCTGTTTCAGTATTATTGTAACCAAAGCATATTCTTGGTATTAAAAGTTCAAAGCATTTCCTGAATAACAGTAAGTCATTGTCGTCCTTTTCAGGTTGGAGTCCAGACATCACAAATGCAGATGTTGCCCACAAATGTTAACATGTTCTCGTGGGAAAGTTACGATGAAGATATTTCTGCACTAGATGCCAGCTTAACCATAACTGCTAATGGTCTATTAGAGCAAATAAATGTCACAAGAGATGCAAGTGATTACCTATGGTACATTACTAGGTGAGACTGATGTCCCCATGGTTAGATTTGAAGCAATTCTCTCTTTTAATTGTTGTTTGCTTAAGTTTATGATGCTTACTGATTCTTAAATTTCGAAACATCTCACAATTAGAAATTGTATGTTACAGTGTTGACATTGGTTCATCTGAATCTTTCCTTCATGGAGGGGAACTCCCCACCCTCATTGTTCAGTCAACAGGTCATGCAGTACACATTTTTATCAATGGACAACTTGCAGGTACATTTACATAGTTATATTTCCTGTTCCGTCCATTGTCCTTTTTCCTTTTCGGAATAAAAATTAGTAAACATGATGGTAACAGGTTCTGCCTTCGGGACGAGGGAAAATAGGAGATTTACTTTCACGGGAAAGGTGGATCTGCATGCAGGAACAAACAAAATTGCTCTGCTGAGTGTTGCTGTTGGATTGCCGGTTAGTTTCTCACCCTGACCCTTGTTATTTGGTACCGAGACGATATACTTTAGAGCCTGAATTTTTTTATGACCAGCTTTTTTAGCTTCAATTTCTTATACTACGGAGCAAAAGAAAATTTGGAAAAGAAAAGTAATGACATTGTGAATGTGTTATACTTGGAACCTGACTACTCTTTGTTGGTGTTTGAAGAATGTAGGGGGGCACTTCGAGACGTGGAACACCGGGATCCTAGGTCCAGTTGCACTTCATGGACTTGACCAAGGAAAATGGGACCTTTCCTGGCAAAAATGGACATACCAGGTTGGGCTTAAAGGAGAAGCTATGAATCTTGTCTCACCAAATGGCATTTCCTCCGTCGAGTGGATGGAGGGATCATTGGCCGCGCAAAAACAGCAGCCTTTAAGATGGCATAAGGTATATATAATGAATAGTTAATAGTATAAGTAGTTCTGGTATAAGCTATGGCCTCAAATAGTTCAACATTTTTCCTTCTGATCTTGCAGGCTTATTTCAATGCACCTGAGGGTGTCGAGCCATTGGCATTGGACATGGAAAGCATGGGAAAAGGTCAAATCTGGATTAATGGGCATAGCATTGGTAGATATTGGACTGCATATGCTCATGGTGATTGCAGTGGCTGCAGTTATGCCGGGACATTTCGACCACCAAAGTGTCAGCTTGGTTGCGGCCAACCAACCCAAAGATGGTAACTACCAACTACTCTTATAACCTGAGATACACAACAAACAGAAAGCAGCAACAACCTTAAGTAAATACTATGTTCATCGTTTAATCCGTAATTTCCTTTCATTACAACATTTCAGGTACCATGTGCCTCGGTCTTGGTTGAAACCGACACAAAATCTGTTGGTTCTATTTGAGGAGCTTGGAGGAGATCCGTCGAAAATCTCACTTGTAAAAAGATCTGTGTCCACCGTTTGTGCCGAGATCTCTGAGTATCACCCGAATATTAAGAGCTGGAAGATTGAAAGCTATAGAAAGACCGAAGAGTTCCATAGACCAAAGGTTCATTTGCACTGCAGTTCCGGACAGGCTATCTCTTCCATCAAATTTGCTAGTTTTGGAACTCCTCTGGGAACTTGTGGAAGTTACCAGCAAGGCCCCTGCCATGCTCCAGCTTCATACACCATCTTGGAGAAGGTATTTCAACTTTCCTTGTCGAAAACATAGACCGAAACTCGCATGCATGCATGCACTTCTCACAACGTTCTACCATTTGATGTTATGCAGAAGTGCGTTGGGAAACAACGATGTGCCGTGACCATAGCCAACAGTAACTTCGGGCAAGATCCATGCCCAAATGTACTGAAGCGTTTATCAGTTGAAGCAATTTGTTCTCCAATGACTTCAACAACAGCACAACCAGGGGTTAATTAGATCTAAAGAATAGGCGTCTTGTTAGTTTAGGTTGAGTGTCAAGCATCTCAAAATGAAGGGCTTTGGCCAAAAAGGTGTTTTAGTTTAAGTGGGGTTAAAATTAGTTTAAATAGGGGCGCACCGAAAAGAGACATACGATTTTTACACTTACAAGATAGTTGAAGGTTCATAATTCTTGGGGTCCTCGTATGGTGAAATTTCTAACTCGAGTCCCCGGCCTTTTAACCGGATACCATATGATATTTGTTTTGAATAATTCATATTTCTATTATTTTAAAACAATTGATCGAATGTTACTTATTAAATCAAGTATCAATTTAGTTTGAAGAACGGGCATTTCCAAATGATTCTAAGTCAAATCTGTGAACAAAATCCAACACCAAAAACCCAACTTTAAACAAGGAATTGATACCCTCTATGGATCTTTGATTGGCCTGAAATAGAAACATCTAACAGTTCTTGGAAAAAATCAAATGACCAACAGTGAAGCACTAAAAGTAAACAGGTCTGCTTAATTTTGGATCATATTCAAGTTGTGTTTGTGCTTGAATTATTTTATGTAA
Source organism: Abelmoschus esculentus (assembly GCA_035048815.1). Lineage (NCBI taxonomy): Eukaryota > Viridiplantae > Streptophyta > Magnoliopsida > Malvales > Malvaceae > Abelmoschus > Abelmoschus esculentus. The sequence continues at coordinate 12,057,792 of JAUCBN010000044.1, forward strand.
TATTTTTGAGTTATTTAGATTCAAATCCTTTTGAGGTCAGATAGTCTATTAATTTTTATTAAAATCAAATTTTGATATAATGGCTAAACTACTTAGACCAATCAAACATTTTAGATCGAGGATAATGCAGGTTCAAATGCACTTGAACTTATATTCTCTTAAACACTACAACAATAATCATATCAATCGAGTCAAGACTTCATCGATATCGAATTTAAAATTTATTTAAAATCAATCTTGGGTTTGGACCACACTTTTGTTTACTTCTTAGGGTGTTGAAATGCTAGAAAGGAGGATGGATGGTGAGAAACAATGCTTTCATAAGTGGAAAATTGATATGAGCATCAAATAAAGGGTAAGCTTTCAAAAGCTTGATGTTGCCATTTTACTATTTTGGGAAGTGCATCCCTTCCACCATGCACTCATGTCCCCACACTCTTTCTGTTTTGTATGGTATGGCATTTATGCTCTAACTTGTCCTACCAACCTTATCTTCACCATTACCATTAACATGTTTTCCTTTTCATTTGCATTCTCAATCATGTTGATTAATTATCATTAGACTTTTGATTCTTAATGCATGCAATACAATACAATACAATATATTATATTACCAAAAATAAGGTATTGCTTGTAAATATTAAGTTTTTTTATATCCATGGTGAATTATATGCATGCATGCATGTGATAAACAATATATCGAGGAACATAACCCTAAACCCTAATCCAAAAGGGACCCACAAAAGAACAAAAGGAGAAGTTTTGAACGACTAGAATTTGGTGGTGGTGCTGGTGGGGGGCTTAGACCAGACTGCAGTTGTAATGGACTGAAGAAGTGTTGAGGTGAAGATCTTTCGTTATCAAAACACAAGAGAATAGAATCCTCCTACTGCAGCAGCAGCAGCTATTCACGACATTAAAGAGGAACCAGAAATCGAAAGGGAAAGGGAAAGCATATATACAAAAGAAACCACTTGTTTATTTTGCTTGTCGAGTCTCGAGCGATGTCTAAATGAACATTCTAAACTTCTGCCACCTAAACCGTGATCTTATAGGAGTAAAACTTTGGGCTTTTAATTCGTTGGTAGGAATAGGAGTAGGAGCAGGAGGCAACCAAATCTTATTGCGCATATTTTTTACTTCCTCTCTCCCTATGCACTGCAACTGCGATCACATGCCTGCCTGCTGCCATTTATTGCCCTCTTCTGACAGTGACTCCATCCCTATAATCCTCTCTTTTATGTTGCCGCAGCTGCATGCACTAAACAAAACAATCCTACAGTGTCTGAGCAAGAAACCAACGAGTTTTGTGATTTTTCTCGATGGGGGCATTACCATTTTAGCTCACTGCTCAGACGTAGAGTAACAGCGTAAGAAACATAGACATGCACCCAGTGAAAGAAGGGGGAAATGTATAAGCAAAAGCTGGAATTATTGTTGTTATTACTTATTAGTAGTATGTGTGTGTCAAACAAATTGCAATCCTTTGGTGGTCGGAGTAGCGACTCCAACCAGTTAGTTAACTTTGGGATTTGTAGCATTGTTTTTGTTGTTGGGGTTTGTCATAAGTCCACTCCATTTTACATTAAAAAAATAATTTTAAATTTTTTTATTTGACGTAAATCGTCTTTTCTTAATTTTATCTCTTTTCATATTTAATTTTAAATTAATAGGTTCAAGGTTTAGATTTTAAGTTTCAAGATAAAAAAGTTGTAGTTAGAATTTAAAAAATTAAAGATAAACTGTATTTTTTAGGATATAAAGATTAAAATATAAAAAACTAATACTAAGTTTAAAATTTAAAATAACATTAAAAAAGCAAGATGGACATAGTACAATTTTTACTCTTTTATTGTACAGCAAGTAATTTTATTGTTTTACTTTAAAAATAATTTTTAAAACAACTTGAATTCAACTTATATAATTAAAAAAATATTTTAATTTTAATCTTATCTCTGATGAAAATTGGAAATTTTATTGTGCGACAAACCACGTGATGTAAACGCGTTTACTTTCATGGTGTTTATTGTATTGTTTAGTCACGTGTCCAACAAAGGCAACGTCTTTATTCCATGGCTATGCATTGAACTACTAATTAGATGTGCAATGATTACTAAAATAGGATAAAATATATAAATAATCACTAAATTATTATAAAAATATAAAATAATTATTAAATTTTTAAAATTATATAATGAATATTAAATTTTAATTTTTTATTATAAAATAATTATTAAGCCTTTAATTATCATTCTATTAATGCATGATAGTTACTAAAATTTGGGGAAATAGGCAAGGAAAAAACAAAGCAAAACTAGTGTAAGATTAAGACACAAATAACCTAAAGCATTAGGGACCAATGAATATAAGTCTTCAAGAAATCTCTGTTTTTATTTTGTTTTTTTTGTTTTTTTTTTTTAATTTTAGACGATGATTGTCATATAAAAGATGACAGGAGTTACTAGATTAGATTCAGGTGGCTGACAAAAGAAAGACGTTACGAGCGACGATCGTGATAATAGCCTAGAATGATTATAACTATTTTATATGGACTGAGCGAAATCGGAAGATACATGACTTAAAGTCGAAAGCTGAAGAGGATATCTTTACTATTATTAAGCACAATATACAATGAAAATTTTTGGGTTAAAAATTAATGCTCAGGATACTTGTATAGTCAAAATATAGGACATTTCCTGAAAGAATTATTTATACAGAGTAATATTAGGGCTTGTTTCTACTGATTGTTTGTATAAATTAGGTTCACATTATGGTTATTTGGGTGAATATAATTTATTTATCCAAAAAAATATAATTACTAAAATTTTAATAGTAAATATTTGATCTTTCATGTTTATATATTTAATTAATTTAATTTTAATTTAACTCCAATTATTAATATCTAAATTAATTAAAAAAATAAATATCAAAAATCAAATATATTATTATATAAATCTTATATCTGATAAATCATCCAATAATTAACTACACTCAATAACTATTTTATAATAAAAATTAAATTTTAATACTTATTATATAAGATTCGAAAATCTTATAATCATTCTTCTTCTCAATTAAAATTATCTTTATCTCCTAAATTATTTTGATAGTTGTATTGGTATTGCGTTGTCAGTAAACTCCTAGTCCATAGACAAGAAAGAGAGAGAAAGATAGCTTTTGTATGTGATCGAAGAGACTGTCGAACATAATCTAAAGGTTTTCAACCCTGGGAACAAGCACAGGGCTCGAGACTGACCGACTGACAGACACAAACTACCGCTGTCACTCGACAGAACAAGTATTAAACATCAATTATTTATTGCCTGATTAAAACCGCGTCCATGGAACAGACAAGAGAAGCTGCTTCTGCTGCACCCTATGATCTCAAACAAAATATTTTCATGCTGTAACAGATAGATATAACCTTTGTATAAATGTGGTAATCTGATATATAAGAAATATATGTTTCTGTAAAGTTTACAAGGACGTGAAGTTAAACTGTTGAGTTATTTTAGGTCAATTTTGTCAATGGAGATTGCATGCATGTAACTCGGCAGTGCTAAAAGAGACACTTATCACGACTCCATCGTTCTTCAGAATTTATTACATTTGCTGTTTCAAGTTGGAATCTTAAAAATCGAAAGAAACGTGGGAGTGTGCTCATTTTTATTTATTTTTATAAAACAAGCTTTGGTTGTAATTTGGTCTTTAGATTTATTTTAAATATAGAAAATATTACGAGTGAATTAGATAGTTGTATTTAGTATTACGTTTTAAATTAAATTTTAGGTCAAAAGCTGATTTAGAACGTATAAACAATGTTAAACTTTTAACTTTTGAAGAAAAATCTGCATTTAAAAAATGTTTTTCAACTTAAACGTAAAAACTAAAATTTTTAGCTATTACAAGAAAAAATACTTTTAGGAATTAGATTACAATTTTAACCTTCAATTATTATGTTTTATTATAATTTAATATTTATAAATACATAATTATATTTAACATAAATTATTTTTAGTTTAAAAATTATATATATTCATGTAAAAATTATATATTTTCTTAAAAGCATTTTTTAAAAAATAATTTATGCATTTATTTATTAATATTTTTATATTTTATCATAATTTAAGTTAATATTATAATAAAAAAAATTTGATTATTATTTATATATTAACTTATAACATTATGTCTAAAATAGTTATTTATTTTCTCAAAATTAATTTTTAACAGTAATACAAAATATATATATTTCAAATCAAAAATTTTAAAAAAAATTATAATATTTTTTATCGTACTTTTTAAAAATAATACTAAACAGAAAAAAAAAATATCAGATGCCTTTCAGTCCATACAACTAATTAATTAATCCCTTTTCATTTGAATATACCAATAAAAGAAAAAGTCAATAAATATCATTAACCTTTCCGTACCGAGTCCAATTACACCTATAGATCTGTATTATTGTAGAGAGGGGTGAGTAAAATTTGACTCGACTCGAAAAAATCGAATAACTCAATTCGAGGCAAAAATACTCTAATCGTTTTGACTCGACTCGAAATTTTATAGACTCGACTCGAAAAAATTTCAAATAAAGTTTGAGTTGTAAAATAAAAATTCGAATAACTTGAATAACTCAAAATTTTTAGTAATTAAATGATTAAGTTTTAAGTTTGAGACAAATCTCTCAATTTTTTATGATATACTTATATACATTGATATATAAAAATATAAAGAAATATTGTTACATATGAAAATATATATATATATATCTTATATGATTAAAGAAAATTGTTTAAATTGAAATTTATACTATAATATGATAAATAATTATAATTAAATATTTATAAGAACTTGAAAACTCGACTCAAATCGAAAAAATTTTAAATAAAATTTGAGTTATAAAATATGACTCGTCAACTCGAATAATTCAAAAAAATTTTATTCAATTTGACTCGATTCGATAGAATACTCACCCCAACTACCGGTACTATGTGAAAAAGGAAGAAGGCAGGGTGGCGCAGTGTTCCCCTCTAAGACCACAATTTATACCGGAATGACTGACACACAGGATTAATAACGAAGAAGAGGAGTCTTAAGAAATTAATCAAATATTACACTGCCCAACAAATCTCTACAATAAAATAATACAAAATTACAATTATTATATAAAAAAATTCAATTCACAGATATGCCCTGATCTCAGACAGATGGACTAGTCAGCCAGTAAAGTGTTTCATCGGTAATAAATTTATTAAATCATATTTTATAAATATTTAATATGAATATGATCTTTTAATCTAATTTTAATTATTTATTTATAAAAAAATAAATTATTAATCATTAGCATGTAGATTTTGTGAATACTTATATACAATAGAAAAAAAATCACTCTTATTAAATCTAAAACCCATAAAATAAGAATATATATCATTTAATTGTTAACTATTTAATTTAAAAATTAATAACGGTCTAATATTAATTATAACTATTCGTAAAATATACGTAATTTTTTAAGAAATCTATAAATTGTTACACGGTACCCTATTCTTCCTCTTTTTCGGTACCCAAATCTCTCTACATTAATAAACTAATTGCAAAGTTTAATTATTATTAATAAATAATATTCCGAATTCCGATTGACAGATATGCCCTTATAATCGACGGATGTCCTGGACGGACACAGTGGAGGAGAATTTGCTTTTCCAGCAGCGTTGTTAATTACTTTTATACTTAAATTAAATACGTAAAGAATTATTTATAAAATAAATGGTTAAAAAACCTATATATTCTTAAATTTAAATTATGTTGCGGGTTAAATATTTTATTTAAAACAAAAATTATTAAAAAATTAAATATAGATTTATGTAACAATTTTAATGAGATAGATAAATAAATTTAATTCATATAAAATATTAATAAATAAATTAAAAGTTCGATTAACCAATTCGAATGTACGCTACTTAAAATCAAATCTCGTTTCAGGGAATTAAGGTAATTTCATTCGAAACGAAAATTAGAAAAAGACAAGGTAGCGGGTTTAAGGGAAAAAGGGAATAAGGGAAGACACGTGGCGATTAGGTAACCGTTAGATGAGAATGAGAAGTGGGACAGGGAGCTGTGGATCATTGGATTTGGAGATGACATGACAAATTTCTCCTCAGACAAACGAAGAAGAAAGACAGTTGTGAGTGACAAGAAAGAGAAACCCAGAAACTGTTTATAGAAACATAAAAAAGCAAAGCAAACATCTCTCTTTCCTTAAATTTAGAATTAAAAAATCATTTACTATGCCCTTTCTGTTTCTGGGTTTCTGTTCATTTGTTTGTTCATCCGAGAGAGAGAAAAAAAGGAACCTGCAAGGAATCAGAGAAAGGGGAGATGGTGGGTTTATGTGAAGGGAATTGATTTGGGGTTTTACAGAAGAAGAAAGAGAGGATGGTCGTGGCGGCGTTGGCAGAAAAGAGCTGTAAATTCTCGGCTAGTTGTTTTGTTTCTTAAATGCCACAGCGAGGGAAAAAACAATTGAATTTAAAGCGAAAGAGACAGGAGATAGCACGAGGGGGGACAGCCTGCTGCAGGGAAAACTAAAACTAAAACTAAAAGTCTAAAACCAAAAACAACGAAGTTGTTACAGAGACGAGTGGTTTCATGTAAGGATTACACGTACAACATAGGAGGAAAGATTGGGGAATTTAAAGGTTTTGTGGGGAGATTTTATGATATGGATTGTCTGTCCGGAAGAGGTTTAGAGGAAGAGAAATGGCAGGTTTCTTTTCACTAGGAGGGGCTACCCAACAAGATCAACAACAACAGGGAAATACACCCACCGGAATACAACCGGAGAGTTGGATTTGGTACAGAAATGAAGATACTCCTTACAAGAATTTCGAACTATGGCAGCAGCAGCAACAACAAGATCTTTATGTGTCGGCAGCTGGGTTAGGGGTTGGTCCTAGTAGGAATTCGATTAACTTTTCTGATGATTCTTCGTCGAGATCAGGTTTCTTGATGATGAGTAGCGGTGGTGTTGGAGGAGGAGGGGGTGTAAGTTGCCAGGATTGTGGTAACCAAGCTAAAAAGGATTGCTCTCACATGCGGTGTCGAACTTGTTGTAAAAGCCGAGGTTTCGATTGCCAAACTCATGTGAAAAGTACTTGGGTTCCTGCTTCCCAGCGCCGTGAAAGGCAACAACAACAACAGCAACAACTTCAACTCCGGACAGAGAATCCTAAAAGACATCGTGAGAATCGACCGTCTTCTTCCCTTGCTTACACTCGTTTACCCACTAACGCGTCAGGTACAGTTTTCTTCTTGTTTCTTCTCGCTCTCGTTAAGGAAGATTTTGAGGCAAAAATGAGAAAAGTTAAACAATAGCGTTTGATGAAATCGTTACCCAAACTAAACACTCCCCCAGGCAGCTTTTCCTTCCTCTTTTTTCATCTTTTCTTTTTACAAACACTGTTTTTTAGTATTCCTGACGAGGTTTTGACAGTGAAGAAACTGTTGTTTCTCTCTTCTCAATGATATATTTTCTATCTTTCTTCCCCTTTCTTGATATTTGTGTGTATGATAGCCCCTTTGTTTCCCACATATAATCATGGTAACGATCAAAAATGGAAAACCCAGTTTTTTTTTCCCTGCTGTACTATGTATATCTGATGAAGGGTTGATTTTGTTGTTTTCTTTTTAGGGTTAGAACTAGGGAATTTCCCAGCAGAAGTGAACTCTGAGGCTGTGTTTCGGTGCGTCAAGGTGAGTAGCATTCAAGATACCGACGATCAGTACGCTTATCAGACGGCTGTGAACATCGGAGGTCATGTTTTCAAGGGAATCCTTTACAACCAAGGCCCTGAAAGTGGCTACGACATGGTTACACCATCAGCAGCGCCGGCATTTGAGAGTTTTCCTGCTGCTGGAGTGGTTCAACCGCTGAATCTCATCGCTGCAGGCCCTACCGCCGCGACCAACAACACGGCTCCCGGTGTAACATCCACCGGTGGCAACGGTCCTACTTCCTCGACGACTGCTTTTATAGACCCTTCCTCTCTATATGCAACTCCACCCAACTCTTTCATGGCTGGTACGCAGTTTTTCTCAAATCCAAGATCTTAAATAAGAATGGAAAAAACCTCACCCCACAATCCTGTTATCTTTCTTCCACTTCTTCTTCTACTCTCGCTTCCCTAATCATGTCACCTTTCACGACATTGATAATTAAGTTCTACAAAATTTGACATCAACCATTTAAGGTAGGGAGTTGTTGAAAGGGTTTTAAAATAAAAAACCGAAATTAAATCGAACCCTTTGACTCAAACCAGTTTGTTTACGGAATGTGCACACGACATTGTAGCGTGGCAAGCGAGAGTACATATTATTCTCGGAAGTATTTACGGATTCCCATTGCACTCTCTGGTTAGATTTGAACTTTGAGTGAGGCTGCTTTTTCCCTGTTACCCGTATGTTTACCATTTCTCAAGGTATGGGAAGTCCAGCCATCAGACATGCATAAATGAATGAGTGGTGGCATTCATATTCCAGAGGTGAAAACATAAAAATCCCATTCTCTTTGTTTCCCTATCTAATTTCATGTGATCTTCATCATCGTCATCAATGTTTCCCATTAGATTCAACATGAATAAGCTTGAATGTGACTTCTTTGTTGATAAAATGGGAAATATTTCCCGTCATATGCTCTTTGTTTTATTGCCTTCCTGCAAACTTAACTGTTGATATATTATTGCATACACGTTTACTGTCTTGTTCATCTCCATGTAAAAGATCTTAATAAAAAATTTACTTCTGGTTCGGTTGTGTTTCTTCTCATTTCCCAATGACTAAATTTATTACCTTTGGTTAAACACATCTATAATAATATTTAGTACTTGTTTTGGGGATTTGAGAAGGTTTTTATCTTCTGTTCTCACATGCTTTTTCCATAAGACGTTTAAATAGCATGTTTCAGTTAATGCTAGAACATATTGCCAGCTGCTAATGTACTTATTCTCTTTCTTTTTTTCAGCCCTAATCACTTTGAACTACACTGTAACCTAATGGTTAGTCTTGGATATTTAGACAATAATATCTCCAAACAAGTGTCTTGATATGACTTGTTCTTATGTTGGACAATGATATTTCAAGTAAAATGAAATGTTCGAGTTGCATAACATTTACATTTAACTTGAAAGTTGAATATGCTTGATTGTATATAGCAGAAGCTATTATATTCTTTGATTTCTTTTCCCCCTATTTTCCGGTGATTGTTTTCTTATGGTTCCAATTATAGCATTGGGAGTTGAAACTTGTTGGTCACACAATCTTGTAAAAATAGGAAAAAAAATAAATCAGAACTGACAAAATATGTATGCTTTCCACCTAAAAGGAATCGGGGTTGAATTACAGGGATGGAACTGTGAGACTGTTCAGTAAAATTGCCATGGAATAATAATATTAGGGTCTTGGAACAAAGACTAGTGTGTTTAACTAAATGAAAATATATAAAACAACTATGGTTGAACTTAAGCTTATTTTGATGATTCATGAAGTCATGAACTGCAGAACTAAAGCAAAGCAGAAGATAAAATGCTTATATTTGTGTTTCAGGTATCCGTTTTTGTCAAAGTTTTGTTTTTACTCAGCCTTCTGATTAATTAAATGCTTGTGACGCAGTTCTTGTATGTGTTTTTCTTCCCTTTCATGTAATAAGGATGTAAAAGACCAGGTTCTGGTCTTCCATAATTAGTAGAGTTGTTCAGGTAGTGTTGGACCGAGCCAGATAGCTGAATTTCGCTTATCGTATTGTATCCTTGTTGCTTGTGTTTTCTTTCCACAAAACTTGAGTCTGCTTGGATATGTATGTTCAATATAGTAGGAAACCTTTCATTTCAAACTGGACCAGTATATTTATCTGCAGACTATCTGATTTCATTTCAAACTCAGACAAGTTGTTTTATTGCAAATCAAGTAGCAGGAATTTGGTGGTCATAATTGTCTGGATTGTTGGGAACTAAGACACAAGCTAAACACAATAATTGGCTTTTTCAGTGACCCCATCTCTCTTTATTTTCTATGTAGGGACTGAATTTAATGGATTGCTTATAACCAAGGGAGCAAGGATGGTTCAGTATTAAAATAATGCTAAACATGAATTCAGTCTTGCATCTTTTCTGTCTGTAGTGTTTATATATATATATGCTTATACTATAAATACTGTTTTCTGCTACTGCATTAAGCCTGAACATTCTCAGTGCTGATAGGTGATGTTTTTCTTGGTGGAATGATGGGAATTTTCCTGCAATCTGACTGCTGTAAAACTAAATACTCGTGTTGAGTTCTATCAAGTATTCTTTTCCTGGAAAGGACCTCACAGCAAATGAAACTTTGAAAACAAATCATGATACATCCCTTTCCCAATGCAAAAGAGCAACTTTACCTGTGTGTTTTTGGTGTATTTGAGACCATCTCCCCATGTCTGAAAACTTTCACTTTTTCTCGGATTCTCATGTTGAGAAGACAAAGGGGGAATAATGTTTGTCTATGTTGTTGTGCCACCTGAACTCTCAGTCACTCTGGTTGATAGAATAACCAAAAAAACAGTGGGAGTAAACTCCTCCCTTCTGCTGCTATCGTTTTGTACATCGGATCATTCACTAACTATCCATAACATGTCATTTTACTGTACGTAGACATGTCGATTAAAAAATTAAGTATTTCAGTCGTTTGTCCAGACATGGACTTAGCTGCAAACTGAGAGCTATGTTGGCTGCTCATAGTTTGCAGGTAAGTGGAAAAGGAGTCGATGTTGTACGAATGAACTCACCAGAGAAACAGAACACCCATGGTTAAGCTCATCAAACAGTTGTTGCTTGAATTAAAAGCCTTGAAAAGGAGAAAAAATGTCATCTAAGACCACTGGGACTTGTTATGAGAATTGACACAGTCGGGCAGTGGAAACTGGAAAGGACCCCTAGTGTGTGTGGCCACTGGCCGGCAGTGAGAAGAGATAGAAATCTTGTGCAGAAAAGACAATTCAGTTGACTTAGGGTATTTGTCTTGGATGTGGTCCAGAAACTGGATTACAAGCACACTTTAATTCAACTTGCAGGCTGGTAAAGAAAAATACTATAAAAAACAAATTCCCTTACAGTGATTCTGAGATTTGCTCTGGATTGGATGGGGACAGCACTTTCTAGAAAAGGGTTATAGCTGTTGTTCTTTGTCCAGGTTTATATTTAAGCTGTTGTAATCCATTCAGCTCACTTGTCTTATTTTCTTGGTGGCTCGGAGGGAGAGAACTATATGGAACTTGGGATTCCCGGCGAGGTGTGCAAGTTATGTCTTTAATCGTGTATTTATTAGTATTATATAATTTAAGGGTAAACTGTATAGTTTACTACTCAACTATGAGTTTGATATTAATATGATTTATATATTTTTAATTTTGTATAAATATATCATGTAACTATTAAAATGGTTCAATATAATCATATGTTAAAAACTAATGGAATGATGACAGTTAAATATAAAATAATATAATTATATATTTAACCTCTGTTATTACTATATTTTTTAATTTGATCTTAATAAAATAATTTATTTATTTTGCTTAACTACCTTTACACAAATCAATTGATAGCTCCTCTCTTTCACCAAAATTTCTAAATGGTTTTGGTCTTGTGAGTTTTTTCAATCTTGATTGGGATGATTGTATATCTTCTTTTTAATAACAATCTAATAACACTTTAATCTCAGATAATTTGATAATTAGTAAACTTAAACAGCTAACATTCATAAATAATTCAATTAAAATGAAAAACATGTCAAGAAGAAGGAGCAATTCCTTTGTATTTCAACAAATAAATGGAGAAAGTGTAGAACAATAATCTTATGTTGCCCAAACCAGACAACAATAATTTGATTCTCCGAATTTCATTATTATCACCAAATTCAAAATAGAACGAAAATGAAAGAAAATAAACACTTTACGATGAAATGGAGGCAGAGTCCTTGGAATCTGATTTATAAAGCTTATTATAAGCTTCAAGTTCCTCGTAATACACATCCCAAACGCAACGCACGCACCCGCTCCCGCAACAATCTCCAGGATCAGGCTTCTCCGGCGGCGGAGGTGGTATTTCCTTCGACAATTCTTCCGCTTTATCTCCTTTTTTGTTATCGTCGCCGGTTCCCTTCAACGCCGCTGCCTCTTCCAAGTTGGTAGCCATGTGTTTTAATCGAAAAGATCCGTGGAGTAGAAGCAGGCGGCGTGGATCTTGAAATCTCTGTGCGTTGAAGGAGTAAACAAATCTAAGATTGGATGCTGGATGGTGGATGATGGTCATCGGCGAGGCGGCAGCATGGGTTGGGGATTGGTTGGAGGAAAGTAATGATAAGAATGACTGGGCATCGAGAAGAACGTTAGGCGACGCGAACTTGTTGGGCGTTTTCGGCAGATTCCATGGTATTTCTATACCATATATGCAATCATGTCCAAATGTTGACTTTTCTGGTCCAGACGTTCAGCTATTGGTCAAAGGATGTCTGCACAGGTGGCAGAGTTCTATTCGCTCACTGGTTGATGAGTAGATATCGTTTGTACCTTTCGGCATCGGCGGAGCCAAACATTAGAAAAATTATTAGATTTTTTTTTTCGTCCCGTTGTTTATTATCTCGTCCAATAAAAACTTTTATCTAAAGTAAATTTCATCTCTTTTCTATGTGATTAAATAGTAAAAAATTTATTTAAAAGTTATATTAAAATAGATGAATTTTATTAATTGGACCATAAATGGCATAATTAACAGGGTCCTAAATAATTTTGAAGATAAGTTATTTTTATACATATTTTCAGATATAATTTTTTTTGAAAATACATAATACTATTCAAAAATAATTTGAGGAACATTGGTTAGATGTAGGGATGGCAAAAATATTCGTCCTCGACCCGGTGTGTCCCGACTCGACCCGATCGGGGTTTTCTCTTTAAATTTCGGGGATTGGGGAGGGCGGGGCTTAAAAATCATTGAGTCGGGTTGGGTTGAGTTCGGGTATTTATATGAAATTCCCCGCTCCGCTCCGCCCCGGTATTTTTTATATATTTTAATATATTTATAAAAAAATATTATTATACACAAATATTTTTATGGGTTTTAAGTAATTTTTATAGTTTTGAAGTTTGTTCTTATAATAAAAATTATTAGATGTTTAAATTTTAATATATTCGATTCTATTAGTCGATGATTCAAGTTTTTTTCTTTTAAATATGTAATTTAACATGTGAGTAATTTAAATTATAATTCATTTTATTTTTTTACATATATTTAAAGTTACTTAAAAACCATAATTTATGATTGTGATAAAGGATTGATCGAATTAAAATTTTATCATTGATGAAGATTATTATTTTTTAATTTTTCGGGTCGGGTCGAGGTCGGGTTTTAGAAATAATATATCGGGGCGGGACGGGTAAATTTATATTTTAATCCGGGGCGGGGCGGGGTCGGGTTTAAGGATTAGTAAATCGGGTCGGGGTCGGGGCGGCCGAAAACCTAGCCCGCCCCGCCCCGTTGCCATCCTTAGTTAGATGACCATACTATATCCAAAGCCGGCTCTAGGGGTGCGCAGTAAGGCCCACCCCTATTCAGGGCCCAAAATTTTAATTTTTTATCAAAATATATTTAATTTTAATTTTTAATATTTAATTTTATTAATTATTTTTTAGTACTTATTATTATACGAGTTTAATTTTAGTAATTATTATTATGGTTTTATTTTTTTCAATAGTTGTATTAGGTCTACTCTTAAAATTTATTTTTCACTATCTTTTATTATGATTTTTAAATCCAATTTTTTACAATGCTTGTTGTTAGGGGCTCATCTTTTACTAAACTTATTATTAGGGGTACTCTAAAAAATATTTTTTAATATTTATTAGTATATACTATTAAAATTTATTTATTTTCTTTATTTGCTATTATAGTCGCGATTTTTTCTAACACTTATTATTAAGAGTCTAATTTTAAAATTTATTTTTCGATATTTATTGTAAGAAATCTATTTTTAATATATTTGTTATTAGGATCTAATTTTTTTAATACTTATTTAAGAGGTCTATTTTTTTAATAATTATTAATAGGATCATAGATTTCCAATATTTGTTATTAGAGATCAGGTTTTTCACAATATTTGTTATTAGATGTTTACTGTTAAAATTTATTTTTCTCGTATTTATTATTAATGATTAATTTTTTATCAATATTTATTATTAGGGGCCTAATTTTTTCTAATATTTATTAGTACGCATATAATTAATTTAATTTATTATAATTTTTATTAAAAAATATTTTTTAATATTTATTATCAAAGGCCTATTTTTTTAGGTTTGTCCTAAGACCACTAAAATCCGGCTCTGACTATAGAATTAGGTTTTAGATCACCGCCCTTTCCCTTTACTCCTCGAGGAACAAAGAAAAATGGTGGCACATGCACACTCATTATTATGAAATTACAGGCGACAGACAGTAACCAGACATTTTGTCGTTGTTTCACAAACTAAGACTTTCTGAAACCTAACATGAGGAGAATTAATCCGAAGTAGTTGAACCCGTAAGCTAATTTCAGGAACATAAGCTTGAAATTAGTCCATGGAGGATACCTTGGCTCCAGTTCAGGGTAGAAGGCTCTATGCAGCACAGATTTCTCATGGCTGAACGTGTCAAACGAATACTTCCCATGGTACCTCCCGAATCCACTTTGTCCAACACCTCCGAATGGGAGCGAATCACAGAGAAACTGCACACATTAACAAGTCATAGCATGTATTTATTGCATGAGAATTCGTATCGAAGTTGTCGATACGATAAGTATACATGTGTTTACAATTTGATCTATATGTTGTATTGTCATATTCGAATTAAGATTTAATAGCTTGTAGATGGTGATCAGATGATTACCTGAATCATGGAATCATTGAATGTTACAGACCCTGAAGAAGTTTCGGATAAAATTCGTTTCTTGAAGGCTTCATCCTCTGTAAAAGCATAGATAACAAGAGGTTTTGGCTTGGAGTTGATGAATTCGATGCTTTCTTCAATGTTCTTCAGCTATACAACAATGGTGACTTTCCTTAGAACAAACAGATATCAGAGATCATTCTGGAAATAAAGTTGAGGATTTCTCACTGTAATTATTGGAAGCAATGGTCCAAATATTTCTTCATTCATGATCTCAGAATCAAAGGGGTGGATCTAATAAGATTGTTGGTTCAATAACACTGAGAAAAGTGATGAAAATAACATGAAATGAGAATCAATGGTTTGAAATCCCAATGAGATTTAAGGTTAAAGTGGAGAAGAAATTACAGTTTTTCTTCATCAACTGAACCACCATAAACAACTGAGGATGCAACATGGGGATCTTTGAGGAGATTAATCAATCTTTGTAACTGGTGCTTGTTAACAATTCTGGAGATGCTTTTCAACTCTTTGAGGTTATCACCATAAAATCTCTTGATATACTTCTTTAATATCTCAATCTGAAACCAGAAAGAAAAGAAATAAAATCAATGAATTCAATTTGAAACTCTAATCCCCTGTTCCATTATAAATTACAAAGTTAATACTACCAGAGTGGAGGCTAATTTCTCTTCCACAAGCACATAATCTATTGCAATGCAAGCTTGTCCTGTGCAAGGTCCCCACTTCCCCCCTATGATTCTTTTAGCAGTCACCTTGATACCACAAAGAAAATTACATATCAAACCATTAATCCTATATCTATATGTATATGTACATATATGATGAGTGAAAACGAAACCTTTGCTTTTGAAGGGTTGGAGAGGGTGTTATCTACAATGGCAGGGCATTTCCCCCCTAACTCTAAAGTAACAGGAGTCAAATGCTTTGCAGCTGCAGTCATGACCAGGCGGCCAACTCGTGCACTCCCTGAAGATCAACCGAAAGCAGAAATATTTGTAAACTCCGATCACCGGATGTGTTTGGGCCTTTGGGGTGTTTCTAAAGTGGGGGGAAACTGGGAAAGGGGAAGTTATTACCGGTGAAGAATATTTTGTCCCATTTCAGTTCAAGTAGTCGTTCACCAACATCTGCTCCACCACCAATGACCTTAATGGCTTTGTTGTCCAAGTATTGAGGGATGGTTTGAACGAGAAAAGACAAGCATGCCGGGGCTAGTTCTGATGGTTTTATCAGCACCGTGTTCCCCGCAGATATTGCTCCGATCAGTGGATCCAATGCCAGAGCTGTAGCAGGAACAACATATTTATGAGGGGAGGGGGGACCCTGCAGGGCATTTCATCATCCGCATGGAGTGCAACATCAAAACTTAAAAATCATTAACACAAACTCACAGATCGGGAAATTCCAAGATGAGAAAATGAGAACAACACCGAGAGGTTCAGGCATCACTTCTGCTTTTGCAGGAAAGAAAAGCAACGGCAATTCACCCTGGATCGACGTAAACAAACACAAGTAATGGCCGTAGTAATAATAATAATAATAATAATAATAATAATAATAATAATAATAATAATAAGAAGAAGAAGAAGAAGAAGAAGAAGAAGAATGATTCAGAGTTGCAGTAAAACCTTTTTAGGCCCCACCCATTTGTCGAGGCAGCTCAAACTATAGGCGGCTGATTTCTTTACAACCCCTATCTGCATGGAATTACATATAGCAATCAAAAATACATACATGCATACGTATATATATATAGCTCATCACCTCATCTCTGTATGATTCAACTCGACTCTTTCCCAGGTCTTGATCCAAAGCATTGAAAATGGAGTCCTCGTTTTCATTGACGAGATCAACTAAAGCCTTGAGCTGTTTCTTCCTCCATGAAACACTTTTAGTAGTTCCGCTTCTGAAAGTTTCCCTTAGCTCGGCTATGCTTTCCTCCATTGAAGCTTTCACCTTTGATTTTGCTGGTTTGAAGTGAAATCATATAAAAAGGCCAAGACTTGAATGTGTATTCAGTTGGTACTCATCTCCACCCTTCTTTAAAGCTCTTTAATGCAGTTGCAGCTACGAAAGGACAAGAAATTATATCATACACCCGACCTACCACGTCAGTTGTGGTCTCATCCAATAATAATTACCCACTTCACCACTAATTATCAACTCAATTTTTTTTAACCAATGAATCTTCACTCATAATTTACATGTCATTTTAAAACTATAATTTCTGAAAATTATATTAATTACATGATTGATTAGTGACGGAATGAGTGATTTTCATTGACTAGGGACCACAACTGATGTGGTAGGCTGGGCCTATGATATAATCTCTCTCAAAGGACAGAGACAAGTGGGGAATTTCCATGTGGGACCGAACAATAAACGTGGTTCGTAAATGTTGCCCCATTCCTATTATAAAGTCAATCCCTGTACCATAGTATTAAATTACAGTTAAAAAAGTCGATCGTGGTTGTAGTTATAAAAGATATTAAATTTTAGAGTATAAATAAAATTAAGGGTGAGAGTCGAGTGTGACAGGGGAAAAATTATATCATGGGTCAATCCATCACGTGTCCATAGGACCGACCAATAAAAACTACCCATCTTTCCATGTCATATTTTTTTCCAAGTGATTTTTCACTTAAAAAATTAAAAAATAATGAGGTGGCTAATTTTTATTGGTCGGTCCCATGGATGACGTGATGGAACTGACCCATGATATAATTTCTCGTGACAGGAACAATTTTACGTTTTTTATTATATTTCAATATGTACATATAATTTTTTTTTATCTTATACTCGTACTTATCTAATTCTCATACTTTTTGGGGAATTTTAGTCTAAAAATATTAAATAAAATTTATTATTTTATGAACTAAAATATAAAGTCAATTTCAATGTTCAAATTACTTTAAATACTCCTTTTGTCTTAAAAATAGTGTCCCCTACTGATTTTTTTAGGGTTAAAATTTTTGAACTTTGACTAATTATTTAAAATTTATTATTGATAAAAATATAAAAAATTATATTTTAGAAACTTTTAATCGAATAAATTTCAAATATATATTTTATAAAATATAATTATTTAAAATAATTGTACTCAAAATTTAAAAAATTTAACTTTCAAAAAATCAATTAAAAAACATTATTTATAGGACAGAGGGAGTAATATAATAGCTATATTCAATTAATAAGATAAATATACAAGTAAATGAGAGTTAAGTTACTAGAGAGATCAATCAAAATTAATAAGATTTAAATATATAAAATATCTTGATGAATTTAAATATCGCTAATAAGATAAATACAAAATTAGTAAACGAGAATTAGGTATATATTTATAATTTTTTTTGTAAAATATCAAGGATTCTTGTGGATATTTTTTAAGAGTCTTTACTATTATTTATATAGTTGTTATTCGAGTATTTTCATAATTCGGATATAACAATCATTATCTCCATCTTCATCTCTATTTGAACTTAGGTAATAACACTCTCTCATCCTCGTAAATGAAGACTTCAATTATTTTATATGTTAATCGATTTAAATTTTTATAGTTTTTAAATATTTTTTTACTAAAATTTTACTTCCCGATACAATTTAGTATTATAATAATGTTTAAAAAAATTATGATTGTGTTATGGTCATAATCTAATACTCTAATTTTAATTTTCTACATCTTAAACCCTATACCTTATACCTTAAAAAAATACATATTACCTCTAATTCTTTAAATTTTAACCATAATCTTAATCTTGGAGCTTAAATCCTAAACCTAAACCCACCAAAATGAAGATACGATAAAAATACGATTAAAAAGTAAACGATTTATACTCCTTTATTTCTCTCATCCAAATCAAGTATTAGAATAATTGATTCAATATAGTAAAACATAATACGAAATTTGATATAATTTAAAAAATAAAGAGCACACGATTCATTTAAATAATATTATAAGTATGATACATATTAAAAGAAAATTTAGAGTTGAACTTTGAAAAAATTATGTAGTTAAGATTTAAAATAAATAGTTCGAAACTTATAAATGCTATATCTCGACTCAAATTATAATTATTAATTAAGTTGAACTTTATTTTAATTTAGTGGTCGAATATTATTTGATAATTAAGTTTTATTTTAATAAGTAAATATTTATATTAGATAAGAGATTTTATTGAATAATATTTTTTTACTGAATATTTGAGTTTATAAATATAAAAATTTGAGAAGTTTCATAAAGGTTAAAAGGTGACCTTCCAACGCTCACCGCCACAAGTCGTTTCCACCACGGTGATCTTCGTCGCCTAGAGTATTGATCTGGAATTTGTTGTCACCGTCCGATCATCGAAGACGCCCTTAAGCTCCCCCACGGGCAGGGACGGCGCGTGGGTAAGGATCAATTTCAGTGACAAACTATATCCGGTAGGGTCAAGCCATTGGGCTGGCTGGTGGGCAAGCCGACCAAGCTAGCCTACTAACCCGACCCAATTCAAAGATCGGGCCAATCCAGCAAGTTCCCCTCGCTGATATGAATACTGCAGGGTCTTGTTCTCCTCACTGGCTCAAACAATGAGTCCTGGTGCCAAGGTCTTGATGGCTTGGCCTCACGTTCTGCTGCATTCTACCAACAGGGAGCTCGTTTTGCGAAATGGTAAAACTTTATTCTATTTTCCACTTCATGTTCAAATATTTTAAGTTGCTTTCAGTAATGATTATGTTGCTATCGGTATTTATAGGCGTACTGCTGTAAACATTCCCAATGGACCATCTGAACTTGTTGTGAAGGAAGCAGCTTGGGGATTCGCTCGCTATGCTCTTGTCTCTCAGATTAGAATATGAGGGTGTGGAATCGTATCACAAGACTGTCTTGATTATAATATGGCACTGGGTGATGTTTGGCCATGCAGGACAATGGTTTGGTTCCTATTGTTGAGCAGAGATCTTGCTTGATGGTGATCGTGGAATTGACAGGACTTTTAAAGTAGCCAAAAAGGTGTGGGATGAGGTTTTCTTCTATCTTGCCCAGAACAATGTGTTGTTTGAAGGTATCCTCTTCAAGCCAAGCATGGGCACTCCTGGTGTGGAGTGCAAGGACCGAGCTACTCCTGAACAGGTTGCTAGTTACTCCCTCAGCCTCTTACGCCAAAGAATCCCTCCAGCTGTGCCTGGAATCATGGTAATTAGCTACAAACCTGCAAGTTTTTTACACAAGCTTAGATGAAACTCGGCACTAATGGTTAATCTGTTGTGGTTTTGGCAGTTTTTGCCCGGTGGGCAGTCTGAAGTTGAGGCTACCTTGAACTTGAATGCAATGAACCAAGCACCAAATCCAAGGCATGTGTCATTCTCATACGCAAGAGTGCTTCAAAATACTTGCCTGAAGACGTCGGGTGGTAGACCTGAGAAGGTGAAGGAGGCTCAGGCCACGCTGTTTATCCGGGCAAAGGCCAACTCTCTGGCACCATTTGGAAAATACAGAGGTGAGGGAGAGTCTGAGGAGGCCAAGCAAAGAGAATGTTTGTCAAGGGTTATGTTTACTAGGCTGATTTGAATTTATCTTTGCTGTTATACTCAATTCCTCATAGCTAATGGACCATATATTTGAATTTATCTTGTTTATCATAGCCATGTAATCTTCATGTCATATATGTGAGAAAAGTGACTCTCTATCTGGGTGTATACCATTACTCTCTGAGCATTGATCTCAAGCATTATCAATTATTCTCAAGTGCTTTGAGAAGTCATACAAAAAGTACTGTTTTCGCAATGCAATTTCAACCATTACAAACAGAACTTACAAAAGAATGACAAATTACAGATCATTCTTTGGACTGGATGTGGATTTCATTCTTTTGCCTTGCAGTACGAGACTCGAAAGCTGTCTGGTACTGGTTTAAACAACTAAGATAAGGATACTGAAGCAAAGGAGATGATTGATTGACCAGTTGTGGCAAGAACTCCCCCAAGCTCTGGCTTCTAAATAGAATCTAACCAATTTGAACCATGTCTCCTGATCAATGATCATCACCACCTCTGATGAGAAAATCGAATTATTGTTCCTTCAGATATCAAAACAGGTATCAAAGGTCAATATGTAAGCTTTAAGAATAATCAAACGTATAGACTACAGTTTTATTCACTAAATCGAACAAATGCATTAGCAATGAGATAATTGCATAGGTAAGATGGGCTGTGCATGAACTTAGAGTGAAAGCATTGAATGTTGTGCATTTACAAATTGCTTGGAATGCATGCATTCTATTACATATGACAGAAAAGGAACTCATCCTTCCTTTTTGGATATATAAAGCAAATACTTCATCAAAAGTTAAAGATGAAATCATATATAGATGTATTTTTCATGTATCTGTTTTAGAATATATCTCTACCATTTGACATTGATCGCTCAATCACTTTGCATGTATCGCTAATACTTGAACTCGTGATCTCTAAGAAGATCAGCCGTTCCTTTAGTCACTTGTGCTAGAGAGCTCGTGTTAAACCAAAATAATTTGAATATTTAATTATCAATAATTGTTTTAAAAATTATTAAATATTAGACGCTTGATATAAATATTTAACAAATTTAATTTATTTGACATTTATAATTCACTTCAATTACATAAGCAGAAATATAGTTACATACAAATATAAAATTTTAAAAGTATTAATTATGTTAAAAATTAATTGTATGATTATATATAATTATCAAAATAAAAATAGTAAAGAAAAATATTAAATTTCGTTTTTCCTCTTTCCTTTTTATTTTTCAATTAGTGGGTACATTTGGTTCATTGAATATATTGTGTGGGGACAACCAATGATTGTGTCCCACATCCTTGACTAGCCTTCTGTCTGAATTACAGATACCTTGGGCTTAGGTTTCATAAATCCATTTGAAAACACTGTGACACTCACACTCCTCCAGTCTCCCCCTCTGAATCCTACGGGGAAATGAAGAAACCTTAAAAGTTTGAAAAGCTGTATCAATTTTGAGGAAGGAAAAGGGACGGAATTTCTACTCGAAATCAAAATCTCTAACCCTAAGAATTCTGGCGCATTGAAACCCTTTTTAAACTAAAGATATCAGCTTTCGTATAAAACAAGAACAAAACAGAAACAAAGACAACAGATTTTAAACTGACAAGAGTATCTAAACAAGAACAGAACCAACAAAGTTGATCAATGTGTGCATGAAATGATGAATCTATGGTCACAAAGCCTAAAACATTATAAGCTTGAGTAAACCAGAAATTTATGGGGGAAAATATTTGTCATAGTGTTTTTTCCTAATATATAAAAGAAAAGAAAAGAAAAACAAAGAAAGATGAGAAGAGAAATAGGATAAGCTCAATAGCTCATGACACACACAGGACTTGAAGATTCCGGCCATTTAATATCATATCAAGTTTAAAAAAGCAGCCAACTCTCCCTTTTTCCCAAACCCCACCACTTGCTTCTTCAGAGTTCAGATAATGTGCTTATTCAAGGCTTTTTCCAGGAAAAGGAAACAAGCCTCACCCACACAGTTTACCCCTCAAACCAAACACCTCCTCCCCAAGGTCCATACCCCATTGTTAGGCTGGAAGGGTAACCCTTAGCTCTCTCTCTCTTCTTCTTTTTTCTGGTGTGGGTCTCTCTGCTGAGTGCTGACTGCTACTTCTGCCACAGAGAGACTGCCCACTGCCATAAACCATATGGCAAAACCAACAGCTCTCTTATTACACGCTCCTTTCTCAGTTTTGTTCACAAATATCTACGCCCTTTAGTTCTTCAAAGACTTGATCTTTCTTCGTTTTGTCGAAAACCCAGACTTTGTTGTTGCTGAATGATGGCTAAAGGTTTCGTTTTTCTGCTTCTTTTGATTCTTTGCTCGCCATTGTTGTTAAAAGCCCAGAACCAGGCTGAGGTTCAAGCATTGATGTCTTTCAAGATTAATCTCCGGGATCCGCTTGGAGCTTTAAATGGATGGGATCCGTCGACCCCTGCAGCTCCATGCGACTGGCGTGGGGTTGCATGCACCAAGAACCGAGTCACGGAGCTACGTCTGCCTCACCTACAACTCAGTGGTCGGCTCAGTGACCGTCTCTCTGATCTCAAGTATCTTACCAGGCTCAGCCTCCGTTCCAACTCCTTTAACGGCACCATACCATCGACGCTCTCTCAATGCAGGTTTCTACGCGCTGTTTTCTTGCAGTACAACTCACTCTCCGGGACACTACCGTCGGAGATAAGTAATCTCACCGGTTTGGCAATTTTGAACTTGGCTCAGAACCAGCTTTCCGGTGAAATCTCCGGGGATCTCCCACCAAATATCAAATACATCGATCTTTCTTCAAACTCATTTTCTGGTCCCCTTCCTAAAAGCATTACTAATTTAACGCAGCTTCAACTCATTAATCTGTCGTATAACCAGTTTTCCGGTGAGATTCCGGTTAGTTTTGGTGAGCTTCAACAGCTTCAATATCTATTGCTTGATTATAATTTATTACAAGGAACTTTGCCTTCAGCTTTGGCCAACTGCTCTTCACTTGTCCATTTTAGTGCCGAGGCCAATGCGCTTGGTGGGGTTATCCCAGCAGCTATTGGAGCTCTTCCTAATCTTCAAGTTGTTTCACTTTCTCACAACAATCTCTCAGGAACAGTGCCGGTTTCTTTGTTCTGTAATGTCACTGTTTACCCACCTTCTATTCGGATTGTTCAGTTGGGGTTTAATTTGTTTCGGAATGTTGTTGATCCTGAATCAGGGAATTGTTACAGTGTCTTGCAAGTTCTGGATCTGTCTGGTAACCAGATTGGTGGGAGGTTTCCTTTATGGTTAACCAGTGTAACAACGTTAACAGTGTTGGATATTTCGGGGAACTTGTTCTCCGGTGAGATTCCGGTTCAGTTTGGGAATTTGTCTAGATTGGAGCAGTTGAAAATGGCTAATAATTCTTTAACTGGGATGGTTCCTGCTGAGATCAAGCGATGTGAGTCACTGCATGTTCTTGATCTCGAAGGAAATAGTTTCTCGGGTGAAATTCCTGGCTTTTTGAGTGATATGGCTGGTTTGAAGGTGCTATCTCTTGGTGGAAATATGTTTTCGGGTTCAATCCCGGGTAGTCTTCGGAATCTTACTGAGCTTGAAACCTTGAATTTGGGAAATAATAACTTGAATGGAAGCCTGCCAGAGGAGATAATGGGATTGAACAATCTGAGTACATTGGACTTAAGTGGGAACAAGTTTTTGGGTGAAATTCCTGCAAGTATTGGGAACTTGAGCCGGATTGTTGTTTTGAATCTAAGTGCTAACGGGTTCTCTGGGAAGATACCGGCAAGTTTGGGTGCATTGTTCAAGTTAACTACTCTTGATTTAAGCAAGCAGAATCTCTCAGGAGCATTGCCTTTTGAGCTCTCAGGTTTACCTAATCTGCAAGTTATTGCATTGCAAGAAAATATGTTGTCCGGGGATGTTCCTGTAGGGTTTAGTAGTTTGATGAGTTTGCAGTATGTGAATCTTAGTTCCAATTTATTTTCCGGTCATATACCGGAAACTTTTGGCTTTCTACATTCATTAGTAGTTCTTTCATTGTCTAATAATCGCATAAGTGGTGTTATCCCTCTCGAACTTGGTAACTGCACTGCGCTTGAAGTTCTTGAGCTTGGATCAAATTCTTTGACTGGTCACATTCCTGCTGATCTCTCTAGCCTTTCAAAGCTTAATGTGCTGGATTTAGGTGGTAACAACTTAACAGGAGAAATCCCAGCAGAAACCTCCAAATGCTTGTCATTGACCACGTTGTTACTCCGTGGTAACCGGCTTTCTGGTAGCATACCGGATTCTCTGTCCAAGCTATCTAATCTTGCGATATTGGATCTTTCTTCTAATGACTTAAGTGGAGAGATTCCTGCTAATCTCAATCTTATATCTGGATTGGTCTACTTCAATGTCTCAAGGAATGACCTAGACGGGGAGATTCCAGTTACTCTGGGTTCTAAATTTAACAATCCATCAGCATTTGCGGATAATCGAGACTTGTGTGGAAAGCCATTGCATCGAAAGTGTGAAAACATAGCTGCAAAGAGCAGGAGGAGAAGATTGATTCTTTTGATTGTTGCAGTGGCATGTGCTGCTTGTTTCTTGTCATTGTGTTGTTGCTTTTATGTTTTCAGCCTATTGAGATGGCGCAGGAAGCTCAAGGAAGCTGCTGGGGAGAAGAAACGGAGCCCTGCGAGAGCTAGTTCTGGAGCCAGTGGAGGTCGTAACAGCACAGACAGTGGAGGTCCGAAACTTGTTATGTTCAGTAACAAGATCACACTTGCGGAAACAATTGAAGCCACTAGGCAATTTTCTGAAGAGAATGTGCTTAGCAGAAGCCGATATGGGTTAGTCTTCAAGGCTTGCTACAACGATGGAATGGTGCTGTCTATACGTCGGTTACCAGACGGATCACTCGATGAAAACATGTTCAGAAAAGAAGCCGAATTTTTAGGCAGTGTGAAGCACCGGAACTTAACCGTTCTCCGTGGCTACTATGCCGGTCCACCAGACTTGAGGCTCCTTGTATATGATTACATGCCCAACGGCAACCTTGCAACACTCCTCCAAGAGGCATCCCACCAAGATGGTCATGTCCTTAATTGGCCAATGCGCCACCTGATTGCTCTTGGCATTGCCCGTGGTTTAGCCTTCCTACACGCATCCAACATGGTTCACGGAGACGCCAAACCCCAAAACGTTCTATTCGATGCCGATTTCGAAGCACATTTATCCGATTTTGGATTGGACCGTCTAACATCCGCCACTCCAGCAGAAGCTTCCACTTCGACTACGGTTAAAACATTGGGTTACGTATCCCCGGAAGCAGTTCTAACAGAGGAAGCCACCAAAGAATCAGATGTTTACAGCTTCGGCATTGTCCTGCTCGAACTACTCACGGGGAAAAGGCCAGTCATGTTCACCGAGGATGAAGACATCGTGAAATGGGTAAAAAAACAGCTCCAGAGAGGCCAAATCACTGAACTTTTAGAACCAGGTTTACTCGAGCTTGACCCCGAGTCATCAGAATGGGAAGAATTCCTGTTAGGAATCAAAGTTGGGTTACTTTGCACAGCTCCAGATCCTCTTGATCGACCAACAATGGCCGATATCGTGTTCATGCTCGAAGGTTGTCGCATAGGCGCTGATATTCCTTCATCAGCCGATCCCACCTCTCAAACTTCACCGGCATAAACAACCCCATTTTTCTTTTTCCCCCTTTATTTTACCATTTTTAAGTTTCAGACAGAAAATATAACTGTAGGGTGAATTATTGTAATCCTTTCAGTTAATTTTCCATGTTCCATTCGAAAAAATTACAACTTTTACCACCTGCTAACTCCTTTTCAAATGTGTTGCGGCCATGGGAGAAGTGGGGTATAGAAAGTGAAGTAAAAGTAAATAAAAAAAATGCAACTTTTTCCTCCGTCAACTAAATAGACAAAAAGCTCAGTTGCAGAATCAGTGTGTCCGAAAGCAGACAACAGCCGTTAGGACCCACATGGGATTTTGCGCGCCAAACTCCATTGTATTGGTCTGCTCAAGATTCTTCACGTGGCACAATCAGAATAATCTAGCCGTTAAAATTGTTAACCCCCAGACATACACCCTGGAAAACAAAATGAATAGTAGAAAAGTTCAAACAGATCTTGGAATTTGTTTTATTTATTAAAAATTTGAAAAATCTACTAAATTTTATTTTAAATTTCCATACATCTAAAATATTTAGATGAAGAAGACGACCCAAAATTTCAAGGTCCCACCGGAATAGAAGGGGGAGTACAGTAGGAAAGTGACAGAGGGGGTGATGGCTCACTGCCCTATGTTATATTTTCCAACATTTTTTTAGTGGGTCACCAACTTTATTAAATGGGATTAAATTTATCATTTTTATTTAAAGTAGGTATTTCGATGGTAAATTGTAAATTTAATAAGATTTTAAATTTAATATTTTATAATATTCACACCCTTGTTTCAGTCATGTTGTTGCATGAAACATGCCCAGATCCAGGTTTGGTCAGAAAATGAGAAAGTAATAGAAACTGGCATTGAGAAATGGACAAAATAAATAAAATTTTCTAAATCCGAAGCAGTAACCGTTGAGCTTTATTTGGCTTGTTAATTTAAGTACATGATTTTTTTTCTTGTATGGTAGGGGTTAGAGGGTACATATAATGTGAAGTTGTGTTATAATAATTGTCCCCATTGGGGCCTGGGGCCTGGGGGAGTATATAATTTTGTTGTAGGTCATGTTCTTCGACTTCGTGATGCGGTTTGGATGTTTGTCTTTAAAAATAGTTCAAAGATTTTAAGGGTTTTGTGTAATTTATTAAAATATAGTTTTTAAAAGTAATTGTTTATGACCTTCACTGACCACTAGTTATAAAATTGTAGTCTTTAGAAGCAAATGTCCTTTTAAAGGCCCTTGTGCGATCGTTTCTATTGCGTCTGTTCAAACTCTCACTAGTTCTATTGAAGCAATAATAATAGTAATAATCAATAAAATTTTATAATTAATTGTCATATTTAAAAAATAATTATAACGTTTTAACAATTATAATTTATCTTTCTTAATAACGTTTTTAAATGTCAAGATTAATATCATCTAATAAATATAATTTATCAAAATTTAGGATCCTTTTTCGAGGGGCCTATGCGATCGCTCCTATTACGCCGGTAAAAATCCTCACTGTCCTCTAACTAGACAAATGACTTCTTCCTCAATGTGTTTCATATTTGTACAAGGATAAAGCTGTAGTATGTTGTGGTAATTAATAATATATTTCATTGTCTGAACTCGAAAATTTTAATTTAAAATTATAAAATTTAAAATTGTTTAAATTCAAAATATTTGACTTGTCTCAGAATGATTTTTCAATAAATTGTTTAAATTCAAAATTTTAATTTAAAATTATAAAATTCAAAATTGTTTAAAGTCAAATTAGTTGTCTTCCGACTTTGTTGATTGAAAATTGTAAAAATATCATTCATTAGATATTTTGTCAAACCTTATTATAGAGGCGTGACGTGTTTAGAGAATTAGAAATATTTTAAATTGCTTTTAAATTAGGGATGAATATGTTATTCGATTTGATTGATCTGATCCAGTTTAATTAGATTAAATTTTTTGATGAAAAAATGGGTTTTATCAAGTTGGATATATTTTTCAGGTTGGGTTCAAGTGAATAAAAAATTCAACCCGACTCGATTTGTTCTCGTCTCTACTTGGAATATAAATTTGAACATTTACCATAAAATCTGATTCATATTAATAAATAGAAATATGATCAAGTTACAATATAAAATTATTTTTTATACGTTTTTTCAGTGTTAGATTATTAAAATAGATAACTTAGATTAATAATTGGTTATATAAAAATTATTACTTAAAAAATTAAAAATAATTTAAATTATCCATTTTAATCATCTAACAATCCAAAAATCATATAAAATTTAAAAAATTTCATCATATTAACTTAATCCTATCTCTAATAAATTATAATCAACCAAGGTATTGAAATAATTTCAAGCCTTCCTAAGCATATCATCCTTTCACGATGTGTCAATAAAGATTGTAAGACATAAATCCCTTCTACTTTACATCTTTCTTTTTTTCCAAATAAATCAAAGATCCTCAACAGATCTAATCCTCATTAGTCATTTCCTTGGACATTTATCCTTTGGATGGGGCAGGGGAAGCTCATTTCAATCAACTTATTTTTTTAAAAACTCATTTCAATCAATTGAAATAATAGTGCATTAATAATCGAAGATTTGCCCACCTTTATCATAATAATTATAATCTTATCTATTAAAATTAATTAATTAATTTTTAATAAATAAAAATATGAACGACGTGATAAGATATGTTCATAAAATAATTTTATATTCGTAGGGTTAGGTGTAGGGTTGAATTAGACATAAGCTGGACTAGGAGTGTAAACGAGCCGAGTCGAGCTCGAGTAGTGCTAAGCTCGGCTCGGCTCGTTAAGATTTCGAGTCGAGTTCGAGCTTGAGTAATTTTAAACGAGCCTGAAAAATATGAGCTCGGCTCGATTCGTTAAGAACTCGAGTCGAGTTTGAGTTTTTTCGAGCCTAATCGAGCTATGTATTGACCGATCTTTGACCGTGTTAAACTCGAGTAACTCTTATCTCTCAAGTCTCATTTAAAGTCTAATGGAGAAAAAACTTTGACACACATGTTGTGTAAACTTAAACTTGTTAATTTTAGGGTTTAGTATGTTAATTTAGTCTTTAAGACTTATGTTTAGGGTTTTAAGTTTAGAAATTTAGATTTAAAATTATAGAAAATAGTATATTTATATTTTTCGAGTAACTCGTGAGCTTTCGAGTCGAGTATCATGTAGCTCGTCTCGTCTCGTCAAGAATTCGAGTCGAATTCAAGTTCGAGCCGAGTCTATTCGAGTCGAGTTTTGACCGAGCTTCGACCAAATCAAACTCAAATAGCTTGCGATCTGTCTCGTCTTATTTACAGCTCTAGGCCCAACCAAACCCAACTTTTCCAGCCCTCGACAAACTCAGTGTATCGATTGGAAAAGACAATAAGACCCATTCAAAATATCTAACATGCCATAGGCATAGGGTCCTCAACAAAAATGAGAAATAAAAAAAAACGGCCTAAAAAACGATGATAATGTTTTTTTTTTTTATAAAAATTATAAAAATTTTAGTATTTATTAAAATTTTTGTAAGAAATACTATACTAAATTTTTTTATATTTTTATAAAAAAATTGATATATAAATCGAAATTATAATATTTTTTATAAAAAAAATTATATATATATTTTTATAAAATTTTTATATATACTAAAAAATATGTACTGAAATTTTTATAAATTTCTATAAAAAAATGATATTATTATTTTTAATCGTTTTTTAAAACTGTCGTTTTTCTCGACAAAAATCCCAAGCCACCAACAGACAAAAGGTTCAAACCAAACTAGTCAAGTACCAGTCTCAACTATTCACTCACATGCTAAGTTCAAACACAAATCATTTCTCATTCACATTCTAGGATTCCAAGATCAAGGCAATAGACATCCCTCCTATCTAAGATTTATACCGGAAATGGTCAAATTATAAATTTAATGTCAGGATTTGATTTTGACATTAAAAATTAATCCAATTATTGATAAAAAAAATGTTTTAAAAAGTATTTTGATACATTTTAAAGTTTAAAAATAAAATATAAAATTTGAGAGTTTAAATTTTAAAATTCAAGATTAAGAATTTAATTTTTAGATTTATAATTTAGATAAGAATAATAGGTGGAGAAAAAAAATTAATGACTGAATTTTAGCGGACAGAATTATAGATGATATGATAGAAACGGTTTATGGTATATTTTTTGAATAATAATGTATTTTTTTGGATAATTAATTAAAACATTGTAGGTAAAAAAAATAGTTTTTACGAGCCTTTTAGTTTTATGCTTTAGGGAATTTGTTTAAGATATAAAGTTTATGGATTTAAGTTTAATAGTTCAGAATTTAATTTTAATGATTGTGAATGAAATTTAAGGTTTAGAGATAGAATTTAGGATTTAAACATTAAAACTTAATCATCAACTTATTACCCTAATATATAAATCTTAAATTATAAACCTTAAATTTTAATTATTATCTATAATTTCTAAACTCATATTCTTAAACCTCTAAACCTTATACATTAAACGTGAATAGATAATCGAGTGATTATTTATGTATTTTAAAATGAAAAAGGCTAACTTTTCATTATATATAAAATGGTCTTAAAGTACATTAGATTCCAGAAATAGTCAAATAGAGAATCAAAACACTGTAAAACATGCTTTATTTCGAATTGAATCTATCTTTTATTTCAAAAGAACATGACAAAGATGAAAAAAAACAGCAACTTGACAAATGTTTCATGCTGCATGCTATGGACAAGAACAGGATACAAAAACAAGCAAGTGATGCCAACAAGTAACGTCCCAAGTCTCGGAATGATGATCTCTATTCTGCTCATGATTGACCGGCACGGGTCGGGAAGAGAGGATGATGCCGACGATGAGTCAGTACAGAGACAAAAATGAGGATAAGAATCATTCTGACAAAGAGATTTGGCGGTTGAGCATTGGCTCTGCAAATAACTAGATTGAACAAGGCATATTCTTGCCAGTGCTATGAATCTCAAAACCAAAGATAAAGAAAAAGGCTTTGCAGTGCACTACGGCGGCGACAAGTCTCAGTTTCTCTGCAAGCATCGGCAAGAAGTTCACTGGTATAGTATTAAAATACAACCGCAACGTAATATAACGATCACATCGTAACATTTTTAAGGTTACAGTGACGCATTATAAGCGCAATGCAATAAAGGAGTCGTATCACAGTTTTTATGGTACGAAATTGTTATGTAACCCGTAACATGTCATATATTAATCAGTAACGCCTGCAACCATGACACTGCTATTACAACCGCGACAGGGACTACGGTTGCAATTTAATACTATATTCATCACAATAGTTTTATCAGAATGTGTGAAACTGCCAACTGATCATGCTCAGTTCCAAAAATAGATTCATTCTTTATAGTCAATCTAGAAGCATAACAGAAACATTCTCTATACTGATAATTACACTATTTTTTTTACAAGTTTCACGAGCTTTAATCAACTAGGAATCAAAATAATTCATCAATGGCAATTCACAAACTAGATACCAGTTAAGTATACAAGAATGTTCATCCTAGCAGAAGAGCTATAGTAGTAAACATGGAAGGTCTCATAAAGCTGCCTCAGGACATGAATTTCCATCAAGAACACAGATTTCTAGACATTGAATCAATCTTCAGCCGAGGTAAAACGAGAATGTTTCTCTTAGAAGCCAAATAAGGCATGTTTTCATGGTGTTAATTGACTGTGGATCAAAATTTTCATTTTTCCCAGCATCAAACGAGCAAAGAAAAATAGCAGACAAAATATAGTATCGTGGGCGTGGCATCAGGGTATAAAACTGGATAGGCGGCTTGGCCCTTCTGCGTGAACATATAAAAAATCCTCCACTGGTCTTTTAGATGGATTGGTAGTGGAAAGTGGAAACTATAAAAGCTTGCCTTAGCCCTTAGGTTAGGGGTTTGCTTATTATATGGACATCTCTCTTTTGGACCAACGTTTCTGGTTTACTTCAAAGGTTGGTTTGAATTCAATCGAGTATTATCTTCTTTTTTACTAATTAAAGTTCGACTCGAAATATTATTGAATAAATTAAAATTCTTTTAATTTGAAATATAATTAAATAAATTTAAATTTTTTTAACAAATATAATCGAATAAATTAAAATTTAAGCTTGATTTATCAATTAGGACAAGGTACTCAATTTGCATTTTTTAAGGAAATTTCCATTTCCTGTATTTGCAATAAAAATCTAGGTATATAGAAGAAGGGGGTGTTAGGAACTTAGGATATCATACTGTAATTTTATGAAAAATGTAATTATCATTCTAATAATTTATAAGAAATTCTAATCACATGGACACGTTTAATAAATAGTGTAATTACATTTTAATTTTTTATGTCCTGGTCTTCTTTGTTTATCCTTAAAATAAATTTGTATTTATAGATGAATCTTAAATTAAAAGAAATTTAAATTAATAAATTTTTAATATTTTAAAAGATAATATATATTATTAAAATAATATCTTCGAACAACTTAAATCCGAGAAAGTCTTCAAGTCTCTCAAATAATAATTTCAATAAATTTTAAAGAGACTTTGAAAAAATCACAAATTTTGATGAAAAATAAATATTTTTTCCGGGTCGTATTGCCCCATTAAACCCGACTCGCGTGGAAACGAATGTTATCCGTGCGGATATTCTGTTGAAGTAGTTATCGAAGTGCACCACGAACACTTTCCAGGAAAAAATTGAAGCTTCCGGCAATGGGCGCCTCTGAATCTGTCCTCTCCGGTTCTTTATCGGTAAGTTTCTGATTTCTCTACAAAATTTTCAACCTTTTCAGCTGGGTTCTTTTTACAGCTTAACTTAGTTTTGAAATTGATTATTGTTAATGAAGAGTTCCGCCGATCAAATCACTACCATTTCAAAGCGAATGGAAACTGTCGATCCCGTTTTAGAGAAGCTCAAATCCCTTAAAATTGTAAGTTTTATTGATTTTTAGGTAATCATTTCAGCGTGAATAATACTGGAACTTGGAGGGTTTTTTTTTTTTTGAATTGTAGACGTCTCCAATACTGACGACACCGCCAACGGAGGGTAGCTTAACTGACATTTTAGTAAGAAAGCCGTCGTCGTCTTCAGCACAAGGTTTTCTTCACTTCCCTAATTGTTTAACAAAATCCTCCCTAATAAGCTTTGGCAATTACTGAGAAAAATTATAAGACGATTGAATGCTTCATTTAGAGAAGGGGTTTTGATCTCTTAGTTGTTTTGGGGGATTTCATCACGTATTTCTTGCTGTATAGCAAAAGTTATGATTGGGTTTTAAATTTTCTGAAAGAATTAGTTTTTTTTTCCATTCCAGGGGGTCGAATTTTATATATGAAGCGTTTAGTTAACATTAGGCACCTGCTATTTACTACTTTTTCTTATTGAAATTTGAAACGTGGGTTTCACTCATTGGAGGCTGTTTTGGCTGTTAAGATCACAGTACATCGGTCATCAAAGTGATTTTACAACGTTTTACTTGGCTGAGCTAAGCTTTTACTGGTTATCAAGTGCATAAGGAAGAAGCCAATGAACTAAGAAGAATTAGTAGACTAGCTTACCCTAGGGAGTGGTATCAGAAAAATCCATTAGATTCATGGTATTTGTACAAGACAGGTTTTTGTTTCTCTGCTTTTTTCTGAAGCCAAAACCTGTCTGCATTCTGTAGCTATTAGGAGTGTCATTCTCAATTCAAGTCTCATTAAATTTGCATCCAATAGAAAAGTTAATTAGTGTTGAAGGGAAAGAAAACCCTTGACTAATCAAAATAGCATTTTATGCTGGGTTTAAATAATTACTTTTGGACTATCAAAATAGCTACAGTAAATCCAAAGGTGTTGGTGGAACTCTTCTCAATGTATCGTGATTGGCAGGAGGAGAAGGCTCAAGAGATTAGCAAGAAACAGGTTTGCATCTCTGTTATAAATTTATGAGTTTGAGAATACTTGTTGCAATGTCATGGGACGGGAATTGGGATTACTTCTTCTGTGGATCGTTTTAGCATGTCAAATACTCATCTTCCATTAATTTCCATCAAGTTGAGATCAAAGCAGAAGTTTTTGCCATTATCTCAGCTTTGTGAATTATTAAGTATACATAGTCATTTGGACACCATTTAATTTGCAGGAAGAGATAGAAAACCAAATAGAAGTTGTAGATGCTTTGGCAGTTAAACTTCTCCAGCGTTTTAATTACTCAGTTTCCACAATGAAGACAACTTCACAACATTTATCAGAAGGTAATCCAAGTTTCCTTTCCAATAGAGAGCACAGGTTGGCTGTTGCTAATCATTTTCAAGAACCTGATTTTCCTATTAAAATTCTCAATTAACAAGCATAATGTATGTAGTTCACACATTGCAAGTAGAACTTGGGGAGCTCAAAGGAAGGTTAACTGAGGTCCTCAGCAATTGTGATGCACTGTGCAAGAGAATCGCTGCGGAGGGACCGGAACCTCTTCGATCGTCTATCAAACCATTTGCGATTGCCACAGCAAACCGCAGCTCTTACTCAGATCAAAGAGTTATACCAACAGATCAAAGTTCAACATCTAGAGAAGAAAAACTAGAGTGACACTTCAGTCTCTCACTCGTACGTAATTGACATTCTTTTACCAATAAGAGTTCTTTTGAGATTGAAGTTTATAGTGCAAACGAAGATTTGAATAGAGATCCCTGAGTATGCCCTCATTTAACAGTATTCAGGGTATTAACCATCAAAATTTTGCTTTGCAGAGCTTATTTGGCAATTCACATGTCAGGTAAATTCAAGAAATACAATCAGAACTGAAAACATAAACATTGCTCAAATAACACAAAACAGTACCATTGTCTGATAATTCAAACAAATTTTCAAACATAAAGGTGCCCAACACTCTTGAAAGTAAAACATAACGCGCAATAGAACTAAAACCATAGGAAGTAATATCCTTAGGCTACTTATCAGCTTTGGAAGCTGTAGCTGCAGCTTGTCCTCTAAGCCTACCAGTTCTCCTAGCTGCAATAAGACCAACTTTCTGTCCAGGCGGAGCATCACGCCTAACGGTACTAGCGTGACCAATGTGTTGATGGTTACCACCTCCGTGGGGATGCTCAACGGGGTTCATAGCCACACCACGTACCTTTGGCCAACAGTTCCTCTTCACCCTAAACTTGTGATAAGCATTACCAGCCTTAAGAAGAGGTTTCTCGGTCCTACCACCACCTGCAACCTGGCCAACCATAGCACGACAGCCACTCGGAATAATCTTCTTAGCGCCAGATGGAAGCTTGATCCTGTAAAGATTACAATGGTCATTGGCAAACAACTCCAAACTTTCAAGATTAAGCAAAAAATAGCCATTGATACAAGCAGGAATAGACAAGAGAATGAAATTTAACATGTAAAGACAAGTGATAATAGATAATCAACTAAACAGTACAGATCTAAAACGGGAAAATGCATTGAAATCAGAATCCTTATGCTTAAGATATGCTTTTTCCAAGTTCCCCTTTTTTTAAGAATCAAGCAGAGCCTTTATCCACTAATTGCATAGAGATTCTTTGTCATAAACAACTAGGCATACAATTAAGCAACTAAGCAAGTATATCCACAGTAAATCTTAAATTATAGCAAAAACGTATGAACAAGGCTAATATAAAATAGACCCAAATCAAAACTGAAGTTAGAACAGCGTAAGAATGAGAGACCTGGAGGTGTCGTTATCAGGGTTGTGACTAATAACAATAGCGTAATCCCCAGAGGCCCTAGCGAAGACCCCACGATCACCAACATGGTGTTCGACGTTGCAAACAACAGCTCCTTCAGGGATAGATCTAATAGGCAACACGTTTCCGACCACAAGAGTAGCCTTCTTACCACAGTAGATGAACTGTCCGGTGTACATACCCTCGGCGGCGACGAACAATTCCTTCTGCTTCTTGTAACGGAAAGGATGACGGAAGGCGACGCGGGCTAAAGGAGCCCCACGGCCGGGGTCGTGGATGACATCGGTGACGACGCCTTTGAGGTAGCCATTCCGTTCGCCGAAATCGAGGCTGCGGAAACGGGCGGGACCCTTGCGGTGGTGGGTGTGAGCTTTGAAGACTGAACCCGCACCCTTACGCTGAGCTCGGATGACACGACCCATATCGGAGAAAGTGTGTGCTTGTGATTGTTGGAGGCGGAAGAAGCGAGAGCTTAGTGAAGAGGTATTAGAGGTAGGGTTTTCTAGATTGGATTTTGGGCATAGGAAAATTCAATAGATGCAGCCCAAATACAAATGGCTTAATTTTCTATTCAGTCCATCCACTCTTTGAAGTTCTAAAACTTACGTCTAATTTAGTATTTATTTTAAAAAATTTAAGGACGTAAAAAATGTATAAGATTTAAATATTTAACATTATTACAAAAATGTATTTTTAAAATTAAGACATATGTTTCAAGAAAACACTGGCCCAAATACAACACAAAGATACTATCTTTTCAATTTAACCATAAACAGGAACAAAATTGAGGGTAGAAAGGGTTAATCATTTTCTATGTTGAAGATTTTTTTTATTTTTTATTTTTTATTTAAAATTTTAATTTATTTATAAATTTATCTTTTACTGTCAAAATTTATGTTTTGTCCTCTTATCCCAAATTATTATAAAATGTTACAAAGATAATGTCCCACAACTTCATGGAAGATAATTATCAGAACATCGATTAACTTAATCATATTCTCTTTTTCGACATATTTGTTTGCGTCTCCATATTAAACTTATGTTTAAGGTTAATATAAGACTTTAGTATTAAAGTTTAGAAAATTTAAGATTTGATGTATTTATAGTATTTAAAATTTAAAATTTTAAAATTCAAAATTAAGATTTAAAATTTGATTTTTCTTAATATTAAAACACACACAAAAAAAAGTGAGACATAAAAGCCTGTTACCAAGTCTGAGTGAGATACATAAAATAATGATCTCTGTGTTTCTGCAGAGCACTGTGATTTTAAGCTGAAATGAAAACATTGTGAGCTTTGAAAGTCCATATAGACATTTTAGACATCTTCATTAATACACCAGATTCGTGTTCTAATAGCACAAGAATATGCATTCACACGATAAATGATTTGATTTTGAGAAAGCAAAGCAATCAGCAATGCCATTTAACTCAAGTTCTCTACACTCTTCATTCTGTTACACTTTTAAGAAAGTATCCACTACGAATTTGCCTATGTAGATCCCAACTAGTAGCAGTACCACTTTGAAGTTCACCGGCTGGTTGTTGAGTCAGCTGGAACAAAGCACCAGTCATTACAGATGAGCATGCAGTCGAGTGAGATAGCTGATCATATATTTGAAGCACTCAAGGCCATCACTTTGCACTGTTCATTCATGGCCAAGAGCTGAGCTTCTTTCTTGTCAAGAAGCGCAGTCAATCTTACGTTCTCTTCCATAAGCTTCTTAACTTCAGCCTCTTTCTGCTTTTTCTCACCCTCTAGCTGTGTTGTCTTTGCAACAAGTCTGGTTCAGAACAATACTCAAAGTTATTCCATTAATAAGATACCAAAAGAAGATTGTGCACAAGAAAAATACACAAATGTAGTGATGACCGTTGAATACCACCACTTCCCATTACATCCAACTATTTATTCATATGCAAAATGCATTTTTTAGACATGAAAATAGTTGCTGCTATCATGCACTTCCTGTCATGTTCAGGGATATAATTACATGTCATAAAATTACAATACGAGTAAAAATATATAGGATTTTTCAAATTGGACCACCGATAATAGGTGACCTAGCTTCTAGCAAACACGCCATCGATGGTTGAAAAGCCATGATGCAGATATACAAATGACCAAAATGTGTAGTAATGATACAATTTGTATGGTCTAATGTGGGTATATCCAAAAGAATAATATTCATATTATTTGCTGAGCAGGCTGAAAATGGTTCAAACATTCAAGAATCAAAGAATAAGTGAAGTCAAGGAGATCACAGAACTCAAAGATCGTACTGACCGTTCAAAGAGCCTCTCAATGGTTTGAAATTGCTTCTCTGATGAAAGAAGGGTTTCTCTTACACTAATGAGACTACTAACATAAGATTTCAGGGACTCAAAATCCTGCTTCACACGAGAAAGTTCCTGTTCATTTTCAGCAGCGCGTTGTCTCTGTCTAGAAGTTTCGTCAACCAGGTCCTCAACCCTTTGCCTCATTTCATTAAGAATGTTATTCGTACCCAGAGCAAACCTTTCCATCTCTTCTAACTTTATAGACATATTCTCAATTTGGACTGCCTTCTTTTTAATATCTTCCAGACCTAATGTTACCTTTTCTTTCTCAAGAGCAGTTTCAGATTCTGCCATGATGACCCTCTTAACAAGAACTTCCATTACATCCGTAACCATTTGCACAGACTTGATTAATTCTTCAATATAGGCTCCATCTTTTTCATCCAAAGAACCTTGCTGTCTACTAATTCCAAACCATGTTTCATCATCCACACAATCAAATGAAGAGATATCAACGCTCCTAGACCAGCCAGATACCGGTGTACCTTCTTTATCCACAAGCCCCACCCCTTCCAATACTTTGATGTCACATGATTTATGGGCTAAATCAGGAACAGCCATTACTCTTGCTTTAGATTTCAGATAAGTCAATAAAGTTGCTGTAGTTTTCACCCTTCGCCAAAGAACATTAAACTCCTTCTTTGACTCCTCCTCTGACCCCTCTATGCAAGCCTTTACCTCCATAATTTTGGCTTGTAACACATCTATTTGGCCTTGGCGCTTTTCAATCTCCTGCTTCCACAGTTCATGAGTTTCACTAAGCTGAGACTGCAGAGATGACAAGTCCAGATTGTCCTTCGCTGCCATGCCCTTTCCTAAGTATGAAAACTATGAATAATAACATGTAGGCTTAATGACATATAAACTAGTAACCAAAAACAAAATCAATAACAATACAAACAGAACACGTCTTTGTTACAAAATGAATGGATTGCAAAGCAAGATGCACAAGAAGATGCTAGCTAAAACCCCAAACATGCAAACCTCCCAATGGGACTAATTTACAAATAAATTTCCATCTCACTTTTGACAGTTTTACAGCCTTAAAGTTTCAATGTTAGCCACCAAAATTAGACTATATAAGACAAAAATTGCATGCCATGACAAGATTCTAGCTCACATAGATTGCTAACTTCCAAAATTTAGTATCATTATTGATGATGATAGTAAGCAATAACAATGTCCATATCCGATTAAACCGCTTGATTAGAATTACCCTAGTTCGAGATGCCATGAGAACATCTTACATCTAACAAGACAACAGACAACCAAAATAATGTTTTCCAGACCCAGCATGAAAACAAAACAACCAGGAGATCCCACTTAAGATAGCATCACTTTCTTAGAGATGGCTACCATGCCTCTTGCAACATCAAAAACATTTCCTATTTCCTACTCATATCTTCAAGTTTAGTTAATTAAGTTACTTTGAGCTCCCAAAAACACAAATTTGCTCAAGAAAATGTCTCAGATTGAGAAAATAGTATCTCACACCAAATTGAATTTTGCAAAATTCATCGTATTCTTTAACAAAAACATACTTTCCCTCATTGAAAGTTGTGAAACCCACATCTTTCCTATAATCAAATAATAATAGATCAATTCCACGATCTGAACCAGCAAAAACGAGAAACAGGAAAGATCAATTCCACGATCTAATCAAGCACCAATCACGATAAGACAAAGAATCAAACCCTAACCCATTAACAAAAACGAGAACAAGCAAAATTTGCGACCCATAAACAAGAAATTCAAACTTGAAAGGGAAAAGAAATTACATTTTCATTTAAAAACAAAAACAAAAAATGGAATGCAAAAACAGGAAGAAAAACAAACAAAAAGCTTTTTTTCCTCGGTATGGGATTTTGAAAGATGGGGAGAAAGAAGATGGGGAGAAAACGCGAACCTGATTTCAGGGAAACAAAAGCTATAGCACGGTTTTTTACTGTAGAGGATAAATTCCAAGATACTTGCCTTTGTCTTCTTCTTCGTTCTATTAAAGAAAAAAATATTTTTATTTTTACTTTTATTTTTGGTCATAATTTTTTTTTACTTTATTAATCTTTTAGCTAAAGAATGTGTGTATATACACGATAAATATTATTAGATGAATCATGTTTATATCATGTTTATCACATTATTTATAATCTCAATTAATTAGATTTATTTAAAGATGAACGATTTTAATTATTTAGATCATAGATGACGATATGACGTGGTGAACATGTTTTACTTAATAATCTTTCATATACACAGATATAAATATCAATATGTCACGAAATGTAGGCTTGATTCAAATGATAAATATATGTCACGAAATATAGGCTTGATTCAAATGATAAATAATTTGATATCGTTTAAGTATGTATTAATTTTTTGATATTATATGTGTAAAATATTTTTATTAAAAGATATATTAATTAAAATTAAGTATATGATATATGTCGGTCCAAATTAATAATTTTTTTTATCAATTTTATCCTTAGGATCATTCAATTACATCAATTTGCCTCTTGCCCTACGTTGAATTGAATTTTTCAACCAGTCTAAAAGAAACCATTTTAGCCTCCACAAAGAACTAAATCTCAGAGATGATATAGTAGGGGCAATAACTAAATTTCCTTCATGATTATTCCATTTCCCTCAACAACAACAAGATGTTAAAAAAACTTAGCAGACTGTAAAAATCGTCAGTCATCCGTTAAAATATATAATACGAGTCTGTTCGGATTAGAAAAATGAAAATTCTGCTAAATGTAAAATCCAAATTTAGATATAATATTATGGTATGGATCAAGGAGCCTTGAACATAGAGGTAGGAGGCAAAGGAGCCGAATCCAGTTGGTACAGATTGAGAGCAGGTCCAACAAACCTGAAAAGTACCCAAGCCATGAAAATGGAAGCATACGCAAACTTGTTGAGCCAGAACAGCAAACCCTTCTCTTCAACATACTACTCTACAGCCTTCTCTGTCATGCTCATTTCATCCCATTTCTTTGGAGTTGCTTCAGCTGAGGTCTTTGCCTTCATCCTTTGAGCAGGTTAAGAAGTATGGTTCCTCTGCTTTCCAGTGCAGGAAAGCACAGGAGCATCTATAACATACCTCTAGACAAATGGTCACAGTTAAATGATACGCAACAGAGACAGGAAGTGTGTGTCGAATCCTCTATCATCAAATGCGATGAGCCTACAAATATGAGTTCCGTAGATAAACGTGAAACAAAGGGGTTCTTCATTCTTTACTTTATTCTTGACCTTCCTATTTTAATTATTAATTTCTCAT
Source organism: Abelmoschus esculentus (assembly GCA_035048815.1). Classification (NCBI taxonomy): domain Eukaryota; kingdom Viridiplantae; phylum Streptophyta; class Magnoliopsida; order Malvales; family Malvaceae; genus Abelmoschus; species Abelmoschus esculentus. Next base: position 12,099,319 of record JAUCBN010000044.1, read on the forward strand.
TCATCATTCATCTATTTTGAGCATGAGATACCGTTGTAAAGATCTCACGAAGTAGAATAAGAATCAATAAATTTTTTATTCGAATCCCCATCTTTACAATTCACAAATATGTCTCAAAGATGATCATTTCTGCTTAGGGGTGTTCAAATCTGGATCGAGATTATGTATCTATTCTTGAAGCCGTAGAAAAATTAAGGGAAGACAAGAGAATCCAATATCTGCCTTTCATCAACACATTCAAACCAATAGAAGAGCATCTAAATATACAAAAAGAAAGAAAGAAAGAAAATGTAAATCGCATACACAATTTCAAACTCTACACCTCTAATTATACATTATCCATATCTTCAAAACTCACATTTAAATCATAAAAACACTAATCAAGATCACATCACCGGAACCGGCATGACAACATCAGTAACAACATCCATACTCGAATTACACCCGCCAGACTCCCGTTTCTCCTCCCTGTACGCCTTCTCCTTGATGAATTCAATGCAATCCGCCACAGCTTCACTACGGTGGGCATCAACCGTCCGGTAACACCTACGCGGTACCACCACCGAGCTAGCTTGTCGGTCAGGAGTGGCCTTGGTGAGAGCCGATAACATAATGAGACGAAAAACCGCCTCTCGGATGCGTTCGAAGAGGGACATCGGTGAGAAACGCTTGCTTTTGCTACTGCCTTTGAACCTAGGCATGCATAGATTACTAGTAGCCTCCATTTTCTTAGGGCTGCTGCCTCTGGTTTTTCTCTCCATTGTTTTTCTGGTCTGTTTGCTTTGATAACAGACGGCCTGCCTATATAGGTGAACCTAATGCACCAGACAAATTATAATTAGATGCATGTATGATTTTGATGTATAGCTAGCTTAATAGCTTTCCAACTAAACAATTATGAATGTTATATTTATTACATATTGTAGCTTTTACAAGATATCCCACCAGACAATTTAATATACTGTCCTAATCTGTTTTAATTTATTTAATGGTTTTAAATCAAAATAGATTAGCAAATCATGTTAACTAACCTTTTTGTCTTTGTTCAAGCTCTCTGATAAGGTTCACATGGGTTACTTGTGCGTTGGTTACATGATTTTAATGCAACCCTTCATGGCTCACAATGACTATATTAAATTCAATTCGACCGTAAATGAACATACGAGTCGTTCAAATAATTAAACTAACTAAAAATCTTGATTTTGTTCATTCATTTAATAAATAAACGAATTTCTCATCAATCGGTTCACAAACGATTTGTTAAACGTTTGGTTCATGTACGGTCCTAATCGAGACAAAGGGGTGTGACCGAAAACTGTAGCTTGTCAACTACAGCAAATGGGGCGCAGTGAACCTCTGTTCACCATGTTTGCAACTGAACTTGTTGTCTCCTGACTGTCTGGTTTTGTTTGTGAGATCTGTAATACTGTTGGGGGACATGTTGGATTGACTTTTGTCCGGTAACATGAATACATTCCCCAGTTCTAGAATCAATCACATCGCCCTTCCTTCTCTAAAGTTCTTTCTTCATCTCACTTGCAGTATAACTGTAACTTTCTCTAGTTATTTTAGTTGCTTGAAAAAGACATGTCAGAAGTGTTGAGGTCATAAATGAGGCTATTGGGTTGGACTCTTTCGATCGCTAGTCGTCAAGATTGAGCTTGGTCGATACCTGCAATAATGGAGACAGACAGTGTAAAATGGAGGACCCAAAAGTTTTCCCAGCATTTCTCTCTGGTGTTGGAAAATTGCAGCAAAAGGATGATGCTAGGTTGGCTAGCTAAATATCATTCCCAATGATGAACACATAATTGTATCATAAAAATTTATTACGAGCGATAAATCATTACCTATTAAACCAATGTAATAATTTAATCGATACCCATTATTATTATTGTACATCTCTCAAACACCTCTCGAATACACCATCTACGGGGAAGATACCACTGCCCTTCATCTCTCGAAGTTGATTTGGAATCCGCAAGTCTCCATTGCAGAACCTCCGAAGCCTCTAACCTCCTCATCACATGAGGTACCATGGCTTTTGGAATTTCTTCTTCGGACATCTTTATACTTTCGGATCTACTAGTACTAAAGATCATTATACTGAGACAAAACAATTATTAAGTTTGATTAAATTTATAATGCGCGAATTAAATTATTATCCGCAAGCTCATCAATAATCATCATTAGACTCGATATATTCTATCTATAATTTTGAAGAGATATAAATATTCTAAGTTTGAAAAGAAGACGTTCTATATCCAACCGTTACTTTCTTTCTCTCCTCCCCCCGTAATTCCGATCATAGTTCTGATCATCCACTCTACATTGTTAGCTGCTCTTGGACCTAATCCAACCAAAAATGAACATCCCGATTATACAATCTACCACTGTCCGATGGGCACGGGTCGGGTCGGATTTTTGGTCCATCCGTGTCTGACCCGATAAATCATATCTTCTATCTCGACCCGACTTGATTCAATTTTTAAGCTTTAAAATTCGACCCGACCCGAATCAATAAAAAATTATTTTTTAGGGATTTAATTATAAAAAATAAAATTTAGGGATCTAATTGTAAAAAAATAAATTTTTAGTGACCTAATTGTATAAAATATATATAAAAAGGGATCATTATTGCAAATAACCCTAAAATATATATTAAAAAATTACACTATTAATCCCATATTGGGTCGGATCGAATTTTTCCACCATAAAACCAAATCCGACCCAAGATTACCCTTAAAAAACCTGACCCGATCCTAAATTTTCTATAAAAAAATCTAATCGGATCAGAAACCGTCGAGTTCAGATTCCGTGCCCATCCCCAATCCCTTGCGACTCTCAAACCATCTTACAACGGGTGAACAATTAATTCTTATCCCTTTTATCTTTCCTCGATTATCATTTTTACTTCTTATTTGGTGTAATCCCAAAATAATATCAACAAATATAACAGTTTGATCATTTACCTTTTCTACTATTATTAGTATTTTTTTAGTTTTATCATTTTTGATCTTTGTTGATATCACATATTTTAAGAGACTTAATTAAAAAGATTAATCCTATTTAGAATAATAAAAAAGTCAAAAAAAATATTTTCACACAAAAGGGACACATCTTAATAACACAATTAAAGGTCTATTTATTTTTAAAAAAAATCATAGCGATTTAAATTAAAAAATAATAAATTATTTTTTATAAAAAAATAAAATCTAGCAAAACTTTTTTATGAAAAATGAAATTATCATAATGTGATTTATTAATAAATTCTTAAACTGAAAAAAATATACGTCATTATAATTAAAGAGTTAAAATACTATCCCAAAACCCAACAAAATTAAACCACTCTATTAGAAATAAAAAATAAAATGAGTAATTTACAATTTTACCACCAAATCAAATTTGGGTCAAATGGTACAATTTTAAGGTAAATAGATCTTGGGTTAGGCCCAAAATAGAAGCTGATTACTTTCGGACCCATGAAAACGGATCCGGGTCATCAATCAATACAAATTAGGTCTATAAATCAAGTGATTTACAAGCGAGGGAGTCGTGAAATTTCGAGCGAATCCTGGAGCGCCATGAACTCGAGAGAGAAAGAGAGGGAACGTGACCAGTGATATCACCAACAGCAATTTCTCAACTCCAAATTATCCCAATTCCCAATTGTCACCCAAAAAATCCTTTAAATTTAAGGCCCTGCAAGAGATGTAATTCAGCCCTTAACCGAAAGCTTTCCAATTCTGCACATTTTGAAGAAGAAAAGAGGAGCAGGAAAGAAGTAGGAAGTGTAACGGGTGTGTTGGAAAACCTAGAAAGTTAAAAGCTTGGGTTTTTTCCTCCAACAATGAGTCCTATTCAGAATTTCGAGCAACACTCTCGCCATCTCATGGAACCTGACCTTCGTATTCCCTTCGCTCTCTTCATTTCCTTGTTCTGTTTGTAAAAATGATGGAAATATGCTATTTTTACTGTGATTTTGGTGTATTTATTTTATGTTTTGTTTTTGGAAAACAGCAATTCAGTCGAGGTTACAAATGGCAATGGAGGTTAGGGACAGTTTGGAGATAGCTCACACTGCTGAGTACTTGAATTTTCTCAAATGCTACTTTCGAGCTTTCTCAGTCGTCCTTTTACAGATTACGAAACCTCAATTTACTGACAATCCGGAGCACAAAGTGCGGAATGTTGTGGTGGAAATTCTCAACAGGCTTCCACACAGTGAAGTTCTTCGACCATTTGTTCAAGACTTACTAAAAGTAGCCATGCAAGTGCTAACTACTGATAATGAAGAAAATGGCTTAATTTGTATTCGAATTATCTTCGATCTTCTTAGGAATTTCAGGCCTACTTTAGAGAATGAGGTGCAACCTTTTCTAGATTTTGTTTGCAAGATTTACCAGAACTTTAGGTTGACAGTTAGCCATTTCTTTGATAATGCTGCTATGGGAATGGAAGTAGATGTCAAACCTGTGGATACTTCTTCAGTGGATCAAGGGATTACTTCGAGTGGATATGCTGGGAATGGGCAGTTGAATCCCAGTACGCGGTCATTCAAGATAGTTACAGAGAGTCCACTTGTAGTTATGTTTCTGTTTCAACTGTACAGTCGACTTGTACAAACCAATATCCCTCATTTGTTACCTTTGATGGTTGCGGCCATATCTGTTCCGGGACCTGAGAAGGTTCCTCCCCATTTGAAGACTCATTTCATCGAGTTAAAAGGTGCACAGGTTAAGGTGTGTGTTTCTTCATCTCTTGCTTTCCAATCCCCATTGTTTCAATTGTTGTTCTGCCACATGATAAAATGATTTGTATTATATAAGTTGTTCCAGGCAATGGTCTTGGAGATTATGATTGGGTTGCTTGAATCTTTGCATGCCTAAGAGTGTGCATGATTTGTTTCCAAATGTCTCAATTTAATTATGCTGTGTAGAGAGGTGCTCTTCTTTTGAGTTTTTCCTTCAATACGATTCAGTTCTATGAAAATAATTGAATTGAAAACTGAAATTTTCATGAGTTATTCGTTGTGGATGTAAAAGGATGTAGCTTTTCAGAATCCTTTAAAGGACCGAACCTTGGAACTCTCTGTGCCAGAAATATGTTCAAATACTTTTTTTGTGCTCATCCTCCCAAATATTCATTTTTGGTTGTGTATTCATATCCTTCCATTTGAGAGAAAAGTAAACTATGTAATTTTAGTTATATGAAGTGTTTTAATTTCTCTCTGTATCTGCTCTATTTGTTTGCTTATTTTCTTTCTCCTCTATTGCAGACAGTTTCCTTTTTAACATACCTTTTGAAGAGCTTTGCTGATTATATAAGACCACATGAAGAAAATATATGTAAAAGCATTGTGAATTTACTTGTTACATGTTCTGACTCAGTATCCATTAGAAAGGTGAGTTGTGCCTGAGATTTTATTTTTTGTTTTTCTGGTTTCAAATGCTTATCCTCCTGAATGCAGGAGTTGTTGGTAGCCTTGAAACATGTTTTGGGCACAGATTTCAAGAGGGGTTTGTTTCCTTTGATTGACACGCTATTGGAAGAGAGGTAAAGGTTTTAATCCCCGTATCTACATTGTTACATCAAGACGAATCAATAAACCATGATAAAGAACTTGTATTGTCAAATATGTGATTAATGAGAGATCAAGTGATAGTCTCATATCTCTATGTTTTTTACATTATGCTATACGAGAATCCATTAAATTTGCTAGTGGAAAAGAAAAAAAAGAAGAAGCAGATTTTGGAGTCACACTAGTGGCAGTTCAAGCATGTTTTAAGGAACCCAGGATAAATCTATGGGAATTAAAAGCTTTAAATTCAAAAACTGCCCTATGCTGATGTTGGTTCCAGAAACTCTTGGATGATTTGATTTGATTTCTTGTATTTCCTTCTATTTTACTTCAGGGTTCTAGTTGGAACTGGACGTGCTTGTTTTGAAACTTTGAGGCCATTGGCATATAGTCTCCTGGCAGAGATTGTTCATCATGTCAGAGGGGACCTCTGCCTCTCACAGGTATGGATCTCAAATCAGGGTTTTACCGTTCTCTTCCATTGTTTTTGTTATAGGTCTAATAATTGTGATGGGTCAAGTTGACTTCTTATCCTGATGCTGATAAACTTTATTTTGTTGTTGCAGCTGTCGAGAATTATTTACTTGTTCTCAACTAATATGCATGATTCTACGTTGTCACTTGGCATTCATACGACTTGTGCTCGTCTGATGTTAAATCTGGTTCCTTTTCGAGCTCTATTATTACCATGTTTTCTTCATGTTTTATATGTGTAGTAGTGGATCATCTCATGTTTTGCTGCTGATCATATCGCAAATTTCCTTTCGAAATTTAGGTGGAACCAATTTTTGAGAAGGGGGTCGATCAGTCGTCAATGGATGAAGCACGGGTTTTATTGGTATGAGCTCTGTGTAATTTTTCTACTAGCTTTGCTTGAACTGATTGATTTTATGGATTTTTCTCTTGCATCCTTGCTTTACTTCAGGGGCGTATTTTGGATGGTTTTGTTGGGAAATTCAGTACTTTCAAGCGTACTATTCCCCAGGTAAGTATGATTAGCTAACTTTATTTTACCCAGCTTCAGTCTAGAAAATGTCTATGGTAACTACCCATTTTTATCGCACTGGTTTTGCTATGACGTCAAAGGAATTAATTCTTTTATATTTTTGGACTGACTAGCCAGTAATAACTGCCTGTAAATGTTCATGCACCTGGTTTTCTCTTTCTAACAGTTTCTCTTTGGTTCTGAACTGATTTCCTCATATGCGTTCTGTGTTGCTTGTTATGTGCTTAGGCATAATATAGTGGTAACCTGATCTTTTATTCAAAGAGGATTTTTGTAATTTGAATCTTCTGTGCCCTAAACCAGCTGAATAATGTTCTACGACTTCGTATTATGAATGCCATATTTTTCTCTTTTGCCCCCGAAGGCATTCGAAAGTTGGCAAAAAGCTCTGATAGGCTATGACGTTTCTATGAGTCATTAACTTCTAATTTTATGTGGTCAAATCAATTCTCTTTTTAACTTTGTATTAGAGTAGTTAACAAGGACACAGGAAGGATGATAATCTGTTTTTCAGACTGCATTAAATAAGATTGACCATTACGTGCTTGTTTAAATATTTTTGATAATTCTCTCTTTCTGTTTCTGTCATATTACTACCTTAGACATTATTCTTTGTTTGACTTATTATTTCCAAATTCGGATTGATTGATATATCGAGTTTCTAGATTTTTTGTTTCTCAAAATCTGGTCTAGGATCATTTCATGGGATCAACTTCCTTTTGGCTTCTCATGATTCGTTTCTTTACATTTTTAGAATATTGGCTATATTAATGTATTTCTATTGTTTATTTATAGTTGTTGAAGGAGGGTGAAGAGGGAAAAGATCGTCCTACACTGAGGTCAAAACTTGAGCTTCCTGTCCAGGTTCCCTTCACTACCCATAACTTTGTATTAAGTAATTTTATTTGCTCATCTATTATTCAGGCTCTGACTGAGATTTCAGCTGATATCCTATGTATCTGTTATTTTGTTGTTGTCCGTAATCAAGTATAGGTGTTATCAATGTATTCATTTCACTTTTCATATTATATGAATGGCAGACTTCCTTTTATCATGAATTGATAAATTTAGGGTTTGTATTGCTATCTGATTAATTGTTTCTCTCTGACATATTTTTGGATGTAGGCCTCTGGCCTGCTGTTGAATTGATTATGTATATGCTATGCTGTAGCTAATAAATTCAGGCTAGAAATTTTGCTGTGTTTTCTATTAACTTACTATAGAAGTCATAATTTGAAAGGTTAGGCCCTTAATACATCAAAATGAGTTGTGATTCTACATTTTGTAGTTTTTCTTTTCAAATTTAAGGGACAGATTCATACTGACAGTTACCCTGTCTTGCAAAGGAATTTTGTAAGATAGAGCTGGTTTTATTTTGCGAAATGCCTTTGTTCTAGGATATTGCTTTGGCTACTTTGAGAGAATTTCTCCAAAATGTCCATGATTTCTCATGTCAGTATTTTTTCTTGAATTATTTAGAAATTCAAATCTTATTGCACCCTTTTATTGTCAATGCTGATTAGATATCATTAAATTTAAGTTGGAAGAATTGGATTTTTTTTAATGTTCTGGTTAAGTCTTGGATTTTTTGATTCGTGACCTTTTATCCTTTACCACACCATCTATCTTGTCATTTCTCTTTGATTCTTTTGATCTTGATGCCTGTGGTTCTTGCAGGCAGTTCTGAATTTGCAAGTGCCTGTGGAGCATTCTAAGGAAGTGGGCGACTGTAAAAATCTTATTAAGACCTTGGTTGTGGGTAGGTTATCTACTTTAGTTTTCATGTGGTGTTAGAAGGTTATTTTGCCAAGTTTCTAGAGGATATGATGCTACTTTGCTAACATACTTCTCTCAAGTTTGTTCATAACTTGCTCTAATTCCTATCCAAAAAAAGTAATACTCTCTAATCCATGGCTGGATGATTTAACAGGAATGAAGACCATCATATGGAGTATCACACATAATCATTTACCTCGCTCGCAGGTTCTACTTCTCCTTTTCTTTTTCTTTTCAATTTCTCATTTTCCTAAAATGTATATTAATCATCCAACTTAAAGCCAATTGGTAATAGGTGGAGGGGCCAGCTTTTATATAAAACCATAAGAAATTTTTTACTTAATTGTTGTGTTATAACACCACTTAAAACTCCTCTCATGTGTAGCTCAACAAGGGCCTACACATGGGTAACCTCACTGGGGGTTCGTCAACCTCATATGGGGTTAGGCATGGAACACAAAACACATCTTGGTTTGATACCATGTTAACCATTCAACTTAAAACCAATTGGTAATAGACTAAACGGACTGACTCTTATAAGATCCTAGGAAACTCAATACTTAATAGATGTGGGATAACAGCACTTAACTAAGTGGAATTGTATTATCTGATACCACTATTTTCAACTGTTTAGGTTTCGTCTTCTACTCATGGAACACACCCACAATCACAAGTTCTTGTCTCACCAACATCAAACCTGCCATCTCCTCAAGCATTCAAAGGATTAAGAGAAGATGAGGTATTATACTATGATAATTAGATCTCAGGTGGGGTTCTAGACATGTTCAAAACTTCTGGCTCTAATTTTTGCAGGTGTGGAAAGCTTCTATTGTTTTAAAAAGTGGTGTACACTGCTTAGCACTCTTCAAGGAGAAAGATGAGGAGAAGGAAATGCTTCATCTATTTTCTCAAATTTTGGCAATTATGGAGCCGCGAGATCTTATGGACATGTTCTCGTTGTGCATGCCAGAGCTTTTTGAATGCATGATTTCTAACAACCAACTAGTTCATATATTTTCTACTCTTCTGCAAACTCCCAAGGTTAACCGTCCATTTGCGGATGTTTTGGTTAATTTTCTTGTAAGCAGCAAACTTGATGCTTTGAAGCATCCAGATACACCTCCAGCCAAACTGGTTTTGCATCTCTTTAGGTTTATATTTGGGGCTGTAGCAAAAGCACCTGCAGATTCTGAACGTATTTTGCAGCCTCATGTGCCTGTAATAATGGAAGTTTGCATGAAAAATGCTACTGAAGTTGAGAAGCCTCTTGGATATCTGCAACTTCTTCGTACAATGTTTAGAGCGCTTGCTGGATGCAAAATTGAGCTTCTGTTGCGAGACTTGATTCCTATGCTGCAACCTTGCCTAAATATGCTTCTGACAATGCTTGAAGGTCCAACTGCTGAAGACATGAAGGACCTTTTGTTGGAGCTTTGCTTAACTTTGCCTGCACGCTTAAGCTCCTTGTTACCTCACCTCCCCCGGCTAATGAAATCTCTTGTGTTGTGTCTTAAAGGAAGTGATGACCTTGTTAGCTTAGGTTTAAGAACACTTGAGTTTTGGGTTGATAGTTTAAATCCAGATTTCCTGGAGCCCAGTATGGCTAATGTGATGTCGGAAGTGATTTTAGCTCTATGGTCTCATCTGAGGCCTGCACCCTATCCTTGGGGTGGGAAAGCATTGCAACTCCTTGGCAAATTAGGCGGTCGTAATAGACGTTTTCTTAAAGAGCCCCTAGCACTCGAATGTAAGGAGAACCCAGAGCATGGACTTCGCCTGATTCTTACATTTGAGCCCTCAACCCCATTTTTAGTTCCATTGGACAAATGCATAAATCTAGCTGTAGCAGCTGTTATACATAAAGATGATGGCATGGATTCTTTTTACAGAAAGCAGGCTTTAAAATTTCTTCGTGTTTGCTTAGCATCCCAGCTTAACCTGCCAGGCAATGCTTCAGATGAAGGTTATAAACCAAAGCACCTACTATCTTCTTTGGTTTCAAATGTTGATTTGTCTTGGCGCTGGTCAGAGACGTCAGATACAAAGGTATGCTGTTCTCTATTAATGAAGCTGCATACCACTCCATTACTATTACTTCTGTCTTGTTTCATGCATTCTTGTGTCTATCATCCCCCCCCCCCCCCCCCCAAGATTTTCTGTGAGTTATTTCAAGAAGTGCTATCATTTTTATTATCAATTAAATTATTGTCCTATTTGAGTTACGGTTTTATTTGAATATCCTTCTGCAGAGTGACTTGGGTGTAAAGACAAAGACCCAACTTTTGGCCGAGAAGTCGGTTTTCAAGATTCTGTTAATGACCATCATTGCTGCTAGTGCAGAACCAGATCTGAATGACCCCAAGGACGATTTTGTTGTCAACATTTGCCGTCATTTTGCTATGATATTTCATATTGACCAGTCATCAATGAATGCTTCAACTTCATGTGGTCCAATGCTTTCATCAAATGGAAATAGTAGTTCCAGGTCAAAAAGTAGCAGTTCTAACCTGAAAGAGCTGGATCCCTTGATCTTTTTGGATGCCTTAGTTGATGTGCTAGCAGATGAAAATAGGCTCCATGCAAAAGCTGCTCTTAGTGCTTTAAATGTGTTTGCTGAAGCACTCCTGTTTCTTGCTCGTTCAAAACATGCGGACATGCTGATGTCAAGAGGAGGTCCAGGTACTCCTATGATTGTTTCCAGTCCCTCAATGAATCCTGTATACTCTCCACCTCCAAGTGTTCGCATCCCAGTTTTTGAGCAACTTCTGCCTCGGCTTCTGCATTGTTGCTACAGGAGTACATGGCAAGCACAAATGGGAGGTGTTATGGGTCTTGGTGCCTTAGTTGGGAAGGTCACTGTTGAGACTCTGTGCCTTTTTCAAGTTAGAGTTGTTCGGGGTCTGGTATATGTTCTTAAAAGGTTGCCTGTTTATTCTAGCAAAGAGCAGGAAGAGACAAGTCAGGTTCTTACACAGGTTCTTCGAGTGGTAAATAATGTTGATGAAGCAAACAATGAACCGCGCAGGCAAAGTTTTCAAGGAGTGGTTGATTTTCTTGCTTCAGAATTGTTCAATTCAAATGCGTCTATTATCGTTAGAAAGAATGTGCAGTCATGCTTGGCTCTTTTAGCTAGTAGGACTGGCAGTGAGGTATCTGAGCTTCTTGAGCCTTTGCATCAATCATTGCTTCAACCTCTTATAATGCGTCCACTTCGAGCTAAAACTGTTGATCAACAGGTAACCATGGTGTATTATCTTATGATCTATCTTCTTTGAATGTTTCCTCTTACTTTCTAACTTTTGAGTGGCTTATAGGTCGGAACAGTTACAGCATTGAATTTCTGCCTGGCCCTAAGGCCCCCCCTTCTCAAGTTGACACCAGAATTAATTAATTTTCTTCAAGAGGCTCTCCAAATAGCTGAGGCTGATGAAACTGTTTGGGTGGTAAAGTTCATGAATCCCAAAGTGGCCACATCATTAAATAAGCTTCGAACAGCTTGCATTGAGCTACTCTGTACCACAATGGCATGGGCAGATTTCAAAACTCCTAATCATTCAGAATTACGTGCAAAGATCATTGCCATGTTTTTCAAGTCCTTGACCTGTAGAACTCCAGAAATTGTTGCTGTTGCGAAGGAGGGTTTACGACAGGTATATGCAACTTCTATCATATAGTTATCTTGTCTGTTTTGATTTGCATAAGGTTTGAGTTTCTACAACCTGATGCATTAACAATCTTATCAACTAATTCTAGCTGTTCTAGTAATGAAGTGAATGGTTGAAGAGATTGTTCTTTTGATATCTAGGGTTGCTATTTCATTATTCTAAAAGAAATTGGTTTGGGGGAAATGGAATTCAATTTTGGTTCTTTGATCTGGGGGATACATGCACTTATAGTTTTTACCCAAAGCTCCGGTGCTGGATTGCTATTTTACATAGTAACTATTTCTCCACTTCATCTCTGTTCAGGTTATTAATCAACAGAGGATGCCAAAGGAGCTTCTACAGAGCAGTCTTAGGCCTATCCTTGTCAACTTGGCACACACCAAGAATCTCAGCATGCCTCTACTGCAAGGTCTTGCGCGTCTGCTTGAACTTTTATCCAATTGGTTTAATGTCACTTTAGGTGGCAAGTTGTTGGAGCACCTTAAGAAATGGTTGGAACCAGAAAAACTTGCTCAGAGTCAGAAATCATGGAAGGTTGGTGAAGAGCCAAAAATTGCTGCAGGTAATAAATTTTACAATATCTTCAATAGGATCTGAAACTATACTTTGTATGCATCTAAATTCTAAAATTATTTACTTCAATTATGCAGCTATCATTGAACTTTTTCATTTGCTTCCTCATGCTGCATCAAAGTTTCTTGATGAACTTGTTACATTGACAATTGATTTGGAGGGGGCTCTTCCTTCTGGCCAAGTATATAGTGAGATCAACAGTCCATATCGTCTTCCACTTACCAAATTCTTAAATAGATATGCAGCTCTTGCTGTTGATTACTTCCTTGCTCGGTTAAGTGAGCCAAAATACTTCAGACGGTAGGGTTATGATTCTGGCTTTGGCTATTAATATCAATACACTCATAAATTAGTTCAGTAATTTTTTTTTCCATTTTGTGTATATTTTCCAGATTTATGTACATTATACGTTCAGATGCTGGTCAACCTTTGAGAGATGAACTTGCAAAGTCACCCCAAAAGATACTTGCTAGTGCATTTCCTGAATTTTTACCCAAATCTGAAGCAGCAATGGGTGACGAAGGGCTTGGAACCTCTCAGGTTGATAGTTCTAATTTACCACCTGGAACCTCTTCTGCAACGTCAGATGCTTATTTTCAAGGCCTTGCACTTGTTAAAACATTGGTAAAGTTGATACCTGGCTGGCTACAAAGTAATCGTCTTGTTTTTGATATGTTGGTACTTGTTTGGAAGTCGCCTGCAAGAATATCTCGTCTTCAGAACGAACAGGAGCTGAACCTTGTGCAAGTAAGTTCAATTTCACATTAGGAACAAGCCTACCATATGTCTCCTGGTTACTTGGAAGGCTTAACAAATAATTTGAGGACATGTTTCATTCTCTTTCTATGCATGAATCAAACTTTTTGTTATTTATTATTCTAATCTTTTTTAAGAAGCAAGGGTTAGATTTGTGCTTCTATTTATGCTTATGGATGTTAAGTTGCAAGTGTTATGTTGTAGAAGATTTAACCTAAAAAATCATTCCTGAGGCATTTGTTCATTTCTATTTTTTAAGAAATTGGCTGCAGGTTTATACCATGCTTTTGTCTTTAGTCAGTTGGCACTCCCTTTTTTTGTTTGTGGTTAATCTTTTACCCGTAGGTACTAGGTATTCAGAAATACAATTTTAAACTCTCTTTTTAATCCCTCGTTCTCACCCCCTCAAGAAGGAATCTTCCAGCTGTATTTGCATGGATCATGGAACTTTTTATTGTTTGGACGTGGTTACCATGTGAGGTGTTTTAACTTATGACTTGCTACAAATTTGTGATTTTTGGGGGAAGATCTGGATTTTCCATGTGTGTCCATGTGTGTGTGTGTGTGCTGCATGGCACTTGGCCTGTTTGATAATTATTATTTCTTATATGCAGGTGAAAGAAAGCAAATGGCTTGTCAAGTGCCTCTTGAATTATTTACGACATGACAAAAATGAAGTTAATGTTCTCTTTGATATCCTTTCAATCTTCTTGTTTCATAGTCGCATTGATTATACCTTTTTGAAGGAGTTCTACATTATTGAGGTACCTAATTTAATTTTTTGAACATGCTTTTATAATTTGACACTATCTTCCTATGTTTATTTTTGTTGGTTATATGTGATAGTGTAGTGATTGTCCTTGATTTCAGGTTTCTGAAGGTTATCCACCCAACATGAAGAGAGCACTTCTATCACACTTTTTAAACCTTTTCCAGTCAAAACAACTTGATCATGATCATTTGGTTGTTGTGATGCAAATGCTCATTCTTCCAATGCTTGCTCATTCCTTCCAGAATGGCCAGAGTTGGGATGTTGTTGATCCTAGTATTATTAAAACAATTGTTGACAAGCTTCTGGACCCTCCAGAAGAGGTGATCCTTTACATCTATGTTTTTATTTGATTAAGCTTCCCCTCTTAGCACTTTTTCATAATCACTATGATTAGTTTCATTTTTCTTCACTTCTCTATTCAAGGTTTCTGCTGAATATGACGAGCCTTTGAGGATAGAACTTCTGCAGCTTGCCACTTTGCTTCTTAAATATCTCCAGAGTGATCTGGTTCATCACAGAAAAGAACTAATAAAATTTGGCTGGAATCATCTCAAACGTGAAGATAGTGCCAGTAAGCAATGGGCATTTGTGAATGTTTGCCACTTCTTGGAGGCCTATCAGGCCCCAGAAAAAATTATCCTTCAGGTACCTGCAGGACTTATGAGCACAGCATAATTGGCTAATTGTTTTTCTTGGTGTGGGTTTCTGATATATCATGGTGAATCAACTAGAAAATAGATTTTATGGTGATTATTTGCTGTTGTATCTGTTTGTAATGCAGTGTCTATATCAGAATTTGAAGTACTAAGCTACTTCTTTTGGTGCTTGAGTCCTATCCTTTACTTTTTTTACATAATAACCCAACTGCTAAAGCTGTCAAACAGTGTAACATATACTTATTATACTTGACATCCATTGAAAACTTGCGAGTTTGAGCTCATGCACTTCACTAACTGGACATTCTTATATCTTTATTAAAGTGGTATCTATGAAATTATTCTGACACGGACTTAAAATGTAGGTTTTTGTTGCACTCCTCAGAACTTGCCAGCCAGAGAATAAAATGCTGGTCAAGCAGGCCCTTGATATTCTAATGCCAGCTCTACCAAGAAGGTTACCTCTTGGGGATTCTCGCATGCCAATCTGGATAAGATACACCAAGAAGATCTTGGTTGAGGAAGGTCATTCAATTCCTAATTTGATTCACATTTTCCA
The DNA here is from genome assembly GCA_035048815.1 of Abelmoschus esculentus. Classification (NCBI taxonomy): domain Eukaryota; kingdom Viridiplantae; phylum Streptophyta; class Magnoliopsida; order Malvales; family Malvaceae; genus Abelmoschus; species Abelmoschus esculentus. Next base: position 12,114,663 of record JAUCBN010000044.1, read on the forward strand.
GCTCATTGCCCGCCATTCAGATCTATTCTACAGTTGTAGAGCTCAATTTGTGCCTCAGATGGTTAATTCTCTCAGTCGTCTTGGGCTGCCATATAACACTACAGCTGAAAACAGGCGTCTCGCTATTGAACTTGCTGGATTGGTAGTTGGTTGGGAAAGAAAACGACAAATGGAAATGAAAGTTGCGAGTGAAAGTGATGGCCCCAGTCAGACTGGTGATGAGTTTAACGTGGCTTCTACTAATGCTGATCCTAAGCGTCCAGTTGAGAGTTCTACATTCCCTGAAGATCCAAGCAAGAGAGTTAAAGTTGAACCTGGTCTTCAATCTTTCTGTGTCATGTCACCTGGTGCTGCTTCAATTCCCAACATAGAAACCTCTGGGTCTGCTGGACAGCCGGATGAAGAATTTAAGCCAAATGCTGCCATGGAAGAGATGATTATCAATTTTCTTATACGGGTGAGGCTTCTTTTAATTGTGATTTCATGTTCAGCTTAGTCTCTCTATGATTCTTGAAAAGGCCCCTAAAATTCTGCTTAGTCTATCAATGACTTCTCTGGAAGTTCGGATTTGGTAGATTCTTAAAAGGCCCCTAAAATTCATATAGCTGTCTAACCTTTGGGCTTCTTTCTGCTCCTTGAAAATGTAAATATCAGTTGTTTGGCCCAAAGTAACGGAATAACCATCTTAACATCACATGTACCTCTAACCAGATATATTATATTTTCCATTAGTTGTTGAGGTTCTAATACATTTCCTGGTTGAGAATTAGTTTCACAAATCTTCTTCAAGAATATGTACTACCACATAAACGTCTTAATATGCCGGGAATGTGGAAAGAAGAATCTAACATCATAAACACTTGATGATGTGTAAAATGATGTGCCTATATGGTTCTTGTCCAAACTGAATTTTGGAAAATGACAACAATTTTAGTTTTGTTGCTAAGATTGTCCTTCATCTTAGCTTTTTGTTTGTTTGTCTGTTGTTGTGATTATATCTTTTCTCCATCTGAAACTTGCGATTTGTTTAGCTCATTTCACATGTTTTACTTAACATTCTCTTAATAAATCTTCCTAATTTGCTCTGAAATAGGTTGCTCTAGTAATTGATCCCAAGGAAAAAGAAGGAAGTGCTATGTACAAACAAGCTTTAGAGTTGCTTTCACAAGCTTTGGATGTGTGGCCTACCGCCAATGTCAAGTTTAATTATTTAGAAAAGCTTCTGAGCAGTGTTCAGCCATCTCAGTCGAAGGACCCTTCCACAGCTCTTTCGCAAGGCTTGGATGTCATGAATAGAATTTTAGAGAAACAGTCGCAGTTGTTCATTAGAAACAATATCACTCAGATTTCCCAGGTATATTCCTGCTCTAGATGCTTAATCCTTTGAATGACGTGCATTTTCTGACTTTATAATTAATGTTACTTTGTCAGATTCTTGAACCTTGTTTCAAGTATAAAATGTTAGATGCTGGAAAGTCATTGTGCTTGTTGTTGAAAATGGTTTTTGTTGCGTTTCCTTTGGATGCGGGTAATACACCACCAGATGTAAAGCTTTTGTACCAGAAGGTGGACGAACTGATTCAGAAACACATTGCAACTGTTACAGCTCCTCAAGCATCTGGTGACGATAACTCTGCTAATTCAATTAGCTTTGTGCTCCTTGTCATTGAAACGTTGATAAAGCTGCAAAAGAGCTTTATTGATCCATTCATCTTGGTCCGTATCCTTCAGCGGCTTGCACGTGATATGGGATCAACAGCTGGCTCCCACTTGAGACAAGTATGTCATTTCCTATATTCTTTTAAGTTTTCTCTAATTGCAGACAGACACATCATGCATTGGTTTAGAAATACAGTATATGCATGCATGTGTGGTTTTGCAGTTTGATGATTTCCTTTGGTTTCAAATTTACTGGTATCATTTCCAGTTTTCTTTTAATTATTTTCTAATAGATAAACGTTTAATTAAAATAGTGGGCATGACTGATGTTAATGTCATGTTTGACCTTGAATGAAATAACTGGTAATTGGTTTTATCCTTTTATAATTTTATATTGTATTTCCCATAGATTTTATTTTGATTTTCACGCCCCAGCAGTATTTATACTTATTTTTCTCCTTATACTATGCCCACTTTAGGAATAATTTATCCCTTTGTTTCATTTGCATGAATTAATACCAACCTATTCTCTACATTTTAATTTTCTTTTGACATCTTATTTTCTTGAAAAAGAACTTATACTCTTAACCAATTTGCTTGATTAATTGACTGACAGATATCTTTAATATTTAGGGTCAGCGAGCAGATCCTGATTCTGCAGTCACTTCATCTCGTCAAGGTGATGACGTTGGAGCTGTCATCTCCAACTTGAAGTCTGTCTTGAAACTTATTAGTGAAAGGGTCATGCTTGTGCCGGAATGCAAGAGATCTGTAACACAAATTTTGAATGCTTTGCTTTTGGAGAAGGGAACCGATGCTACTGTGCTACTGTGTATACTTGACGTGATAAAAGGTTGGATTGAAGATGACTTCAACAAGCAAGGCACTGCAGTCGCCACTAATGCTTTTCTCACTCCTAAAGAAATTGCTTCATTCCTCCAGAAGCTTTCGCAGGTTGATAAGCAAAATTTCCAGGCCAGTGCCTTGGAAGAGTGGGATAGAAAATATCTGGGTCTTCTTTATGGCGTTTGTGCAGATTCAAACAAGTAATTAACTTTTATATTCTTCAGTTAGGTACATGAGTCATGTTTTGCATATAATTTAATAGTATACTTTGGTTCAATTTCAGATATCCACAGGCTCTGTGTCAAGAAGTATTTCAGAAGGTTGAAAGGCAGTTCATGCTTGGTCTCCGGGCAAAAGATCCTGAAGCTCGAAGGAAATTTTTCTCCCTGTATCATGAGTCGCTTAGCAAGACTTTGTTCACAAGGTTACAGTATATCATTCAAATACAGGACTGGGAAGCTTTAAGTGACATCTTCTGGCTGAAGCAGGGTCTTGATCTCCTTTTAGCGATCTTAGTTGAGGATAAATCTATTACACTTGCTCCTAATTCTGCAAGGGTTCTGCCACTTGTTGCTCCTGGTTCTGTTTCAGATAGTTCTGGAATGCAGCATCAGGTTGCTGATGCTCCAGAGGGTTCTGAGGAAGCTCCTTTAACCCTTGATAGCTTTGTTCTTAAACATGTACAATTTCTGAATGAAATGAGCAAGCTTCAGGTTCTTACATACTTCTCTTTTTGTATTTTTGTATTTTCTTTTCTCTTTGTTGTTTTTGGATACTTGAGATATTGACAGCATACAGTAATTTAGCCATATGCCGTGTTTTCTTTCTGGCTCATATCCTTTTGCAAGATTAGAAGTGACCGTCAAATAATAAATGCCATAGCTGTGTTAATTGTTTTTTCCTTCAATTGGTCTTAAAATTGATTGCAGATTCCGTTGGTACTGGTTGAATACTGCAGTTGGTCAAAGCTGAACATGTCTGAACTTTGTATTGATAATAAACTATCCCATTTAAGATAACCTCTTTCCTTCCATCCAGGTTGCTGATCTTGTTATTCCCTTGAGGGAGCTTGCTCACGCAGATTCTAATGTTGCATTCCATCTGTGGGTGTTGGTTTTCCCTATTGTCTGGGTTACCTTACACAAAGAAGAACAGGTTGCTCTAGCTAAACCAATGATAAGTCTTCTATCAAAAGATTATCATAAAAAGCAACAAGCCAGCAGACCAAACGTTGTGCAAGCTCTATTGGAAGGGCTTCAACTGAGCCACCCTCAGCCTAGAATGCCCAGTGAACTCATTAAATATATAGGAAAAACATATAACGCATGGCATATTGCACTAGCTCTTCTGGAAAGTCATGTCATGTTATTCATGAATGATACAAAGTGCTCAGAATCTCTGGCTGAGCTCTATCGTTTGCTGAACGAAGAAGATATGAGGTGTGGATTATGGAAGAAAAGGTCAGTCACTGCAGAAACCAAAGCTGGTCTTTCACTTGTTCAGCACGGTTATTGGCAGCGAGCTCAAAGCCTCTTTTACCAAGCAATGGTTAAGGCGACTCAAGGAACATATAACAACACTGTACCTAAAGCTGAAATGTGTCTTTGGGAAGAACAATGGCTTTCCTGTGCCAATCAACTTAGCCAGTGGGATGCATTGGTGGAATTTGGAAAGAATATTGAGAATTATGAAATTCTGCTTGATAACCTTTGGAAGTTACCTGATTGGGCATATATGAAGGATCATGTAATCCCTAAAGCTCAAGTAGAAGAGACACCAAAACTCCGTCTCATTCAAGCCTTCTTTGCCCTCCATGATAAAAATACAAATGGTGTAGGGGATGCAGAAAACATAGTTGGAAAGGGTGTTGATCTTGCTTTAGAACAATGGTGGCAATTGCCTGAAATGTCTGTGCATGCTAGGGTTCCTCTTCTGCAGCAGTTTCAGCAATTAGTTGAAGTCCAAGAATCTGCCCGAATTCTTGTGGACATCGCCAATGGGAGCAAACTTTCTGGAAATTCTGTGTCTGGTGTGCATGGAAATCTTTATGCTGATCTCAAGGATATTCTAGAGACTTGGAGACTAAGAACTCCAAATAAATGGGATAATATGTCCATCTGGTATGATTTGCTTCAATGGAGGAATGAAATGTATAATGCTGTTATAGATGCATTCAAAGAGTTTAGCACCACAAACCCACAACTTCATCATCTTGGTTTCCGTGATAAGGCATGGAATGTTAATAAGCTTGCCCGAATTGCTCGTAAGCAAGGTCTGTATGACGTATGTGTAACAATACTTGAAAAGATGTATGGACATTCAACCATGGAAGTCCAGGTACTAAATATCCTGACATCATATTGACATGACTTCGCATCAATTGACTAGACATCTTTTCTTGGTCTTATTTAGGCACCAAATATCATGACATCTTTTCTTTGTATTAGCTGCTAATGTATTAAAGTCCTTACATTTTTTGAAGCCATCCAAATTTGGTTTTTTGATCCTGCTTTTATGATTTTGATTAGAAGATCTTGAATGAGCATAAAGTATCTGATACTTGCTAATGATTTGGCAACTGCTGAGCATTGTATTGCTTTTTTTCTTTTGTTTGTTTTGATTTTTGTGTACCTAATTAATTTTTTCCTTTTAAGATGGAGATACTGTTGAAAGTTCCTTATTTTTCTTTTGAATATGTGCAGGAGGCCTTTGTTAAGATTACAGAACAGGCAAAGGCATACCTTGAAATGAAGGGAGAACTTACCAGTGGCCTTAATTTGATTAACAGTACAAATCTTGAATATTTTCCTGTGAAACACAAGGCAGAAATTTT